>BSBM01000204.1:1200000-1928077 GCA_027924585.1 Larix kaempferi | reverse complement strand
GTCCTGTGAACAAGAAGAGTCTAAACCAATCCTGCAGCTATTCATTTATCACTATATGCTGGCAATGAAGACAATGTAAAAGCTCAGTCTATTTATAATTCTTCACAAAGTAAAGCTTGAATCGAACCATCACACGATTTATAAATACAAGAACTCTAAACAATAATCATAGCCATTGATACACAATCCACGCTGAAATCCAGAAAGGGGTGTTAAAAAACTGTTCCTGAATCTATTCAGCAAGCTAAATCAATTGCAAATGACTAAGAATCTGCAGACATGCATATGAGTAAAACCATTAGAATCTATAGAACAGTATCAAAGGAAGAAAAACGTTGTCCTCTATTGCAAAATACACAATGCGAAATACCAAAGGTTGGTGTTGAAGGGGGCCCTCCCTCAACGCCTTCCAGTTCTAAGTCAAAACCTTAAAAGAGATAAACGTTGGTTGTATTAATGAAATGAAGTATTACAATCTTCTTCTCCCTCGATTATCCATCCTAAGGATTATTTATAGATGGATAGATGAACAAGATCCATCCCAGAATGCAGATATTTGAGCAACTACCCAGAAAACGGCCAACACCAAATCTGGAAAAACCATGTCTGTTCCGGAAAGGATTTCTCCACATTCATTGAGAAATTCTGAAAACTGCTCGCAATTAGGGGTAAATGGGGCCATTTGTGAAGTGGGTTTCGAACCGTGTTGAAAAATTCCCAACCGTTTGTTCAGAAATTGATCCCGAAATTAGGGTCCTGATCAAGAACGGGAATGCCATTTTGCCAGATTGCTTAAGATCCATACACTGCTAAAAATGGAGGGTAATAGCTCCTTGAATGAAGGAAATCCATGAAGCAGCACCGGAATAAACTTCATAGGCATCTGGAAGGCGATGGAAGCTCAGGGTACGCCCAAAGTGTGGATCGAAGCCCCCAAATCTGCTGGTGCAGCCATCGTGAACCTGTTCTAGAGCGCCGAAAACCCTGCACAAAGAAATAACGATCCATCAGGTTACCGGATATATATATGTGGAGATTTAAAAACAAATTTATGCATAAAACGATATAAAGCAAGAAATAAACAACCAAAAGTCACTTACCAAACCTTTGTCCACGTTGGTCTTCATAAAAACATATCCATGCGCAAATAAACATTAATACAACTAATTTATCATATGGTTTTATAAGTGTTATGCTACAAAGTGATGTGTTGGACAGCTAATAATAGGAGACCAACATGGACCATGATGGAATTGGTCATGGATGAGGTTGAGGGGTGCACATTAAGAACGAACTTACTCCTCAGTGCCATTAGTCTACAATAGAGTGTAGACAGATGATTGAAGGTTATGGATCCTAAATCCCTACATGAAGTTCCCACAAATCAGATGAAACGAAGAAGTGTTAACAAAAGGACCCGATGATGTGGTACCTTGTTGATAAACGAAAAATGATGGAAAAATGGACCCGACGATGTGGTACCATCTTGATAAAAAGAAATGAGGGACAAATGGACCCGACGATGTGGTACCATCTTGATAAAAAGAAATGAGGGACAAATGGAACCGACGATGTCATACCTATACCCAAGATGAAAACAAGTGATGAATATTATGCATTAAGCATGTAGATTTGCATTTAGGCTATTTTTCACATGAAATGATTATTAGTAATTAAAATAATAGAGAATATTTGTTTAGGATCAAATAGTATACTAAACATTAGCATATAGCCGACTCCACTTGCACCCACAAAAATAGAAACTAGATTGAAGTGTAGGGTCTAGCTAGGTTAAATGTTTTTTTAAAGATAAGTAATATGTCAGTTTGCATTCTGATTTAAAAATAAGAGATCAACTTCATTCCAAAAGACATAAATTAAGGTGTCAATAGTTTAATCAATTCCCTAACCAATCCCTAGTCTAGACCACATCATGACATCATCACCATTGCATTTAATTTAAAGGGATTCTTAAACAATAATTTATTTCACCTAAACAACTAATTTTGCTTAAATTTATCAACCATGTTTTTTCTTGAGCTAGCTTGCTCATAATTACAAATATTTTGTTTGTTCCATAAATAATTATACAACACATGGGATCCCCATCATCACATAAATATGGATTACTTATACAACATATGGAACTCCTAGAAAACGGTTAGTATGAATATCAGTCAATAACATTTGAAAATATTAAACTCAAGTCCATATAAATGTCCATTATTTATACCATAAGTCAATCCAACAAACATTTCCATAAGAGTGATTACTTCCTACGTTCAATTCTATGTAATGAGTTACAAGTTTAACCAACATCTACTTACTCAATTGGTCACAAACTAAGTTCTATTATACACAACACAATTAGTGTTTACATCGGAGTCGCTCGATCTGCAAGGATCTGAGCTCGAATCCTCAACATAATATACATGATCATCCTATCGGACTATTAACAAGTTAAATTTTGTACGAGGTTTATGGAGAGTGGTATCCACTCCCATCTCCTCACGTTGGTCATCTCGATTGTATAGACACTCATACCATATCATAACGTATAATTCGCGACATGCATTGCATGAAATCTATCTTTAGATTGTGTGTATACCATACCCTGCACATGGAATCATTTCAAATGTAGATCGAGAGCCATCCATATTAAACAATACGCAAGTGAGAAGTAGTAGTGCAATTGAACCCACATTGTTCCATAGAGGCTCATCACCATTCGCTTTATTAGCATGCAGGGTTAATATATTCGCACCTACGCCCTGGAATTGATCTACAGAGATCAACCACCAATCATTTAAGTTGGCATACAAAGATGTAATACATTTAATCTTTCAGGCATTGATCCATAGAGATCAAACACCCTTGTGTAATCAATAAGGAAAGATAATATTTCACACAGTCATTCGGGTATGGATCCATAGTGATCAATTACCCTCATTTAACTGAATGAAAAGAGATAAAACATCACACAACCGTTCGGGCATTGATCCAAAGAGATCAATCACCCTTCGATTTAATCGATAAGCAGAGATAAATTTCACACAATTGTTCGGGAATTGATCCATAGAGATTAATCGCCCTTCATTTGAATCGATATGTAGAGATAAATTTGACTCAACCGTTCGAGCATTGATCCACAGCAATCAATCGGCCTTCATTCTAACTAAATAGACATAGTTCATAAGTTCACACAGTCATACAGGCATTGATCCATAGAGATCAATCACCATTCGTTGACTAGTTTCATACATGTAAGAAAATCACCAGCATTCGGACGTCGATCTGTAGGGATCGATCACCATACCTTTTAACAAAGTGCATGCATAGTAAAACATATGCAATTGGGCATCAGTCCATATGGATCGGTCTCCATCCCTGGCTCGCGATATGCATACAATGGAAAACTTCACATCCCTTCTAGCATCAATCCATATGGATCAATCACCATCCAAAATAATACACATACATATATGAAAAGAAGATCACAATCATTTACAGCATCGATCTGTATGGATCGATCGCCATTCAAACAAACAATATGTAAATATAAAAATAACATTATGATCATTCCGGCATCGATCTGTATGGATCGATCGTCATTCAAACAAACAATATGTAAATATAAAAAGAACATTATGATCATTCCGACATCGATCTATGTGGATCGATATCCATTCAACAAACAATATGTAAATATAAAAAGAACATTATGATCATTTCGGCATCGATCTGTATGGATCGATCGGAATTCAACAAACAATATGTAAATATAAAAAGAACATTATGATCATTCAGACATCGATCTATATGGATCGATTGCCATTCAAAAAACAATATGTAAATATAAAAAGAAATATCATGGTTGGTTTGGAATCGATCTGTATAGATCGATCGCCATCAAAATTAAATGACATGTATATAAAGAAAATCATCACAGTCAGTCTGACCTCGATCTATATAGATCGGTTGCCATCCAAAATAAAACAATATGCATATAATTTTGTGTTGCAATACTAGGATACAGTTCAAGATAGATCACGATCGTTGTCATGGTCAAGTCATCCAGCATGCAAGACTCTCATAAAATCAGATCAATCACTGTCCAAATAATAAACAAAATGTAAGTGAAAGAATGGTTACAACATCCCCATTATGGAAGAATAAGGATGTCGTCAAGGATGGGTTATCCATCATATTGGAGCATCAACACAAAACAATACCGAATCGTATTCTCGGTTTTCTGAGCCCAACAAAGAAAACAGAGTGTAATATTATCAACCAACCCATACAATTCAAATGGCACCTTGTACTAACCCACAAATATGACGAATTCAATACAAATTTTGATACATCCATGGTTGAACCGTGACGGTTCATGATTTCCTCCATTATTACAAAAATCCATTTTAGGTTCGGTTCATAGAAAACATTTATAAAATCAATATGAAATTGCAATTAAGTACAACCGTGTATAGCACACATTATTATATATATTCACATGCATTTTCACATATACTCAACTAAACAAACGATACCTGTTCGAATGAATGTCTCGTTGATGGCGGTGATACTGGAGCTCAAGTGCTTCTCGATCCTCTTCCCAAGCTTCAGAATTCACTGGCGAACACCTCAGTTAACCTCATGACCATATCGAGAGTACTCTTCTTCCTCCTGAACCCCTGAAAAATTCGGGTCGTAGAGCTCACACACACACTAGAGATCCAGAAGTGGGATTCCACCCCACCAAGACCTGTTTTCAAACTCACAATAGAATCAAATCAATGTCTTACAATCATTACGATAACAATCCATCCAAGGGTATTCTCCCCTTTCCTCTTTCCTTCCTTAAGTAGGAAATTCCTCTGCGACACAGGTCGCTTCATGCAAATATGCCTAATATTTTAATTATTCAAATATAATTTACTCACCTAGCCATGTGTTCAAATCCTAAGAGAGTGCACCTACTTTCCTAGATTTAATCAAGTTTGTCCCCCCTGATGCTTCAATCTAGTTTCTATTTTTGTTGGTGCAAGTGGAGATGCCTACATGTTAATGCTTTAGTACACTATTTGCTCCTAAAAAAATATTCTCCATTATTTAAATTATAAATAATTATTTCATGTGCAAATGTCCTAAATGCAATTATATATGCTTAATGCATAATATTCATCCATTTTCTCATCTTGGGTCTAGGTACCACTTTGTCGGGTCCATCCTTCCCTCATATTCTTTTTATCAACATGGTACCACATCGTTGGGTCCTTTTATTAGTACTTTTCCATTGCAATTGATTTGTGGGAACTTCATGTAGGGATTTAGGATCAGTTACCTTTAATCCTCCATCTACACTCTATTGGAGACTAATGGCACTGAGGAGTAAGTCGTTCTTATTGCGCGCCCCCCAACCTCGTACGTGACCAAATTCATCATGGTCCACTTCACACGACTTCAGGATTCCCCGAGTAAGCAGATAGGTGCTTTTCAACTTGTGCATGGAATCCGTAGGAAACCGACACTGTCGTCGTTCCTCTATGTGTGATTTTATCCGTACTCTATGACCCATTTATTTCCTTACATCGGTGAATTGTTTCACCTGTTACTACACACATGATCCAAAGCGCACATTAGTAGCTTTGTTCTCATTCATCATAATTCATTTCATAATCTACTAATCGTTAAGCAATCATAATTTACTCATAACATCATATATTTCGCCAAGCTACTAATAATTAAGACAACAACATTTCTTTCACTCACATCATATTTTTCAAAACATACTTAACCGTTAAGAAACATATTCATGTATACACATCATATATTTCATAAAACAGCTAATCATTAAGCAATCATACATTCATTCATCAAATTTAGATAAAGTATCCATTTCCATAAATGCCATTCAATACATTGTTTTTCATAAATCAATTTTTCGTGATGCACAACATCAGGTGTTTCTCAATTATTCAAAAATATATAGTCAAAGGGTCATTTTATTAAAGTTTTATTTGGTTGGGTCACTCGACAAGTGCCCTAAGACTCTACATCAGTCGAGAGGCACTACAAACACCCCTTCTTATTTAGAACTTCGTCCTGAAGTTCAGAATAAATACAGAAAGTTACGATGCATCTCAGTTGCATCCTCCCAAGTCGTAGAGCTAGGACCATAACTTTCCCACTGCACTTTGACTTAATCAATCACACGGTTCCTAAGTTGTCGCATGCACTAGTCCAATACCCAGATCGGCTCAGCTAGCACGGCCCCATCATCCGTTATCTACACATTTCTCAGATCAATAACTTGTGAAGTATCGGGAACATAATGACGTAATAATGAAACGTGAAAAACATTATGAATCCTACTCAAAGATGATGGCAAGTCAAGACGATAGGCAACCGGTCCTATCCTTTCCAATATCGTAAATGGTCCTACGAACCTAGGAGATAACTTGGCTCCCTTGCCAAATTTTATCGAACTCTTCTGTAATTTTACTTGCAGAAATAGCTTATCTCCAGCCTCATAACTTCAATCTGTTCTATGCTCATCCACATATCTCTTTTTTCGATCATGTGCTTCCTTCAGTCGATCACGAATGGTCACCATCTGATCTTCCATTTCCTGTATCACTTATGGGCCTAATAATGCCCTATATTCCAATCTATCCCAACTTATGGGAGTTCTACATGGTCGTCCATAGAGAAATTCGAAAGGTTCCATTTGAATAGAACTCTGGTAAATTTTATTGTAAGCAAACTCCACTACGGGTAGGTATTCCTCCCATCTTTTCTGTTGATCCATTACGTACATTCTTAACATGTCCTCCAAAAATTGGTTCACCCTTTTGGTTTGTCCATTTGTCTCCAGGTGATATGATGTACTAAAGTTGAGTTGAGTACCTAGGGCTTCTTGGAAGCTTGTCCAAAACCTTCCGGTAAATACCAAACCTCTATGTGAAATAATATTTTTCGGTATTCCGTGCAATCTTACTACTTCATTCATGAAAACTTTAATAGCAATTTCAGGATCTTTATACGTGTTCTTGATTGGTAGGAAGTGGGCACTCTTGGTAAGAGTGTTGACTACTAAATAAATGGTGTCATATCTTTTGTTGGTTAAAGGTAAACAAACTATGAAGTCCATAGAGATGACCTCCCATTTAGATTCAGGAATTGCATGCAGTTGGAGCAATCCAGTGGGATGTCAGTTTTCTGCTTTCACCAACTAGAATTCCATGGACTCTGCTACAATACTCACCACATCCTTCTTCATTCCTTGCCAAATGAAGATATTTGAAATTTGATTTTGATAGAAGCCCATAGGGTGGTTTATAGAGCTCATAGGGTTTTAGAGAACGAACACTTGGATAACTTCCTGTATAACTTGTTCTCTCTTAAGCATTGAAGTACTATTCTGAAGTGTTCCTCATGTTCTTCAGGAATTCTAGAATATATCAAAATGTCGTCCAGAAATACTTGTACAAACTTGTCTAGGTACTAACGAAACACACCATTCCTTAAGTTCATAAATACGCTTGGTGCATTTGTCAATCCAAAAGGTGCCACAACAAACTCAAAGTGTCCAAACCTTGTCTTTAAGGCAGTCTTAGGGACATCCTATTCTTTATTCCTCAACTGGTGATATCCTGACCTCAAATCTATCTTTGAAAATACTGTCACTCCTTTCATTTGGTCAAAAAGGTCATCAATCCTCGGTAGAGGGTATTGATTTCTCACAGTTTCCTTATTTAGCTAACGATAATCAATGCACAACCGCCATGATCTATATTTATTCTTAAAAAATATCACAGGTGCTCCCCATGGGGATACACTGGGTCTAATCAAACCCAAATCTGACAACTCTTGAAGCTGTATCTGTAATTCCTTCAATTCCGGTACCGAAATTCGGTAAGGAGTCATCGCTATAGGTTTTGTTCCTGGTTTCAGTTCAATCATGAAATCTAATTCATGCTATGGTGGTAGACCAGGGAGTGCATCCAGAAATACATCCATGTATTCCGAAAATAGAGGATGGTTGATTACTTCCACTTTATCTCCTTCTTTGTTCATAGCTATTACGGCATACAGTTGGCACCCCTTTCTCATACTCTTCTTCAGTTACATGGCCAAAATCATCCTTAAGGAAACTTTCATTTTCCCTCCCGTAAGTACTCTCCTGTAACCTTCATCATCGTAAAAGGTTAAATTTGTACTCCGACAATCGATTACCACTAAATGTGCCTCTAGCCAATCAATTCCTAGGATTATATCATAAGTGCCTAACTATGTAGCATAAAACGACACTTTAGTATAGCATACCCCTAATTCAACTTCGCAATCTTCTGCTTTGAGACCCACTCTTTGGATACTTCCAGAGGCCATTTCGATAGTGTTGAAATCCTCTTGACTGATTGCCATCATCTTACTATGTTCTAAAGCTTTAAATGAAATGAAACTTTTAGTCGCACCAGGGTCTACTAGTAAAGAGAATACATTACCGTCTATCTTACCAGTGGTCTCAAATACTGTAGATTGGTGTTCAACTTGGTGATTGTTGACAGTCTCATGTATACAGTGTGCTCGTCCTAGATCAGCCGTTATGGGTTGTTGAGGCCCTTGAATTCTTTTTTTCCCTTGGTTCTGCAGAGGGAATTCGCTCTGGAAGTGTGGTCCCCCACATTTCCAACATCCAAACTTTGGACCTCTAATAGAATTTCCGGTTGGTACATTGTTCCGTCATGGCCCGAACTATGCTAGTTTCCCAAAAGGTTTTACTTAATGATTTATCGGTGGTGGTGTTCGGTAGGGTGCTCTATCCTCTCTCTGAGATCTTCCACTGAATGATCCATTCCCAAAATTCTTCTGTCCATAGTGATGCTTGGGTGCAACAGAGATTTGGCTGCCTCGTTCAACACTGGCAAAGCTCCTGATCGGTGGTCCTTTGTAAACAAGCTCTTCTTCAGCTATGAGAGCCTTTTGGACCACATCATGTAAGGTAGAGGGCATTAAGATACAAACATTATTGTAACATCCCTCTTTTGTACCCCTATTATTTTGTAAATTGTACTTGTTCTTGTGAGGAGCTCAAGGCCAAGGCCTCACCAGTAAACACTGTAAGTGATGTGGTTTAAATTCTAAATTGTAAATAGGAATGCTAGTTTAGGAGACTGAGGTCGCGACACAACATAGAGATGAGGGGATGCATCCACTAGGGTGGAAAGAGGTGAAAAGGATTGGAAGCCATGAGTTTGATGACAGATGTTATCTTAGTTCTGCAAGCACTTAAGTGAACAGTGACATTCACCGAAGGTTACTAAGTTGTTTTTGGTTATCGGTTAGTCCTTAAGAGGGATGCTGAAGATACCCTTAACTGCCAAAGGGAATTAAGTGTCTCCTAAGATCTAAATATTAGCACTAAGTTAATCCTTATTAAAATCTATTATGTAAAACTAAGAAACTCCTATGGATGTCTTTGACATCCTAGTCCCGACAAAGGACGTCAAGGGTTTTTCATCATAAAAACCCACTATCTAGTAATTAGTGTAAGCTAAACTATTTATCACATGATAAACTAGGTGATGGTATTACTGTCGTGGTTCAGTTAGTTAAACCCAAAGAACTACATTTAGTACCTTAGAAGGTTAAAAGAGATATACATATTTATAGGTACCATCTCTTTTATGAATATTTTTAATACAATATAAAGACCAAAAACCAAAAACGATCATCGTTTATTAATTACACTATTTATAACTGTACCTACAAATATGAGAGTAAAGAGAGGTACGTGTAAACAATATATATATATATATATATATATAATTTAGCTATAATAATATCTTGTAATTATGCATAATACAATACATTGTAATGTATTAATTGTTAATGCCAAATAACTACACATATATAGTTTGGTACTCATTATTTTATCATTTAGTGGTCTATAATACTTAAACATTAGCCTTATGCAATAGAGAGAGGCTTTGTTATAAAACAAGAGAACTGTATTAAAAAGAATGCTTAATATGGTATTGATATATATATATATATTAAATACAAGTATGCCATCCTCCCAAAGTATTATTTTCAGAATATTAATAATACTTTATAATGTATTATCTATAATCTCATTTGGACATTAAATCATATATATATATATATATATACCAATATTATTTAACTAATAATATTAATGGTTTAGGTATACATCCGTACATGTATATATAAAAATATACATACAAGGTAAGTAACGTTTAGATCTAGCTCAAGTTAGAGTATGCGGTGGTAATTAAAGTATATTTAAAATACTGAGATAAACCCTAGAAGGGCCATGAACGCTTATTGGACTGCCATCAATATCATTCAAGAAAATGCCTTATTCCAGATGTCTATTGGTCGAAGGGGAGGCCATCGGTTATAATGAAACCAAGATCGAATGAGGGGGGGGACTCCCTTAAAACCTTTGAAGAATTCTCTATTTGGGGGATATTATTACTTCCTTGTTCACTACGTGATTTATTTTAACTTCTAAAGTTAGTTTTTTTTTATTTTAACTTCTAAAGTTAGTTTTTTTTTATTTTATTTTTTTCTTCTTCTGGATGTCATTTATATATGCTAGTAGCATTTGTGTTAATGCGCAGTATTGGGAAAATATCCCTTCACAATCTAGTTCTTATATCATTTATATGCTGGTGGCATTGGTGCTAATGTGTAGGATTGGGGGAGGGAAGGATCCCCATATATTTTTTATGTATCATATATTTTTATATATTGTTGTTGTTGCAAAGGGGGATAGGGAAGGATCCCCATACACCTTCCCTTACATATGTCACATATTATTAATGTTGCATGTTTGTTGACTGCATAGAGATTATCCCTGCATACCTACCATTCCATATTAAATTGTATTTGCATTCTAAATGTTTAATGGATGATTGCGCGGGATGGGATATAGATCCCTGAAAACTCAATTATTTTATATTTGGTTTATTCGCATGTTGATTGTCTTTGGTAATCATTGCGCAATATGGGAGATAGATCCATGAATACTCTATTATTTTATGAATGGTTGATTGCATGTTGATTGTCTTTGATAATGGTTGCATTGAGCCTTATCTCATTAATGTTGGTTGCATGTTGGGTGCCATTGATAATGGTTGTTTTGAGACTTATCTCATTAATGTTTGTTGCATATTGGGTGCCAATGATAATGGTTGCGTTAAGCCTTATCTCATTAACTTTTGTTGCATGTTGGGTGCCATGGATGTTATTTTTTCAGAATTTACTTCAATATGATCTAGGATCTTAACTGAGAGTACAACATGTACAACATATCTACGACCTATCAATTATGGACACAATAATGCAAGCACACAAGAGACACGGAGTTTCACCGGGGAAAACCAAGAAGGTGAAAAACCCTGCAACTTTCTCAGAGATAAATATAGCCATGATACAAAACCCAAGCATAAGAGATATACTCCTAGCAGCAACTTCTCCTCCTCCACTAGTGCGCCACTCTCCAATGAGTGTATGAGTGATAAATTGAATGAATCAAATAGAGTGCCTCCCGCACTCTATTTATACTTGACTTGACTTGACTAATAACCTTTACTAGGTCGGCCTCAACTTAACCACATAACATATTGCTGGTAGGGTCGACCCCCACTAGGGTGGTCTAATAACCCTTTAACCCACATGACTTATACAGGGCCGACCCCATCAAGGTGGTCTAATAACCCATCAAGTATAAGTTACAACACTTACAGTATAAATGACAACACTTCTGTATAGAGGAATAATAACATCTCTATAGGAATACAAACACTTCCGTATAGAGGAATAATAACATCTCTATAGGAATACAATATCCATAGGTGAAATACATTCCGAAGTTACAATTACATCAACACTCCCTCTTAACTAGGAAGGTATTTCTCGACACAGGTCTTCTAGCACAAGTCTTCTTCTCTAGATCATCGTCACTGGATCATCGCCGTCGTCACTGCTCCTGCTATCTCAAATCTACTCATCATAGGAAGTTCTACAGAGCCATCCCTTTTTCATAATGGATGTAGTCCCACCACCTATAGGTCTTCATCATCATTGGCCATACTGTGGAATCCTCGGGACTTATTACGTGCATCACAAACCCTCGTGAGAGCATCCCAGGACTGATTACGGGCACACAGCCCAACCTATCGGATCTCCCGGGTCTTATATGTGACCCTCATCACAAACCCTCAAAAGAGCATCCCAGGACTTATTACTGGCACACAGCCCAACCTATCGGATCTCCCAGGACTTACATGTGATCCTCATCACAAACCCTCGAAAGAGAATCCCAGGACTTATTACGGGCAAACAGCCCAACCTATCGGATCTCCCATGACTTACATGTGATCTCCACTACAAACCCTCGAAAGAGCATCCCAAGACTTATTATGGGCACATAGCCCAACCTATAGGATCTCCTAGGACTTACATGTAGTCACCACCACAAACCCTCGAAAGAGCATCCCAAGACTTATTATGGGCACACAGCCCAACCTATCGTATCTCCCAGGTCTTACATGTGGTCATAGGACAAACCCTTGAAAGAGCATCCTAGGACTTATTACGGGCACACAGCCCAACCTCTCGGATTTCCCAGGTCTTACAAGTCCTCTCAAGCACAACCTATCCATGGCCATAGAGCATCATCCTGATACTCACCATACATCATCCTGATCATCATCACTGCGTCGTCCTGATGCATGTCATCATCGCATGATCATCGTCACTACATCGTCCTGATGCATGTCGTCCAGAGCATCGTCATCATACTCATCTCACATGATCATTCTGATCATCATCCTGATGCATATCATCCAGAGCATCGTCCTGATACTCATCACACATGATCATCTTGATCATCATCATAGCATCATCCTGATGCATATCATCCAGAGCAACATCCTAAAGCTCATCATCCATGATCATCTTGATCATACAATGCATCCACCTAATGCATACATAGTATCTATCTGATACATATCATACATGATCCTCCTGATCATACAATGCATCTACCTGATGCATACATAGTATCTACGTGATACATATACAAATACATAGTCCAACTGATCATAACAAGCATCCAACATGATGCATACACATAACAGTAACTGGAGCATTGTCCTGATGCTCATCATCCAACGCTTACATCCACAGCCATGGGAAGGATCCTCCTCTCACCATGCTTGGAATGGCTCCAAAAAATGTGTCCATCACTTCTTCCTCGAAGTGTCGTCAATATTAAGAACACCAAGCCTCTCCCTGAAGTATTCAAACTTCACTCTAGCTAGTGGTTTCATCAATACATCTGCAACCTGCTCATTCATCGCAACATACAGGAACTTCACTACTCCTCTCTACACCATATCCCTGATATAGTGATATTTGATCTCAATGTGCTTCGATCTGTCGTGAAACATTGGGTTCTCAGACAGCTTCACACAACTCTGGTTGTCACAAAAGATACCAGTAGCATCCAACGGGAGATCAAATAACTGAGACAGTAGCTTCCTCATCCATACTGCCTCACAACTAGCCAAACAAACTGCAACATACTCTACTTCGGCTGTACTCAGTGTTACGCAAGACTGCTTCCTACTAAACCAAGAGATCACACCTAATCCCATACTGAAGCAGCACCCAAAAGTGCTCTTCCTATCTGCAGCACTGCCTGCCCAATCTGAATCAACATAACCCTGCAAGTTAAATTTTTGATTCACATCATACTTGAGCCCATAATCAATTGTACCCTTCAGGTACCTCAGAATATGCTTTACAACAACCAGGTGAACATGTCTCGGATCTTTCAAGTACTGGCTCAAGGTGTTCACCACAAAGCAGATATCTAGTCTTGTGTTCATCAGGTACATCAAGGACCCAATCATCTGACGATACACCGTGACATCAACCGGATCAGATGAAGCATCACACAGAAGCTTCAAGTTCGATGCAATAGGTGTGGCCATGGCCTTGCAGTCCATCATCCCAAACCTCTTCAGGATCTCTACTGCGTATTTCCCTTGTCCAAGGAAGATTCCATCTGCACTCTGCCACACCTCCATGCCTAGGAAATAATGTATCATCCCCAAGTCCTTCATCTCGAACTCGGCAGCAAGCTTCCTCTTCGTGTCGGAAATCAATCTATCCTCACCTGTAACAAATAGGTCATCCACATACAAAAGTAGTATCACAGGATTTCCTTCCTCAAACTTGTAGTAAAGTTTGGAATCCGCTTTACTCTTGGTAAAGCCCAAACTAGATAGAAAGTTGTATATCTGTTAGGAACCCGTGTCAACCCTTCTCTTTACTATGTTAGTATATTGTTGTTGGACACATATGCTTTGTAAGTCGTCCCGTACTATTTGTTGATCCATAGTTTATATTATCCCATAGTATTGGACGCATATGCTTTGTAAGTCGTCCCGTAGTATTATATGCCCATGGTTTTGACTCATAGTATTGGGCATAGACTTAGTATATAAGTGTGTGTTGAGGTCATTGAAGGCACCATGAAGTTAATTGTATTGAGCTTGCTCAAAGGAGGTTGCCCCCTTGAAGTGACCCGTGATCAATATAAAAGTGATTCTGAGTTCTATTATTTCTAATATTTCATGTATTTGCATTAATTAATTATTGCAGGTTCATCACATCTGGTATCAGATCACTTTCTTGGGCTCGCTGGGTGAAATTTCTACCAATTTTTTTTTCGCATCTGTTGCAGGTTCAGATTTGGGAATAATCCCTATCCGCTTAACTGTGGGAAGTACTTGGGCATAAGCCCTAAAAATCATTGTGAGGAGTACCATAGGAACCCCTAAGTAGCTAGCCCATTGAGAGGACCTGCCAATGAAAAGGGCAACGACCCCTACCTGATTGACTAGTTCCCACCTATGAGGTAAACCAAGAGATGTCATTTGTGGCAAAGCAGTTATCAGTTTTACCTGAGTCATGGAGTGAGGGGTACTGCCCCAATACTCAAGCCGTCAGACAAAATTTGTGGCCGAGTGAATCCCCTGAACCCATAGAAATCCGCACATACCTGGGGTCCATATTTATTTTAACTGAACTATTGTCGATCACTTCTGCTCTAGATCCAGCCGTTTCAGATCTATTCTGAAAGTTGTTCCTGATCCAATCATCGTTTCAGATCCAGCCATTTTCGATCCCTTCCGTGCCGTTGCAGATCCATCTGTTGCAGATCCCTTCTGCGCCGCTGTTGCCGATCCATTTCTGGAAAAATAAATAAATAAAGAAGTATAAAATTCTGTTTTTCGGCCATATCTCCCTTGTTTCAACTCTGTTTTCCCCGAAACTTCACTGACTTCCCTGCAATCCCATTCTGCATATTTCATTCCTGAAGACCCTATCCCAAATTCCACTTCCCAAGACCAGAAATCCCACATTTGTCTATTTTTAGGGTTTTCCATAACTCCTTCAATTTTCACCCAAACACCTTCAAATTTTGCCACCGTGTTCCTTTCCTAATTCTACTTCTTTGTCCCTCTCTACCAAATTTTCTCATTCTTTCACCCCACTTCTAAAATCCTCATTTTTTACTTCCGTGTCCATCAGAAAGTGTCCAAAACCTAGTCAAACCCCAATTACCCATCCGAGTTTTTCCCAAATCCAAATCTTCTTTTACTAAATAAGCTTTTGTTTTTGTTTTTCTATCAATTTCCAAAAAAAACTCTTGGTTGTGGTTGTCACCCGCGCAGGAGAAAAAACTATGGAGGAAGCACTTGTAGCCATCCAAACCAAACTCCAAGATCTGGATGAAAATTTTCTCATCCTCCATCTTCAGCATTCAGCCATGAACAATAACCGACAGCCAGAATCTTTTGCAGCCACCGGGTTCTCTTCTTCTAGCAATTTTCGCGGGCCGAAGCTTGATTTTCCTCACTTCAATGGTATTGATCCGACTGGATGGATATACCGAGCAGAACAATATTTCAGTCTGCATAATACTTTTGATGTCCAGAAATTTCCACTTGCATCCTTTCATTTGGAACAAGAAGCTATTCAATGGTACCGTTGGTACATCAAAGCTCATCCCGAGCCAAACTGGACAGATTTTTTCCAACTCCTTTTGCCACGATTTGTTCCTAGTACTTTTGATGACTTCACAGGAGCACTCACGAAACTTCACCAAATCGGCACAGTGAGAGAGTATCAGACAGAATTTGAGAAACTGGCCAATCACACAAAAGGATTGTCTGATGAATTCTACAGGAGTTGTTTTATCAGTGGTCTCAAGGATGAAATCCGCTCAGAGGTCAAAATGTTCTGTCCCAACACAATGATGGAAGTCCTAGGGTTGGCTAAGTTGGAAGAGGACAAGATCGCAGCTCAACAACGCTCCAAACCCACCTTTGTTCCCTTCAGAAATATGGGTTCCCAGCGACCTCCCATCACGCCTGCTCCTCAACCAACTCCTATCAAGCATTTGTCTGAAACAGAGATGCAGGCACGCCGAGAAAAAGGGCTTTGTTATAATTGTGATAAGAAATTCACTCGGGGACATAGATGTGTTCAACAAAAGCTCTATCTCTTGGATGTGGATTCTCCGCCTGCCTCAGAACTTGATGAAGAAGCTCCAGATACAGTAGATGATCAGGTTGACATTCAACACCCGCCTGTTGACACCCCATCTCAGGACGACCCACCCGAGATCTCTCTCCATGCTGTAACTGGCGTCACCACCCCACAAATAATGAGAGTCAGGGGATACTTCAAGAAGCTCCCTCTTACCATACTCATTGATTCTGGTAGCACTCATAACTTCATTGACCCTCGGATTTCCAAACAGGCTAATTGTTTTGTCCATCCTTGCTCCAAATTTGAAGTCATGGTTGCCAATGGGGGCACCTTACCTTGCAAGGGGAAGTGTCACAATGTGCGTATCTCTATGGAAGATTATAACCTATGCTCTAACATGTTTTCCTTGTCCTTAGGCGGATGTGATGTGGTTTTGGGCGTTCAATGGTTACGCACACTTGGCCCCATCTTACGGGATTTTGCGGAACTTTGGATGCAGTTTTCAGTCAATGGGGCACAACACAAATTAATGGGCCTACAACCAAGGTCTCTCTGCATCATCAGTTCACGTTGCCTGGAAAAAATCCTTAAGAAGAATTCACATGGTGTCATCGCTCAGCTCCATTCCATTCAGATGCACCCATCAACGGTCTCCACTACTTCCTTGGATAGATATGCAAGTGTCTTTGCTGAACCAATGATCTTGCTGCCTTCAAGAGACCTTTTCAGTCATAATTTAGTCACATCTATCTCTCAGCAGGAACTATGGCTATTTTGCATGCAATACAGAAGTGGCAGCCATACCTATTAGGGAATTATTTCTGCATCAAGACTGGTCTCCATAGTCTAGAAAATTTCTGGAACAATGGGTCTCCTCCCCAACACACCTGAAATGGGTTATCCCTATGCGATCACTTACAAGAAGGATAAGGACAATATGGTGGTAGATGCTCCTTCTCGCATAATTGATGACCCAATTTCTCTTACAGCTCTTTCTCTGCTTGTTCGAAATTGGTTGCAATATGTTCAACAGGGCTATCTCTTCTATGAACTCCATGCTTCTTCATCAGTAGGGCACTCTGGGTTCTTCAAAATGTATGACCGGGAACCATGTAACTTCTTTTGGTAGGAACTGAAAATGACAATTCAACATATGGTGGCTAACTGTGATACTTTCCAGGTCAACAAGGGTGAAACGACACTCCTTTTTGGATTGCTCAAACCCTTGCCCATCCCTACACAACTTTCGCCAACTATTTCTATGGATTTCCTAGCAACGCTCTGGTGGTACAATACCACATCTCAAAGGACACCATATGAAGCATTCTATGGACAAACACCACCAGTTCTTCTTCCATATGTTACACAGAAATCTTCCACCCTGTGAGCATCAACATTCTTTGGCCTGTAGGATCCATTTCAGTGACTCAGATCCATTTTTATCCTTTAGTGATACCAGTCTACCCTATTTTTGTTCCTACCCGCATGTTGCATCACTATAGCATGCGTACCCGCGAGTTGCATCCCTATAGCCCACGGGTATCAAGTAAAATGGTAAAAACCACTATTTTATTACCTTTTACTCCCAAAAAGCGGTCATTGGGTGACCTTTGGCTCTCCATCTGCCTAAGTAACGTATCGATGAGCCCTTTCACCTACCTTTGAGAGAACTATATATTGAGCACATATGGCTTATGGACGGGAGGAAGAAGAGAATAGTAAAGGCACTCTAGTGGATTTTTGCCCTATCTTGAGTCTACACTCATTGATCCTTGTAGTTGTGAACTAGTTATGTTCACCTTCCAAACTCCTTGCTAGTTTGAGTTTGCCTTTTATAGAGGATTGAAGTGGTGGATGAACAAGTGGATTGATCTAGATCTTGGTTCAGATTGGTTGCCGGCAAGAGGTCGTATCACTTTGTACTTATTCTTGTTCATTAATAGAAATACTCATATTCTCGTCCATTCATGGTGTGAATGTCATTTATTATACATTGGGTTACATTTGCTTATGATATTATGGATCATTGTTATTGATAATGTTAATGTCATTTATATATCACATGTACTTGTTATATATTGGTTGTAATGACTAATTTGCAAATTACAAGTACTTAGATGTGTACGGATTGAAAGCTCCAATGGGGATCTACATCAAACGTTGGATCGAGGTTGGTTACATTTCTCCATTATTTTAACATTGTCATTTATAATAACATTGTTTTGAGAATTGAGTATATTTCTGGTAGTCATTTGTCTGTTGTGGTATTCCCAAGCCATAGTGAGTTTTCTCCAATACAGAAATGGCGACTCCGCTGGGGAAAACATCCATGTTTGGGAAATTTTTTGAGCATTAGTCCATAATTAGAGTTGTTGTTTATCGAATCTCTGTGTCACTGATTGGCCGTTAAGATACACTGTAGAAAACTTGCTTTTTATGAGCCTCTGGACTCTTTGTTTGACCATTTGCTTTTCCTCACTCGTGGGATGGCTTAGTTTTTCCCTCGTATACCCACCTCTATTTACTCTTCTGCTCGCGGGTACCCACGGGATTTCCTTCGACAGTAGCGTGTAACTCTGGATTTTGTTGGTTTATGGCTATTGGTTGTTGATGGGTGAGTTTGGTTGTTTCCTAAGTCTTTGTTGGCCTATTTCTTGACTTCTTCATGCCTTGGTTGTGACCAAATCTCTTCATTTCTCTTGGTTGAGCCTTCTTGGTTTTTTACCAATCCTTGGTTTTAGCCTTTTGAGCTCTTTCTTTTGGTTGAGTCTTGTTGTTTAGGATCTGATGGGCTGTCTTAGTGATCTTCTCGGCACTTCAGTGACTAAATAGTAGGATTTTGCTTGCATTTTTTCATTCCATATATATTGAAAAAATACAAAAATATTCTTTTTTTTTTTGCATTTTCCGTTATGTTTATAAGAGAAAATACAAAAAAAAAATTATTTCCATGTACTGCATTTTGCATTGAGTGCTTGTTGCCTTCATTTTAGGTTCTGCTTGTGCATTGAAAAGATAAAAGTTTGCATATTTATTTCGGAATTGTTGGTTGATTTTGCATATTAGTGACATTGTTTTATTGGATAAATGAGTCTAGTATTGGACGATGTTACATACTATTGAGTCTACATATCACTAGTTTCAGGACCATATCCCTTGAGTAATCACAGCCACTAAAATTAACGCTTAATCATAAAATTGGTTAGACTTATTTTATTTATAGGGTACACCAACTAGCATAGGTTTAGAGTCTTGGAATAGATCATTGTGAGTTAACATTCCAAGACTACTGAATGAAACATTAGGTGTCTGACCAGGGAGTGGAGGAATCCATGGTATAGATCGGTGTTCTTAGGAAAGCTCTACTAAAACTAGAGTTAAGCACGAGGTCACGGGAGGTTAGTTAAGGAGATCTGATATCGGCTGAACGTGGGATATATATCCAGGATTTGTTCATATCTGGGGGTACCGGAGGTTCATCCTCTTGTGCTTTGGGATTAGCTACCCTTCCCATACGATAGGTCCCACCTGCGACTGTCCCCCTGAGCATTGGTTATATTGCGATAGACATAGTTGCCTTACCTAGGTACCGCACAGGGTACTTGTAGTGGTTATGTTGTTTGTGTCCTGAGTCAGATAGGGATTGGACAGCACAGTTGTGTTCGTGCAGTGGACTTGACCCTATCGACACAGTGAAGCCTGGGTGTCTCTATAACTGATTTTGTTACCTTCAGCTATAGTTTGGGAGTCTCAAGCCTCTCCTAGGGGAGACATACCAGATCTAGTGTCAGGAGCTCATTTAGCCACTCTGTCTATCTGTTCTTTGTTGTAGATTCTCTGGGTGTGTGCTTTTGATTTACTATTTTTTTATCAATAGTTGGCCTTTAGGAGACATTGTGTCTCTCTCCGGAGAGAGTGTGTCACGGATCCCTACTCTCCGTCGGTCCCATCATTTGGCTGGTTTAAAGCCACTCGAGGTTAAACGTCGTATTACTAGAGGATGCCGGAGGTCTCCCTTTGAGTCTTCAGATTCTTACGAGACTTACGTTGAGGACTACATGGTTGCACATCTCGATATCGGGCAAGACCTTTCTACTCCTTTGGGTAGAGTTGAACATACTTCCGATCCCCAGACTCCTCGTGAGGATTGGGGAGGTGATCCACCTGTGACTCAACCTAGTTCTATTTGGCCTAATCCACCTGACCGGGATCCGTTTGATCCTTCAAATCCGGATAATTATCTTTACGGGATGCCCGACTTACCCGAGGAGGAAGAACAGGATGAGCCTTTCGTTCCTTTGTTTCCACGCGATTCTAGATATAGGAGGCCTGAGACTCATGATGATTCCGGCCTTGTGGTCAACCCCACTACACTCTCTTTTGGTATGCCTAGTCACAATACTGTCGAACCTTCCACTATGGTTGGTACTCATGCTGGCACTAGTCAAAGTGTTAGCCATACTATACCCACTAGGGGCACTACCCTAGTTGGGGGCACTACGTTGTCCACCCACTCACATAGTATGGGGACTGGTCAGATTTCTAACCATGCTAATGTTGGAATGCGACCACCTCCTAGGAATACCCAACCTAGTCGGAATGTTGTCTGAAACATGACTCGCCATCCACCACCTAGTACACATGTCGCTACTCGTCAACCCAGGACTACTTTTGCACATGATACCGTTCCTCCCAACAACAGGGGTGGACACATACCAAATACTTTTGCGTCCACTACCGCCGCTAGTAATAGTAATGTAGGGAGTGGGAATATTTCCTATCCACATGGACATCACACCACCAACCCTGCTACTAGTCACACCCATTTTGGACCTGGGAATACTTCTCATGCTTATGGTCATCACACGACTTCTCAAGCTAATCCTAATATTGGGGGTAGGAACATACCATACCATTACGGTCAATACAACATGGTTCCCACTATGAGTAGTACATACATGCCCCATACCCATGGTGGAAACCCTTACTACAAAACAGTCGGTGCTGGCCACCAGTATCACCCACCACCCCAATATGGTGCTCAAAACGCACATATACCTGCTTACTCTCAAATGGGTCAGGAAGGGGAAGGTTATCCATCTTATGGCCATGGGAAAGCTTATGGGCTGTCAGGTCCTCATTATCAGCAATTTAACCCTCATGGTCAAGCTTTTGGTCCATCTTACAACACAGTTCCGTTTAACCAACCTTTTATGGGGGCTTATAATCAAGCTTTCCAGCCGCAGCTCCCGTTCTTTGCATGCTTGAATCTCCTAGATCTTTTGAAGCTCACGAATGATCTGGTGTGTCAAAACTCTACTTGGCCCCCAGTCCCTACCAAGCTCCCTTCGAACATTCCAAAGTTTGAGGGGAAAGGTGGTGAGGACCCAGGAGATCATGTCACGACGTTTCACCTTTGGTGCTTCTCCAACTCTTTGAATCATGATTACATTCAATTACGACTATTTCAACGCACCCTCATGGGAGAAGCCGCGAAGTGGTATGTGGAGTTGCCTGGAAACACCTATAGGGGATTCAATGAGATTGCTTTGGTTTTCTTAGACCATTTCCAGTTGTCGGTTTGTTATGATACTGGTACTGAGTTGTTGTCCACCTTCCGTCAGAATAAGGCCACACATATTTCTAACCATGTTCAAGAGTGGTGTCGGCAGAAGAGATTAGTGAAAGCCAACATTCCTCTAGAGTTCCTGTTGGAATGGTTCCATAAGTCTTTACTTCCATATATTGCTAAGGATGTTTTGATGTCTAGAATTATGACTGAGGAACAAGCTATCTTGAAAGTCCATCAGTTAGATCTACTTTATTCTCAGTCTGGCATTTTGTATGACATTATTCTTGATGCATCGAGAACAAGACATGAGCCCACGTCAGTTCCTCTACCACATGCCAATGGCATCATGGGGTCCGCATGCACTCACCTTGTAGACTTGGTAGTTAATCAAATGAAAAATTTGTCGCTAAACCAGTCTACTCCCGGACAGGTTCACACCTTGTCCACTTCCACTCCGTCGTCTGATGTACACAATGTGCAATCAATGAAACCGTCGGGTAACCAGCAACCTGGTGGTAAGAAAAAGGGGAGAAATAATCATAGGGGTGGAAACAATGGAAGTAACAACAATAGAAATCGTAATACTCCTCATAAAGAGAATTCCAAGCCTCCTCGGGAAGGCGGTAATGCTGGAAAGGATCGTAAACCTAGGCGTAAGGTGAAATTCCCTTACAAGCATTGTGGGGAGGATCATCTTACTCACTTATGTCCTCGTATTGAAGAAGCATCGAAGCATTTGGAAAAGAGCCCAGTGATGTTGAAAGATCCCCTACCTCATCACCAGAACATGGCTTCGCATGCTCCCACCACTGGTTATGGTACTAATGAAACGACAACGTCTTCTTCCAATACTAGTGGTTATGGATGTGTGAATATGGTTCAGTTAGAGGTTTGTGTTGCTACTTGTCAACGTGATTATGGTGCACCACAACAGAATTTTGGGAATGAGCCTCCTTCTCCTCCTGAGAATTCCTTGCATATCGAGAAGCCTTTTATTATGCTACAGATACCGAAAGGTGTTCTCAAGCACTCCATGCATAATACTAATGCTTGAGCCACACAGAACTACTCCATCATAGAAGATTTGGGCCAAAATCTGTGTGCCATGTCATCTCTTGAAGTTTTGCAAGCTTGTCCTTCTCAGAGGCATGCCCTTTTGAGTGCGTTAGGAGTTCAGGATGGGGGAAGTCCTAGTATTATCAAGTTCGATACTACTGATGTCCAACCTCGCTTGCCTTACCACGTGGCTTTTCAAATCTAGGTGGTTTGCCTTAAGAGCTTCGTCAAACGTACTATGGTTGATGAAGGTGCTTCCGCGTCAATAATGTCGTTAACTTGTTGGAAAGCTCTTGGCTCTCCTCCTCTACTCGCGTCTAGAACTACACTCACTGCATTCAATGGTAGATCTTTTATGTCGCATGGAATTATCCCTTCCCTTGTTGTCTCCTTGGGAGGTATTTCCGTGCCTATTGAAGTCGAAGTGGTTGATGCGCCCATCGACTACAACCTTTTACTGGGTCGGAACTGGATGTACGCTATGAAGGCTGTCGCGTCTACTGTATTTCGAGTTATTTACTTTCCCCATGAAGTCAAGATTGTGACGATCGATCAGCTGGATTATGTTGGCACTCCTTCCACAGCATCCACAGGATCAGTAGGCCCGCAAGTTTTTGATTCTCAATCGGCAACTGGGAACATAGGTGTTGGAATGTACCCCTTGTTGATGGGAACTTTTAACCATTCTGTACCTGTGAATTTTATTGGAACCATTTCCGACAATGTGCCTCCTCCTTCGAATAGTATGCCATTCCGGACTTCCTATTGTGGTGATCCATGGATTTTTCCATCCGCGGATTCTATGTCTGGAGACATTGCGCACATCGGGATGTCTATGCCTTTATATGTAGTGGAGCTCACTTATGATCACATCCAACAAACCACTGCAGATCTAGATCTCTCTTCTTCCCAGACAATTGAAGAAGATCCCGTTACGTTGCTAGTTTGGGAAGCCAACTCATCTTGCTCTCACAATTGCCTCGATGATACTTTGCCATCGGATGAAGCTATCATCGAAGCCATGTGTGGTATTGAGAGGCCTTCATGAGACAAGCGCTGGCATGTGAGACATCACGCTAAAGATTATACTATCGTCGGTGACACTTTGTATCGCTGAGGAAAGGATTCCATTCTCCGTCGTTGCTTGACTCACGGAGAAGTGGAACGGGTACTTAATGATTTCCATGCGGGGGCATGTGGCGGTCACTTATCTGGGCTTGCTACAGCCCAGCGTATTATGCGAGAAGGTTATTTTTGGCCTACCATCTTTAAAGATTGTATTAACGCTATGAAGAGATGTCACCCTTGCCAGGTGTTTTCTCGGAACATACACTCGCGTCCAGTGCCCCTCCATCCGGTCATCACTGTCGGTCCCTTCACTAAGTGGGGGGTAGATTTCATGGATTGAAAACCAACTTTGGCTGGGGGGCATCATCATATTATTGTGGCCATGGATTATTTTTCCAAATGGGCTAAGGCCATGCCTACCGTTAAATCCGATGGTGCTACGGCAACCCATTTCCTGTTCAACCAGATTATCACTCGATTCGGTATCTCGAAAGAGATTGTCACTAACCATGGCAGTCACTTTCAAAATAAGATGATGGAGGATTTGTCTCTCAATCTTGGGTTTCGTCAGGAACACTCGTCTTCCTACTATCCTCAAGCGAATGGTCAAGTTGAAGCAGTAAATAAGTCTTTGAAGACCATTCTCCAATGTACCATGTCTCAGGAAGCCCTCGAGTCTCACTGGGCCTTTGTCTGCGATCAAACAGTCACCCATTATCACATGATATTACCACCAAAAAATTTTTTGCATTTCAACTATAATCAAAAAACCCATAAAAATTTAAAAAACACAAAACCAAAAGAGTACTCACCGATGTCTCTGAAAGCTGGGCCTGGTGGGAGCGGCATGTCATGGTCATGTCTAAAGTCTATTCCCACATAGGGATAGTCCTCTATAGCGATCACCTGCCGGTTCCACCAGTGGAAGAACTCCTCAGTATATGGTGACGCCAGACGGCCACCACCCTGTCGTGTCAGTGTCTCAGCCCACCAGGTCAGGGTTGGATCTCAGAGACTGTGAGGAGAGACATCCACCCTCGGGCTAAGTCCTGGAAATCTCTCAAAGAAGAAACTGCAGAGGATGCTACCATACCCAAAGTTTTTGGCCTTCCCCTCTTTGCATTCCGTCAGTTGTGTCTTCATAGAGACGAGCAGAGTAGTACACTAGTCAAATATAGTAGGCTGCAAGCATTGTGATGCATAGAATATCACTGGTCTAGATGTTTGATGTAGTGATTTAAATCCCGTGATCCACACCAGAGTTGCCACAATGATATTTGTGCTTAAGTCCACTATGAGATTGACTGGCACTTGACTTCCCACTGGTCGTGTGTTGGCAGGACAACACCGTACTATGTAGTCTTGCACAGTAATCCCACCACCCACAGTCCATGACCTAAGACTAGCCACTTCCCCTCTACGGGACAAATCGGTAATGAAGTGGATATCCTCCACTTCCAGTGTCAGTGTTTTCCCATTGAGGATGAAGTGTTGAGCATCCACATCCCAGTAGTTGATCAAATGACGGAGTAGTACGTTTTGGGCCCTTAAGCCCTCGAGACTCCAGTATTTATATAAGCCACATGCTTGCAATACTTCTTGTGCTTGCAAATCATTGCGCATGACCTCATCTACCTCGTCATGCTCTCTCTCCCTCCACTCTAGAACCATCCTGGAGTGCAAAGCAAGAGATTTTTAGTCAGTTTCATGCTTAAAAACTTCTTCACGGTCGTACCCGCGAGCTAGATTGTAGACAGTTGCGGGTAGACGCGGGCAGCCAGTTTTTTGACTGCGCATTTGATGCCCTACCCGCAACCTGCATACTTACAGCCCGCGGGTAGCGCCAAATCCATTTAGGGCTTGGCCAAACAAAAAATCCCACCAAGCAAAATTGAAATAAAAGCACTTAAATGAAAGGTATGGCAATGACCACTAACTTGCTCCGGATGGTTCGTTGAACGGTTGCTCATAGCTCTCACGATCAGTGCTTGAAGTTTCAGGTGCAAACTTACCACTCAACCCCAAAATGGTGAATAGTGCAAATGAATTGAAAATTATTAAATTTTATTATTATTTATAATTTTCTAGACCCACTTTTCTATAGTTTTTTCCATTTTGGGCCATTATGAACTAATATCGTGTCCTGGAGTAGTGTTTTTTCAACAGATTTCCTCGGCAAGAGTTGTTCTGACCCATTTCACACCTATGGCAGGTACGTTTCACACCTGGCATATAGGTTAGATGACATTTTCACATGCATTATGCATTTGACCTTTGACCATTTTTCATAAACCCTAGGTGTGACCCCACTTCTTGACTGACACGGAACCTTCACATTGTTATAGAAGTGTCGTCATGTGGCGGTAGGGCTTTCCCGAACATGGGTACCCTAGTTAGAACCCCATTATGCTTTTGGTGCCCATGTCGTTGTTTGTCCTTGGGATTGGGAGTCCTTTGTAGTCACGCCATGACGTTGTGATGAAGACTCATATTCTACTTTGTCTTATGTTGGCCATCTCCCTTAAGGACTCCCCTCAGTTATATCATGTTGTGATTGCATTGCATCATCCTACTTGCCGCTTGAGCCTTGTGTCGACTCCCGCTTACTCAATTGTTAGCCTGGTGCCTGAGCACTTTCCCTGTCGAGCCCTGCAGAGCTTATATATTTTCCCTTCACAATTTGATGACCCTTTGACCCTAAGGGAACACACCCTCGAGTGCCCACATCCTGCACACACTTCCTTGCATTGAGCATAGGTATGTTCCACTACTTGGGACTAGTCTGCTAGCTATTTGACACTCATTCCCTCACTTGTTGTACTATAAGCAATTTTATTCTTTTTCAAGCTTTTCCCAAATATGAAAAAGACAAAAAAAATCAAATATTCCAAAAATCCGGATGGGATTATGGTCACTATTTCTTGTTGGCAGTTGTTGTGTCGCCTTTGAATAGAGCATTCATTCCACTCCGTACATTATGAGTCAGGACTATAGTTGGGCCTTAGGAGCTGTACTTGTTTCTCAGTTTTCTCCACCGATTGGTTAAGCTTCCAGTCATTATGGAGCCCTCTGTAATGCCTCCTGCATTGCACAGTTTATGTCAAGTCTATGCTTCCTGAGTCTATCCATCTAGTCATGCTCTTGTTCAAAGGAAGTCCTGAAACCAGTGTCAGCCACTCCTCAGATATCTTGACTATTGCATGTCGGCCATCCTTATTGAGTCAGTTTGTTTCACTTGAGATCTTCCAAATCTTTCAGCAATTTTGGTACCTCGTGCTGGTTGATGGGGGATGCCTTAATGCCCTCCTTCCAGCGAGTCTCGTTCCATCGACTTCAACTCATTTATTCCGGGACTTGAGGCTTAGAGTTTGGTTGAGTACCTTGAGGCTTGCAGTCATTAGTGGCAAGTTATCTCGCCATCGATAGTTTTGGGAATAGATCAATGTCCCCTGATCGATGGATTCATCCTAGTGTTCGACTTCAACCCATTTATTCACACTCTGATGATTGTGCTCTGTGCCTTGATGCTCATTTTCATTATTGGTGGGTCATCTTGCATCTGTTAATGGTATACATCAATGACTAGTAATCAGACGATGTCTCATCAAGTTCGACCCCAACTCCTTTATTCACTTGATGGGACTTGCACCATCGAAGACTTGTGTAGAAGACCCCAGGTGATTGTGGCATTCAGTATGCTACATATGACTTTGACTTTACATCTGAGATATCACCTCTCAGATTTTAGCAGTTTGTACCTCTAGTTTGTACTAGTTGTCTTCTTTTCAGCAGAAGACCATATCTTACCGTAGAGGGATCATGGCTA
This sequence comes from Larix kaempferi, assembly GCA_027924585.1. Lineage (NCBI taxonomy): Eukaryota > Viridiplantae > Streptophyta > Pinopsida > Pinales > Pinaceae > Larix > Larix kaempferi. The sequence continues at coordinate 1,899,959 of BSBM01000204.1, read as the reverse complement.
TGATCACTTATGACATGTATCTACTTATGTACTGCCTATTCATGGCCATTGTATCAGATTGTTGTACTATACCGACATGTATTCAGAGATACTATTGTACTATGACAAGTGAGCCGTTCTTTCCACTTGTGTCTCCATCACTCCACTTATGAGTTTTATAATGTATTTCGGCCATCGTAGCACATTTCAGTCTTTGACCTCACACATTAGGGGGCATCTATTACATAGAAATCTTCCACCCAGTGAGCATCAGCATTCTTTGGCCTGTAGGATCCATTTCGATGACTCAGATCCATTTTTATTTTTCAGTGATACCAGTCTACCCTATTTTTGTTCCTACCCACATGTTGCATCACTATAGCATGCGTACTTGCGAGTTGCATCCCTATAGCCCGCGAGTATCAAGTAAAATGGTAAAAACCACTATTTTATTACTTTTTACTCCCAAAAAGCGGTCATTGGGTGACCTTTGGCTCTCCATCTGCCCAAGTAATGTCTCGATGAGTCCTTTCACCTACCTTTGAGAGGACTATATATTGAGCACATATGGCTTATGGATGGGAGGAAGAAGAGAATAGTAAAGGCACTCTAGTGGATTTTTTCCCTATCTTGAGTCTGCACTCATTGATCCTTGTAGTTGTGAACCAGTTATGTTCACCTTCCAAACTCCTTGCTAGTTTGAGTTTGCTTTTTATGGAGAATTGAAGTGGTGGAGGCACAAGTGGATTGATCTAGATCTTGGTTCAAATTGGTTTCCGGCAAGAGGTTGTATCACTTTGTACTTCTTATTGTTCATTAATAGAAATACTCATATTCTCATCCATTCATGGTGCGAATGCATTTATTATACATTGGGTTACATTTGCTTATGATATTATGGACCATTGTTATTGATAATGTTAATGTCATTTATATATCACATGTACTTTTTAGATATTGGTTGTCAAGACTAATTTGCAGATTACAAGTACTAGGCTGTGCGTGGATTGAAAGCTCCAACGGGGATCCACATCAAACGTTGGATCAAGGTTGGTTACATTTCTCCATTATTTTAACATTGTCATTTATAATAGCATTGTTTTGAGAATTGAGTAGATTTCTAGTAGTCATCTTTCTGTTGTGGTATTCCCAAGCCATAGTGAGTTTTCTCCAATACACCATACACCCTTAGTAGCTCCCTAGTTCAGGAAATTGACTTGGTTCTTTGAAACCGTGATCGGATTCTTCTCATTCTACAGGACAATCTTCACATGGATAGAATTCGCCTGAAACAACAAGACGATCAACATCATTCTGAGCACATTTTCCACGCCGCTAATAGGTTTCTTCTTCATCTAAAACCTTCCAAGCAATCCTCCCTGACACTCCAAAGGCGTTAGTGGCCCAAAATGCAACCCGAGGATGCTACCGAGGAACCACTCCTTCAGATTCTGCAGCAATTTCTCCAACCAAAGCTTTGAGGACAAAGCTTTTTCTAAGGGAGAGGGGATGTTAGGAACCCGTGTCAACCCTTCTCTTTACTAAGTTAGTATATTGTTGTTGGACGCATATGCTTTGTAAGTCATCCCGTAGTATTTTTTGATCCATAGTTTATATTATCCCATAGTATTGACCCATAGTATTGGACGCATATGCTTTGTAAGTCGTCCCGTATTATTATATGTCCCACGGTTTTGACTCATAGTATTGGGAATAGACTTAGTATATAAGTATGTGTTGAGGTCATTGAAGGCACCATGAAGTTAATTGTATTGATCTTGCTCAAAGGAGGTTACCCCCTCGAAGTGGCCCGTGATCAATATAAAATTGATTATGAGTTCTATTATTTCTGATATCTCGTGTATTTGCATTAATTAATTATTGCAGTTCATCACACTATCCTACCATACCAAATTATGGGAGCTTGATTCAAGCCATACAAGGCTTTCTTCAACTTGCACACAAATGACTCCCTGTCATGTGTCTCAAAACCTAGTGGTTGCTCCACATACACTTCCTCTTCGATTACACCATTCAAGAAAGTTGTCTTGACATCCATCTGGTGTATCTTCCATTTCGTCACCGCAGCCATAGCAAGTACTGATCTGATGGAAGTGTATCTAGCTATAGGAGCAAAAGTCTCTTCATAGTCTATCCCCTCTTTCTAGGAGAAGCCACAAGCTACAAATCTCGCTTTGTATTTCTCTATGTTGCCTTCTGCAGCATGCTTGATCTTTGGAAGTCATGACAGACTTCCCGTCTAGTCTTGGGACCACATCCCAAACATCTTTCTTCATGATCGACGGATCATGGCATTCTTCCATTACTTCATCCAGGATCCTGGGAACTTCAATATCTTCAATATCTTCAATAGATAGCTTTGTTGTTGGAACAAATGTTGTAGTCCTTCTTTTGTAGGTGATGGTATACGATCTTTCCTACAAGACAACTTAAATTGCATGATTAGAAACATCTCATAATTTTCAGAAAAAATTCTTACACATAAAGAAATATGTCATACAGTCATGCAATTCTCTTAGCCAATGATTCAATACAACATTTATCCATATCCTGTAACTTTCTAGATGCCTTCCAATCTCTACCAGAACATTGTTAAGAGTGTGCACAACTCCCAACATGTCAGCAAAGAGGTTTCATTCTAGATAAGTAGCAATGGAATGTTGTACAGTGCCATAGGCCACTTACCCATCACATGCATATTAGTAGTATACTATTCATTAATGCAATTTTTCTAATATGCATAATACACACCCTAAGTCTAGGAACACAAGCATATACATCATTGAACAATATTATTTAAAAAAACAAGTATGCAAGAAATGACAATTCAAATACTTATCTTTGTTTGGTTGTAGGGTAGACTCCCTCTCAATATTTCCTTCCTTGCAGGAACTACTGGAGTGTGCTCCCTCTTGATCTTTGCTTCCTGGATTACCTATCTTTGAAATTATATCCATCCTCGATCACTATGCATACTTACTAGTATCATCATTGTGTTATCCTCAAGGTCTCATACACAATCATACATATAATGATTCTAAGTAATCTTAAACATGTATGGTCAAGATCATTTCATACACAGATAATTTATCACAAGCATTAGTATTCAAGGTTTCAACGAGTACTTCCTTTACTCATGCAAATTCTTATTTTACCATCGATTAAAGTAAGAAACATAATATGCATAAGTTCATGATTACTCAAACTTATAACTTCATGAATAATCATGTACAAAAGTATAAGATCCTAACATAGGGTAGGATTCTAACTTGATATAGGAAAAACATACCTGGATTAATGTGTTAGTTAGTTATGTCTAACATACCCACATGATGTCTTCTTTTTTCTTCAATGACTTGTGCTAGTGACTTGCATATCTCATAGGTTAACCATTATAGAACCAAGTTATACATAACTCGTAAGTAGTTCTTCTATGTGATCCATGACAATGGATGAATCTTTGTCTTCGTGTCACCATGGTCATATGTTCTTGAACTAGAACATGATTTGTCTTTCTTGATGTACCTTTCATGTTAGCAGACAACATCAACCTCATACAACACCATAATGCATTAGTACAATCATAAGTATCAAAACCCTAATCAATGAATATCTTCTATCATGCATTCATATTTTATTAAGGTGATATGACAAGTCTAAAATTAATCAAGATTGTACTAATCTTAATGATGACAAACATACCATAAACTTAATCATGAACAGATCTTGAAACATACATGGATAAGTCATACCTATCGAGATTTCTTGTAATATTCTTATGTAAGGTCTTTAGCCTCATCTCCCTATGAAATAGGAACTTCTTCACTTATGCAGGTGACCAATCCATTCTCTTCTAGGATTAACCCAATCCACTTGATTTGCAGAAACTGGATTTGGAGCTGGATTAGGGTTTGTTAGGGAAACCCTAAAAATTCAAACTTTGAATTTCAAACTTTTGAAAGGATAGGAAGATGCACCTTGATGAGCTGATCAACCTGGTATACTCAGAATTTGAAAAATGCAAAGTTTCACCCCTCAAATTTGCTTTTCAATCTTTCGGATTCTCTTGGAAGGACCCTGAATTAGGGTTTGAGTTTCCTGGAGCTTCACCCAACCAAATAGTTTGATCCAAAGCTCTAAACTTCAATTTTTCCAAGGATCTTCCAGCTATGGTCACAGATTTCAAAAATTCCCATTTTTGCAGAGGCCCTAATTTTTCACCTTTCCGATCAAAGTCCTGAATTAGGGTTTGATCAAGCCTAGCCTTCTACCCAACCAAAAAATTCGATCTTGGTCTCTAAATTTTGATTTTGATGAGGAGCATCTAGCCGTGGTCTCCGATTACAAAAATTCCAACTTTCTCTGAAACCCTAAATTCCCGTAGCCATGAATTAAGGTGCTTAAAATCAATTATGTTTCGACAGAAATATGCACCTGATTGTTTCTGGTGTAACTCCGAAATTTCAGATCTACAGGGTCTACAGGGTCTAAAAATTCTGCCTGTGGTAGCTTGACCTATTAAATTTCCAACCCCATAAGTCTGACCTCAAATGGATTCTCTGAGAGAGATTTATCCAAGTGTCACAATGTGACCTATTTATGGGATAAAACAGGAGAGCAAACTTGTAAGGAGTGCCACGTGTCACTGGTTCAATTTCAGACTCTGAAAATCAGACCTGTAAAAGTACAGTCTGTTCCCTACCTACCACTTTTTATGAAAATTCATTTGAAGCTTCTTAGCCCTATTTGTGACCTTTTTTCCTAGCTCACCTGTTTATGACTAAGATATGGAAGAGGCAGAAATCCTATATTGTATAGATCATAAATCTGAAAGTAAAACAAATTAGAGGCTCTCCTTTGGATACAAAGTACATGGAGATCTTATATTCGACCTGTAAGATTTTTCAGATCCTGAAACTTTGCCAAAATGAATTTATAGCGAAAGTGCTACGATGACAGGTTTTTGCTATATCAAGACCTAGCTTCGCAAGTGCAACAAGTGTCATAAATGCCATACCATGCCTTCTTTCAGGCTAGCTCTGATACCATGTTATTTTTTCAGAATTTAATTCAATATGATCTAGGATCTTAACTGAGAGAACAACATGTACAGCATATCTACAGCATATCAATCATGGACACAATAATGCAAGCACACAAGAGACACAGAGTTTCACTGGGGAAAACCAAGAAGGTGAAAAAACCTACAACTTCCTTAGAGATAGACAGAGCCATGATACAAAACCCAAGCATAAGAGATATACTCCTAGCAGCAGGTTCTCCTCCTCCACTAGTGCACCACTCTCCAATGAGTGTATGAGTGAGAAAGTGAATGAATCAAATAGAGTGCCTCCCGCACTCTATTTATACTTGACTTGACTTGCCTAATAACCTTTACTAGGTCGTCCTCAACTTAACCACATAACATAATGTAGACAGGGCCGACCCCCACTAGGGTGGTCTAATAACCCTTTAACCCACATGACTTATACAGGAATCAAATAGAGTTCCTCCCGCACTCTATTTATACTTGACTTGACTTGCCTAATAACCTTTACTAGGTCGGCCTCAACTTAACCACATAACATAATGCAGACAGGGCCGACCCCCACTAGGGTGGTCTAATAACCCTTTAACCCACATGACTTATATAGGTTCGACCTCATCAAGGTGGTCTAATAACCCATCAAGTATAAGAATTACAACACTTACAGTATAAATTACGACACTTCCATATAGAGGAATAATAACATCTCTATAGGAATACAAACACTTCCATATAGAGGAATAATAACATCTCTATAGGAATACAATATACATAGGTGAAATACATTCCGAAGTTACAATTACATCAACAATGGATAATGGCTACGTGGAGCCTTATCTCATTAATGTTTGTTGCATGTTGATTGTCTTTGATAATGGCTGCGTTGAGCCTTATCTCATTAATGTTGGTTGCATGTTGGGTGCCATTGATAATGGCTGTGTTGAGCCTTATCTCATTAATTGTTTGTTGCATGTTGGATGTATCATTTGCTACTGCGTAGGGTTTGGGAAAACCCCTGCATGCTACTCGGTTCCCATATTAATTGTATTTGCATGCTGAATGTGATTCCTACATACTATTGAATGCATATATTACATATGAATGCTTCATTTGTACTTCACATAGCCTAGGAAAGCTCTCTGTAAGGATGTTTTTGGATACATTATCTAATTTCATGCTGAATGTCAATTTTGTGATGGCGCGGAGATTGGGGAAAGGCCCCTTTACAATTATAGTTTCATATATATATGTGTATATGCTAGATCAATTATACCAATTTATTGTTACTGCGTGTGCAGGAGAAAGATCCCTGTGCATTTGCATTTCTTATATTATATAATGTAATGTTGAATGTCTTTGGATGATTGTGCATAGATGGGAGATTGATCCCTGTACATCTCCATTTCATATATTGTATTAATACATGCTACGTTTTGTATTATTTTTTGTGGGGATGGGATGGCTGAGAAAGCCGACCCCAATCCACCCTTCTTCTGCATATATAAATATATGTTGCGCTTTGGTTGTGTTTTTTTATATAACTCATACTTGGGGATTGACTATAGGATATATGTTAGACATCCTCTACATATAGAAGTTATGCAGATAATCTAATCCCTGCATATGTTTTATGTTGTGCATTTTTTTGTTGGGGATTTCTTGTAGCATACATGGTTAAAGATCCTCTGCGCATAGTTCTAACTCTTCTATGTGTTTATTCATTATGCTTTTTCAACATGTGGTGGCCGCGATCGGGATAGGACGGCTGAGAGAGCCCGATCCTAATTCCATATGCTTCTGCGTATAGTATATATATGCTTTGCATAATTTGAGTGTGTTAATACTTATAATTTGTGTATGCAGATATATGTTGGTTTGGGTATGGTAAACCCTTTGTACATGGAATGTAATTATTGGAAATGCTAGTCTCGATAGGGAAAACCTTCTGCATATGTTCTGTATGCTATATTTATGTCCTAGATCCCTTGGGTAAGGAAGGCTATCTCAATTCACAAATTATAATGATCTGGTTGTGACCAGCCTGGGAGAGAATCCCTATAATGCCTCTGAGATAGATGGTTAAATGTTTTGAAAGTGCTCTCTATGAGAGAGACTTGAGAAAGTTGCACCAATTGTGTTGCAGAATGTATTCCCTCTATTTGAAAAATAGTAATTATGACACTCCTTAGTGGACGTAGCCCATAGATTTGGGTGAACCACTTATATTGGTCTCTTCTTATGTGTATTTTATGTGTTCTGTTCTATTTGATAATTGTGATCTAAAATGGTGAGTGATTTCACTTAAGAATGTTAAATACATAAGTTTACAATTCAAATGATACTTTGAATATTTGGTGATGTAATAATCATGAGGATTATTCGGAATTGGAACTAAGATTCCACTTGAAAGGGGTTTACACTCCTGTATTTGTTATATACTGATTGTTAGAAGGAAATGACCATAGGTTGGATTAAAAAATAATCTTTATACAAGAATGGCTAATCATGTTTAATGTATAAGTCTTATGATAAAAGTAGTGAATGAACAATTGTTTATATGCAATGCTACTTATGACTTACATTCAAGTACATATATGTCGTGACTATACCCTTGATTGTTAATGTCGAGGAAAAATTTTACCCCATTCCTACAAATGTTGAACTTGGAAAATGGGTATGTGACAATGTGGTATCAAAGCTGAAGTTTCAACACTCGGGCCTATGTGGGCTCAACATGAGGTATGAAAATATAAAGTGGTCGAACCAATGAGGTAACACTACCATGTTCCATTCGTTATTGTACTAGTAATCTATACTTTAATGTAGTACTCAAGGAGTAGCATTCTCCTAGTAAGATTGTATGGTCTCTTGGATAAAGGGTATAGATACAATCACGAAGTTATTGAAAGGACTTTATGGAACGCGTGTTAAAGCTTTGCTATCCTATAGCAGTACAAAATTTGGGTATGATATTTAGACAAGATAGTATACTATGATTTCATGATGACATCTGAATCCCTTTTGTATATTTATTATATGTAGGGAAAAAATTGTCAAGAGTATGATTATCTATGATGACTAATGTATTGGTTGTTTGAATCAATATCAAGGAAAAATGTTCCACTCCATCTTCCTCATAGATGAAAATGTTGAATTTTATGATGAGGTATGTTATCACCTTGACCAACAAAAATTGTGGATTAAAACTGTAAGCAAAAGGAGTAATGCTTTCGTTTTGCTTTAGTATTTGGTACTATGTTGATGTACCAAAAGTGGAATTTGGGGTTAATATATATATATATATATTGTTTTGCAATAACCTTGTAAATGTATAAATACGCAAGTTGAAAACAATTGAGTGGTGAATAGGATGACCATCGCAATTGTTGAAGAAGTTGTAAACTTATAAAGGGGATGAGCTATTATACCTCATAAGAAACCAAAGTTATTGAGAAAAGAACAATAGATGCTATGTGCTAACATTGCAGCTTATGACCGCAAGATTGTCAGTGTCTCCAGGACTTGTTATGCATAAAGTATGGTAAGCATAATGTAAGAATCTGAGTAAAAGACTCATGGAGAAATATATGCAAAAGTAGGAGTAAAAAAAGTAAATAGGTGAACCTATTGTTTATCAATTTGATGATATTATCTCGCATTTTTTGGTGACTAAAAGCACCTTGAGGTTATTGCAGCTTCTTGACATAAGAAAGATCTGGAATGTATGAAAACCTGCAATAAAGTTGAAAGGAACTATGATTATGTAAAGTGTTATGTGATACAAAAATATTATGATTATGTTTTTGTGATCGACACTTGACCTCCATGAGGTTTTATCTAATATAACTATTTGGTTGGTACTGTATGCAAGGAATTGATTGCACAAAGTAAGGACTTTGCATTCAAGAACCAAGCTAATCAACGGCGAGAGGATCGCTAAACCAAAAGGGGATTTCGCAAAAATCATTGTAAGCGAATGCCTCTATATGGTTGTCAATCTTAATAAATTGTCATGTGCAGTAGGATCAACTTAAAGCTTGTGTTGGTAAAGCAGGTTGGCCATGATAGTGGCATTAAAGCCACAATGAGAACCAAGAGTTCACTAATGCAATGTTATGAGACATTGTTGCATGCACATGAGACAATATGACTAGAGTAGTGAAAATCTTGAGAGCATCAAGAGAAATTAAAAGATAACTCTACAGATAATTTTATTAAATAAAATCCTCACACTAATAAGATACGCAGGAGGGGGAGGGAGGCGCACTGCAAATTAAAATAAAGCTAACTTAAATTAAAATAAATCTAAGCAAAGAAGAATGAAGAAAAGAAGGAAGGTTAAGTCTGGAGCACAGACTTGAACCAGAGGTGGAACAACCGCAGCCAGATATGGATTTGAACACGAGAAGTGTTCTAGTAGGAGTACTATCAATTTATTGTAGGAGGATTGGAACACAAGAAGTGTCCTGGTAGGAGTACTACCAATTTATTGTGGGAGGATTTGAACACGAGAAGTCTTCTGGCAAGAGTACTACCAATTTATTTCAGGAGGATTTGAGTAAAAGAAGTGTTCTAGTTGGAGTAATACCAAATTTAATGCAGGATCAGCATATAGTTGTGAGAGGTTGATTCCAAGATGCAAAGGCTTAAAAGTCCCTTGGACACTCAAAGAAAATCAGGAGCACTGAGTGAGTGTGGGGGTTGTCTTCTGTAATCAGAATTTTTCCTAGACTCTAGCAAGAAGGCTTGAGGGGAAAAAGAGTTGTCCAGGACTCAAGCGAGAGGGCTTGAAGGGAAAAAGAGTTTTCCTAGACTCAAGCGATATGGATTGAGGGAAAAAAGAGTTTTCATGGACTCACGTGAGAGGGATTGAGGGGAAAAAAAAATTGGGACTCAAGCGAGAAGGCTTGAGTGGAAAAAGGACTCACATGGAATACTTTTATAAGTGATTGGATCACATGGAATACTTTATTACTGACGTTGAGCCGGAGACTCTGGAGAAAAACCAAAAAAAAAATTCTTATTCAGTGTGGCATGGCGCACCAGGAAGTGTTTCCTACCATGCATATATTATGGACGAGGTATGCACATATACTTATGTTATGAACTTGCTATACTTAAAATTATGCATATTTATGTTAGATTATGCATGTGTTATGTTCATGTACAACTCACATTATGAGCATTGACAATATTATTTTCGAGGAAAAGCAAGTAGAGAAAGACTAAAGGTACTTGGAAAGAAGGTTCATGACAAGAATTTGGAAAACTGTTAACACCCAAAAAGTGCTCACTACCTCATCTACCACATTATATGACTCATTTGTCCATTTTCCTACCATATTTTCCTTAAAAACCCAAAAAATCCCATTAAAAAGCCTCCAAAAGGCTTAAAATGCCTCCAAAAGGTCACAAAACCATCAAAATAGCCTAAAAAAGGCTAAAAAACCCCCTTTTCCTCCAAAAAATAGCAAAAATCCCCTAAAAAGGGAATAAAAAATATAAAATAATGAGGAAAAGGAGAAAAAAACCCTATACAGCTGCCCAAAACCATGTGTTTCCTAAAACCATGGGTCAGCACTCCACCACCAAAAAACTATAAATAGGTGATGGAGATCCCTTATTCCATATCCACAATCACAAGCACCCTTACTCTGCCAAAATCTCTCTCGAAACCCTAGTTCACCTTTGAACTATTTTCACCTTGAGAGCCACCTTTGGCCCATTCCCAACATTGGAGAAGGAGAAGGAGCATTCTTGGAGCTTGGAGCATCCTCTTGGACACTGCAAAGGGCTTCACCAACCTTGACACTCAAGGTAACATCAATACAAAGACATTCTTTCATTTTGGTGTTTATGCTTCATGCTTGTATTAGAAATAATTTAAATTTTGGTTTATTGCATAATTAGTTTAATATACTGAACTGCTACTAAGGAGTCCATTCTCCTTAGTAGGTGCTCATTGGCACAAGCTAGGGGTAAAACCCTAGCTACAGTTTTGGCGACTCCCCTAGTTTTCGAATTTCTGGTTTCCGTTTTTTAAATTTTTTCTTTCGGCTGTCCCTTTCGGCCGCTGCATACCGCGTCTTTTTCCTCTACAGTCGCGTCCCGACCGCGCCTTTCAGGCCTTTACCCGCGATCCGACCGTGGCTCTCAGACTGCTTCCGACGCTCAGTCGGCGGATTCAAGTCTGTTACCTGCGATCCGACCGTGGCTAATCAGCCTGTTTGCCGCGATCTGACTGCGCCTATCGGCCTTGTTCTCGCGTCCCGACTGCGGCTTTCTGCCTCTTTCGGGTGTCCCGACTGCGCTTGTTAGCCTTTTAGCCACGACCCGACTGTCTGTTTTTCAATTTTTCCTGCGTCCCGACTGCCACTGTTGGCCCGATAGCCGCGACCCGACTGTGCCTTTTCCCCTGTTTCCTGCGTCCCGACTGCGGCTGTTGGCCCGATAGCCGCGACCTGACCGCCGCTGTTTTCCTCAAACCCGCGGTCGGCCTGTTCTGATCCGCCACAGACCCGCGGTCTGATTTCTGCTCTTTTTCTGTTTTTGAGCCCAGCCCCTCTTGCTGCAATATTTTCTGCATTTGAACAGCCCTCTGTCCCACCTGCAGCCTCCTTCCTTACAGCCTTTCTGCAACATAATTTCTGTTCCTTTTACAGAATCTTTTTAAAATTTCAGTATTTTTTTTTCAGAAAATTTTGCAAATTAAAAGAATCAATTTCAGCATTATTGATAGATTGGAAGTTGCCCTCCCTTGTGGCACTTCTGTTTTTTGGGTTCAACACCTCACGAGCACACACTCTGTCACCTTAAATCAAGTGAGCCTTAAAAAGTACCTAACTAAACCAACATTCTAACCCCACTTGGGGAACACTAAAGAATCATTGTAGTTAGGTAGGATCAGGGGGATAGGCTTCCAATAACACCCCTTGGTCATTTCACTTGAGACATAGTTGTTGTCCAACTAGGGAACCAAAATCCCCTAGTACTTTTTGGCACGGTCACGACCAGTTTATCAGAGGGCCTCTCCCTTAGGAGGGTTGAAGTCGGGAGACTGGTTCCGGAGGCCTGAGTGGAATACCGCACTCCATTCAGTAACCGAAGGGCTACCTTTCGCGGTTCGCGGGATATCCCTGTATAGGGGTATTGCGGTCAACGAACTAAACGGCATATTCACCTTTCTGGACGTGTCATGAACGGGGTATCTTAGTTGCCATTCTTCTAGGATTGACTACCCGGTATCCCTCCCGGTAGGGGGATATCATAGCCACTTGGCTTTCCTACTCATATTGTCTGACTTGGATTTCATCACCTTGCAGAGGATATGTTTAGTTAAGTCAGAATACTTTTAGCTAGGTGTTTGCATGCTCCTTTACCTCCCTTGGTCTAGTGAGTCCACCATTTTTCTTTTCTAGGAAGCCTGCTGCTTGTTGGTATTCTGACCATCTTTGTTGTTACTCCACCTATTGTAGCACAGCTGTTGCAGTGGGTGTTTTGAGTTGGTTGTTGGCCTGAGTGCCTTGCTTTTTAGCTCTCCTTCTGCACACTCGGTTGCATTAGGATTTTTGAGCTGTTTTCATACTCACCTCAACCCACAGAGATTTAGACACCATCTGTCACCATTGAGTCCCCGAGACATTCTCGGCGCCTCAGGGGCGAGCCCCCACAGCACGGTTCTCTCGACACCACTCGTCATAGATTCCGATCATTGTCCGTTGATACCACTCATCACAGATCTAGAGCCTTGTCACTTGACTCCACCCGTCAGCGACGTAGGTCTCCGTCACCAGATAGTGACGCACCTTACTTTACCTCTGATTCTGACGAAGAGTCTGAGAACCCTATTTATACTGCCCCTACTAGCCCCATGGCTGGTACGACTTCCACTCCATTTGTCATAGGGACCATTGGTGGCATATCCACCACTACTACACCAGTTACTACACCTGTTTTTGGTATGCCCTCCATGGGGCAACCATCTACCGTTCCCCTCACGGTACCTATTCCCACAGCGGGAATACCTATCCCCACTACATCAGTGGCTCACACTACCCATGGTGGTGCTGGACCATCCTCCACTACCTCAGTTCCCCCACTTGGGGGCACCACCCTAAATCTTGTCCCTCCACTTGGGGGCACTGGCCCCAACTTGGTCCATAGCACTACTGTGTCGCAGCCTTCTTCCAGTTTGCCATTCATGGCTAGCCTCAACCTACCTGACCTGGCCAGATTGACCAACGATCCTATTCGACACGACCCTATGTGGCCTCATATGCCTACCAAACTACCCTCTGACATCCCTTAATTCGAGGGTAAGGCCGGTGAGGACCCACAGAACCACATCATGTCTTTCCACCTATGGTGTTCCTCTAACTCCATTGTGGATGACTCTGTTCGCCTCCGTCTCTTACAGCGCACCTTCACTGGCTCTGCAGCCAAGTGGTATATTGAGCAGCCTCATGGGACCCACGCCACCTTTTCTTCCCTGGCCTCGACCTTCCTGCAGTTCTTCCAGTTGCCAGTCCGCTATGACGCGGGCGTTGAGATCCTTCTATCTTGTAGACAAAACACAGCTACCCATATCACGGACCACATCCATGAGTGGCGTAGACGCCGTAGCTTATGCAAGATTAAACTAGATGACCGTATCTTCCTCGATTGGTTCCTCAAGTACCTGCTTCCTGTCATCGCTAAGGATGTAGCTTCAGAAAGACCCCAGTCTGAAGAAGAGGCCATCCTTAAGGCACAGCAGTTCGACCTCATTTACGCCCAGTCGGGTTACCTTTATACCATCATACCTGACGCCCCTCGCGGCGAGTCCTCCCATCATGATGCGCCGGGGGCATCCCACGCTGCAGATGGTATCATTGGCCGTGTTTCTTCGCATCCCCAACCATTTTCTATAGCACGACCTACCCCTGGCCCCGACCTGTCGAGGGCTACCTCCCAGTCTGGAGCAACCAACTCATATGCTCCCATGACACATCACCATTCCCATGGGCCCTCATGTCCACCACAGTGCTTCGGGTATGCGACTCCTGCTTATGCTCCTCCAGTCGCCCCTCAACCTTACTACCATCAGCAGACTGCCCCCGCTCCTGCGCCTTCACAAGCCCCACCAGCTTATTATCCGCCCCAGGCAGCCCCTGCGGCACATCCACAACCGGCTCCGCAGTCCTATCAGCAACCCCCTCAAGTTGCTGCACCTGCTCAGCCTCAACCTGCATATCATCCTCCGCAGCCTGCTCCAGCACCTGCGCAACCTCAAAATCCACCTGCTGCCCAAGGGCAAGTTTACGCCCAACATAACCCACAGCAAAACCAGAATAACCAACGTAGCCAGGGCCAACAGAACCGCGGCAAGGGCCGTAATCAGGGAAACAACCAACCTGCAGACCAAGCTGGTCAACCGGCTAATCCCCCTGACAATAACAATGCGGCCCCCGCTAATCAAAACCCTGATCGCCCGCCCAAGCAGGCCAAAAACCCCAATCTGCGAACAAACCACCCTTGTTCTATTTGCGGGGTCTATGGACATTACACCCATGCTTGCCCACACTTGGAGCGAGCTCGGCAGCTTTGGGTTGACGAGGCCCATCGCCAAGGGCATGCGGCTCCCCAAGCACCGCCCAACCCCCCCCAACCTCAGCAACCCCCTTTGGTGCTGCAAAACCCCTTACCGACCCATGGCGTGGTGAACACTCAGCCGTTGGCCCCTCAAGCTAACGTGCAACCCCAACAACAACAGATCACCTACGCTGCCCCTGATCAACCCATGTTTGACTCAGGTACCCACCACTTACTGATGATGTCATCCGCTGACGTCAACCTCCAGACCCGTCGGAACCAATATGGCTCCACCTCTGAAGCCACTCCCACGGATAAAACTACTAACGCCCACCCCACCGATCAGGCGTTACGTATACCTCCGCCTCCCACAGACGGCGCTGCGAAAGCACCTCGTTTCCCACTGCGCCGAATCAATAATAACCCTAATGCACGTGCTGCGTCAAACTACAACATTGTAGACGACCTAGCCCAATCTCCCGCAGCCATGTCTGCGTTAGAAGTCTTGAAGAACTGCCCTGCCCAGCGCAAGACTTTACTTTCCGCCATCGGGGGCATTGACCCAACTGATTCACATTTGATGGCGTTTGATTTAGACCAGTCTGAACCACGCCTACCTTCCAGCTTAGCCTTCCAAGTTACAGTCTCCGTTAGGAATCTTGTTATCCATCGGTGCATCATTGATGAGGGTGCTTCCACATGCGTTATGTCTACATTTGTATGGCAGAAACTAGGATCCCCTCCTCTCCAGCAGTCCACCACTGCGTTACGTGCCTATGACGGTCGTTCGGCCCAGCCCCAAGGCCTCCTGCCCAACGTTCCTGTCCAGTTAGGTGGTAAAACAGTTCTTATTGACATAGAGGTAATCAATGCCCAATTGGATTACAACCTTCTACTTGGCCGCAGCTACATGTATGCCATGCGGGCGGTTGCCTCTTCTGTCTTTCGCACCATGATGTTCCCCCATGAAGGACGCGTGGTTAAGATTGACCAGCTCACCTACTATGATCCCAGTGCTCCCGCGGCACCGGAAAATGTTCTCCCCATGGTTGAACAACCTGTTTCTCCTGCCTCCACCTCGTTCGTTTCCTCTACGGGGCCTGGAGTCTACTCAGACGCGCCGATGACCTCCACCTTTCAATCCATTCCTCCGCCATCATCTACGCCCGAAATGTCTGACTTATGTACCTTGTCCCATGACATCCTACCACCTAACAATCAGCCATCTTTGTTGCCTAAACCACCCTTGGTACCTAGTCACATTGGTGTTACACCGATCCATACGATCCCCTTCCTAGTTCCTCCAGCAGGAGTAGTAAGCGCCCCGGTCATGGCTACCCTTAGCCTCCCTGGGTTAACCTTGGGATTACCTGTATGGTACCTTTCGCCTCCCGTTCGCCCGCCGACACCTGATGTCGTCCTCCAGCCGGTGCAACCCATGGCTACTACCACCCACCCACCTCCCGGGGTCCCTACCCCTTCGTCCTCCACGACACCTCCTCCTCCTCTTCAACCCACTGGGGGCAGAGGTCCACAACCTTACACTGCTGTCCCACCTCCCAAGACAGTCAAGAACCCTCCAGTGTTTCGTGCTCCTCCCAAATGCTCGCTGTGTGATGAGTTGGGCCATGCGACCCACCAATGCCCACAGTTACCTGCATTACAGAAGCACATGCAAATGCTCGATGATGACCCCAACATCCCAACAGTCGAACTAAACCCCACTCCCAAGCCTAAAGATAAGTCCCTACGTACCAACCACTCCTGCGCCATCTGCGGTATTTACGGGCACTATTCACATCATTGTCCCGATCTCCCGGATTACAGAGCGGCTCTCTATGAGATGAACAATCTGGACCTTGAGACGGCACCACCTACCATTGAGGAGATCTACCCCCCGGTCTCTCCCCCTTCCGAAGAGGTTAATATCATCTACATGATCTCTTCAACCAACACTTCTACTACCCCCTCGTCAACCGATTTGACGACGCAGACTTTCCGTACTGATGAGGAGATTCTTGAGGCCCTAACTGCCCCGGATTATCCTTGGGATGATATGCACCACCGTTCCTATTTCATCCCAGAAGCGTCTTCCTCTAGCACCGCTACCCAATACGCGGTCGAATCCAAAGACTTCCTTCCCACTAAGGTTGACTGGTTCAAGGACCCTATTCCTGCTCCTGATGCCTTCGAGGAGGGCAACATGGCCAACATCTCACCTGTCATCCAAATTGATATCGCTGCCCCAGGACGTGCCCCTGAACTTATCATTTTAGGAGCATTCTGCAGTAAACAAGAGATTGAGGACTACATAAACCTTTTCAGAGAATTTCGTGATGTCTTTGCCTGGTCCTATACCGAAATGCCTGGGCTTGACCCCACCATTATAGAGCACCACCTTGACACCTCTGAGTCAAGGGGCATAATAGATTCCCTCGACCCTGGGATAGGGGGCATGATCAATCATTTTGAACCTTCCCCATCACATCTATCTCAGCACGTCGATGAACCCATTGTTCAAACCCACACATATGTGATCCATAATCACAAACCCCATGCACATAGCATGGGGGCAAGTCATTAACCCTGCTCACTTTTTCACACTTGTGATCTCAACCATTTTTTTTGAGGTCACATATCACTTGTAGATTTGACTTGATTTTATACACCTAGTATTCTGCCCCCGCGGGCCATCATGATACACCTAGTATTATGCCCTCCATTTTTTCGCACCATTTGCACCGTCGGATTCATATTTCCGCGCTCGTGATGATGCTTGAGATCATTTCTCGCTCTCACTAGGACCAATATCAACATTGTGTCCAGACACCACTAGTCGCCTCGGTTTACGTGCCACATCGGCCGTTCTCCATTTTTCACATGTTTTATATCATCGGATTCATTTTTCCGAGCTGGTGATGATGCTAGAGATCATTTCTCGCTCTCACCTCCAGATTTTCCGGGCATTTTTTCCAAAATACCCCCGTCACCTCGGTTTGCGTGCCACATCGGCCGTTACCCGTTTTTGACATCCTTTATATCGCCGGATTCATTTTTCTGAGCTCGTGATGATGCTTGAGATCATTTCTCGCTCTCACTTGGTACAATTTTTACATTGTGTCCCAAACACCTTGTTGCCTCGGTTTGCGCGCCACATCGGCCGCCATCGGATTGTTCCACACTATTACATGAGCCCTTCACTCCTGTCATACTGCAAATGTTTCGTTATTTTGCCACCATTTCATCTACCCCGCAAGGAGGTCCATCAGTGTTCCCACCTACCCTCGTTCTTGGTCATCATTACTCAACCTTGATTGAACACTTCCTCCTTGCCTGGCCATTCCTTTTGTTCGGTATAATTTTATCCCTTTTTCGGGCCGGACAAATCCTTTACGAAAAAGGCACTTAGGGAGTTTCCGTTAAGCTCTTTTCTGACTCCTAAAAGAATGAAAAGATCGCCGAGCAATCTTGCTTCCTTTCATGCTCGTTAAAGTACCTGAAAGGGCGTCTATCTGGTATAAGTTTAACCCTTTTCCGGACCTGGTAGACTACTTACGAAAAAGGAATACTCTAGTCACACCGACTAGAAGAGTTCTTCATTGCATCCTTTTATGCTTCTTTGGGCCTTGGAGACTAAACCTACGAAAAAGCAACCCCCTGGAGTCTTCTTACTTGCTTTCAGACTCTCTAAAATTGAAAGCAACCACGAGCATGCACTGTCCTGGGCTCGTAAAATCCACACGACAGTACCATTTCACTACCTCAGAGTCTTCTTATCGCTTTCAGACTCCTTAAAATTGAAAGCAACCACGAGCATGCACTGTCCTGGGCTCGTAAAATCCACACGACAGTATCATTTTATCCACAAGCTTCGTCTAGTTCCTTAACCCATGAAGAAGTATCCTCCCATGCCTCATGGCACTATGATCGATCATCTCGGCAGCACCCCCAATTAGGTCGCCTTTGTTCAGAGTATTCTGCAGTCTCCTGCCATGTTACACCAGCTTGAGTCTCCCTCAGCCAGTTATTCCCTCAGATCCATTACAGCTATGATCCCTTTCCCCTGAGTCAGTTTCATATGCTGCCAGATCATTTCCATTATCATACTCTGAACAAAGGAAGTTTGAGTCCACCCACTCTACTTGCCCAGTTGTCCCCCCGCACTTTATCAGTTCTGCCATCAGTACTATCACATTTCGGTCTTGTACCTCGCGCTCCTGTCAAGGACACATCATTGCCTTGATAGGGGCAGGTCTCCCTCTGTCGACGACAGCTCCTCTATTCCAGAGGATAGGCCCAGAGGTCCCTACGCCTTGGACTTATCACCATCTGTGGTAGGTGCCTACGGATCATTCCGAGAGGAATCATCATTGCCTCTCTGAGTGGTTGTTCCTCACATGCTCGACTTCAGCACCTTGATCGCATCGTTGAGGATCGCGTAGGATTATATCCCATCAGTTTTTAGTCGAAGACCCCGGATTTCCCCCGACTCTAGCACATTGGTGAGTCACTTCGGAACACCCAGTTGTATGTTCCTGTGGATGTCCGGGCTGCGTTGGCGTCTGTATTCGGAAGCCATCCAGTTCCATGCTTCCTTGAGTACCCAGTTTCAGTTCCAGATCCGTTCCAGTTCCGTATACCATGGAGAGTTTGACCCCAGTAGCACTGTTGATTGTTCCGGTGCACCAGTTCTTCAGTTCACACATGATCAGCTCAGCAGTATGTCCCAGATTTGTGTCCCCTCTGGACTCTTATGGTGTACACAGTGATCATGTATCTTACAGGTCCCCATTTTTCGGTCCTTACAGTTCTGTTTATGTATCTTGATACGAGCATGGGTATGCCCGCCTCGTCCATATATTGAGATTATTCCTCATTCAGTTTTTTGAGGTCATGTATATGTTAGGTCCCCATTTCTGGACCCCATTGTTACTGTTATTTTATATCCTGATACGAGCATGGGTATGCCCGCCTCGTCCATATGATCAGATGATTCCTCATCCATTATTGAGTTTATGTACTTTTAGTTCTTGCAGTTGTTCGGGATCGTTGTTCCGGGCTCCAGTTTGTTTCTTCTCTTCTCTCCACATCCCAGGAAAACCATTCATGACTTATGATGTCCATCGGCCATACGATGAGCTCCTGACCTCGCACATCAGGGGGCAATCTGTTAACACCCAAAAAGTGCTCACTACCTCATCTACCACATTATATGACTCATTTGTCCATTTTCCTACCATATTTTCCTTAAAAACCCAAAAAATCCCATTAAAAAGCCTCCAAAAGGCTTAAAATGCCTCCAAAAGGTCACAAAACCATCAAAATAGCCTAAAAAAGGCTAAAAAACCCCCTTTTCCTCCAAAAAATAGCAAAAATCCCCTAAAAAGGGAATAAAAAATATAAAATAATGAGGAAAAGGAGAAAAAAACCCTATACAGCTGCCCAAAACCATGTGTTTCCTAAAACCATGGGTCAGCACTCCACCACCAAAAAACTATAAATAGGTGATGGAGATCCCTTATTCCATATCCACAATCACAAGCACCCTTACTCTGCCAAAATCTCTCTCGAAACCCTAGTTCACCTTTGAACTATTTTCACCTTGAGAGCCACCTTTGGCCCATTCCCAACATTGGAGAAGGAGAAGGAGCATTCTTGGAGCTTGGAGCATCCTCTTGGACACTGCAAAGGGCTTCACCAACCTTGACACTCAAGGTAACATCAATACAAAGACATTCTTTCATTTTGGTGTTTATGCTTCATGCTTGTATTAGAAATAATTTAAATTTTGGTTTATTGCATAATTAGTTTAATATACTGAACTGCTACTAAGGAGTCCATTCTCCTTAGTAGGTGCTCATTGGCACAAGCTAGGGGTAAAACCCTAGCTACAAAAACATTATCTTAGATCATGATTTATATGTATATAATGTATGATTGATCTTATTAAGAAGATCAAACTCAAAAAAGGGTTGCCATGAAAAGGCCGCAACATGACGTTGCAAGGGAAAATGATTTCTTATGTTCTAATTGATTTTGGAAAAATCATATGTATGCATGTATTTATGATAAGATGCTAGAAAACAACTTGTGTTGTTTGTAAAAAGTACAGGTTATGAGCAATAGAAACTTGTGGAAATCATGAAAGTACAAAGTTTATAATAAGGCAAGCAAAATATAACATACAAAGGAACCCAAGAGTGGTAGACAAACGGTTGAAAAGTATGGACACTAAGGATGGTGTTCTTCTTAAGGAGGGGGAGGATGTAACATCCCTCTTTTGTACCCCTATTATTTTGTAAAAGTAAATGTAAATTGTACTTGTTTCTATTGAGGAGCTCAAGGCCAAGGCCCCACCAGTAAAAATTGTAAGTGATGTGGTTTAAATTCTAAATTGTAAATAGGAATGCTAGTTTAGGAGAATGAGGTCGCGACGCAACCTAGCGATGAGGGGATGAATCCACTAGGGTGGAAAGAGGTGAAAAGGCTTGGAAGCCATGAGTTTGATGACAGATGTTATCTTAGTGTCGCAAGCACTTAAGTGAACAGTGATGTTCACTGAAGGTTACTAAGTTGTTTTTGGTTATCAGTTAGTCCTTGAGAGGGATGCCGAAGATAACCTTAATTGTCAAAGGGAAATAAGTGTCTCCTAAGACTTAAATCTTAGCACTAATTTAATCCTTGTTAAAAGCTATTATGTAAAACTAAGGAACTCCTATGGATGTCTTTGGAATCCTAGTCCCGACAAAGGACATCAAGGGTTTTTCATCATAAAAACCCATTATCTAGTAATTAGCGTAGGCTAAACTATTTATCACATGATAAACTAGGTGATGGTATTACTGTCGTGGTTCGGTTAGTTAAACCCAAAGAACCACATTTAGTACCTTAGAAGGTTAAAAGAGATATAAATATTTATAGGTACCATCTCTTTTATGAATATTGTTAATACAATATAAAGACCAAAAACCAAAAACAGTCATCATTTATTAATTACATTATTTGTAAGTGTACCTACAAATATGAGGGTAAAGAGAGGTACATGTAAACAATATACATATGAAATATTTTTAGCTATAATAATATCTTTTAATTATGCATAATACAATACATTGTAATGTATTAATTGTTAATACCAAATAACTACACCTATATAGTTCGGTACTCATTATTTTATCATTTAGTGGTCTATAATACTTAAACATTATCCTTATGCAATAGAGAGAGGCTTTGTTATAAAACAAGAGAACCATATCAAAAAGAAAGATTAATATGGTATTGATATATTTATATATATATATATATCTGTGTGTGTACGGATGTGTACTTAAACCATTAATATTATTAGTTAAATAATATTGGTGTATATATATATATGATTTAATGTCCAAATGAGAGTATAGATAATACATTATAAAGTATTATTAATATTCTGAAAATAATACTTTGGGAGGATGGCGTACTTGTATTTAAAATATGTATTTATATACATACAAGGTAAGTAACGTTTATATCCAGCTCAAGTTAGAGTATGCAATGGTAATTAAAGTATATTTAAAATACTGAGATAAACCCTAGAAGGGCCACGAACGCTTAGTGGACTTCCATCCATATCATTCAAGAAAACACTTTATGCCAGATGTTTATCGGTTGAAAGGGAGGTCGTCAGTTACAATGAAACCAAGCTCGAATGAGGAGGGGGGGATCCTTTAAAACCTCTGAAGAATTCTCAATTTGGGGGATATGATTACTTCCTTGTTCACTGCGTTATTTCTTTTAACTTCTGAAGTTTTTTTTTCCTGAATGTCATTTATATACGCTGGTAGCATTTGTGTTAATGCACAGGATTGGGGAAGGATCCCTTCACAATCTAGTTCTTATATCATTTATATGATGGTGGCATTGGTGCTAATGCGTAGGATTGGGGGAGGGAAGGATCCCCATTTATTTTTTTCTGTATCATATATTTTTATATATTGTTGTTGTTGCGCAGGGGGATGGGGAAGGATCCCCATACACCTTCCCTTAAATATGTCACGTATTATTAATGTTGCATGTTTGTTGACTGTGTGGAGATTATCCCTGCATACCTACCATTCCATAGTAAATTGTGTTTGCATGCTAAATGTTTAATGGATGACAGCGCAGGATGGGAGATAGATCCTTGAATACTCTATTATTTTATATTTGGTTTATTTGCATGTTGATTGTCTTTGGTAATGACTGCACGGGATGGGAGATAGATCCCTAAATACTCTATTATTTTATGAATGGTTTATTGCATGTTGATTGCATTTGATAATGGTTGCGTTGAGCCTTATCTCATTAATGTTGGTTGCATGTTGGGTGCCATTGATAATGGTTACAGTGAGCCTTATCTCATTATTGTTTGTTGCATATTGGGTGCCACTGATAATGGTTTTGTTGAGCCTTATCTCATTAATGTTTGTTGCATGTTGGGTGCCATGGATAATGGTTGCGTGGAGCCTTATCTCATTAATGTTTGTTGCATGTTGATTCTCTTTGATAATGGTTGCATTGATACTTATCTCATTAATGTTGGTTTCATTTTGGGTGCCATTGATAATGGTTACGTTGAGCATTATCTCTTTAAAAAAAATTTGCATGTTGGATGTATCATTTGCTACTGCGCAGGGTTGGGGAAAACCCCTCATGCTACTCGATTCTGTTGAAATATTGTAACTTCTAAGAATATTATAATTGTACTTTATTATTCCGGAGATGCTTCATTCCTCCGTAGAGACCCTATTGTATATACGAAGATGTTTATTCCTCCGAGAGAGTGTGGTAACTAGGGTTATTAGATCTCCCATGTGGGGTCAGCCCTGAGTTAGTTGTTTACAGGTTATTAGACTCTCCTAGGAGAATTCAGCCCTTTTAGGGTGAAAAGTCAATTAGGAATTGAGTATAAATAGAGGAGGTGTGTTCCTTATTTATCTCATTCATTCACTCGCTTGTGATTGGAGCATAGGAGAGAGAGAGATCTGCATAGGAGGAGAAGGAGCTCTTGTTTGAGGACTACAACTTGTATTGGTTGATTATCTATATTGAGGAAAGCTTTGCTGGGTTTTCTATCCCATGAGGGGTTCCCACGGTAAATATTTGTCTATCTTGTGATTGTGTTTCTTTCAATGATCTTACTTGTGAAATTAGGATAAACTTAACATGGTATCATAACTAACCTGAATAGGACATCTTTCACAAGGTGAAAATACCTCTCTCTCCTCCTCTGATGAAAATTAGGGTTTCTGCAAAAAGTTGGAATTTTTGGATTTTGATTGCATGGATGGATAGCCCTCCTCAAAATCGAAGTTTTGAGCCCTGGATCGAACTTTTTGAGTGGGTAGAAACCCGGTCTTTGTCAAATCCTAGTTTGAATTCTGGACCAGAAAACGAGTAAACCTGAGAAAGTATGCACATGTGCACTAATAAACCAGAAAAAGTGCGAACCAGAAAACCAGAAATGTCGCAGATCCAAAAGTTGTTGATCATATTTGAAGGGTGAAAATTTGAAGTTTCCAGAAGCAGAGTTCACCAGACATCTCAATTCAATCAATCACATCTCCTGGTAAGTGTTATTCTATCTTTTGAGAAACTTCAATTTCTGTGACCTCCTGGATAAGATGGCTCCAAGCACTAAACTTGAAGACAAGCTAGAGGGTATAGAGAATTTCTAGGCATGGAAATATAGGATTGGTCTTATTCTTGAAGAGAATGATCTTGTCCAATATATCAAAGATGAGGTTGCAAAACCTAAGGAAGATGAAGCCAAAGAGAATTACAAGAAGGACTTGATTAGGGAAAAGAGAATCATTGCTTATTCTATCAAGGACCACTTGATTCCCCAAGTGGCATCCAAGAAGACCCCAAAGGAAATGTATGATGCCCTAGGCAGAATGTATGAAAGGAGAAACATCAACAGGAAGATGAACTTGAGATCTCAATCAAAGAGTACCAAGATGAACAAACGAGAATCTATTCAAGATTACTTCACAAGGGTCTCCCAATTCAAAGAAAAACTAGAATCCATTGGAGACTGTAAAATATTAGTCACAGCAGAACCTAGCTACTGTGGATTCCTCACTAGTGAAAGATTGCAACACATTTATAGGAATAGGCACAAATCTGTAAAATGAAGAACAAATGAACAATAACACATGAAATGGAGTAAAATGTCATATATTATTAACATTCCAATACTATGAAATAGATTGGTTCATCCTTATATACAAAATAGGAGGAAAAATATCCACTTGGAGTGTCCACACTTAGCTAGCTTAGATTTACCCCAATCCCCCCTAGGTTAACCAAAGAGGTTTCCAAAATAACTCAAACAGGTTCAAAATATGCATGTGAACATTGAGTAAGCATGGGAAGTCATAATGAGGTTCACACATGTGAGGATAAGGTTTGGTCGAAGTTGGTTAGGCTTAGGCATGCCAAAAATGGCCTAGGGAGTGGGAATTGACCACATACAAAGCATGAGCGCCCTTGGTCAATGTGCTTCCTTAAAACAGGGAAAGAGGGTGCCTTAGGCATGCTGGGGAAATAAATGCTTGGATAAGCATGCCTAACAGCTAGTTTGACCACCTCTTGGCCCATACTTTAGCTCATATACTGTGAACTTGTTCACACTTATCCAGATAAGTCCAAACCACTTCATAATAACTAGTTTCACACCTAGGGATGTATTATTAACCAGTTTAGCACCTAATAACCATTAATTAATTAATGATTAAGGTACTAAGGTATAATATTTCTCTAACAGAGACAACCTTGATGAAGATGAACTAGTCATGACTGCTCTCAATGGTCTCACTAGATCTTGGGACTCATTCATCCAAACCATGTGTGCCAGAAAAGAAAGTATGAAGTTTGATGTGGTATGGGAGGATTGCATTCAAGAAGAGGCTAGAGTAGCCAATAGATAAGCACTACTCAAACAAGATGATCAAGCATTGGCCACCCATACCAAGAGAAGGATTCAACCAAATTTCAAGAAGGATAGCCACAAGGAGTCTCAAACTCCACAAATATTTTAGTTGAGAAGAGGATCTAATCAAAGAAGAGATTACTCCTCATTTCAATGTTTCACTTGTCACAAAATAGGACACATTGCTAAGGATTGTCCTCTAAAGAAGAAAAAGGTTTTTCACCACAAAAGACATCAAGCACATCTAGCAGAAGATGATAGTGAAGAAGAAGAGGAGGAAAGGCCTCGAAATAAAAGAGCTTTAGTAGTAGAAGAAGAAGATGCAGAAGAGTATGTTCTATTCTCTGCACTCTTTGGGGCAGTAACACCTAGAGAAGATACATGGCTCATTGATAGTGGTGCTTCAAAGCACATTACAAGACAAAAGAAGACTCTTTTAAAACTTGAAGAGAAGACCTCTCCACAGAAGGTATCCCTAGGAGATGACTATCAATATCCCATCAAGGGAGTTGGTGAAGCAAGCTACAAGCTTGATTCTAGAACTCCATTGAAGATGAAGGAAATATTATATGTACCAGGTTTGAAGAAGAATTTACTCTCTATCTCAGCATTAGACAAGAAAGGTTATAGGGTTGCATTCATAGATGGACAAGTACTCATGTGGCCCAAAGGGAAATCAATTGAGGATGCAATTGTTATTGGTGAAGAGGAAGGAGGACTATACAAACTCAAGGGTCATCCTAAAGCTGCCCTTGTTCATGAAGTGGCACTAGCCCAAGTGAGCTATGGCATAGGAGGCTTTCTCACATTAACTACAAAGCAATACCTCATGTGAGCAAGGTAGTTATAGTACAACCAGACTTAAAGATTGATCATGATGGCACATGCAAAGGATGTGCAAAAGGGAATAATTGCAAGAATCCATTTCCAAAGAGTGAAACAAAGACTAAGAGTACTTTGGAATTGATTCATTCAGATGTATGTGGACCAATGCCATCCACATCCTTGAGTGGGTATGAATATTATGTTGATGTATATGTAAATTCAGAATGTATTTCACATATATGTATATTGTATTCGTATAGATATGTTATTATTTCTCTATACGGAAGTGGTTGTATTCCTATAGAGATGTTATTATTCCTCTATATGGAAGTGTCATCATTTATATTGTAAGTGTCGTAACTTATACTTGATGGGTTATTAGACCACCTTGTTGGGGTCGGCCCTGTATAAGTATGTGGGTTGAAGGGTTATTAGACCACCCTAGTGGGGGTCGGCCATGTGGTTCAAAGGGTTATTAGACCACCCTATTGGGTGTCGGCCCAGTCAGCATTGTGTTATGTGGTTAAGTTAAGGTCGACCTAGTAAAGGTTATTAGGCAAGTCAAGTCATGTATAAATAGAGATCGGGAGATCTCTATTTTATCATTCTTTCACACACTTCTCTTGTTCGGAAAGTGGTGCACTTATGAGGAGAAGGCTCTTCTACTAGGAGAAGACTATCTCTTGTATTCTGGTTGTATCATTGCTCTATCTATCTCTGAGGAAGTTATTGGGGTTTTTCACCTTTATGGTTTTCCCCAAGTAAACTCTGTGTCTCTTGTGTTCTTGCATTATTGTGTCCATGATTGATATGCTGTAGATTTGCTGTACAAGTTGTTCTCTCAGTTAAGATCCTAGATCAAATTGAAGTAAATTCTAAAAATTTAACATGGTATCAGAGCTAGCCTGAAAGAAGACATGATATGGCATGTATGACACTTGTTGCACTTACGATGCTAGGGCTTGATATAGAAAAAAGCAGTCATCGTAGCACTTTCGCTATAAATCCATTTTGGCGAAGTTTTCGGATATAAACTTTTACAAGTCGAACATTAGATCCCCATGTACCTTGTGTCCAAAGGACAAGCTCTAATTCGTTGTACTTTGTGATTTATGATCTATACAATATAGGGTTTCTGCCTCTTCTAGATCTGAGTCAAAAATAGGTGACCTTGGAAAAAAGGTCATAACTTGAGCTAGGAAACTCCAAATGAAATTTCGTAAAAAGTGACAGGTAGTACATAGACTGTACTATCTTAGGAAACGTTTTCAGATGTTGATGTTGAAACAGTGACACGTGGCATGCCATACAATTTTTCTCTCCTATTTTATCCCATAAACAGGTCACATTGCGACACTTGGAATAACTCTCTCTCAGAGAATCCAATTGAGGTCAGACCTATCGGGATGAAAAGATGACAGGTCAGGCTACCACAAAAAAAAATTTCAGACCCTGTGGATCGAAAAGAACGGATTTACGCTAGAAACAATCAGGTACATATTTCTGTCAAAACAGAATTATTTTTGAGCACCTTCATTCATGGCTTCCGGAATCTAGGGTTTCGGAGAAAGTTGGAATTTTTGTAATCAGAGACTACGGATGAATGCTACTCATAAAAATATAAATTTAGAGACCAAGATCATAATTTTTGGTTGGGCAGAAGACCAGGCTTGATCAGACCCTAGTTCAGGACTTTGATCAGAAAAGTGAAAAATTATGGCTTCTACAAAAATGGGAATTTTTGAAATCTGTGACAACGGCTCGAAGCTCCTCATAAAAATAGAAGCTTAGAGCTTTGGATCAAACCTTTTGATTGGGAAGAAGAGTGGGCTTCAACAAACCCCACTTCGGGGTCACGTCCAGTGAATCCAAAAGTTTCAAAGGCAAAATTGAGGAGTGAAACTTTGCAGTTTTCAAATTCTAAATATACCAGCTTGATCAGCTCATCAAGGCCCATATTTCTATCCTTTCAAAAGTTTGAATTTTTGGGGTTTCTCTGACAAACCCTATTACAGCTCCAAATCCTAGAAGAGGATGGATTGGTCACCTGCATAAGTGAAGAAGTTCTTGTTTCAGAGGGAGATGAGGCGAAGGATTTCCATAAGAATATTACAAGCACTCTTGACAGGTATGGCTTACAAGTATGCTTCGAATTATGTTCATGGTTAAGTTTATAATATGTTTGTCTTCATATCATTATAGTACAATCTTGATTAATTACTAGACTTGTCGTATCACCTTAATAGAATATATTCATTGATTAAGGTTTTGACACTTATGATTGTACTAATGCATTGTGATGTTGTATGAGGTTTATGTTATTTGCTAACATAAAAGGTACACTAAGAAAAAAAAATCATGTTCTAGTTCAAGAACATATGATCATGATGACATGAAGAAAAAGATTCATCCATTGTCATGGATCACATAGAATATCTACTTATGAGGTATGTATAACTTGGTTCTACAATGGTTAACTTATGAGACATGCAGGTTACTAGCACAAGTCATTGAAGAGAACCAGAAGACATTATGCGGGTATGTTAGACATAACTAGCTAGCATGCTAATCCAGGTATGTTTTTCATATATCAAGCTAGAATCCTACCTTGTGTTAGGATCTTATACTATCATGTTGTTGATAATGATTATTCATGAAGTCATAGGTTTGAATAGTCATGGTTGTATGCATATTATGTTTCTTACCATAATTGATGATATGGCTAACCAGAAGAATCATGAAGGTATAGGTTTGAGTAATCACGGGTTTTATGCATATTATATCTCTTATCTTGATTGATGATTTAACTATCGAGAAGACTCTTATGATCAAATAAGAATATGCATGAGTAAAAGAAGACTTCCCTGAAACCTTGAATATGAATGCTTATTATTTATGTTTGAAATGATCATGACTATACATGCTTAAGATTATTGTGTTTTGATAGTATTAAGAATATACTAATGAATGTATGAGATTACAAGGATAACACAATCATGATACTAATAAGCATGCATAGGGACCTAGGATGAATATAGGTTCAAGGATAGGTAATTTAAGAAGCAAAGATCAAGAGGGAGCTCACTCCAGTAGTTTCTACAAGGATGCAGATATCTAGAGGGAGTTGACCATCCTTCTGCATTCCAAAATAGAAAGGTGTAGAAGAAGCTACTTCAGCAACTCCTGCAAGGGAGCAAAGACTCAGAGGGAGTCCACCCAACAGTCAAACAAAGATAAGTATTTTAATTACCATTTCTTCATATTTGTTTGTTTAATAAAATTGTTCAATGATGTATAGGCTTATGTTTCTAGACTTAGGATATGTATTGTGCATATTAGAATGATTGCATTAATGAACAGTATACTACTAATATGCATTTGATGGATAAGTGGCCTATGGCACTGTACAACATTCGATTGCTACTTATCTAGAATGAAACCTCTTTGCTAACATGTTGGGAGTTGTGCAAAATCTTAATAATGTTCTGGTAGAGATTGGAAGGAATCTAGAAAGTTACGGGATATGGATAAATGTTGTATTGAAGCATTGGCTAAGATAATTGCATGACTATATGACATATTTCTTTATGTGTAAGAATTTGTTCTGAAAACTATGAGATGTTTTCTAATCATGCAATTTAACTTTTTGTGTAGGAAATATCGTATACCATCACCTACAAAAGAAGGACTACAACATTTGTTCGGCAACAAAGTTATCTATTGAAAATATTGAAGATATTGAAGTTCCCAGGATTTGGGAAGAATGCCATGATCGAGGAGTACCAGTCGATCATGAAGATGTTTGGGATGCAGTCCCAAGACCTAAAGGGGAGTTTGTAGTGACTTCCAAGAGGATCTACAATATCAAGCATGATGCAGGTGGTAGCATAGAGACTCTTGCTCCTGTAGCCAGATACACTTCCATTAGATCAGTACTTTCCTGGCTGCAGTTGTGAAGTGGAAGATACAACAGATGGACTTCAAGACAGCTTTCTTGAATGGTGTAGTTGAAGAAGAAGTGTATGTGGAGCAGCCACTTGGTTCTGAGACACATGACAGGGAGTCATATATGTGCAGAACTTGGTATGGTAGGATAGACAGCTTTCTATCCAGTTTGGGCTTTACCAAGAGTAAAGCGGATTCCAACCTTTACTACAAGGGGTAGGAAGGCAATCTAGTGACACTACTTTTGTATGTGCATGACCTGTTTATCACAGGTGAAGATAGATTGATTGTTGACATGCAGTGGAAGCTTACTGCCAAGTTCAAGATGAAGAACTTGGGTATGATGCACCACTTTCTAGATATGGAGGTGTGGCAGAGTGCAGATGGAATCTTCCTTGGACAAGGGAAGTATGCAGTAGAGATCCTGAAGAGGTTCGAGATGATGGACTGCAAGGCCATGGCCACACCTATGGCATCGAACCTGAAGCTTCTGTGTGATGCTTCATCTAATCCGGTTGATGTCACTGTGTATCGTCAGATGATTGGGTCCTTGATGTACCTAACGAACACGAGACCAGATATTTGCTTTGTGGTGAAAACATTGAGCTAGTTCCTGACAGATCCGAGGAGTGTTCACCTGGTTGTTGTAAATCATATTATGAGGTACTTGAAAGGTACGGTTGACTATGGGCTCAAGTATGAGGCGAATCAAAAGTTTAACCTGCAGGTTTATGTTGATTCAGACTGGGCAGGCAGTGCTGCAGATAAGAAGAGCACTCCTGGGTGCTGCTTTAGTATGGGATCAAGTGTGATATCTTGGTTTAGCAGGAAGCAGTCCTATGTAGCACTGAGTACAGTCGAAGTAGAGTATGTTGCGATGGATGAGCAGGATGCAGATGTATTGACCAAGCTGTTGGCCAGAGTGCAGTTTGAGTGTTCTCCCATGGTGTAGATGTAAGGGCTGAAGCCATTTTTCACATGGTGGTAGATGTGTTCTCCCATGGTGAAAAAGTAAGGGCTAGAGCCTTCCCTGAATGGTGGTAGATGTGTTCTCCCATGTCGGTGGTGTAAGTGCTAGATGATGTGCATCTGGGCTGTGCTTCATGGATGATGAGATGATCTGAAGAGGACGATGTTATGATGATCAGGAGGATCATGGATGATGAGCATCAGGATGATGCTCCAGTTACTACTCTGTATATGTATATGCATCATGTTGGATGCTTGTTATGATCTGTTGGATCATTTATGTATATATGCATCATGTTGGATGTTGGATATGATCAATTCAATCATTTATGTATGTATGCATCATGTTGGATGCTGGATATGATCAGTTGGATCATTTGTATGTATTTTGTATATGCATCATGTTGGATGCTTGGACCATGTATCTGTATATGTATCAGGTGGATACTGTGTATGATCAGGTAGATCATGTATGTTGATATATATCAGTTAGATGCATTGTGTGGATCATGTATCTATGTATGTATCAGGTGGATCATGTATGATGATATGTATCAGGTAGATACTTGGTATGCATCAGGTGGATGCATTATATGATCCGGATGATCATGATGACAAGCTTCAGGATGTTGCTCCAGATGATATGTACCAGGATGGTACAGTGATGATGATCAGTATGATCATGAGCATCAGGATGATGCTTCATGCGATAATGATCTATTGGATGATGAGTATCAGGTTGATACTTGGAGGTCGGAGATGATATGTGGCAGGTTGTGCAAATAGCATGTAATCAGTCCTCAGATATCTTATAGGTTGAGCTATGTGCTCGTAATCAGTCCTGGGATGAGGTATTGCTATGTAGTATGTAATTAGTCCTCAGATATCCAATAGGTTGATCTATGTGCTCGTAATCAGTCCTAGGATGAGGTATATCAGAGCGTTCGCACAGATGATGAAGACCTGCAGGTGGTGGGCCTACATCCAGTATGAAAAAGGACTGGCTCTGTAGAACTTCCTATGATGGGTAGATTCAGAGATTGATTGAGATAGCAGCAGCAGTGATGATGATGATGACTCAATGATGATTATCCAGTGACGATGATCCAAAGAAGATGACTTGTGCTAGAAGACCTATGTCGAGAAATACCTTCCTAGTTAAGAGGGAGTGTTGATGTATATGTAACTTCGGAATGTATTTCACATATATGTATATTGTATTCCTATAGAGATGTTATTATTCCTCTATACAGAAGTGGTTGTATTCCTATAGAGATGTTATTATTTCTCTATACAGAAGTGTCGTCATTTATATTGTAAGTGTCGTAACTTATACTTGATGGGTTATTAGACCACCTTGTTGGGGTCGGCCCTGTATAAGTCATGTGGGTCGAAGGGCTATTAGACCACCCTAGTGGGGGTCGGCCATGTGGGTCAAAGGGTTATTAGACCACCCTATTGGGTGTTGGCCCAGTCAGCATTGTGTTATGTGGTTAAGTTAAGGCCGACCTAGTAAAGGTTATTAGGCAAGTCAAGTCTAGTATAAATAGAGACCGGGAGATCTCTATTTTATCATTCTTTCACACACTTCTCTCATTCGGAAAGTGGCACACTTATGAGGAGGAGGCTCTGCTGCTAGAAAAAGACTATCTCTTGTATTCTGGTTGTATCATTGCTCTATCTATCTCTGAGGAAGTTATTGGGGTTTTTCACCTTTATGGTTTTCCCCAAGTAAACTTTGTGTCTCTTGTGTGCTTGCATTATTGTGTCCATGATTGATATGCTGTAGATTTGTTGTACATGTTGTTCTCTCAGTTAAGATCCTAGATCAGTTTAAAGTAAATTCTGAAAATTTAACATATTACCTTACATTTATTAATGACTACTCAAGGAAGACTTGGATATATTTCCTAAAGGGAAAAGATGAAGTCCTTGGAAAGTTCAAGGAATTCAAAGCCTTGATAGAAAATCATTAAAAAAAAATATCAAGATACTCAGGACAGATAATGGTGGAGATTACACTTCAAAGGATTTTGAAGTCTTTTGTAAATAAGATGGAATCAAGAGGGAGATAACCACCCCTAC
This sequence comes from Larix kaempferi, assembly GCA_027924585.1. Lineage (NCBI taxonomy): Eukaryota > Viridiplantae > Streptophyta > Pinopsida > Pinales > Pinaceae > Larix > Larix kaempferi. The sequence continues at coordinate 1,866,564 of BSBM01000204.1, read as the reverse complement.
AATCCTCAACAAAATGGTGTTGCAGAAAGAAATAATAGAACCATTATGGAAGTAGTAAAAACAATGATACATGATCAAGACCTACCTATGTATCTATGGGATGAAGCAGCCAAGACAGCAGTCTATGTGCAGAATAGACTATCCCATAGTGCTCTTGCATTCAAGACCCCAGAAGAAGTGTTCACGGGGAAGAAGCCTGAGGTAAGTCGCCTCAAGATATTTGGATGCCTAGTATATATTCACATACCAAAAGAAAAGAGAACTAAGTTGGATCCTTTTGGGAAGAAGGGAATATTTGTTGGATATTGTGAAGCATCCAAAGCATTCAGAATCTACATCCCAGGATTCCATCATATGGAAATCAATAGAGATGTGACATTTGATGAAGAGGAAACTCTCAAGAGTTCTAGGAAGTACCATTATGAAGAAGTATATGAGGAAGATACACCTCCCATAACTGCTAAGGCTGTACCCATCCCTGAAGATGTAACACCTGAAGACCATGACAGTATAGAACCATAAGAACCCCCTACCATGTACATATCAAGAAAAAGAAATCCAGCATGGGCAAGAGACATCATACTAGGAGAAAAAAAATATGGATCTCCTGAAGGTTCCACCAGAGTAAGCAAGAAACCAAATTCATTCTCCAACTATATGGCTTTGATGCGTGATCTTGTAGATCAAGAACCCACTAGTTATGAAGAGGCATCTCATAAGAAAGAGTGGGTAGAGGCAATGACTGAGTACCAATCAATAATGAAGAATGATGTTTGGGATATAGTTCCCAACCCAAAAGACAAAAGTGTGGTATCCTTCAAATGGATATACAAGATAAATCATGCCACGGATGGTAGCATTGAAAAGTATAAGGCAAGGTTTGTGGCCAGAGGATTCTCTCAGAAAGAGGGAATCGACTATGAAGAGACATTTGCACCAGTTGCAAGATACACCTCCATTAGAACCATCATGGCACTTGCATCCACGATGAAGTGGGAATTACACCAGATGGATGTAAAGACAGCTTTCCTGAATGGTGTGATTGAGGAGGAAGTGTACATAGAACAACCACAAGGATTTGAGGTGGAAGATAGAAGAACCCATGTATGTAAACTAAAGAAGGCTTTGTATGGGTTGAAACAAGCTCCTAGAGCTTGGTATGGAAGAATTTACAGTTTCTTGACAAGATTTGGCTTTACCAAAAGTAAAGCTGATCCTAATCTTTATCTCAAGGTTATGGATGATGAACCTATCATATTGTTGCTATATGTGGATGATCTATTTTTTACAGGGAATGAGAAATAGATTATTGAGTGCAAGAAGAAGCTCTCTTTAGATTTTGAGATGAAAGATCTCGGATTGATGCACTACTTCCTAGGTCTGGAAGTATGGCAAGGCCCAGAAGGAATCTTTCTCAACCAAGGAAAGTATGTTGTGGAAATATTGAAAAGATTTGATATGTTGGAATGCAAATCCATGGCCACTCCCATGGATTCCAACTTGAATTTATTATCTAATGACTCGTCAAAGTTAGTGGATATGACTATGTACAGACAAATTATTGGGTCATTGACGTATCTGATGAATTCCAGGCCAGATATATGCTTTGTTGTGAAGACCTTGAGTCAATACCTAGTGGAACTTAGGCATGTTCACCTGATAGTTGCAAAGCATGTGATGAGGTACCTAAAGGGTACGATAGATTTTGGTCTATGTTATCTTGGAGATCATGACTACACAGATGTTGATTGGGCAGGTAGTGTATCAGATAGAAAGAGCACATCGGGCAGATTCTATTGTCTGGGATCTGCCATGATCTCGTGGTTTAGCAAGAAGCAGTCTAGTGTGGCTCTCAGCACAGCTGAAGTGGAATATATTGCTGCTTGCTATACTAGTTGTGAAGCGATATGGCTTTGGAAGCTGTTATCAGGATTGTTTGACTTAGAGATGGAACCAGTTGTAATCCTATGTGACAACCAGATTTGTATCAAGATGACAGAGAATCCAGTATTCCATGATAATTCAAAGCACATAGAGATCCAATATTTTTATATACAGGATATGGTGCATAAAGGATCTATCAAGCTCGAGTATGTGAGCACTAACGAACAAGTTGTTGATATTTTGACCAAACCTCTGTCTCAAGTAAATTTTGAGTATTTCCGAGACAAGCTTAGTATAGTTCAGAAGAACCCTCCTCGAAAGGGGTAGTGATATGTTCAATGATGATATTTGGATACTGGTATCGATGTTGCTACCTATATCGATGATGAGATTTCCTATATTGACGGTAAGGTCGATAATGAGGATACCTGTATTTATGAGGATACATGTATTGCATCATCCTTGGACTCATGTCCTAAAGTGATAGGGATTGATCATCCCATAAGTGGATCATGATTGCATCATCCTTGGACTCATGTCCTAAAGTGATAAGGATTAATCATCCTGTAAGTCGATTGGGATTGCATCGTCCCTAGACATGAGATATTTCTTAAAGTGATAAGGATTAATCATCTTGTAAGTCGATTGGGATTGCATCATCCCTAGACATGAGAGATGTCTTAAAGTGATAAGGATTAAGTATCCTATAAGTCGATTGGGATTGCATCGTCCCTAGACATGATATATGTATTAAAGTGATAAGGATTAATCATCCTGTAAGTCGATTGGGATTGCATTGTCCCTAGACATGAGAGATATCTTAAAGTGATAAGGATTAATCATCCTGTAAATAGATTGTGATTGCATCATCCCTAGACATGAGAGATGTATTAAAGTGATAAGGATTGATCATCCTGTAAGTTGATCTAGATTGCATCATCCATAGGCATGAGAGATGTCTTAAATTAAGAGGTATTGATCATCTTGTAAGTGGATCAGGATTGTATCATCCTTGGACCTATGTCCTAAAGTGAGAGGGATTGATCATCCCATAATAGGATCATGTACATTGCAAAGTATGCTACTATGACGATGTTGTTGATCAAGACGATCCAGATGACGATGTTGTTGATTGAGAGGACCCAGATGATGATGATGCTGATCAAGAGGATCCAGATGACGATACTGTTAATCGAGAGGATCCAGATGACGATGTTATTGATCGAGATGATGATGTTTTTGTATCTGTTCGAGTGCTGTAGAAGATGAAGATCCAGTATTGAAGATCTTGAAGATGTTCCAGTAACTGTTTGAGTTACTGGTGATGTATGAAGAAAGCTTCCAATAATTTATAGATGTATCATGAATCATGTAGTTGATGACTCCCTGCTCCTGCATATGTTGTTATAATATCCTTCTCGTTAAGGGGGAGTGTTCAAATATTGTAACTTCTAAGAATATTATAATTGTACTTTATTATTCTGGAGATGTTTCATTCCTCCGTAAAGACCCTATTGTATATCCGAATATGTTTATTCCTCCGAGAGAGTGTGGTAACTAGGGTTATTAGATCTCCCATGTCGTGTAGGCCCTAAGTTAGTTGTTTAGGGGTTATTAGACTCTCTTAGGAGAAGTCGGCCCTGTTAGGGTGAAAATTCAGTTAGGATTTGAGTATAAATAGAGGAGGTGTGTTCCTCATTTATCTCATTCATTCACTCACTTGTAATTGGCACATAGGAGAGAGCGAGAGATCTGCATAGGAGGAGAAGGAGCTCTTGTTTGAGGACTACATCTTGTATTGGTTGATTATCTATATTGAGGAAAGATTTGTTGGTTTTTCTACCCCATGAGGGTTTCCCAGGGTAAATCTTTTTCTATCTTGTGATTGTGTTTCTTTCACTGATCTTGCTTGTGAAATTAGGCTAAACTTAACAGGTTCCCATATTAATTGTATTTTCATGTTGAATGTGATTCCTGCAAACTATTGAATGCATATATTACATATGCATGCTTCGTTTGTATTGTGCATAGCCTGGAAAGGATCTCTGTAAGGTTGTTGTTGGATACATTATCTAATTTCATGTTGATTGTCAATTTTGTGATGGTACAGAGATTGGGGAAAGGCCCCTTTACAATTCTAGTTTCACATATTTGTGTGTGTGTGTGTGTGTGTGTGTGTGTATGCTAGATCAATTATACCTTTTATAGGTCAAATCTGCACTTCTTCATCCATGATCACCTTGAGCTGTCGATCACACAAAAGAACAATTGGGATTAAAGAGCATGATTTCCTTAGATGATGAATGGACTAGACTTACCCCTCTGCAACTAACAAAACCCTCTTTTTACCTACTTTTAAGGAAAAACGCTACCCTATAAGCATGATAGTAGCATTTTCTTGCTAAAATACTCTACTCCACTTTAGTAAAGTAGCGTTTTCCCTCAGAAATACTCTACGTTGCTTCAATAGAGTAGCGTACAGCTTCAGAAATCTTGCAAAAACTGGTTGTAAAGCAGGAAAGTTTCATATTGAACGCTACTCCACTTAATAAAAGTAGCATACACCTTAAAAATTAATCAAAAATATATTAATTTGACGAATTGGGATTAGTTGAAGTTGGTTTTGCAACTTTCCAATTAAACTACCTCTCAATCCAAACTGCCTACCTTGTCCCATAAATAAAAGGGGGATAGATGAGAGAGGGGAGGAAAAACGATGCATTAAGGGTTGTTACACTGGAGTAATTCCAAAGTTAGTGTGAAGAGCAGGATCCCAGAATCCGGTTGCACAAGCACTCTGAATCATCAGGTATAATTGTACTGATTATTTGCTTTTGACAATAAAGGTTGAAATGCCCTTCCCGTCCCAATCAAATGTCTAATGGATTGTATGTTTGTTTGGATTAAATGCTTGATTGTATTTGATGTCTAAATTGTATTTCAATTTCATCATTGTTATATCAGTCAAGATACGCTGAGGAAGGTATCTTTGTATTGCAAGTTCATCAAATGGAAGATCAAGTGGAAGATCAGTCGAAGGAGCAAGCGAAATCTAGGATCAAACTTTGTTAATAAGGTATGCCTTCAAGAACCTTGATATATTTCCTTTTGTAAAATCCTATGTGATATGATCAATGCATTTACCTGTCACCCTAGAAGTTGGTAGTGTCCCTCTCCTCGCTATAGGGTAGAATTCCCGAACAACAGACTGGCCACTCCACTGGGGAGACAGGTAAATGCATTGATCATATCACATAGGCTTCTAACGAGCATTCTTCCATCTCTCCTTTGAGCTCGTTAAAAATAGTAAAGAGGTCACGAGTTTACTTTTTCAGGCTCGTTAAACTTTTACGAAAAATATTCTTATGGAGTTCTCTCTAAGTTCTTGTTAAACTCTTGAAATATGACAAGATTGCCGAGTCTAGTTGTCATTTCAGACTCGTTAAAGGATTTGAAACGACATCTGCTTAAGTATAAGTTTAACCCTTTTCCAGAATTTTGCGAATTACTTACGAAAAAGGAATACTCTAGTCATCCGTGGCTAGAAGATTTCTCCTTCCATTGTTTTACACTTTTCGAGGGAGGAGACTAATTTTACAAAAAAGGACCTTTTGGAGCCTTCTTTAGGGTTTTCAGGCTCTCGAAATATGAAAACACCAAGTGAGCACTCACCTACTTGGGCTCGATGTGAAATCCACGAGAGGGTAAATAGAGGATTATTTAAGTTTTTCAAACTCTATAAACAAGAAAACACTGGTGAGCATTAACCTACTTAGTCTCGATATTAAAATCCACGAGTAGGTGAATGGAGTTATTGTTTAAGTTTTTCAGACTCCTTAAAATTGAAAACACCGGCGAGCAAGAATAGATCTCGGCTTGATATTAAAATCTAGAGATCAGTACTATAGACTATTCTTCTATCTCTTATTCGAACTTTGTAAACAATGAAGAAGGTCCTGAGTCTTCCTCCCATGGGCTCGTTAAACTCTTTACATGGTTGGATCTATTGAGTTTTCATTCTTTCTTGGACTCATTGAAACAACAAGAAAGGTATTCTTTTATCTAGAAAGAATAAGGGATAAGAAGGGTATATCACATCTTACATTTTCAAAGGTAGTTCAGTCAGTCCTATCCTTGAACACAGCACCTATTTGAGTCTATCATTTCAGTTGGGTTTAGTGTTTTGACCTTAGGGTGAAACTAATCTCCGAGTTGTTTACTCCCCCGGTTGGTTATTCTTCCAACCATATGGAGGGTATGCTAATGTCTCCTACAGTGCAACATTATATCACTTTCCCATAGTGTTAAAAAATTCCTAAGTCACTTTGTGTCGTGCTTACTATTCAAGGATACAACCTGTGTCGACCATTCTGCAGTTTACCTTGACCTCATGTGTCGGCCATCCTAGTATCAGTCTTGTTACTTGTACTACTCCACACTAGCTCATACCATTTGATTGTTCCTCATGTTGGATGATGGAGGATTCCTTAAGGCCTCCCTTCCAACAGACTTCTTCCCATCGAAATCAACTCATTTTTCTCTGGGAATGAAGTTTAGAGTTAGGTTAGTACCTTGGGGATTGTAGTCACCAGTGGCAATTTCCCTCACTATTGAATTATGAGAATACATCAATGTCTCTTATTTGACAGGTTCCTCAAGTGTTCGATGTCAATTCCATTTATTGACACTTGTTGGATCATACTAGGTACCTTGGGCCCCATTATCATTATTGGTGGAAGCCCTCGCGTTTGTTAACGGTATACATCAATGACCGGTAATCAAACGATACCCCCATGTTCGACTTTCAGCTCATTTATTCACATGGTTAGGGTTTGTAGCTTGGGTTGTTTGGATGAATACCTTGGGATTTTGATAGCATTACCTCATTATGTTATCACCCAAGATGTGCAAGACTGAGCCTCACTCATTTTTTGTCTCTCCATGAGACATAGATCCAGTTTGTTTTTATGGATATGATGTCTCATTCTAACATGGATCCACGCTTGTATTTCAGTGGCCATGCTATATATACATCTCCTAGTTATGTATTGGAGATCATGTTGTATCATGCTACACATCTATATGATGTCAAGATTGTAATTGCTCGCTGACCTTGATCATTATTTCAGGTACTTTTGTGACTTGGTTCTGTGGTTTCTTGCTCCTCTGCTGACTTGGAATTATAATGTATTTTGTCCATTGCTTCCCTCTGAACTCGTAGATTAGGGGGCATCTGTTATAGGTCAAATCTGCACTTCTCTGTCCATGATCACCTTGAGTTGTCGATCACACAAAAGGACAATTGGGATTGAAGAGCATGATTGCCTTAGATGATGAATGGACTAGACTTACCCCTCTGCAGCTGAAAAAACCCTCTTTTTACCTACTTTTAAGGAAAAATGCTACCCTATAAGCATGATAGTAGCATTTTCCTACTAAAATACTCTACTCCACTTCAGTAAAGTAGTTTTTTCCCTCAGAAATACTCTACTTTGATTCAATAGAGTAGCGTACAGCTTCAGAAATCTTGCAAACGCTGGTTGTAAAGCAGGAAAGTTGCATATTGAACGCTACTCCACTTAAGAAAAGTAGCGTACACCTTAAAAAGTAATCAAAAATATATTAATTTGATGAATTGGGATTAGTTGAAGTTGGTTTTGCAACTTCCCAATTAAACTACCTCTCGATCCAAACAGCCTACATTGTCCCATAAATACAAGGGGGATAGATGAGAGAGGGGAGTAAAAACGATGCATTAAGGGTTGTTACACTAGAGGAATTCCAAAGTTAGTGTGAAGAGCAGGAGCCCAAGATCCGGTTGCAAAAGCACTCTGAATCATTAGGTATAATTGTACTGATTATTTGCTTTTGACAATAAAGGTTGAAATGCCCTTCCCGTCCCAATCAAATGTCTAATGGATTGTATTTTTGTTTGGATTAAATGCTTGATTGTATTTGATGTCTAAATTGTACTTCAATTTCATCATTGTTATATCAGTCAAGATACGCTGAGGAAGGTATCTTTGTATTGCAGGTTCATCAAACGGAAGATCAAGTGGAAGATTGATCGAAAGAGCAAGTGAAAGCTAGGATCGAACTTCGTTAATAAGGTATGCCTTCAAGAACCTTGATCTCTTTCCTTTTGTAGAATCCTATGTGATATGATCAATGCATTTACCTATCACCCCAAAAGTTGGTAGTGTCCCTCTCCTCGCTATAGGGTAGAATTCCTAAACAACAATACCCATTTATTGTTACTGCGTGTGCAGGAGAAAGATCCATGTGCATTTGCATTTCTTATATTATATATTGTAATGTTGAATGCCTTTAGATGATTGCACTACATAGATGGGATATTGATCCCTGTATATCTCCATTTCATATATTGTATTAATACATGCTGCATTTTGTATTATTTGTTGTGGGGATGGAACGGCTGAGAGAGCCGACCCCAATCCACCCTTCTTCTATATATATAAATATATGTTGCACTTTGGTTGTGTTTTTTTTATATAACTCATACTTGGGGATTGTCTGCGGGATATATGTTAGGCATCCTCTGCATATAGAATTTATGCGGATAATCTAGTCCTTGCATATGTTTTATGTTGTGCATTTTTATGTTAGGGATTTCTTGTAGCATACATGGTTAAAGATCCTCTGCGCATAGTTCTAACTCTTATATGTTTTTATGCATTATGCTTGTTCAGCATGTGGTGACCGCGATGGGGATAGGACGGCTGAGAGAGCCCGATCCTAATTCCATCTTCTTTTGTTTATAGTATATATATGCTTTGCATAATTTGGTTGTGTTAATACTTATAATTTGTGTATGCAGATATATGGTTGTTTGGGGTATGGTGATGTTATGCGGAATTCTTCCCTACGGATAAGTCAAAACTCCCTTAACTTTAAAGTAGATTTTCAACTAACTCTAAAGCAAGAAACAAGTCAAAACAAATGCTACCTTGAGATTCCTGAATTAACTTTTACAGCAAGATCGTATGCATTCAGAAACAAATGAGAGATATGACATACCTTTCGATTCGACGTTTGTCCCGCTTCCAGCTTTTTGATCCAAGTGCTTCGATGTAGAACCTGTTAAGACCAATCAAAGAACAAACATACCAGCTTCCAAATACCTTGAATGTAAATGTTAGATCCAAATATAGATTAGATACATTCCATGTTAAAGATTTAAACGATACACATGAAATGGGAAAGACAAGACAAGTTATCTTATTACAACTTGAAGAATACTTACAAAAGGTGCTTGATGTCCAAGCCAATCCTCTAGCTCCAAGTGTTTTCTCCTCTAGCTATCTCCACAATGCTGCAAGACCATAAGTTTGGTACTCTCAAGAGTCCTCCCCTTTCCCAATGGAATGCCTCTCTTTTATAGTGAATGGTGAGGTTAACCAACAAGAGAGATGGGTGGATCTAGGGAGAGATGGGTGGATCTAGGGAGAGATAAGTGGACCAGGGTTTCTAATCGAAGGAAATGAGTTGAGATCGAATCAGGGACCCCAATCTTCCATTATCTTCGAAAATCCAAAATCCCACAAGCCAAGGGAAAAAGGATAATAAAAGAGTACCACGCTCTGCAGTCTTAGCACAACGCGGTACTGCCGTGTTTTGGGGAAAAAGCATAGCGCGATAGTGTGTAGTACCGCGTTCTGATAAATGATCAAGGCGCGGTAGTGTGTGTAGATAAAGTCTTAGCTGGGTCAGAACTTGTCAGGGTAGATTCACCTTCAAGGTTGACTCATCATCTGTTTCTTCTGGATGGTTTAAAACAGTAGGGAAAGTGTCGTCAACTCGTTTTGTGATGGAGGTGCGACACTGTGAAAGATAGAGGTATAACAGATGCCCCCTAAAGTGTGAGGTCAGAAGGGACTGATGGACGAAAGACTTTACGAATAGAGTGTGCAGAGATAGCATCGAGGAGAGCGACACTGAGCTGAAACAGAAACAAAGTGTTAGATATACCACAGAGGCGGGCATCCCCATGCTCCGAAACAGATGACTCAAAGCATGGCTGCCGACCAATACATTGCATATCCATGAGTACTGAGATGATGTAGACTGTGGACAGATCATGGCTACTATGAACAATCGTAGATCCATGAGACAATAATGACACATCCACGACCAATACAATAAGTGGATCTGTGTGACAATACAAGTGACCTCTCCATCGCAACCTGGACGCAAAAATGTAGAGGTGCACCCAGGGTCTTCTACCCGATCGCAAAAGATACGAATCTAGCCATGTGATTACAAGATGTTGAAGTCGAACATGGTAGAAACCATTTGATTACCGATCAATGATGCGAACCGTTAACAAATGTGAGGGAGATCACCAATGATGACGATGATTCCCAAGGTATCAATAGTACATCTCAACGAAATGCGAATAAATGAGTTGATGTCGAGCATCTGAGAGATCGCTTGATCAGAGGTCAATGATGTGAACCTACTATCAAACACGAGGAAACCTTCCATTGAGGAATACAGGTACCAAGCTACTAGTGGTTGATCTCTAAGTCTAATTCCCGGATAGTGATTTGGTGTCGACAGGAATAGATTCGTCGAAGGTGGGCCATAATGATTCCCACATCATCGACACGAGATCGGCACAAACGATAAGATGATGAAACAATGGAGTATGTACTGACACAACGGAGGCCTGACACAATGAACGACTCGAAACAATGCAACCCTTTGAACATATAACGGCATGTAACAGGACTTGGCAGCAGGGATTATTGACAAATAGAGGATAGACACCGGATGAGTGGACTCGTGGCCAGGGAGACGACTCATGATGATGACCATAACTCGGTGAAAAATGGATACCCAAATATAGACAAGAGACGGACACATGCCATGTTCAAAGGTAACGACTGACAAGTTGCCATAAATAAACTTGACTTATCCCCCCATATTTCCCTGACATGATAGATGAGTACCTCTTTCTTGTTTTGAGAGCTTGAAGAGGATAAAAGATGCTCGGTGTAGCTCATCCCATGGATGAGTCCAATCTCACATGTTTTACGAACCTGAGAAAGGAGTGGTTCGTCCCAAAGTGGGTCCTTCGATGTTAACATTTTAACGAGTCCAAGGAAGGAAAACTCGGTAGTTTTTCATGTTTAGAGAGCCTGAAAAACTTAAAGGAAGCTCCATAATGTACTTTTTCATAAAATTTAGTCCCTCGATCCCGAAAAAGTGTAAAACAATTCCCGAGAGAACTCTCCCAGCCGAGATTGACTGAGGTATACATTTCTCGTAAATAGTCTAGACGAGCCGAAAAAGGGGTAACCTATCACCGAATAGACGAACTTTCAAATACTTTTACACGTGTGAAAGAGTCAAGATCACTTGGCAATCTTTTCAATTTTAAGGAGTCTGAAAAGAGCTTAACTATGGACTCCTATGGTCTTTTTCGTAATTTTTAATTATTTTAATCCGAAAAAAGAATAAAATACAACCAGTATAATACTTTTCTCATCGTTTAACGAGCATGAGTAAAGTTGACCGTACTCGACACCATTTACTTGAGTTTGACAAGCACGACACAGGTGTAAAAGCGCTTGGAATCTTTTTCAAGTTTTAAATCCAGAGCACGAAAAAGATAAAGTGGGCTCAAAAAATGCAGGTCAGATTATGAATAAACACCAGTGTGAATGTATCGTGTTTTTACCGAGGATCTTGTCAATAAATGCTCAAAAACTGGACATTAGCAATATGAACAAGGTTTTATTTTAACTATTTAAAATAACAATTAAAAAATATGTGAAAATGCTATATAAGGAATAGTTAAAAATAGAAATTACTATTCATTTGTGTTTTTTACCCAAAGGAGAGATTTTCACCTATTTGGGAGCAAGACTTCAAGGATCCATATCGGGAGTTCTAGGACACCATTTCGACAGCTGTCTGTGCCAGGTAAGAGTTCTTGAGCCCCTCTTTCATTTTATGTAGGAATTATTTGCTTTTACCAGGAAAATTTTGATTTTTGGGCAAGCCCTTGTGGGAAAAAATCGCCCTTCACAATGCCGCGTGGGGGCTCTATCGAAAAATGCGGTACTGTCTAACAGTACCACGCTGGAGTTCCAAACAGAGGCGCGGTAGTGTAGAGTGTCCCGTGGTAGAATGTCCCTCAGGCGCGGTAAAGGCGAATTTTTAGTTCAAGAAATCAAATTTTCTCCAATCTTCTACTGGAAGTAAGTTGCGAAATAGTTACTAACTACTTTGTTTGACCTTTTGCAGGAGTTTGCAACTTGTTCGGAGCAAAATGGTAAGTTGGAAAGAAAGAGAGCACGAAGCGGATGATTTTGCAGCTAAAAATGACTTACCAACCGTGACTGCATTGCGAGAATGTGGTTTGCTAAAGTTCTTTAAAACCAAAGGGATTCATCAGCAACCCAAGCTTCTCACTCATCTCATTCAATTATGGGACCCTGACATTCAAGCTTTCCGAGTGGGAGAGCATGTTCTTGAAATTCAACTTGAGGATATTTATTTCCTCATGGGCCTCTCGAAAAGAGGGGCCCGGGTGAACTTTACCGGATACTCAGCCTCAGAGTCAAACACAGACGACTTGATTGCTCGGTATTGCCACGCGGGTTTGAGTAAGAAAAGTGGGAAGGTGTCCATAAAGGAGGTCATAGAACTTCCTGTAAAAACCGTACTATTCACTATCACACATGCAGCAGGAAGTGTGAGTCCACATCAGGCATCCCGCAGACAAGTGAATCTCGCAGCAGAGTGCATGGGAGGAACAGTTTTTAACTGGTGTGAGGCAGTGTTGTCCAATCTAAAAGAACAAGTGCACAAGTGTAGGATTGGGAAAAATTCCCAATTTGGCTATGGGAGCATCCTGGTCACTTTCTTTTTGGCGAGGGTGCCATTACTGCGCCCACAGATATCTATGCGCCCTCGTCCACTTACCGAGCCATGGATGGCTCGATGGAGTGACTACGCTAGACGCCTCGGAGGACCTCAGCGGCTAGCCTTTGGCGAGGAATTCTTCTCCTGGCTAGAGGAGCAGATAGTTATGATTGATGACTATCCCTACTCAGGGGTATATTTCCGTGAGGACATCGATTTGGCATTGCCAGAGGACGACGATTGGGACAACTCTGGTATGACCTTCATGGATATGTATTTTTTCCTTTTTGAATATTTAATTTTTATTACTTTTTTAGAATGTGTAAAAGATGTCTAATGTATGTTCGCATGCATGTTGCAGACCGTGGACCACAGAGACCAGCTGGGTACTCGCCACTACGTCGTGGTGGTGTTGACCGTCAAGCTGTTCCTGACGAGGAGGAGGATGAAGACGAGGCAGGAGGTGTTCGGGACATTGAGAGGAACTTGCAGGGATTGACTCATGGTATCCCTGCTATGAGGATGGATGACGTCCCTTACCACTTCCAACGGCATACTGTAGGTGTGTCGGGTCGTATCAGTCGACTTCTTCGCAAGGTGGTTTGAGCTGTAGTATGTTACCACCAGCAGCGGGAGGAGTCCGATGAGGGACATGATAGGTCTCCTAGATCTCCATAGATGGTCTTTTGATCTTTTTGCGGCATGTACACAATATGTAGGCTTTGAGGGCCAATTTTTGTATATGGGATTTGATCCCCAATTTTGTCTTTGACACAAACTTTATGTATTTTGGAAAAAACACTCTTATATACAGTGATATGGACCTATTTATGATCTAAATATTTACAATGACTTGTGTATTTTATTTTTTATGATGTGTTTATATGTGGGCAAGATGCCAATCCAAAATTTAATTAGCCAATGAATCAGCTATACAATTGAATTCTCTCGGTATGTGTTGATATGTGATAAAATTAAATGACCGTTCCAAGAGGCGTACTCTTCGAAATAAACGAAGTAGTGTAGGATCGCGAACTGTGTAAACACGGTTTAGATGAGAAACCACGAGTTGGGAGTCTAAAAAGACTGATAAGGAGTCAATCCCGAGTGAAGCAACTTCCGTCAAGAGACCAATGACTGCATGGTACTCCGTGATATTGTTGGTTGCAGGACCTAAACAATTGGCTCCTGAAGAAAACAACTCGCCAGTGGGGGAATAGATTACCCATGCTGCGGAAGCAAGATCCCGGGTATGTTGGCTTGCACCGTCGGCGAATCCAAAGTAGGCAGACATCTGCGCATAAAGTCACGAGTCAAAGTAAGATTGGATACATGAGGTCCACGCGCACACCAAAAAGAAAGCAAAAGCAAACTAAGTACATTATGTACAACAAGTAACCCGCGTAGGGTAACCTCATGCGTAGAAACGTTTGAGGTATAGCCCGTTGCTGGGCCGTGCCAATGGCGTACCATCACAATCAATTAGTTCATAGGCTCCTTTTTCTAAGACACACTTTACAATAAAGGGGTCGTACCACATAGATTCAAGTTTTCCTTTTCCAAGCTTATCATGCATTTGATCATATGTAAGTACGAGGTCACCTTCATTGAAGATCCGAGGTTGAATGGATTTGTCGTATTGAGATTTGACACATTTTTTGTGAGCTTCATTAGCCAAAGCGGCATCGCGGCGGGTTTCATCTAGCTTAGCTAGGTATAGAAATCGTTCCTCTTCGGAAGTAGTGTGTGGAAGTAGCTCTATGGCTATCTTGAGTGATGGAATTTCACATTCAATCGGCAGAATGGCTTCTAGGCCATACACCAGTTGGAATGGTGTAAACCCGGTAGCACTTTTCATTGAGGTCTGGTAGGCCCATAGTGCTGAGAATAGAGCTGAGTGCCAGTTAGATTTCTGGGTACCCACAATGCACTGAATCATTCGTTTCAGGACTTTGTTAATGGCTTCAACTTGGCCATTAGCTTGTGGGTAATACGGGGTTGAGTTTTCATGGCAAAAACCCAGCTTGGCACTTAGTTCCTCGATCATATGGTTCCTGAAATGGGAACCGTGATCGGTCACAATAGACTGTGGTACACCGAATCTAGCTATAATATGATTGAATATGAACTGCGCTGTTGTTTTGCCGTCCTCAGCATATGTAGGCATCGCTTCAGCCCATTTTGTAAAATAGTCTACAGCTACTATGACATGGCTATGCCCCCCGGCTGAAGTGGGCTTACAGTGCATGAAATCGATGCCCCATTTGGAAAAATGGCCAACGGCAATGACAGGATGGAGTGGAGCAGGATGCGAGCGTGTTTTGCTATGAAAGAATTGACATGGCGGACACTTCTTGACTGTTTCAATGCAGTCTTTGAAAATTGAGGGCCAAAAGTATCCTGCTCGCAGTATTTTCTGGGTCGTAGCCATCCCAAAGAGATGACCACCACATGCTCCAGCGTGGCAGTCATTGAGAACACGTTCCGCCTCATCTAAGGTCAAACAGCGTCGAAGGACGGTGTCGACACCACGTTGATACAGAGTATCGTTCACTATAAGGTAGTATTTTGCATGATGTCTGATACGTCGCCATTCATCGCGGGTGAGATCAGGACGGAAGCGTTGGGTTTGGAGATATAACAGAATATCCCCATACCACGGATCAGATGTGCTAATGAGGAACAATGATTCATCAGGAAGAGAATCAATGGGCTCGGGTTGCTCAGTAGCACGGGGCAAGTTACAAATTAATTCCGTGAAGACCAAAGACTTCTTGGACTTAGCCTTGACAAACTCTAAGTCAAACTCTTGAAGGATGACAATCCAACGAGAGTATTTGCCCCCAAGCACCTGACATGTGAGGATGTAATACATTGGGTTGAAGTTGGCTATAACAGTGGTCCGGTGGAGTAAGATGTAGTGGCAAAATCTCTGGACAGCAAATACTGTTGCCAGAGCCAGTTTTTCAACATGTGAGTAGAGAGTTTCAGAGTCGAGAAGACTCTTGCTGAGATAGTACACCACATGTTCTATGCCGTTGTGATCTTCCTGGACTAGCACCATACCAATGGTGGAAATGAGGTGGCGAGATAAAGAATGTAGTCCCGTGTGTAATCGGGGGGTTGAATCACAGGATCTTTGGTTAAGGATGCCTTTAGATTGTCAAAGGAGCGTTGGGCTTCATCATCCCATATGAAGGGAACATTCTTCTTGAGAAGCCACATGTAGCCTTTTGTTATCTCGGATAGATTGCAGATAAAACGGCGTAGAAAGTTTGCATGCCCTTGCAAACATTGAAGTTCTGGAATATTGGTAGGTGAAGGCAGGGCTAATATAGCTGCTACCTTTGCAGGATCTAAACGTATCCCTCCTTTGGAGACTATGAATCCCAACAGTTTTCTGGCTTCTACACAAAAGACGCACTTATGCGGGTTCAAACATATATTGTAGC
Source organism: Larix kaempferi (assembly GCA_027924585.1). Taxonomy (NCBI): domain Eukaryota; kingdom Viridiplantae; phylum Streptophyta; class Pinopsida; order Pinales; family Pinaceae; genus Larix; species Larix kaempferi. The sequence goes on along the minus strand of BSBM01000204.1, from coordinate 1,850,335 downwards.
GTCGGCACCTTTTGAAAATGGCACTCAAGTGGTCTGGATGGTCTTCCCGCGTCCGAGAATGAGCGGGAAGATCATCAAGATATGGCTCTACAATATGTTTGATATCATGAAATGCGTAGGACATCGCCCGTTGGAAAGTTGCCTCGGCATTTTTCAGGCCAAAAGGTAACTTTCGATATGCAAAGATCCCCCAAGGGCATATAAAGGTCGTTTTGTGCTGGTCGGCTGGGAGGATATCGATCTGATTATAGCCAGAGAAGCCATCCATAAATGAAAAGATAACACTTCCGGCACAGTTATCGATGATCTGGTCGATAAACGGAGTTGGGTAGTTGTCCTTGGGACAAGCCTTGTTCAAATCACGGTAATCAACACAGACTCTAATCGTTCCCTGTTTCTTGGTTACGGGAATGATGCTGGATACCCATTCTGTCAATGGGACAGGATAGATAAAACCAGCACGCAAAAGTTTGTCAACTTTTGCTTTAATGGCGGCTGCCTTACGAGGATGGACGGGTCGAAGCTTTTGCCGAATAGGTCGGGCGCCAGGGAAAGTTGGAATTTCGTGGACCACGATCGAGGGGCCAATTCCTGGCATCTCTTCATAACTCCAAGCAAAAACATCGCGGAAATTTTTAAAGTAGGCACTATAGAACTCTGTTTCGAGGGGAGTACATGTTTTTCCAATGTGTACGTTTTCCACGATACCAGGCTTCAGTGAAATATCGATGGGAGTGGTTTCCATAAGATTGGCCAAGTTTCCTTCGGAAAATACCTTGTCGAGGGAAGTGGGGAACTTGGTTTGAACCATCCCAAGTGAAGTGCTGGGTTTGGTATCAGGCTCAAGTGGCTGAATGGTGGGGAATAAAGATCGATGATGAAAATCTCCCCATGGTGGCTCATCACCACACATAACCTCCATGATTGATTCGTCAATGGGAAAAATCAAGTTGAGAGGATCAAAAAGTGGTGGGTGTGGATGAGTTTCAGCCGAGAGCTGTGCCATGGTGTGATCAGTAGAACAGTCGACCCAATCTGTGGCTGATTGGATCGCGTCATATGCTGCAAGGTTTCTGTTCAAAGGCATGGAATTGCCATAGCCTTGAATCTGAGTAGGACTTGGAATCACCCATGAATCATCGGAAGGGGTGACATGCGATGAAATCATGTTGACTGGTTGAAGATGGGTTCCCAGCTCTGGAAAAACTCCAATGAGGGAAGAATCCTTCATGAGACCAACACCTATGTCTTGGAACCGGTACCGAGGTTGATCCAATAACAGGACGGTATTGGCAGAGTTCGGATGGGAGTCTGGGATACAGTAATCCAGTTGATCAATAGTGACAATTTTCCCTTCATGAGGAAATTGTACAATCCGGAAGACTGTAGATGCTATGGCGGTCATGGCATAGAACCAGTTCCGACCAAGTAGGAGATTGTAATCCAAAGGTGCATCTACAACTTCGATGTGTACGGATACTGTTTTGCCCCCTAGTTCAACACCGATTGAGGGAATGAGTCCATACGGTTGAAAACCATGTCCATCAAACGCCCTGAGAGTAGTGGGAGAAGTTGTGACCTTGGGTGAGCCTAAGGCTCTCCAGCAGTTCAAAGACATAATCGATGTGGAAGCACCCTCATCTAACACAGTGCGATGGATGACATTTCCACGGATTTTTGTATGCACCTGGAAGGCTAACTGGTGAGAAAGCCTAGGTTTAGTGTGCTCCAAGTTAAACATGATGGAGTTTGAAGTATCTGGGTCCATTGCCCCCAGTGTTGAAAGTAGGGTTCTACGCTGCGTGGGGCAGTGTTGGAGAACCTCGAGAGTCGACATGGCGCAAGGTGCTTGAGCCAAATCCTCAACAATGTTGTAGTTTTGGGCAGCTCGTGCATTAGGATTGAATGTCACCTTTCGAATAGTGCCCTTGGGTGGGCGTAGCACTGTGTCCGTCAGCGGTCTCTCAATATGGAGATGACTAATAGGAGGGGGAATAGGAACCGGATCTTCAACGGGAGATTTGCCTTTGGCTATCTCCGATTGTTTGTTTGAACTTGGAGGGTTGTCATAAGTCTTTGAACGAGTGGTGATATTAATCTCCTCATTACTTGTCATTAGGATTTCGCGGTTTGTGGACGTCTCTCCATGGGAAGGATTGGACGGGTTTCCTCCTTGTGGGGATTCTTGGGAAACCATTTGCTGTTGCTGTTGGGGGAAAGGGTCAATTAACACTGCCGGGCGAGAGGATCCTTTAACAAACTTGTTGACCTCGTCCTTGTAGGGACAGTCACGTGTATAATGATCATCTTGACAAATCAAGCAGGGAAACTTAGCTTTCCGACGTGGTTTCTGGTCATTCTGGGTGGGTTGTGGCTTGGGGTTCTCCTGCTGGTTTTTCTTGGGTTTACCACGATTGTTTTTCTTCTTTCCTCCGGATGGTTGTGACGTAGATTGAACTGCGTTCACTTCGGAGGAGACAGCAGGAGAGGTGGAAGCTTTTGAAGCGGCCTGGGTAAAAGCGGGGGAAGCAGAAGCTTGTTGTCCCGTCGAGTTGGTAGCAGGCTGAGCCTTGACTGAACCGACAATACCATCAATGGGGGGTTCAGTAGTAGGCTTTGTTGGATCAGTGTGAACGCGGGAGGCATGTGGAAGAAGTTCATGTAAAGTACCGGATTGAGTATATACTAAATCCATGTATTGTGCTGCCGAGATGGCTTGTTCTTCTGTAACCGGCCCGCGCATAGCGATGTCTCTGGATATGGGAGGAAAAAAGGATTTTGTGAACCAATCAGCAAGTAGCTGATCCGGAATAGGTGCCTTAATTAACCTACGGAGTCTTCGCCACTCATGGATGTGATCCGAAATATGTGTAGAAGTGGTTTGACGCAGTGAAGTCAGCAGTTCTGTTCCAATCTCATACCGGATGGGGAGCTGGAAATGTGTTAGAAACTGCATAGCCAAAGTGTTGAAATCATGAAAAGAGTGTTGCGGCAGCTCGATATACCATTTTGCTGTCGTGCCAGTAAGTGTGCGTTGGAAGAGCCGAATTCGGATGGAATCATCCATCAAGGAGTTAGATGAACACCAAAGATGGAAGGTCATCACATGGTTCTTGGGGTCTTCCCCGAGCTTGGCATCGAACTTAGGAATGTCCGATGGTAGTTTGGCTGGGATAGGTGGCCAGTGAGGTTCATGCCATATAGGATCGTTGATAAGCCTCGACAAATCAGGTATATCAAGTGTGTCCAAAAAGGGAAGTTGACGGTTGGTCTGCGGGAATGAGTAATAACCATGTGGTGCAGAGAAACCTGGAGGTCCCTGCATAGCATGCTGGTGCGTGTTATACCCATATGTGTTTCCCGGGGGATACTGCTAGAAATTCTGCGGATGGTAAGCCATCTGGTTAACCGATTGATTGTAAGCAACCGGTTGGTGGGTGTTCTACTGAGTGGGTATAGTACCCTGGGGTTGCTGAAACCCAGGAAAAGTTGTTGTTCCTTGTTGGGGAAAAGTTCCTTGGAATTGTTGTGTTCCATGGATGTTACCACTATATTGTATAAGTGGAGGGTTTCCCATAGCAGGGTTGGGGGGTGGCTGCGATGGTGGTGTCCATGGAAGGCTCGTTCCTCCTTAGGGAACGAGTGGAAATTGCAGTGATGGGTTCCATGGAGTTGTAGCAGCTGAAGGGTAAGGAAATCCAGAATTCAACTTGGGGGGAATCTGAGATTGCCCCCCAGCTTGGTTCCAGTTTCCAAAAAGTGAGTACCCCCCACTCTGTGGGATTTGAGTATCCCAAGAAGGAAGCATGCCTGACAGGGGTTGTTGAGAGTAAGGCCCGGTTGGAACACCGGAATAAGGTTTCCCACTGCCAGGTGGATTGTACATACCGAACTAAGTAGACACTGCTGGTTGGGAAGCTTGTTGGATCGAGCCAATAGGTTGTCCGCCAGCAGGTAGGTTGTATGGCCCTATATGAGGAGGTTGTTGACTGGGAACGGGGTTCCCAGCAAAAGGTTGTCCTCCAACTGGTTGGGTTGAGGGCCCACCAGGTGGAGGTTGTTGACTTGGAACAGGGTTCCCAACAAAAGGTTGTCCACCAACTGGTTGGGTTGATGGCCCACTAGGGGGAATTTGGTAGTTAGAGTTGGGGACCACTGTACTCGGTTGTCCACCTCCTGAAATAGTATAAATAGTGGTTGAAGGTGATCCTCCAGTCCAACCGGAAGATCCAGCAGTGTGACTAAGCGTTCTTCCGCCGCTGGTCAAATATGATAATGTGGATTGGCCAACAGCACCAAAGGTACCGATTTGCGGAGGGGGTCGTCCATATCGAACAGGTGAGGACGAGGAAAAAAATGGGTTATCCCTCATAGAATGTGCACCAAAGATAGGTGATGACAGCAAATGTGGGGAATTTAGCCCAGGGGTATCGACATCATCCATAACGTGTTTAATGGTAGGAGGACCCTCGAAAACTGGGTCCGAGTTCATGTCCTGGAAAAGGTTTTGGGGATCCGGCAGGAACCTAGGTATGGTAACGTCCGAAGGTCCGACGCCGTCTGCAAAGGAGTGACGAAACTCTGTGCTAGATGGGATGTTGGGATCCCTATAGTCAGAAGGACGAGTAACAGGGGGATATCTAGAAGCTGACGAGAGCATTTGCTCTGTGCTGCGTCTAAACCGTGCCGATGCTAACGGGGAGTTCGCTAGACTAACCATACTAGACTGGATGGAAGCCATGATTTCGTGTCCCGGAGGGAGGTTGGGTAGAGATATAGTACGAGGTACGTTGCTAGAAGAACTCGTTTCCTGCGGGTGAACACTGGGTGACGTAGTGATAACAGGCAGAAGATCTGCTTGGGAAGTGATGAAACCATAATCAGGTTCAAAGGGTGTGTCAGGAAGTCGAGTATCTTCAACGATTTCAACGTACCCGCCTGGGACTGAAATCAAGCCAGGTATGTCCTGGTCGGACCCTTCTATGGTGCCAACAGATCTGTCTGTATCATTGTGAAAAGTGTCTGATGGACGGGAAGTGCTGACATCCGGTAGAAGGATGACTTCGGGTCTAGTACTTTGGGTTTCACTAGGTTCAGTTGTGGTAACTGTGTCCACTGTGACAGATAAATCTGGAATGACAGTGGGTGAATTGACAGTGGAGGTCTCAGATATGCTAATGGTTGCAGAAGCTGCAATAGATTCTGAGACTGTGCTGTGAGTGGCAGTTACGGGTGGAACTGAAGCCGTTGCATGTATCGGTGGTGGAATGTTCCCTTGACCAGCACCGCGGCCAGGAGGAGCAGGAATGCGTGATGCAGGCGGACCAGTAGTCCGTGGCGGTGGTGGTGGTGGAGGGCTTTGGCCCTGTTGTCGTCGTGATCTTCATGGTAGATCTGACATGATGACAGGAAAATGAAAATCGGGGGCAGTATCGTAAACAAAGAACTCAAAAACTCTAATGCAGCCGAGTGTGCAGAAGAGGAGCTAGAAAAAGCAAGGCTCACAGGCCAAAAAAGAAAGCTCTAAAATCTATACTGAGACCGGTGTCTCAATAAGCGAGCTGATACAAAAAATGGCCAGAATGCCAACAAGCAATCCCTATAAAGAAAAATGACTCTCTACTAAGATGAGATACCAAGCAAACTCCTAGCTAAGAGCTGGAGACCTCAACAGGCTGTATCCTTCGCAAGGTGATGAAATCCAAGTCGAACAATACAACATGAGAGACCAATATAAGAAGGATATCCCTCTACCGAAAGGGATCCTGGGTAAAAGAGCCCTAGTAGAATAGATACTAAGCTACCTCGTTCATGACACGTCGGAAAAGGTTTTGGGCACTTCAGCCTTCCGAAGAAGACAGCGATCGATGTTGCCTTAGGGCTAAGTGGAGTGCGGTATTCCACAAACTCCGTCCAGTTCTCAATCTCGCGGCCGTTTAACCCCTGAAAGTTAAAAACAGTCAGGAGACCCCTCCACAAACTAGCTGTGACCGTGTCAATAAATACTAGAGGATTTTAGTTCCCTAAAGACAACTACTATGTCTCAGATGAAAATTTCAAGGGGGAATTATTTTGATGCCTGTCCCCGGTGTCCTACCTAACTACCAAATTCTTTTGATTTCCTCAAGTGAGGTTAAAGTTGGTTTAATTAGGGTGATTAATTTTAGTGGTTGTCTTACTCAATCAGGTAGTGGACGTGAAACTTGATGGTGTTATGATGACTCAAACCATGCAAATGAGAATGAATCAAAAATAAGCCTTTGTCTTGGATGAAATCTAGCTAAGGAAGGGAGAGAGTTCTTCGATCAAATATGCATGAAAGTTTTCACAAGCAAACATCAAAGCAAGAGATTTTTTTCTTTTCGATTTATAAACAAAGCCAAACTGAAGTAAACACTCTTTTCAATGCACTGATTCTACAATCTACAATGCTTCTACAATGAGAATTTCTGTGGCAAAATCAATGCTTCATTTCCCTATGCAAAATACTACTAGACTTTTTCAATTTAAACAACAAAATTGCTCTCAAATGATAACTTTTTGATTACTGAAAATGATAGAAATAATATGACTGTAAAAGCTACAGGGTTCAGTAATAGAGAACAGTGGTGTTGAGTTGGTTAAGGTGAAAAAAATCAAGTGAATGCAATCAAACTGGAAAAATGACCAATGTGTCAAAAATGCCACTAATTCAATCAACAATCAAGCTCACAAACTGGGTAATAAGCACACCATGTAGACTAGAAAATAATCAGGATGTTAACAGGCAACAGCAAAGACTACCTAAGGCAGAGAGAGACTCAGGAAACCAAGCAAGTGTAAAAAAATTTAAAAACTTGCAGACACTACCGCGGGTGATGGTCTGACTGGAGCGCGGCACTGTGATAGTACCGATCTGGTACTAAGTAAGAGAATGCGGTACTACCGCGCTGGGGGCAGTTCAGGGAGCCCGGTACTGTGGCAAGGTAAGGAAAAAGCGCAACTTGAGAAAAGAAAATGAAATTTCAGGGTTGTTGCTGACCCAGGGGACTCAGTGATCAAACAGGGAGACAAATATAGTGAGGAGGGGTGAATAAAGGTAAAAAAGGACCAAGATTCAAACTGGTTTGAAGTGCAACAAAAACTCACAATCAAAAGATAAATGACAGTGAACTGAATCAATCAAGCAGTAATCAAAACCAGCGGAGTCGCCATTCTTGTTATGCGGAATTATGCCCTATGGATAAGTCAAAACTCCCTTAACTTTAAAGTAGATTTTCAACTAACTCTAAAGCAAGAAACAAGTCAAAACAAATGCTACCTTGAGATTCCTGGATTAACTTTTACAGCAAGATCGTATGCATTTAGAAACAAATGAGAGATATGACATACCTTTCGATTCGATGTTTGTCCCGCTTCCAGCTTTTTGATCCAAGTGCTTCGATGTAGAACCTGTTAAGACCAATCAAAGAACAAACATACCAGCTTCCAAATACCTTGAATGTAAATGTTAGATCCAAATCTAGATTAGATACATTCCATGTTAAAGATTTAAACGATACACATGAAATGGGAAAGACAAGACAAGTTATCTTATTACAACTTGAAGAATACTTACAAAAGGTGCTTGATGTCCAAGCCAATCCTCTAGCTCCAAGTGTCTTCTCCTCTAGCTATCTCCACAATGCTGCAAGACCATAAGTTTGGTACTCTCAAGAGTCCTCCTCTTTCCCAATGGAATGCCTCTCTTTTATAGTGAATGGTGAGGTTAACCAACAAGAGAGATGGGTGGATCTAGGGAGAGATAAGTGGATCAGGGTTTCTAATCGAAGGAAATGAGTTGAGATCGAATCAGGGACCCCAATCTTCCATTATCTTCGAAAATCCAAAATCCCACAAGCCAAGGTAAAAAGGCTAATAAAAGAGTACCGCGCTCTGCAATCTTAGCACAACGTGGTACTGCCGCGTTTTGGGGAAAAAGCATAGCGCGGTAGTGTGTAGTACCGCATTCTGATAAATGAGCAAGGCGCGGTAGTGTGTGTAGATAAAGTCTTAGCTGGGTCAGAACTTGTCAAGGTAGATTCACCTTCAAGGTTGACTCATCATCTGTTTCTTCTGGATGGTTTAAAACAGTAGGGAAAGTGTCGTCAACCCGTTTTGTGATGGAGGTGCGACACTGTGAAAGATAGAGGTATAACAGGTGAACCCTTTGTACATGGAATGTAATTATTGGATATGCTAGTCCGGGTAGGGAAAACCTTCTGCATATTTCCTGTATATGTTATATTTATGTCATAGATCCATTGGGGAAGGAAGGGTGTCTCAATTCACATTTTATAATGGTATGGTTGTGACCATCCTAGGAGAGAATCCCTATAATGCCTCTAAGATAGATGGTTCAATTTTTTGAAAGTGCTCTCTATGGGGGAGACTTGAGAAATTTGCATCCATTGTGTTGTAGAATGTACTCCCTCTATTTGACAAATAGTAATTATGGAATTCCTTGGTGGATGTAGCCCATAGATTTGGGTCAACCACGTATATTGGTCTCTTTCTTATGTGTACCTTATGTGTTTTGTTCTATTTGATAATTGTGATCTAAAATGGTTATTGATTTCATTTAAGAATGTTAAATACATAAGTTTACATTCAAATGATACTTTGGATGTTTGGTGATGTAATAATCATGAGGATTATTCGTCATTGGAACTAAGATTCCACTTGAAAGGGGTTTGCACTCTTGTATTTGTTATGTACTGATTGTTAGAAGGAAATAAGCCATAGGTTGGATTAAAAATTAATCTTTATACAAGAATGGCTAATCATGTTTAATGTATAAGTCTTATGAGAAAAGTAGTGAATGAAGAATTGTTTATATGCAATGCTACTTATGACTTACATTCAAGTACATATATGTCGTGACTAATACCCTTGATTGTTGATGTTGAGGAAAAATTTTACCCCATTCCTACAAATGTTGAACTTGGAAAATGGGTATGTGACACTTATCCCTGATATTTTGGTTCATCCCAAACATGAACTTGTTGACCTTTAACTTTTCTGTCGAAATGTGAGATGCATATCTAAGTATTTCCATGACACAGATTTCATATTCTTGCACAGCCTATTTCCCTTGTCTTAAGGCATTGAATTTGTTTAAATGTCGTTCGATGAAATCATCGGACAGATAATGTTGACGAAAATGCTTGTCAAACAATTCCCAAGAAACTTACTCCTGATCCATACCTAGATGTGGCCGCAAATTTTTCCACCAAAGGAGAGATTCTCCCTTTACCTAAAGAACTTCCATGCAGACCTTCATGTTGGAGGTGTAGTCCCTCAATGCAAAGCACATATCCATGTTTTCCAACCATGCCTCTACATCAGTTCCTTCAGTGGAACACCAAAATTCTAGAAATACGATCTTTTCCGGTTCCTGGTGTATGTTGATCGGTGGTGGAGTTGGTGGTACGACGGCTACATGTGAGTTGTCATTCTCGCGATATAATCACGTAACCAAGGCTTCTAATATTCGTTGGAAGCTTCTCATCATGGAAACCACTTCTCTGACAAGAATGGTTTCCTACTCTTCTTCTCGTGGCAGAGTGGCTAATGGATTTGATGTGGGTGGAGGACATCCAACTTGTCTTCACTTGCCCCTTCCTCTCCCTCTTCGTCCGCGACGATCCATGTTTTGAATTCGATGGGAAATTCATTAGCTTTCAACATGTTATAAAAATTTTGATTATACGGCAATTTAATTTAAGTAAGACCAGTTGAATGTTCTTGTGGAAGATGATATACAAGTTTCCTTGGTCCGGTTATGGTTTGACTGGATCTGATACCAAATGTAGGGTCCGAATAGGTTAAATTTATTTTTTCAAAAGATAAGTAATATGTCAGTTTGAATTATGAGTTAAAAATAAGACATCAACTTCATTCCAAAAGACATAAATTAAGGTGTCAATAATTTTATCAATTCCCTAACCGATCCCTAGTCTAGACCACATCATGACATCATCACCATTGCATTTAATTTAAAGGGATTCTTAAACAATAATTTATTTCACCTAAGCAACTAATTTTGCTTAAATTTATCAACCATGTTTATTCTTGAGCTAGATTTCTCATAATTACAATTCTTTTGTTTGTTCGATAAATAATTATACAACACATGGGATCCCCATCATCACATACATATGAATTACTTATACAACATATGGAACTCCTTGAAAACGGTTAGAATGAATATCAGTAAATAACATTTGAAAATCTTAAACGCAAGTCCATATAAATTTTCATTATTTATACCATAAGTCAACCCAACAAACATTGCCATAAGAGTGATTACTTCCTATGTTCAATTCTATGTAATGAGTTACAAGTTTAACCAACATCTACTTACTCAATTGGTCACAAACTAAGTTCTATTCTACACAATACGATTAATGTTTACATCGAAGTCGCTCGATCCGCAAGGAACTGAGCTCGACTCCTCAACATAATATACATGATCAACCTATCGGACTGTTAACAAGTTAAAGTTCGCACGAGGTTTATGGAGAGTGGACTCCACTCCCATCTCCTTACACTAGTCACATTGAGAGTATAGACACTCATACCATATCATAACGTATGATTCGCGACATGCATTGCATGGCATTGATCTTTATATCATGTACATACCATGCCATGCGCATGGAATCATTTCAAATGTTGATCGAGATCCATCCATATTCACCAATACACAAGTGAGAAGTAGTAATGCGATTGGAACCTGCATTGTTCCATAGAGGCTCATCACCATTCACTTTATTAACATGCAGGGTTAATAAATTCGCACCTACTCCCTAGAATCAATCTACAGAGATCAACCACCGATCGTTTAAGTTGGCATACAGAGATGTAATACATTTAATCATTCAAGTGTTGATCCATAGAGATCAATCACCCTTGTGTAATCAATAAGTAAAGATAATATTTCACACAGTCATTCGGGTATGGATCCACAGTGATCAACTACCCTCATTTAAATCAATAAACAGAGATAAAATATCACACAATCGTTCATGCATGGATCCATAGAGATCAATCACCCTTCGATTTAATCGATAAGCAAAGATAAATTTCACACAACTGTTCGGGCATTGATCCACAGAGATCAATCACCCTTCGTTTGAATCGATAAGAAGAGATAAATTTCACACAACCGTTCGGGCATTGATCCACAACAATCAATCTCCCTTCATTCTAACTAAATAGATAAAGTTCATAAGTTCACATAGTCATACAGGCATTGATCCACAAATATCAATCACCATTCGTTGACGAGTTTCATACATAAGAAAATCACCAGCATTCGGGCATCGATATGTAGGGATCGATCACCATACCTTTTAACGAAGTGCATGCATAGTAAAACATATGTAATCGGGCATCAGTCCATATGGATCGATCACCATCCATGGCTCGTGATATGCATACAATGGAAAACTTCACAACCCTTCTGGCATCTATCCATATGGATTGATCATCATCCAAAATAATACACATACATATATAAAAAGAATATCACGGTCATTTCCGGCATCGATCTGTATGGATCGATCGCCATTCAAAACAAACAATATGTATATATAAAAAGAATATTATGATCATTTATGGCATCAATCTGTATGGATTCATCGCCATTCAAACAAACAATATGTAAATATAAAAAGAACATTATGATCATTCCGGCATCGATATGAATGGATCAATCACCATTTTAACAAACAATATGTAAATATAAAAATAACATTATGATCATTTCGGCATCAATCTGTGTGGATCGATCGCCATTTAACAAACAATATGTAAATATAAAAATAACATTATGATCATTCCAGCATCGATATTTATGGATCAATCGCCATTCAACAAACAATATGTAAATATAAAAAGAACATTATGATCATTCCAGCATCGATCTATATGGATCAATCGCCATTCAAACAAACAATATGTAAATATAAAAATAAATATCATGGCTAGTCTAGCATCGATCTATTTAGATTGATTGCCATCCAAATTGAATAGCATGTATATAAAGAAAATCATCACAGTCAGTCTGGCCTCGATCTGTATAGATCGGTCGCCATCCAAAATAAAACAATATGCATATAATTATGTGTTGCAATACTGGGATACAACATTCGGTTCAAGATGGATCACGATCGTTGTCATGGTCGAGTCATACAACGTGTAGAACTCTCATAAACTAAGATCAATCGCCATCCAAATAATAAACAAAATGTAAGTAAAAGAATGGCTACATCCTCCCCATTATGGAAGAATAAGGACACCATCGAGGATGGGATATCCAGCATATTGGAGCATATACACAAAACAATACCAAATCGTATTCTCAGTTTGCCAAGCCTAACAAAGGAAACAGAGTGTAATATTATCAACCAACCCATACAATGCAAATGGCGCCTTGCGCTAACCCAGAAATATGACCAAGTCTATACAAAGTTTGATACATCCATGGTTGAATCGTGAGGGTTCACAATTTCCTCCATTATTACAAAAATCCATTTCATGTTCGGTTCATAGAAAACATTTATAAAATCAATATAAAATTGCAATTAAGTACAGCCATGTAGAGCATACATGGTTATATATTCACATGCATTTTCACATATACTCAACTAAACAAACGATACCTATCCATATGAATGTCTCGTTGATGGCAGTGATACCAGAGCTCAAGTGCTTCTCGATCCTCTTCCCAAGCTTCAAAATTCACCAGCGGACACCTCGATTAACCTCCTGACCATATAGGGAGTACTAGTCTTCCTCCCGAACCCCTGAGCAATTCGAGTCGTAGATCTCACGCACACACTAGAGATACAGAAGTGGGGTTCCCCCCCACCAATACCTCTTGCCAAACTCACAATAGAAGCAAATCAATGTCTTACCATCATTACAGTAGCCATCTAGCCAGAGGGTATTCTCCCCTTTCCTCTTGCCTTCCTTAAGTAGGAAATTCCTCTGCGACACATGTCGCTTCATGCAAATATGCCTAATATTTTAATTATTCAAATATAATTTACTCACCCAACCATGTGTTCAACTCCTAAGAGAGTGCACCTACTTTCCTAGATTACTCAAGTTTGTCCCCCCTAATGCTTCAATTTAGTTTCTATTTTTGTGGGTGCAAGTGGAGATGCCTACATGCTAATGTTTTAGTACACTATTTGCTCCTAAAAAAATATTCTCCATTATTTAAATTATAAATAATTATTTCATGTGAAAATGCCCTGAATGCAATTCTATATGCTTAATGCATAATATTCATCCATTTTCTCATCTTGGGTCTAGGTACCACTCCGTTGGGTCCATCCTTCCCTCATATTCTTTTTATCAACATGGTACCACATCGTTGGGTCCTTTCGTTAGTACTTTTCCATTGCATCTGATTTGCAGGAACTTCATGTAGGGATTTGGGATCTGTTACCTTCAATCCTCCTTCTACACTCTATTGGAGACTAATGGCACTGAGGAGTAATTCTATTCTTACTAAGTGCCCCCCAACCTCATATGTAACCAACTCCATCATGGTCCACTTCTCACGACTTCACGCTTCCATGAGTAAGCGGATAGGTGCTTTTAAACTCATGCATGGAATTTGTAGGAAATCAACACTATCGACGTTCCTGTGTGTGTGATTTTATTCGTACTCTGTGACCCATTTATTTCATTTGTGAGTCTGTCGGGGAATTGTTTCACCTATCGCTGCACACATTGTCCCAAGCGCACATTAGTAGCTCTATTCTCATTCATCATAATTTGCTAATGATTAAGCAATCATAATTTACTCATAACATCATATATTTCATCAATCTGCTAATCATTAATCCAATAACATTTATTTCACTCACATCATATATTTCAAAACATAGCTAATCGTTAAGCAGCATATTCATGTATACACATCATATATTTCGTAAAACAGCTAATCATTAAGCAAGCATACATTCATTCATCAAATTTAGATAAAGTATCCATTTCCATAAATGCCATTCAATTCATTGTTTTCATTCATCAATTTTTCATCATGCACAACATCAGGTGTTTCTCAATTATTCAAAAATATATAGTCAAAGCTTCATTTTATTAAATTTTTAATTGGTGGAGTCACTCAACAAGTGACATAAGGGTCTACATCTGTCTAGGGGCACTACATGAAGCATCAAGGGGGAACAGGCTTGAGTAAATCTAGGAATGTAGTTTCACTCTCTTAGGGATAAGACACATGGCTGGGCGAGGTGATTATATTTAAATATTTAGAAAATTAGGCATTTTTGCATGAAGCGACATGTATCACAGAGAATTTTCCTATTTTAGGAAGGAAAGAGGAAAGGAGAGGGGACACCCTATTTTTGGATGGTCACTGTAATGGTGAAGATACATTGATTTTATTCTATGGTGAGTTTGGAAAGGGATCTTGGTGGGGGGGGAGCCCACTTTTGGATCCCTGGTTTATGTGTGTGATCTCTACGACCCCATTGCTCGATGGTTCAGGAAGAAGAAGAGTACTCCCAGGTAGGGAGGTCAACCGAGTAGTCAGTTGGATGTTTGGATAAAAGTGGCAAGGAGTAGCAACTACAACAATATTCGATGAGTGGATTCAGCCACAACCATCGAAATAAGGTTTATTATTCCATTTTTATTTGCTAAGTTAAATTTTTCAGTTTTCTATCATTGGTAAGATCAAAATTGTTTTATATTATGTTCGAAATTATTTAGATAGTCTTTTGGGAGGGCACCGGAAATGGGGGGTCCCTATACTTGGGGACCAAAATAATATTTTAGTTAGGTTAGGACTCTAGGGATAGGAATCCAAATAATTCCCCGTAGTCATTTTACATATGAGTCATTGAGGTTCTCCTTTTAGGGAACTAAAATCCTTTTGTAATGACCACGAACAAAACCAATTTATTAGTAGGCCCATCATTTTAGGGTGGTACATGCCAAGACCAGGATTGGAGGTCTTATTCAGACACATTGTCCTTTCAATACTAAACATCCACTCAATCATGGATTTTAGCTAAAGGTACATGAAACCTATTGGATGTGTCTATGAAGAAGGTAACCTAGTCGCATTTTTAGTAGATAATTATAACCATAATCATTTTCATCATTATTATAATCATCCCCACAACTTCCATAACCATAGCCCCATGATCATTATCATCATTATAACCATAATCACCACACCCACCATCCTCCCCCTTAGCCACCAAGCATCATAGATGAGGAGGAGGAGGAGGTACAAAAGCGCCAGAATCAAAATTATAGTCATCGAAGCCTTGAAGATTGGTAGGAAAATATGAACCATGGTTGTCTTCATTGTTGTCACTTCTACTACTATTGGTGTGGCTACTGTTGAATATAGGTTGAGGCTTATATTTGATTGTATGCAACTAATAGAAAAACTCATGCCCATACCTTATCCAATGACTCTGAATTCTCCTTCGCAAGTTTGAGTATCCTTATAAAAATTGTCACTACCGATCACTTCTTTTTCAATATGTTTCGGTTGTTTCATTTTTTATTTTATAACCATCAAATAGCTTCCAACCAATCATGATTCCTTTTCAATTAGAATGAGGAATTAATGTTTGCTGAGTAAGTTTTGTGTTTGCGTTTGTCGTTGGATTTTTCAATTTCCTTTTTATTGAGGACTTACTTGTGACCTTAATTGTAAAAATTGAATAATTTATAGAAGGAACACTAGGTATTTGAATTTAAATAGGGATATCAATGTATGTGAGCAATAATTTAAAACTCAAGATACTTCCATCTCAATTTTTGGGGAGTGGTTTTATAGGTAGTGGTTTTTTGTTAGTTCAACTATGTTAGTTCGAGTGGCCTAGTGTTGTGAATTACAAGTATGATATCGTGGAGTCAAGTCTTCGAGTTGGATATCTCTATTAATATTGTGGGCCACAAAACTCACTCAATGTCCCCAGTAGTTTAGGTTTCCAAAATTACATTCGAATGGTTCGCCCTGGATACTATCCTCAAAATGAGGGGCCGTGCCCATAGTGTTTGCAGTGATCTACATTCCATTGAAAGAAAAACAAATTGCAATATTTTCTTTAAAAATGATTGATTGGTTGCATGGTGGTTATGTTTGCTTGTTTTAACATTCACCTACCATTCATATGTGGCTTATATTAAAGGACTATTTGATTTTAGGTAGAGGATAACAATATATGCAAGCAATAAATTTATAAATGTGGGATAGTAGGAAATATAGAGCTCATTTGATCAAATATATAGTCATGCACTCTTACTATTGATGCAAAATAAATCATAGCCACCAAATTGAACATTTGTATACATATTAGACCTAAGTTGACTACGTATCATCAGATGCATTATCGTCGAGGTTGATTAAAATTTAATCCATTTCCAATGCACCCAAGTTTGAAATGGCATGGTAAAATGAATATCTAAGGATCCATGTAGTTTAGGTGATTTGGGATGTTGCAAAGGAATGAGACTTGGTTCCATAGGTATTGTCGAGCTCATAGAGCCCACTGTTTATGTTGTGGAGGAAAGAAATTTCACATACCCATACGTTAGGTGATGAGATCAAAGTTTGGCTTCATACTTTTGTTAGGAACCTAGATGATGGAGTATGTTATGTGACTAAGAAATTTATTGGAACAAGCTGTAGAAATACTTTTGTAAGTGGAAGAAGGTTCTCTACGTCAATTCAAGAAAAATAAGGTATGGGAAAATAATTCCTCCAAATTGAAACCATTGAATATGATATATGAGATGTAATATTGGAACTAGGAGTGAATGTGAACATTCCACAAAAATAAGTCTTGGTAGTTAGTGCGGAAACAAAAAATGGTTTACTTGATATTCAAACACTAATACAAAATAGGCCTTTGGTGATGTGTAGGACTGTGACGGGCCTTTAATTGTGGTCATCGCCAAACCCACTTATGGTGACACCCAGAAAAATAGTGTCGACATAAGTAGCTTTGGCAATGATCATTAAATAAATATCACCTTAAGTGACTTTGGTGACTAAAACAATGATGTTCCTTTTAAGACTAGTGTCAATTGATGATTAAACAACTAAATGGCTGACTCTTTTTCTAATATTGTCATCATTTCCTATGTTTTTAACTGAAATTGTAAATAGTCCCCCAATTCCCATCCCCAAAAAATCCTCAAAATAATTTAAATTATCACTAACTATAATAGAAAATATTGAACTAATGGTGGCAGTCACTAATTGTCACTAAATATATTGACCATCACTAAAGACCTTGACCTCCATCCTTAAATGAAAGGCCTAACCCCAAATGAAGTAAGATATACTACCTCGATTGATGGTCATTGCAAAGGAGGCAAAGTGCATTGCTATTGCACTAGTGGAGCAGAGGAAGGAAAATAGTTGTGAACAAAGTATGCATATTTACAATGCTTTGATAAATGAATTTTGCAAGGAAAATTGGGTATAAGAGACAGACAAAATGTTTGAAAACTTGCTAGAGGGGGGCTTATGTTATAGCATATTTTGTCACAATACTTGTCCTATCGATGCTTTAGATGGACCGATCTTATCCATTAACTATTTTTACAGACTCCGTTGGTTCCTTGTGATCTGTGAACAAGCATTTTACCTAAAAATATTCTAAAAAAACAATTTTTTCATGATTTATGTGATCCTTATAGTAAGTAGTCGTGTATACATAGGCTTCCCTTGTCAAACTCACATACATGTCTGTTTGAGGGGAAAATAAAAATAAGTTACTTTTACTAGAAAAGTTGCACTTTCAACCATTTCCACTTGTCCCAATCCCGTAAGTAATTGTCTTAAACTTCCCTAACTTCCTCCCCATCAATATAAAGAGGCATAGGAGAAGGAACATTAAAACCGAGTATTGGAGAGAGTACCCTCATGCTATTCTTTTGAGATTTGATCAAGAACCCTTATTATCTCGGTCTCCAAAACTCCCTTTCCCATATTTGGAACTCTGTTTTCTAGTCTTCCTTAAGAGTTATTATATTATTTTAAAGAATGCTTGGGATCCTTTTGAGCATACTTCACAAGGACGAAATCTAGATTGGATTTTGAATGTGTGAAGAACCGGGTGGAGGAACTCATGATTCAATTTCAGAATGGTGTTGCAATGAGGTTCAGGTTGTATCTTATCATTTGTACCTTGTTATCATATTTCATAGAAAATATCTATCTTTTCAATCCATTTCATGTGTTGAATTATTGTTTTTATCAATGGAATTTGGATGTGTCTTTCAACAATTTCATTTATCTATTCAATATTTGCACTAGTGATATTTCTGTCAAATATTTGGTTATTTTCAGGTTTACATTGGATATTTGAAGAAAATATTGGAACAATCACAGCAAGAGGGAATTATTCATCGGATGTTTGGATCCAGGTGAGTCAATTTATTAACTTACTTGTTCATTTGTGAATATGTTTGTAAGATTGCTAGGTAATTGTTTGCTTGAAAGTTTGAGTCATATATTATGAGCATTGCTCTGTGGTGACTATGCCCAAAGGTCACTAGGGTTGCTGATATACCCGAAACATAAATGGCGACTCCATTGGTAGTTTCTCCACTTTTGGGTAGGTTAGGGTTTTCTTGTTTTCAGTTCTTGTTTATTTGTTTTCTATTGATTTTTGCACTGATTTTCTAAGTTTTTATATCATAGATTAGTAACTCCCCATCTTAGGACACTTGTGGGAATTTCTTGTGGGTTTTAGGGTTTAAAATTTCTAGTTTTATGTCTTTCCCCACAGTTATATGCGAGTTATAGTACACACAGGCAAGTATAAGTCCCGTATCTTGCACTGATTTCTAAAACAAATGGGTTTTTACACATGTACATGACTTTCATACTCGATAGTCACTTATACGTGGATTTTCTATGAAGAACCCATGTAGACCCTGTTCCACTTAGTTTTGTTTTTTAAAGATGGAAAAGTGGGTCTATTTTGTGTGTTAACGCCTAAATTTTGCACACATGTGACATTTCAGCGATTTTTCTAGTAAGGAATCATCAACATAAAGAATGCATCTCACCACAGGCATCCTCAACAAATCCAAAAGATATCATGAGTCCAAAAGTGTCGTAAACTAGTCAAAAGAAGGGGTCATGTGGCTAAAACATGGTTAACTCATGCTATAGCACAGGTTACCAGAACAATGCCTGCGTGATACCCGTGCAGCTATTCCTTCGATAATTCTGCTACTATCAAGATGGTGGGACCACCTACTTCCCATAGCACATTGAAGGATCTATCATATCCAAGGATTCAAATTTGGTTCCTCATACACTTTGTGGCATTAACTAGCCCCCTTGATGTACCTTGGAACTAGTTCATGGAAAAGATGAATTCACATTTGGATCTAGTTGTTTGTTGGCCACCTCTCGGCCTATAAAGGGAAAGGTTATGATGCTAGAATTGTGTTGGAGTTTCCTCATATCCCACCTCTTCCCATCATTGTAAGCATTCCCAAGATCCCTTGCCACCTTCCTTCAAGGGGCAATATTTCCTCTCCATTGTTCCACCATTGACTTAGCATTTAGTTTGGAAAAAAAAGGCCAAGGGATATTGTTGGGTTCCATTGAAGCACACATCTCCTAGGTGTTTTATAGCTTGACCATTGGGTAATACAAAATTGGTTTAGCATATATCGAATTGTTATCGGAGTTTGGATTCTCCCCCCATCTCTTTTTTATTTTTATTTCTTTGTTTTATGTGAATTGCACTAACTATCAATTGCAATATCACTTAGAGGACAACTCAAACCAACCAAAGGGGCTCCAAGTACTGAGGCCTTGCTGCAGCCTACAAAGACTAGCCCCTTACCAAGTGGAACAGTGCACACTTGTGCAGTTTTTCCACAATAGTTCTAATGGCGACTCCAATTATTTTTGTTCATTTCTTATTTAACTAGGTTTTTTTATGCTAAGTAATTAATTATGGGATTTTATCATTTGCAGTAGATCAGGTGTTCCACCTCTTGTTCCATAATTTGGCTCTCACTCATCCTCAAATAACTCTTATATAGTAGCACGGATCCCATCCTCTCAGTCACACTACCAATGTGGAAATGCCTTTGACAGACACACTACTCACATAGGTAATTAGTTCACGGCCCACATGACCTCCTGTAGGTTAACCTGCACTGCTGGTCTATGTTATACCCGCCCTACAAGTGCACCTCTTTAGTATTTATCCGCGCTACCCACACGGAAGAGTATTGTTTGGCCGTGCTATAGTCTTTTATTTTCTTTTTATCTACATAGTACAATTTGGAAGTCCAAATATCGTTGCTTACTAATGAACTTAAATTAAGATAATTCATGTAATTACTTAGTTTTCTAGTAATTAGTTCACCTAGACCAACATTAGGAAGTAAAGGGTTCATATCTATCAAAACTTATCTAGGTAACCAAACTTGAGGCTTTCAACCAGCCTCATTGTTGTCACTAGTATTCAATACCATTCTAAGTGTTTATGCACAATTGACACTTTTCTATTAGGTAGCATCTTTGATTTGCAAAGCACCATGAGCATCTTTTAGAGTTAAAAGTACATTTTCATTTACTTTATATACTCTTCTAGCTAATTTGCCGATAATCGATTCAGTTTCATCACATGTGTTTGCACCACTATCACACACTAAGAGACCTAAAGACTCTTATGATCCAAGTATGCTCTTCACCTTGCACTTCTTATGAGATTGGTGAATCAGAAAGGTAGGAATTGTGAAATACCTCTCTTACACTCCATAAGTGAAATTCAAACCCCTTAAAATCAAATTTGTAATTGTCCAACCAACTAAACTCCTCCACAAGAAGTCACAAAATAACATTTTAGTTAGGTAGGATTGATTGGAATGGGCATTCATTAATGCCCAATGATCTAGTTTCATTAGCGATATTTTTGAAACATAGCATTGTTGTCTTGTAGGGTACATACAAAAATCCTGCTATAAGTAGGTGTTCAAATAAAACTTGGATCAGAAGTGTGTCGTAACAAAGGAGGTGAAACCCAAGGTATAGTTGCCCTGCTGTCCCCTACAAGCCACTCATATGAGGCACATGGAAGCACAGCTGGTGGACATTACGCTAGTAAGGCTACTGCACAAAAAGTTTCAAGAGCTAGACTATGGTTGCCTACACTTCATAAAGATGCAAATGAATATTGTATAGCATGTGATATATGTCAAAGGACAGGAAAACTCTCAAGAAGAGATTAAATTCCTTTAGTACCACATGTTACATTGCAGGCAATTGATAAATGGGCTATAGATTTTGTGGGACCTATTAACCCACCTGCTAAAAGGACTGGTGAGAGGTATATTATCACTGCAACCGATTATCTCACCATGTGGGAAGAATCACAACCAGTTAGATATTGTAGCGCTACTATGACAGCAAAGTTCATTTTCGAGTACATATTATCAAGACTTGGATGCCCTAGGATCCTAATGAGTGATCAAGTCTCACACTTTCTGAATACGAATATTGCATCTCTGACAGAGGAATTTCAATTTTACCATCAAAAGAGCACACCTTATCATCCACAGGATAATGGAAAAGTATAAGATTTTAACAATATTTTGGAGAATGCACTGACAAAGGTATGTAATGTCAATAGGGATGATTGGGACTTAATACTTCCACTAGTATTATGGGCTTATAGGACAACATGCAAGAAGCTTACAAGACAAACAACTTTTGGGTTGGTTTATGGACAAGAAGGAGTTATGCCTATGGAGTACATTGTGCCTAGTTTAAGGATAGCAACTTTTACAGATATTGTAACATACCCAATTTTCCAAGTTAGAATTGTCAAGAAAAAGCGGTATACAATTTTTCCCTTTGAATATCCAATAAACAATTACATTAGTCTCATTGTTACACATAATTGTTAATCATGATACAAAAAACCAATAATTTTAACCATCATACTTATTTATAGGCACATACCTAAAAGCTTTTATCCCTATGTAGAATAAATATGTAAAAAAAGTCAATTGACAAAATAAAGCCATTGTCCAGTATACTAGCAAAAATCCCTTAGCCATAACTTTAAAAAAAATCCTTAGAATCATTCTAGTAGGTTTACCACATGTTTAAGAGTCTATGAAAGTATCAAATTCCCTTAACATCATTCATTAGAACAAGTGAAATGGTACGATACAATCCTATTTCCATATTCCTACCTCCTAAATGTTATAATAAAGTGCAGAACTCCTAAGTGCAATAATGTAAAGACATGGTAGGGTTCACACTTAGCATCACAATTATAACTTATTTGCATAAAGCATCAAATACTATAGTCTAAATATTTAATCATTCTAATGAGTATTTTCTTGTCACCCAATGATATTAATCGAGCAATATGAAATGATGTTCATCAATTATCATCCTTGTCATTTTGAGCCGCAGCGAGAAAGCAGTTCCTTGTAGTCCCTTTTAATCAGTCAATAAAGCACCTTCGGTAGAGCACATTCAAACGTAAACACCATGAACCACTAAGTATACATTTAAGACTAACACTAGCTAATATGGATCATTTCAAAGAATTACTCCTTTAGTTTATACATTCTTAAATCAACCCAATGAATACATACATCTTTTACCACATAAACCACATAATTATTAATATCAATCTCATGAATAAATGAATACAAATAAGCCATCGAAAGAAAATCTACAATCCAATATAGCATGCCATCAACAAATGTGATAGGTTTCTGCATTCCTGACTTCCGCATTGCAGACTGCGGGTTGCGAGACCTTCCATTATAAGGATTGAGTTTCAACCGTTTCGGAATCTCGACTTCCGCATCGCAAATTGCGGGTTGCGGAACCTTCAATTTAAGGATTGAGTTTCAACCATTTCACAATCCTGACTTCCACATTACGGATTGTGGGTTGCATAACCTTCACTTCTAAAGTTTAATTTTCAACCGTTCTGCAATCCCGACTTCCGCATCGTGGATTATGGGTTGCAGAACGTTCAATTATAAGGATTAAGTTTCAAACGTTCTACAATCCCGACTTCTGCATCACGGTTTGCGGGTTGCGGAACCTTCAATTATAAGGATTAAGTTTCAACCATTCCACAATCCCAACTTCCACATCACGGGTTGTGGGTTGAGGAACCTTCAATTTTAAGGATTGAGTTTCAACCGTTCCACAATCCCGACTTCTGCATCGTGGATTGCGGGTTGCGGAACCTTCAATTTTAAGGATTGAATTTCAACCATTCCGCAATCCCAACTTATGCATCACAGATTGCGGGTTGCAGAACCTTCACTTATAAGGTTTAATTTTCAACCATTTTGCAATCCTGACTTCCGCATTGCGAATTGCGTGTTGCAGAACCTTCACTTATAAGGATTAAGTTTCCACCGTTCTGCAATATCGACTTCCGCATCGTGGATTGCAAGTTGCAGAACCTTCAATTATAAGGATTAAGTTTCAACAATTCTGCAATCCCGACTTCCGCATCGCGGATTGTAGGTTGCAGAACCTTCGCTTATAAGTTTTAAGTTTCATCCATTCTGCAATCCTAACTTCCTCATTGTGGATTGTGGGTTGCAAAACCTTCAATTTTAAGGATGATTTTTTCAACTATCTTCGCATTCCAGATTTCCGCATTGTGGATTTTGGGTTGCAGGACTTCAATTATAAGGATGAGTTTTTCAACTGTCTCTGCATTCTCGATTTCCACATTGTGGATTTCAGGTTGCAGGACTTCAATTATAAGGCAGATCTAGATTACTTCTCTATCGTTTATATGTTCAAGTATCTTGTCTTCTACTAATTTAGATTAAATGATATGTTTACAGTTATTGACATTAGGAAAAATATGTGTGTGCAATCAACTAATATGCCTTGATATCGCTATTCATAAATAGAAGTATAAGTAGAGACCGCAATAGTAAACCCTGCCCAAAACAACTCTAAAATGTAATCAGGGATTTATATATTTATGCTGCGATGAACAATGAGCAGATATAAACTTCATATTGTACTCAAATGCAGGGAAATCACATCTCTTTGATGCTATGAGAAAATCTAAAACAATGAACAGAGATCAAGCTTCCAAATGAAATCAAATGCAGAGAAATTGTGTCTCTACAATGCTATGAGAAGAATATACTTATAAGAGGAATTTTGAAACAATACACAATGTTAATTATGTAAATTCAACTTGACATAGAAAATAGATCCACCCGCAACTTTAAATAATTTCAATGATTCTTACGAAATTTCAAATAACCATGGAACCTGACAATAATTTGATGCCGAATGAGGTAGGAACAACCACGCTCCTCCAAACCGTAGATGTAGATTTATCACATGACACACTCTAATCACCCCCGCGCCAAATCGTGCATCCCAAGAGTGGAAACTAGTTAACCTTTGTCAAGTTTAGTTCAATGTTTTTCCTAACACCATTGTGCTCACACAACAAATCATTTTTTCTTAACACATTTATGCTCACACAACAAATCATTTTTCCGAATACATTTGTGCTCACACAGCAAATAATTTTTCCTAGCACATTTGTCCTCACACAGCAAATCCTGTTCTTCTCCATGACATACTGAGCAGCGTCTTGCCTCACGCATATGCCCTTTTATTGTTTATTGCCTGGGTCTTTTGCAAACAACTTATTCCCTTCAGAATCTCATGGCTATTAGGATCCCTACTCTTTAGGGAATGTGTCCAATTCCATCTAATGCACTCTTAAAACATGCTTGACTTCCCAAGGTTAACTCTTCAGTGTCCCCCACCCTTGAGATACATGATTTCCTCTTTCAGCATGCTATCCTCACCAAATCTATTCCTTTTATTAATTCAAAAATGTTTTTCTTACATCTTTCCATATGCAGACACTTGGAAGCCTTCAAAACTGGCCAAAAATATTCTTTATCCAAATAACCATTTAGTAATAACTTAATCAAATAATTAAATCAACAAATTCAAATTGCTTTATTTGGGGAAATTACATCTTCGCCCCCTTATTTTCAACAATGTCCTCAATGTTATTACTCTTTTTCCATTGGTTATGGAAATAGATATGGATACTTTTCTTGCATGTCTTTCTCCAGTTCCCATGTCGCTTCCTCAAGAATAAAGTGCTTCCATTGCACCTTTAACCGAGCGATGACTTTGTTCCGAAGTGTTATTTCTTTTCGTTCCAGAATGCTCATAGGTTCCACCTGGAACTCGCCTTCTGGTTTCACCTGCACCATATTCCATTCAAAAATGTGAGTAGGATCATATTTTTTTTAATAAAGAAATGTGAAAAAAATTATGAAATCTTAAATGTTCCGGTAGTGCAAGTCGGTAAGCTACTGGTCCAATTATTCCCATAACTTTGAAGGTCCGTAAAACCGTGTTGCTAAATTTTTTTTTGCAGTTCCTCAACTGAAGTGAACTCTTTCTTGGCTTAACTCGAAGATACACGTGGTATCCGACTGTAAAATCCTTATGCTGCCTTTTCAAGTCAACATAATGTTTCTAGCGGTCTTGTGCCTCCTTTAGATTCTTCTGTACCATGCGTACAATCTATTCGGTGTCATGTAATAATTTTGGTCCTACCATAAGGAATTCCACTGGACTATCCCAGCTAATTGGGGTAGTACACTTTCTGTCATATAGAACTTCAAATGGGATCATCTTCGATGAGGCTTGGTATCCATTATCAAATATATGTCAAGATGTACGTCATGGAATACTACATGAAGCATTCCCATAAATCCTCATTAGTATTTGGAGTAAATAGGTGTAAATAAATTCGTCCTTGTACTTTGTTCAACAAACAATCTGTATAACACCTCAACCCACCTGGTTAATTTATCATTTAAATCATTCTCAAACATTCTAGAAAAGAGTTACATTGAATGAATCATTTCCTTTAGGAATATAATACTTCCACCACAGTAATCAACTCAAAGGAGTGAGTATAATAAATTATGCTCATAACCAATTTACTCATCTATGAAACCTATTCACTTCTAAAGTTCTCCTACACATTCAATGTGACTTCATACCCTCATATAAGCATAATGATTATATAAAAAATTCCTTACAAACTTAGGTACATGACACATAACTTCTTGATCTATCTCCAACATAAATCAATAATACAACCTACCCCCTCTTCATGCTTCAAGAGTGAGGATAAAGTAATTTTTTTAGTTGCATGTATGTAACATAAATTAACCTATCCTATTCGAACATCAATAACATCTAAACCTACTTACTCATCAAATCTTTCACAACTTCAGTAAATGGAAGGCATTTTATCTTTTCACAATGTTCATCAGTAGTAAGTTAAGTATGCATAAACCCAAATCATTATATGCCTCCATATGGACATTAGTGCCATCAAATGGAACCACATACATAACAATGGAACATTTATACATGAAATCAAAATCATGACAATAAATATAAATTTAGCATCTTCAAACAACAATACCAAAACGAAGAATACTCATCTGAAGAAAATTGACTATTACGACTGAAATTTTGACTGCGACTTTCCTCCCAACCTTCTGGCACTTTTTTCAGTGTATATTTCTTCCACCGAGAGGCCATCCCTAAGCTGGCAATGAATCCACTAGGGTAGAGATCTGTTTTAACTATACTCTCTTGCTTTCAAATCTTATGAGACTTAGACTAATCTATAGGTTTTTACCTTGCATTAATAATCCATTAAGATTACTCAAGACATTAAAAATTATTCCCTTCCTTCATCAGTTACACACCTTAATTATATTATAAGACTTGGGATAAGAGTAGCATCCCTTTGTGTGTATATATATATATATATATAAAGGTTGTACACTTGACCCCTTCTATCATAAAGTTGGAGAATACCAACATCTTTTCTCTAACAGGGTTTCTTGCAACCATATATATATATATATATATATATAATTTAATTTCTCCACCACTATAAATTATATATATATACTACACCCTGTCAAAGATATGAGTAGTTTATATATATATATATATATATATATTATGGTGATAGTACACAACTTCATCATTTTTGTTCCAGAGATAACACAGAAAGATGCAACTAATCAGAGATCTCGTCTAGATTTTAAGACCCAACAACATTGGGGAGGTCAATTCTCTAAATAGAGGTCACCGTCTATTTATCTGTCAACAACAAACAAAATCAAGGACTTGAATTTTTAGGTATTAATCCTTATTCCTTGTTTGTAGTGTACAAGAGATCAAGGTTTCGATATACAGAGATTGCTCTGCTTCATCCACTACACAAGCGCACAACAACACTTAAGCAAAACAAAATCCGGAAGATAGATAGATCCAAAACTCTGGCCCACACCAAAATGCATTCTTGCTACACAATGAACTCACAATGAATCACAGTGATGAGCTTCCAGCTCTCAGGACTCACCTTATCACAGTTTTGATCATACACATATAATATCCAAAGCAAGAGATCAACCTCTATGGATTCATCCTTGCTGAGATCAAAGTACAATTTAAAATGCAATGATCTGGAAATCGATTTCAACTAGTAATAATTGCATAGTGAGATGGGATCAATCGTTTCTATTAAATAATATTGATACAAAATTTGGGATCAGGATCCTACCCCGACCGCGAACATTAGGTGTGGCTTTTTCACCGAAAAAGGGACCTAGCAACAGAAAGACCAGTACAATCCCAAAGGTGTTGCACCAAGTCCAATTGAAATATGTAAATCCAAGGGTTGTTCCCTCTTCATAATGACATAGGAAAACTAAGTAATAATTACATAGTCTACGCAAATCCCTCAAGGGATTCCTCCTCTATAAACATTAACAAAAATTTTACATACTTCACAAACTAAGATTAATGTTAAATTTTTCTTCCATACATTAACTTCTCGTCTAGATTTCTCAACGGCATGAGGGTTTAAGCCATTCCTCCATCACTTACACCCAATAAGTATATTTAAGACTTTAGTCTAAGGGTAACATCCATTATTGTCTTATTATTCCTTTCACACTACTTTTTAGAAAATTCCAGCATCCTTGTAATATATATATATATATATATATATATATAGAGAGAGAGAGAGAGAGATTGCTATCCAACCAACTCAGATTTATATAACCAGGAAATCACTGCGACTCTAGGTAACACAATCTCATATTTGTATATATTTATCAACGCTTTTTGCTAGAGATCAAGCTCAAATATATAAATATATATCAATGCTTTTAGCCAAAGATCAAACTTAGATCCGTATGTATTTATCGATGTTTTTTTTTTAACCAGAGATCAAAATCAGATCTATAATTATATATAACAACGATTTTGTTTGTCAATGAATAACATAGAAAAATAAAAAAAATTAGGAAATATTTTTCTAATCATGGTTTTTAGTTTTCATAAATTCCTATAACCAAGTTGTTTAAAATTCATTACTCACTCATGAGTGGTCATTTATTATTTCCATCGATCATGGACCATGGACATAGTCCTGCAAGGTTAGTACATGACATTTATTTTTTCTTCAATATGAATCATTGTCAATAACTAATATAAAGGATCAGTACATTTGCAATTCAACGCTCAAGGAAATATAAGATAACTCCTTCATAGGTTTATTTCTCGTAGGAGGGGAACTATACTAATTTATTAAGGTTTCTCAATAGCTTACTAGGCCTCAAAGAACTCTCATTTATAATTTGTTTCATACCTTTGATATAATTTTAGTTTGTGGTCACACCATGCCACAACAGATAATAATTTAATTCGTGAAATCATCATAATTTAGATTGCAGATAATATACTCAACTCCCAATATAGTTTGACCATTTCATGGTACTATTCTTTTTACTTCACACACAATTCCTTCGCATGAAATACAACATAATGCACATACATATTATGTTTCATTTATCTGGATATAGTTATTCATCTTTTTATTCAACCGAATATATATACTCATCCTTTTATAGGGTCGATTATAAAGATGGGTGTCTATTTTGGGGGGTCCGGTGAGAAAATAAATCTGATTTTTTCATGTTTTCCAACTTTGGGCGAATAAAAGTGATATTTTTGTTTGGAATTTCACTTTTCACTAAAAAGAAAACTTTTAGAGAATTTTTTAGATTTCTATTCATAATTTTTTCAATTTTTTTTATTGAGATTTGATATGTCGATTTGGCAAATGTTTGATAGTGTGTTCTTATAAAATGAAAGGACTACAAAATAGTCATGTTTTGTCGCAAACGTAAAATCATTGTTAAACTTGTTTTTTGCAAAAACAAAATATGCTATGACAATCTACACACAATATACTACTGCATGACTATAATTTTGTAACCAATGGATCTATATAATACTAATTATTATATTTTTTTGAATTCGATCAATGGGGAAACCTTGTTGATTTTCAACATGTTTTTTGTCGCAAACCTTTTCTCTCAACTGAATATAAAACTAAAAAATCTACAAATATCCTTTTGAAGTAGACACGCCAATTAACTGCACCATATTTTTTCAATTTTTTTGGTGGTGTATGTTTAAAACTATGGATTTTTCATTTCACCGCACTTTGAAAGAGATGAAACCAAACTCGACACATGTTAAGAAAAAAAATAATTAAAAATATCAGATCTCACCTATACACAACAAAATCTATATATTCGGAAAGTAGATTCAATGAAGAAACTAATGGTATCAAGTCCGATAGTCGCTTTGTAGTGTAAGAGATTGTTATTACCTTCCAAAAATGGAGAAACCTGAAAACTGTGCAGAAACGTGAAGTTTTCAGGTTTCAAAGGTTATTAGTCTGAATAATTATTCGACCGAATAACCTTATTCCATAACGGAGCCATATCTATGAAATTTCAAATTTCTTTATGTTGTCTTTGTTATGATATTGAATTTTCATTTCAGGTGATTTTCAGAGTAATAAAATTCTTAAGGGATAAGGTTTAGAAAACAATTATTAATAAATAGAAATTCAAATCGAAATGTGCACTGTACTTTTATCTCATGATGAGTCTACAATATTTTGTATAATGTCAATTTGTAATGGCTATTTTATTCAACCCTTCACGACATCATTTTAATAACATCGTAAGGTTATGATCCTATTCTCTAGACTCCCTTATCCACAATAACTCTAAACCACATATGTACTTCTTATAAAATAAAATTTTAATCTGAACTTCATTAGTCATTTTATAAATGTAATGGTTCGGAAATAAAACAGAGAAAATTGCTTACTTGTAAAATACACTTTTAATCCGAACTTCATTAGTCAGTTTATAAACATAATGCTTCGGAAATAAAATAGAGAAAAGTGCTTACTTGTAAAATACACTTTTAATCCGAACTTCATTAGTCAGTTTATAAACATAATGCTTCGAAAATAAAACAAAGAAAAGTACTTACTTGTAAACTCAGCAAACACTTTGTCATAGAATTCAATCACCCTTTCTCATTGGTTACCTCTTGGATAACTTTGAGCATTAATTTCCTCATTTCATTCCTTCATCCATTCCTCATATGCGCATATAAAAAAAATCAAATTGTTAGTTCAACCATATTCATATTTTCTTACCTCATGTTAATCCCATATAGGCCCATGTGCTATAACTTTAGCTCTGATACCATATGTAACATATCCAATTTTCCAAGTTAGAATTGTTAGGAAAAAGGGGTATAAATTTTTCTCTTTTAATATCCAATAAACAATTACATTAGTCTCATCGTTACACATAATTGTTAATCATGGTACAAACAACCAATAAGTTTAACCATCATACTTATTGATAGGCACATGCCTAAAATATTTTATCCGTATGTAGAATAAATATGTAAAATAAGTCAACTGACAACATAAAGCCATTGTCCAATACACTAGCAAAAATCTCTTAGCCATAACTTAAAACAATTTCCTTAGAATCATTCTAGTAGGTTTACCACATATTTAGGAGTCTATGAAAGTATCAAATTCGCTTAACATGATTCATTAGAATAGGTGAAACGGTGTGATACAATCCTATTTCCAAATTCCTACCTCCTAAATGTTATAATAAAGTGCAGAACTCCTAAGTGCAATAATGTAAAGACATGGTAGGGTTCACACTTAGCATCACAGTTATAACTTCTTTGCATAAAGCATGAAATCCTATACTCTAAATATTTAATCATTCTAATGAGTATTTTCTTGTCACCCAATGATATTAATCAAGCAATATGAAATGATATTCATCAATTATAATAATCTCTTCCAAACCATGAACCACTAAGTATACATTTAAGACTACAACTAGCCAATATGGATCATTTCAAAGAATTACTCCTTTAGTCTATACACATTTATTCTTAAATCAACCCAATGTATACATGCATCTTTTACCACATAAACCACATTATTATTTATATCAATCTCATGAATAATTGAATACAAATAGGCCATCGAAACACAATCTACAATCCAATATAGCATGCCATCAACACATGTGATAGGTTTCCGCATTCCCAACTTCTGTATTGTGGACTGAGTGTTGTGGCACCTTCCATTATAAGGATTGAGTTTCAACCGTTCTGCAATCCCGAATTTCGCATCATGGATTGCGGGTTGCAGAACCTGCAATTTTATGGATTGAGTTTCAACCATTCAGCAATCCCGAATTCCGCATTGTGGATTGCGGGTTGTAGAACCTTCACTTGTAAGGTTTAAGTTTCAACTATTCCGAAATCCCAAATTCTACATCGTGTATTACGGGTTGCGGAACCTTCAATTATAAGGATTAAGTTTCTACCATTTTTCAATCCTGACTTCCGCATCACGGATTGTGGGTTCTGGAACCTTCAATTATAAGGATTAAGTTTCTACCGTTCCACAATCTCGACTTCTGCATCACAATTGCGAGTTCCGGAACCTTCAATTATAAGGATTAAGTTTCAATTGTTCCAAAATCCCAACTTCCGCATTGCAGGTTGCGAGTTGTG
Source organism: Larix kaempferi (assembly GCA_027924585.1). Classification (NCBI taxonomy): domain Eukaryota; kingdom Viridiplantae; phylum Streptophyta; class Pinopsida; order Pinales; family Pinaceae; genus Larix; species Larix kaempferi. Next base: position 1,818,276 of record BSBM01000204.1, on the reverse strand, counting down.
CAACCTTCAATTTTAAGGATTGAGTTTCAACGGTTCCGTAATCCCAACTTCAGCATCGTGGATTGTGGGTTGCGGAACCTTCAATTTTAAGTATTGATTTTCAACTGTTCTGCAATCCCTACTTCCACATCGTGAATTGCAAGTTGCAGAACCTTCACTTATAAGGTTTAAGTTTCAACCCTTCTGCAATCCCGACTTCCACATCGCAGAATGCGGGTTGCAGAACCTTCAATTGTAAGGATTAAGTTTCAACCATTCCGCAATTTTGACTTCTGCATCGCGGATTGCAGGTTGCAGAACCTTCAATTATAAGGATTAAGTTTCAACCATTCCACAATGCTGACTTCCGCATCGCGTATTGCGGGTTGCGGAACCTTCACTTATAAGGATTTAGTTTTAACCATTCCACAGTCCCGACTTCCGCATCACAGATTACAGGTTGCGGAACCTTCAATTATAAGGATTAAGTTTCAACCATTCCACAATCCCGACTTCCTCATCACAGGTTGCGGGTTGTGCAACCTTCAATTTTAAGGATTGAGATTCAACAGTTCTGTAATCCCGACTTTTGCATCGCGGATTGCGGGTTGCAGAACCTTCAATTTTAAGGATTGAGTTTCAACTGTTCTGCAATCCCTACTTCTGCATCGCGAATTGCAGGTTGCAGAACCTTCACTTATAAGGTTTAAGTTTCAACCCTTCTGTTGACAAGTGGTTTCGACAAGTCAGCATCGCAGCATCGTGGATGCTGCGCTAGGCCAAAGATACCGCAGAAGGCAGGAAGTCTAGTGCAAATGATGATATTTTATGTAATTTTGGGTCTGTCAAACCATAGTATGTGGGTTTTTGGGTCATTTGGACCACAATAGATAGATTTTGGGTCATTTGCTCGAAGTGTTGGTTAGGAAGTAGTTACAAAGGGGACAAGCAATGTAAAGGCGCAAGCCTATAAATAGACATAGGTTTGTAAGTGTTGAATCATCTTGGATCATGTATCTTAGATCTGGAGATATTTGTTAGATCTATCTTTTGCGGAGTGTGATTGTTTAACCATCTGTGAGATCTTGATCCAATGTTGAAGACTGAATATTTTGTATCTAGGTTTTTGCGGAATTAATATGATGTGACAGAGTTATTGAGCAGAATCGCTTTGTTTCCCTGTTTATCTATGGTAATGCGTTTCGCAATATGAATATATGAATGATGTGATGTTTCCTTGTTGCGGTTAATGCTTTATTGTTATATATGTCGCAATTATGACTTTTTTTGTTGAATGATGCCGTGAATATGAATAATGCTTGATTTAAATGCTTAGATCTATCCCATAAATGTTGCAATAAGTTGGGTAATTGAGCCGCATCATCCTCCTTCATTCAGGCAGAAAAATGGTTCCGTCGACTCTCCCTTGAACATATCGGGTGAGACCTCATCTGCTCTACAGGTGTTGTTGGACAGGGTAAAACTTGTCTGGGATGGTGCTAAGGGAGATCGTGGTGGTTTGCGTGTCGACAGTGCTAGGAACCCCTGTCGACTAGGTTCGTGTCAACAAATGGTTCTGTTGCCGGGACCGTGTGCGAAATGACAGGAGGATATGTGCATCCGACGAAACCAGAGATCCAAGATTGGTTTGACCTAAAATTGCATGAGTTTGCTGGAAAAGAGAACAAAAACCTTGGGTTGAAAATAGACTGGTGGTTAGCGAAGTATATTCACGATGGTCCGCACGAATATTTTTTTTGCGAGCTCCCCATCATCCTATATGAGTGGTTAGCGAAGTTGACTTTTCAGAAGAGGAACTTCCAAGGTGGTGAACCAATAGCCTGGACCCCTGAACTAATCCAGGAGCTACAGGAAGTCGACAACAAAGCATCATAGGATGTCTAAGTTTGGCTTGACAGCATATTGGAAGGTTATATCACTGAGTTTGCGATTGATACGAAAAAATCCTATAGTGAAGCTGAAAGCTATTTCTTCCGCGGACCCCGGGGGAGGTTTCTGTTGTCGCTACAGTTGTCTATTAAGATGCTCATTTGTGAGAAGGGCATATTGAAGATGCATCTTGATCAGTAGAAACCCTGGTGAGCAGGGGTTGTGGGTACCACGACAGTGGGGGGGCAGTACATGGAATGATAAGGGGTAGATGGGTGTAGGTCATGACGAGAGTGTGAGTGAAGTCAAGGAAGAGAGTGGTATTACAAGTTGAGGAGCAAGGTTTTGACAGGAAAAGAGGTAGAGGACAGGAGAAGGTCCTGCTGCGATCGAACCGCAAGGCCACGAAGGAAGACCAAACGGGATGAAGCGACCTCACAGTCCGGACAAGGACAACCACGCTACGCCCAGGATAGAGGCAGGACCAAACCCCAGCAGCAACGTTCCCACACCTCCGCTCACTATATGTCAACCAGTAAGAAACACAACTTTGACACCACCGTGCCAACAAAACTTGATTGCTAGTATTTCAACAACTGCAAGAAGGAAGCCCAGGATGGTGGGTGAGGATACGAAGTTGTCGTTTTTCCATAGAAATGGAATGGATAATCCTGAACAATATTGGTTCTTATGTGAGGAAGTATGGACCATAAAGCAGATTACTGATGATGATGCTAAGAAAGGATAGTTAGCGACAACTCTGCGAGGTCGTGCATTAGACTGGTTTATGAAGTTTTTTCTAGTCCCTATAGGAGCTCCAAAGAAGACGCTCGACAATATCAAGAAAGGATTGATTGTAGAATTCAAAAAACCCAAGTCCAAAGCATAGTATATTATAGAATTAAAAGAGATTAAGCAATATCCCAATGAAACGGTGTGGGATTTTGACCAACGATTCAAAACTCTGATGGAGAGGGTCAACTTTGACATGAGTGTTTTCCAACACAAAGAATGGTTCATCGCGGCGTTCCTCCCGCATATTCGTCTACCGCTAATGCAACAGAACATTATAACGCCCAGTGAAGCCTTAGAAATCGCAATGCGGTTAAAAGCGTCGTCGATCGGGGAAAACACAGCTGGGATGTCGTAGATTCAGAAAAAGCTAGCTAACCTAACCATATATCTGCAAGATCTTAAGAATGGCAAGGAACAGCAAGAAGAAGTATGGTGTACGCGATGTCGTGGAGATGGGAATACTAAGGATAGTTTCCAGACTTCCGCAATTATCTGGTTTCAGGGGCACCGAACCCATTAAATGGCGGCGATATGCCGTGCTGTCGAATCTGTCAGGTATATGGGCACCGCCATGAGGAATGCCAATACATGTAGAAGATGGTCACAAAACCGATGAATCTATATTGTACATTCTATAAATCTGTGGGACATGAAGGCAAAGATTTTCATGCATATGGGTTGCTTCAGGAAGGAACGTACGATGCATTCTATGTGAAGGAAGACCAGCGTGTCGTACAACAACCACAACTGAAGCCACAGGTAGCCCAGCTGCTACCTCAACCACAGGTGCAGTTTGTACCGTAGAAACAACCACAACAGTTTATGCCGCAATATACTCAGATGCATATGGCTCCACAGCAGCCACAGTATGTTCAGCAACCCCAGTATTTGCAGCAAGGGCAAGGCATGCAACCGAATCCTATGCAGCAATAGTTTAATCAACCGCAGTACCAACAGCAGGGAGGATTTTTGGGAAAACATGGCGGAGGATTTGGTCGCAGAGGAGGACGAGGAGGTCACGGACCTGTTCGGTGCTATCACTATGGGGTATGGGGACACTACCAGCGAAATTTTCCATAGTTGCAGACGCATTGTACATTTTTTTTTGTTACAGATCACACAGTGGAAAACTGTCCCCAGTTGATTGCGCGATGGCAAGCGGGGAATGTTCTGCAACTACAGAACCAGAACTAGGTGTTGCAACCAATGCAGAATCAAGTGCAGCAACTGGCACAAAATCAGAACCAGCATCCGAATCAGAATGCTAACCAGAATGTGAATCAACATGGGAATCTGCCAAACCAAAACTAGGGAGAAACTATTGTGACAATTTTTGCGAAGCCAAGGCCACAAGATGTTGTTGTCACAGTTATCACTCAGGGAGGTATAGCAACGGGAGGGGATAGCCCACATCCACTCATCCAATTAGCAGGATAGAAGAATGTTCCGTTTGACATTGATTCTAAACATGATGCATTCTTTCAGGCACAACGAGCGATGGAAAAGGATTGAGGTAAGGCCATTGTTTGTGACATGCCTCTTGTCTTTGATGCCACTTCATAATCCGATCCATTGCGGCAGTCCGAAAACTTGCAGAAATTTTTGGAGAGTTGTTTATTGCTAGCAAGGGATCCTGATGCTCTTGCCGAGATCGAGGGATTGTTGCAGTGACCAGTCAGGGGATGGCAATAATCTATGGTCAACTCCTTACAACGGTGGAAGACAGGTAAGGAGATGCGTATGAACATTCAAATTGGAGATTATGAAGTTGATTCAGTTATTCTAGACCTTGGTTCGGATGTCAACATCTTAACCAAGTAGGCCTTGCATAAAATGGGGAGTCCCACATAAGTTGGTCTCCCATACAGCTTCGGCTGGCTAATCAGGCCAAGGTGACCCCGATTGGCAGAGTTCCACGGCTGGTGGTGGACATTGAGGGAATGAAGACATATGCCGACTTCGATGCCATCGAAGTAGCTGAAGGAGGAAGCTCCTATCCCGCATTATTGGGGGTTGGATGGGCTAATGACAGTGCAACAGTTATCAACTTTAAGAAGCAGATGATGACTTTTGAAAACTGTGATCTCAGATTCATCGCCTCGTTGGATCCGGCTGAGGGACGCAGGTACATTGAGCCCGTAAAAGACGAAGATCCCAGCGGATGGGACCATGCATTCAATATTTCAGAATATTATATTCATCCGACTGCCAATAATGAGCTTGGGTGGCACAGCTTCAGCTCTACGTCTTCCGACTCTGACGATGCATTAGAAAATTGGCAGAATCGCTTGCATGAGGTGTCACTCCACAAGTGTGGATTAGTCAGACAATCATTATGTCGCTTTGTAACTGAGACTGTTGCATTTCTAGTATACGAAGGGTTTCCCGGCTTGTCCGATTTTCTCGCAGCATTTGAAGAAAAGGTTTCAGAACCACACCGGCTGTTGGCATTGGAGAAAGCGCTAAAGGATGATCCAACATGCTGGTGGGTGACACACAAGAAATCAATCGACGAATGGTTGCAGTGTAGGAGATTGATGGAGGTTCACTTTGGCGACACCGAAGTTTACCATACAAGAAAATACGATTGACGGAATGACCCTGGTAGTCATTTGATGGAATGTCAAACGTTGTGGGCATCGCGACCCAAGGACGAGTGGGTCCATGCCATCATCCATACACTAGACGAGATGTCACGATCATGGTATACCGCAACTAAATTGCGAGGAGAAATTACCACTTGGTTAGAGTTGATAGTTTTTTTTACTCATACGTTCAGCTTCGCGGATGCCAACCCGAATGTCCGTAACGCCTTGCATTTCATCCGCGACGTAGTTCTGAAGGTTGTTCCAGTGACATATCCTAGGGATCCACATGTGAAATGCACGATGCAGTCCATGATGGCATTTTATAATATCACTGGTAGGCTAGAAGATGGTGATGATCCGCGGAATGTCAATATTCTGTAATTTGAAGGAAGTCGCGATGTTGCAGCACCTAATGCGCCAAGTGATCCGATCAGTCAACCGCTGAAGCTCCGTAAGGTCAACGTTGGGACAGAGGATAGTCCAAAGTTCATGAATGTTGGGGACTATTAGGATGATGAGATGATGGGAAAGGTCACTGACTTGCTACATGAATTCCAAGACCTATTCCCTATGAAGTTTTCTGAGATGAAGGGAATCTTGGGTGATCTGGGGGAGATGAAGATTCCGTTGAAACCAGATGCTAAACCAATCAGGCAGCGCCCCTATCGACTGAATCCGTGCCATAACGAGAGGGTCAAGGTATAACGTGATCGCATGTTGGATGTTGGCATTATTGAACTAGTTGAGGAGTCGGACTGGATCAGTCTTATGGTGGTGCAGGACAAGAAGACCAGTAAAGTGAGCATTTGTGTCGATTTGCAGAAGTTGAATGACGCCTAATTGCATGATCCCTTTCTGACCCTGTTTACTGATGAGGTGCTCGAAGGCGTGGGTGGCCAAGATATGTATTCTTTCATGGACGGGTTCTCTGGTTATAATCGGATCCCCATCATAAAAGAAGACTGCCACAAGACAACTTTTGTGACAAAATGGAGTTGTTTTAAGTACACAGTGATGTCGTTTGGCCTAAACAATGCACCTGTGATATTTTCACGGGTTGTCATTGCTGCTTTCCAGGATTTCATCCAGAAATTTTTGCAGGTGTACATGGATGACTAGACCATCTACGGCTTGATCAGCAATCATCTATAAAATCTGTGGTTGATGTTGGAGCGCTATCGATGGCATCATATATCGCTGAACTTGATGAAGTGCATCTTTTGTGCACCATTTGGCATATTACTGGGTCACATTGTGTGCAAGCAAGGATTTTTAGCCGACCCAGCAAAAATTGCACTCATTCTGAAGTTAACACCACCGACTAATGTCAAGCAGCTGAGAGCGACGTTGGGCCACACTAGGTATTATCGCAAGTTCATCAGGGGTTATGCAGCCACCATGGCCCCTATGGATAAGTTGCAGAAGAAAGATGCGGTATTCCAGTTGAGTCCTGAATGTCAACGAATTTTTGAAACTTTGAAGGCTAAGATGGTGTCAGCACCAATACGGAATTTCTGGACTAGAGAAAGGAGTTCCATGTCCATGTCGATGCCTCATCGATCGCACTGGGAGTGGTGCTTGTGCAACCTAGGGAAGGGGATCTAGATCACCCCATCGCATTTTTTAGTCGGAAGTTATCGTCTGCAGAAAGGAATTATACCACAACAGAGAGGGAAGGTCTAGCGATGGTCTATGCACTGCAGAAGTTTCGGCACTACTTACTAGGAGGACACTTTAAGATGTTTATATACTACTCTGCATTGAAATACATCGTCAATAAGCCTGTGTTGGGGGGGGAGATATGTCGTTGACTGCTTCTATTTTAGGAGTTCGATTTTGAAGTGATTGCGAAGCCAGGACGTTTGAACGCAGGACCAGATCATCTGTCACAGATTGAGACAGTAGAGGAGCTGACCAACATTGAATATGGTTTTCCTGATGCGTAGTTGTTTAAGATTGAGGTAGTTGATGAATATTATGAAGAGATCATTCAGTTCCTGGTGACCATTCAAAAGAAACAGTTGGTGGTCAAGGCCGTAGATTTCCAACTGATTGCAGGTGAGTTATACAAACTCAGATTTGACAAGCTCTTGAGGCGTTATGTTTTAACTCATGAGCAAGGGTAGATCTTATCAGAAGCTTTAACTCATGAGCAAGGGCAGATCTTATCATAAGCACATGCGGGCATAGCTGATGGGCACTACGGTGGTCGTGCGACTGCTAGGAAGGTGCTTCACGCAAGGCTTTGGTGGACCACGCTCCATAATGATGCAACATATTATGCGCGGACCTGCAATGTTTGTCAAAGGATTGGGAAACCCTCTAGGAGGGATGATATGCCCCTGCAACCTCAAGTGACACTGCAGCCATTTGTTAAATGGGCAGTGGATTTTGTGGGCCCTATCCACCCACGTGGGAAGCGCACTGGTGCAAGATACATTATTATGATGACAGATTATTTGACAAGATGGGCAGAGCCTGCACCAGTCATCGATTGCACCGCTGCGACAGCAGCGCGCTTCTTATTCAAGAACATTGTCACTCAATTTGGTTTCCCAAAGGTGTTGATGAGCGATCAGGGTAGTCACTTCATCAATCGCACCATTAGCGCATTGATAGTAGAACTACAGATACAGCATAAAAATATCACACCATATCATCCGCAAGAAAATGGGACAGTAGAAGCATTTAACAAGGTTCTGGAGCACACGCTAACGAAGGTGTGCAATGCAAACCACTACGACTGGGATCTGAAGATCCCAGCAGTTTTGTGGGCGTATCGCACCACATGTAAAAGGCTGACGGGACAGACACCATTCAAGCTGGTATATGTGTAGCTAGAGTTTTACCCCTAGCTTGTGCAAATGAGAACCTACTAAGGAGAATGGACTCCTTAGTAGTAGTTCAGTAAATGCAAATTATTATGCTAAAACAGAAATTAAAATTACTCTAAAACATGTGCATGAAACATAAACAACAAAATGTAAATAATGGTTTTTGTATTAATTTTACCTCCAATGTTAAGGTTGGTGAAGCTCTTGCAATGTCCAAGAGGGTTGCTCCAAGCTCCAATGTGCTCCTTCTCTTTCTCCAATGGTGGAAATGGGCCAAAAGGGGCTCTCAAGGTGAAAGTGGCTCAATGGTGAGCTAGGGTTTCAAGAGAGATTTTGGCAGAGTAAGGGTACTTGATTGTGGATATGAAATGAGGGATCTCCATCACCTATTTATAGTTTCTTGGTGGTGGAGTGTTGGCCCATGGTTTTGGGAACCATATGGTTTAGGGCAGCTGTATAGGTTTTTTTCCTCCTTTTCCTCATTATTTTATATTTTTTATTCCCTTTTTAGGGGGTTTTTGCTATTTTTAGAGGAATTTTGGATATTTTTGGAGGAAAAAGGGGTTTTTAAGCCTTTTTGAGGCTTTTTTGCTGGTTGTGTGGCCTTTTAGAGGCATTTTAGGCCTTTTGGAGGCTTTTTATTGGGATTTTTAGGGTTTTTAAGGGAAATATGGTAGGAAAATGGACAAATGAGCCATATAATGTGGTAGATGAGGTAGTGAACACTTTTTGGGTGTTAACAATATGGGAAAGAAGCAATTATGCTGATGGAGTACATCGCTCTGAGTCTGCGCATCGCGGTAGCAATAGGTATGGATGATGCAGCGGCATTAGGCGAACACCTAGCACAGCTAGTACAACTTGAAGAAGATCTCTTTATCGCAGGGTTCCACCAAAGCATGGAGAAGGATCGACAAAAGGCTTGGCATGATCGCCACATCAAAAATAAACAGTTTCAGCAGAGTGACTTGGTGTTGTTGTATGACAGCAAGTTTATGAAGCATCCAGGAAAGTTGCAGATGCATTGGTTTGGCCCATATCGCATTAGTAGCATTACTTCAGGAGGGGCAGTCCAGTTACAGCAGTTAGATGAAGAGATGCTCCCAAAGTTAAACAATGGTAGCAGGTTGAAGCCCTATAGGTCGGGCTCGGAGCAGCGCAATTCCTGAGTCACATCGGGAAAAAAAAATTACAGGAAGGATTGGTGGCAGGATGGCACCTTGGCAGCGATAAAATGCGCACATAGAAGTGCTTGCATTGCAGTTTGGGAGCAGGTTCGTGACAATGGTGGGATCATGACGGATTCAAATCAGCAATAAATGCTGAAAGTTTAAGACAGTTAATTAATGGCGCTCATTCGAATGATGAGCATTAATGGTGGATCTATCCGATCAGATGACAGGATTAACAGTGAATTTGGGTCATTAAGACAAGATTTGGTCTGAATTAATGCATGATTTAGTCATGATTACAAGGGATCGGGTTCGACGCTATAAGAACTGGCCGAGGCTGGTCGGAAGGCACCTATTCGTAACGAGTGGAGTCAACTGCCCATTAGTGAATTGTGCAAGGTTGAGTTGTGTTGGAGAGTGCAGTTGAGCCACGTTTGAGCAAGTTCTTCAGTGGGTAAGCTTGAGCCATTTGTTGGCATTGCGGGGATTGAGTACGACATGCTAGGTGAACCGGATACAGTGGATATTTCAAGTGAAGCCGAATCCCCCATCCTCGCTGTTAGTATTGAAGAGGAGGTCAATATTTTACAAGAAGTTGCTAGCATGCTGGTGGGATCATCCTCTGTTATGCGCCAGAAGACAGTGGGGGCGCAGCCTAGCTCCCCGTGGCCAGAGAAGTGACAGACCCGCTCCACGGCTCGAGTTCCAGAAGGGGTCCCAAAGGCGATCCCCTCGAGCTTTGGTGTTGTGGAGTTTGTCATCCGAGCAGGCATATCTGCTGCGGATATCCCGGGCTATCGCCCTCTGTGTCGACCTAGGATGTAGCCGAGGAATCCCACGAAGAACCAGTGGTACCAAATCAAAATGCCAGTGATTCCACCAGGTATGAGCTGCACCACCAATATTGTGCCTGCGTTGATGCAGCTGCGGTATGATGATCATGATTTACTGGCACTTGAAGATATTATGACGAATCCCTTTAAGCCACGATCATCGAGGCAGACTGGATCGACGCCACGCATTCCACATGACTGGGCGTGCGGTTTGGAAAAGTATGGGTTGTTGGGGTTTATCAACCTGCCACACTTTGGGCGGTTGATGGAAGCGAATGCCTGCATTAAGCAGTTGCTGGCCTGTTTTCATGGCGGCATTCTATGGTTGGACAGGAAGGTTACTATCAGGGTGGACTTGATTTCTGAAATCACTGGGTTTCCGAAGGCTAGGGTCGACCCATCGCAATATTTTTCGGGGAAGAACAATGACAAAAATATCGCAGCCAGGTTGCGGAAGCAATATAAAATGTAGAAAGACAGACGGGCCTACCTCCTAGACACCATCAACAAGCCCACAGTTAAGATTGGGGCACGGATCCTCGCTACCAAGATCGTTCAGAACAATCGGCCCAACCAAGGAAACTCTAGGGTTGTCACATGCGGGGAACTCTGTGCGGAAGGTGTGCAAGTAAATTGGTCCATGTTTCCACTCAACCAGCTGACTAAATACGTGTTGGCATCCCAGGCAGAGCAGCAGCCATTCGCATACAGCTGGTTGCTGATCTTAATCGCGCTTGTCGCGTGGATGGAGCTCGACGACTATCAAGGAATGGAGGTGGATGCGATGCAATATCAAAAGGGGGCACACTACCAAAACTTGTGGTGGGTGCAGGAACCGGAGCGCCTTAGGGAGTGCGCCACACAGCTTTGGCTCTACTAGGAAGTGTTGTAGGCGGTAGCTGCGTGGATTCCGCAGTTGACTCAGACAGTGGTTGAAAAGTACAAATGGATCACTCGGTTTGTGATTGGACCACACAATATCCATGTGCAAGTGCATCATGATAAAGATAAGCAGTTGTTGCATACCCCCTATAATTTATCCGACGAAGACTTGGAATTAATCATTGTTGATTGGCCGGTCGACTAGCATGAATAGGTTGCGCAAGTGGAAGAATCCACAGGGATACCATCATATGTGTCGATAATGGACCAACAGCATCCTATGTCAAACCAGGAGTCATCATAGACCCCTACGGATGATGAGCATGAGGTTGAAGAGGGCAGGACGAAAGGACATTATGACCATGGTACAATCAGTGGGACCCCCCTATCGTCGGAGGCGCAGCTTGGTCGACTACTACTAGCGATCAATAATGCAACCATTGGAGCGGCTAGAGCAATGATGGTAAAGGCAGATGAAGGTTTCCATGCGATCACTTCTCGGCTAGATTCCTTGTGCGACATTGATTTGAAGAAGGCACAAGAGGGAGCACTGGTGCAGCTAGTTGGCACAATCAGCACTGAGCTACGGGTCAGGAATGTTGATATTCCCTTGACTGTGATTGTGACTGATAATGAGGCTTTGAAATCTTTGCTACAGTCGTTAGATAAATTGACCATCAACATCAATGTGTTTCCGGTGAAGGAGTTGAAAACTATACAGATGGTTGTTAAGTTTCAATATGCTAAGATAGAAAATATCATAATTACATTCCATTTCACAACAATAGCATATACAGGATCATAGAAAGAAAAACAAGCATAGCATAAACACAAGGGACACGGATTTATCCTGGGAAACCCTCATGGGGTAGAAAACCTAGCAAAGCTTCCTCAATATAGATGACCAACAAATACAAAGATGTAATCCCCAAACATGAGCTCCTTCTCCTCCATAGCAGATCTCTCTCTCACCTATGAGTTAATCACAAGTGAGTGAATGTGTGTTAAATGAGGAACACACCTCCTCTATTTATACACAACTCTGACTTGACTTTTACACAAACTAGGTAGGCCACAACTTAACCACTTTACGTAATGCTGACTGGGCCGACCCCTCTAGGGTGGTCTAATAACCCTTTAATCCACATAACACATACAGGGCCGACCCCACTAGGGAAGTCTAATAACCCAAGTTACACATTCTCCACGGAGGAATAAAACATCTTTGGATACATGAAAAAGTCTCATCAAAGGAATGAAACATCTCCGGAATAATAAATTACAAATATAATATTCTTAGAAGTTACAATATTTCAACAACGATTTCTAGCTGCGAAATGGCGGATAGGATGCATGAGATCAGCGGTAAGTTCCTACGCTTGCAGGAGAGTGAGGCAACTACTAAGGAAGCGTTGAAGAGTTAACAGGGAGGGCCACTACGGCGCGATAGGCCGTGGATGAGTTGGAAGAGGACATTAAGAAAGAATGAGTTGAGAAGGCTCGAGTGATCGACGAATTAAAGCAGGCACAGGATCACCTCATTATGGAGAAGGCCACTTTGTGGGATCAAAATGTGCGGGTGGAGGCGGCCATCGCTGAGGCTTGTCAACATGTGCTGGAGCCCATCGCAGCATGGGATGTGATTCAACGCATGTAATGACTTGGAGCTATCATTTCCCAACTAGAGCATGAAAATCAGGAGTTAACATCCCTGGTGAACCCTGGCATACCCCCGGCACAGGTGGATGAACGCAAACGTGCCATTGAGGAGGAGGCAGCACACATAGAGGAGATGGAAACAACAGCGACAAAACTTACAACAGACACCGTACAGTTTTCGGGACGCATTGTTCTAGATGAGCAGATTGAACAATTGACCAAGCTCAGGCAGGAAGCAGAGGGGCAGTTGGAAACACTCAAAATGGAAATGCGCACGATGACACCAATGGAGTAGGTTTCCAAGTCCGTGGACTTAAAAGAGTTGCAGCAATGCATCACCAAGGCGACGAACATTAGAAGAAGCGCGTTGCGTAGCTGGAGGAGTTCCAGGAGATTGGAGGTCATTTTGTGACTAAAGTCGGTTTGGCTCTCCATGCTATATAGGAAAGTCGCCAACAAGTTGCGGGGAAGCTAAGTGAGCATCCATCTCCCAGGATGTGAATGACAGTCAGGCGTTGGCTATGGCAGTAAAGGAGCAGGTCACAGAAGTCAACCAATAGTACGAGGACTTCAGAGTCAAGACCACCGCATACACCCTGTCTGCATGACGTGGCTCGAGGGAGAGCCACAAGATTGTGTTGGGGGCCTGTTGGCAGGTGGTTTGGACAAGTCAGCATCGTGGAAGCTACGCTAGGCCAAAGATACCGCAGAAGGTAGGAATTCAAGTGCAAATGATGATATTTTATGTAATTTTGGGTCTGTCAAACCACAGTATGCAGGTTTTTGGGTCATTTGGACCACAATAGATAGATTTTGGGTCATTTGCTCGAAGTGTCGGTTAGGAAGTAGTTACAAAGTGGACAAGCAATGTAAAGGCACAAGCCTATAAATAGACATGGGTTTGTAAGTGTTGAATCATCTTGGATCGTGTATCTTAGATCTGGAGATATCTGTTAGATCTGTCTTTTACAAAGCGTGATTATTGAACCATTTGTGAGATCTTGATCCAATGCTGAAGAATTAATATTTTGTATCTGGGCTTTTGCAGAATTAATATGATGTGAGAGAGTTACTGAGCAGAATCCATGTGTTTCCCTGTTTATCTATGGTAATGCATTTCGCAATATGAATATATGAATGATACGATGTTTCCTTGCTGCAGTTAATGCTTTATTGTTATATCTATTGCAATTATGACTTGTTTTGTTGAATGATGTCGTGAATATGAATAATGCTTGACTTAAATGCTTAGATCTATCCTAGAAATGTTGCAATAAGTTGGGTAATTTAGCCGCATCATCCTCCTTCATTCAGTAGAAACATGGTTCCGTCGACTCTCCCTTGAACACCTCGGGTGAGACCTCATCTACTCTACAGGTGTTGCTAGACAGGGTAAAACCTATCTGGGTCGATGCTCAGAGAGATCGCGGTGGCTTGGGTGTCGACAGTGTTGGGAAACCCTGTCAACTGGGTTCGTGTCAACACCTTCCGTAATCCCGACTTCCACATCGCGGGTTGCGGGTTGCGGAACCTTCAATTATAAGGATTAAGTTTCAATCGTTCCGCAATCCTAACTTCCGCATCATGGATTGTAGGTTGCAGAACCTTCAATATAAGGATTAAGTTTCAACCATTCCATAATCTTGACTTCTGCATCGTGGATTGCGGGTTTCAAAACCTTCACTTATAAGGCTTAAGTTTCAACCATTCCACAATCTTGACTTTTGCATCATGGATTACGGGTCGAGGAATCTTCAATTTTAAGGCTAATTTTTTCAACTGTCTTCGCATTCCCGACTTCCGCATTGCGGATTTCAGGTTGCAGGACTTCAATTATAAGGTTGAGTTTGTTAGGAACCCATGTATTTACTTTGTTAGTATATTGTTGTTGGACGCATATGCTTTGTAAGTCGTCCCGTAGTATTTGTTGATCAATAGTTTGTGTTATTGTTGTTGGCGCATATGCTTTGTAAGTCGCCCATAGTTTTGATCCATAGTTTGTATTGGCCCATGGTTTTGACCCGTAGTAATTGTTGATCCATATTTTGTATTGGCCCATGGTTTGTATTAACACATGGTATTGACCCATGGTATTGGCGCCTAGACTTAGTATATAAGTGTGTGTTGAGGCCTATGAAGGCACCGTGAAGTTAATTGTATTGAGCTTGCTCAAAGTAGGTTGCCCCCTTGAAGTGGCCCATGATCAATATAAAAGTGATTCTGAGTTCTATTATTTCTGATATCTCGTGTATTTGCATTAATTACTTATTGCAGGTTCATCACAGAGTTTTTCAACTGTCTTCGCATTCCTAATTTCCGCATTGTGGATTTCAGGTTGCGAGACTTCAATTATAAGGCGTATCTGGATTACTCCTCTACCATTTAAATATGTTCAAGTATATTTTCTTCTACTAATTTAAATTAAATTATCTATTTACAGTTATTGACATTAGGAAAACTATGTGTGTGCAATCAACTAATATGCATTGAGATCGCTATTCATAAATAGAAGTATAAGTAGAGACCACAATAGTAAACCCTGCCCAAAACAAATCTAAAATGTAATCAAGAATTTATATATTTATGCTTCTATGAACAATGAGCAGATATAAACTTCATATTGTACTCAAATGCAGGGAAATCGCATCTCTTTGATGCTATGAGAAGATCTAAAACAATGAAGAAAGATCAAGCTTCCAAATGAAATCAAATGCAGATAAATCGTGTCTCTATAATGCTATGAGCATAATATACTTATAAGAGGAATTATGAAACAATACACAATGTTAATTATGTAAATTCAACTTAACATAGAAAATAGAACCCGCAACTTTAAATAATTTCCATGATTCTTACGAAATTTCAAATAACCATGGAACCTGACAATAATTTGATGTTGAATGAGGTAGGAATAACCACTCTCCTCCCAACCATAGATCTATAGTTGTCTCCTAACACACTCTAATCACCCTCGAGCCAAATCGTGTATCCCAAGAGTGGAAACTAGTTAACCTCTATCAAGTTCAGTTCCACATTTCTCCTAACACCATTGTGCTCACACAACAAATCATTCTTTCCTAACATATTTCTTCTCACACAACAAATCATTTTTCCTAACACGTGTGCTCACACAACAATTCATTTTTCCTAACACATTTGTACTCGCACAACAAATCCTGTTCTTCTCCATGACATACTAAACAACATCCTGCCTCACACATATGTCCTTTTATTGTTTATTGCCTAGGTCTTTTGCAAATAGACGATTCCCTTCAGAATCTCGTTGCTATTATGACCCCTAATCTTTAAGGAGTGTGTCCAATGCAATTTAATGCACTCTTGACACGTGCTTTGTTTCCCGAGGTTAACTCTTCTTGTCCCCCACCCTTGAGATACATGATTTCCTCTTTTAGCGTGTTGTCCTCACCAAATCCATTCCTTTTATTCATTAAAAAACGTTTTTATTACATATGTCCATATGCGAACACTTGGAAGCTTTCAAAACTAGCCAAGAATATTCTTTATCGAAATAACCATTGACTAATAACTTAATCAAATAATTAAATAACAAAATCAAATTGTTTTATTTGGGGATATTACAAATATGGAAGACCCTGGCACAATGGAAGAAAGGTTGTTGTAGTTACTTATGTTAGAATAAGCTAGATTCATTGTAGGATTTCATCAGCAAGTACAAAAGGAAAGAGAAAAAGCATGGCATGATAGACATATTAAGTAGAAGAAGTTCCAGATTAGAGATTTAGTTCTCTTTTATGACAACAAGTTTATTAAATCCCCAGGAAAATTTAAGACACATTGGATAGGCCCTTATATTATCAGGAGCATTACATATGGGGGCGTAGTTCAGCTAGCAAAGTTAAATGGAGAATTACTAAAGGGAATTCTAAAAGGGAGCAGGTTGCAACTATTTAGGGACAACCCTGCCCCTGGAATCTCATGCTAAAAAAGAAGGAAGATTCCAAGTGCCATGTGCAGTTGAAATTGGTCACTAGACTATAAATGAGGTTGCACTACGGGAACTTCGATAAACATTCGTTTCTCTGCATAGTATCTTCTGTGTCGAATTCCGTCAGGAAGAAAAGGTGACCATTACCTTAAGTTGTGCCACACCATCATAATGCGCCTTAAATTCCCAATATAGGCATGGATACTGGAAAATTAATGTGTCGATGTTTATGTTGTAGATATAAAATGCTTTCTTGGTCAGCATTTGCCGCTCTGCATCATCTAATTTCCATACGGAGACATACCACATAGTTGCACATACTGCATCTCCCACATCTGTGAACTATGAATCACTGGGTTCTGCCCACGCGACCAAATAAATTAGTACTAAAAACCATGAATAATGAAAACTCATACCTTTTTCTTGTGCATCTATACAATCCTGAAGGAATTCTCTTAGCAGGTAGTTCGCCCAGTTGAACTACACCCCTTCCGAACATTGTGCTGCTAAGGAAATTACAGGGGCTGGAACCTCATTAGGTCTACATTTCTGGACAATTTTCCCTTCGAGGATGTGTGCGTCGAACCACACCTTAGGATAACTGATGGAATTCATGTTGTAGCCCTTCTTTCCTTTTATCAGGCCAAACTATGTCTTCATAGTTTCTATGACCTTCTTGTCTTAATGCTTTCCCACAAATTCCACTGGGGGGTTAGGGCCTTCAAAAATTAGATGTGTGATCTTCCATATCATGATCATATCAATGGGTATCTTCTTCCCCAACCACAAGTGTCCATCGTGTATGAGCACAAGCAGTTGTCTGACTACGACCGTAATGTGGGAACTACGACCAAAGTGTGGGATCTTCAACATATTAAGCAGTCCATATTTTTCTATACCCCTAGCCTACATATGCATCTCGACTCGAATTACCCCTAACTCTGGGTATTGTACTCTGGTCAAGTATTTCCCTGAAGCGAACTGTAGGAACTTCGTTCTGTTGTTGAAATCATGGTCGACGTATTTCAAATTTACCACACGCCCTGTCATGCTACCAACCAGTTTCACATCCTTCAGAATCGATGGTGTGTTAAGTGCATGCTTTTCAAGTCTCCACTCTGTGATGGGTTTCACACCTGGGTGTGTCGACGGTATATATGTTAGTAGGGAAACCTCTTCCTCAAAAAGTTCTTCTGCTGCAAGCTCCATCAACAATCTGGAAGTGGTGGCGTGTCGATCCTGATTCATCTTAGACCGCAATTCAGGCTTGATCTTTGTCCTTGGTGATTTCTGTGGCATTTGTGCTACTTGTTTTGGCTTCTGCAAGTTTTGCATAACTCCCTCAATTCCACTATACTAAAACTATCTCACAATCTCCTCATTGGATTGGTATGATGAGATGAATCACAACTTCTCTACTCTATCTATTCGACTAAACTCACGAAGTGCGTTCTCTCTACATTGTGTCTAGATTTATAAGTTTCCTGACCGCCTGGATCCATAAATGCATTGATTAGGGAAATCTAATAATATCTCCCAAATCTATCCAATAGATCGTGCTCATGATCGCCCAATAAATGCGTCTAACTAAATATTCAACGAGATCGGCTATCGTGTAACGATCGCGTTTTATTCCCGACATACTTCGACATGGCAAATAATATGCAGAGGAACGGATGTCTGTAGAATTTCCCGTAGTGCAGCCTCATTTATAGTCGAGTGCCCAATTTCAACTACACTCGGCACTTAGACTCTTCCTTCTTTTTTATCATGAGATTTCAGGGGCAGGGTTGTCCCTATACAGTTTCAACCTGCTCCCATTTACCATTCTCTTTAGTAATTCTGCATTTAACTTCTCTAACTGAACTCCACCCCCATCTGTAATGCTCCTGATAATATAAGGGCCTATCCAATGTGTCTTAAATTTTCCTAAGAATTTCATAAACTTGATGTCATAAAGGAGAACTAAATATCCTATCTCGAACTTCTTATGCTTAATATGTCTATAATGCCATGCTTTTTCTCTTTCCTTATGTACTTGCTGATGGATTCCTGCAATGAATCTATCTTATTCTAACATAAGTAACTATGACAACCTTTCTTCCATTGTGCCAAGGTCCACCATATTTGTAAAAGATGTTATCCTTAAACTAAGCACAATGTACTCCATAGGAATAACTGCTTCTCTTCCATAGACCAAGCTAAAAGGTGTTTGTCCTTTTATATTTCCATTAAAAAAGGACAGATAGTTTCATTGATACATACACTTTGAATTACTTATGACGTTTACTTAATTTACCAGGAAAAACATGTCCACCAATTTATAACCTGAAAAAAACAAGAAGCTTGCAGTTGAAAAAAAATAACGAGCTAGTTGGTAACCGAATGTGTGATAATCGAGAAGAGATTATTTATTATTCGAGGTCATTAGGGTTTTGCTTCTCTTGTTCATTGTTGTTTCCCTTCTCCTCTTGCTAATGCTTCTTATTTTGGTCAGTGGTGTCTTGCTTCTTGTCACTAGAACTTTTATGATGCTTTTGCTCAGTGCTAAGTTGCTTCATTTCTTGATCCTCTAGTACCTTGATTTGCTTATTTTCCTCTGCATGCACTTCATTTTTTACATTGCCCTCCTTCGCTTCCTTCTCTTCTAAGTTATCATCATCAAATGAGAAGGATCATGTGCGATGACATGTTGGACATATTGTGGTACTTCCAGGATCCTGCCTAGGGCGATGATCTACAATAGAAGATTCAGGGGGAAATGTATGGGGAGGCAGATCAACATATAGCTTTGCAATAATATTGCCACTGGAGGCAAAGCAGAAGAGGTACTATATTACAGGTCCATATTTTCTAAATAAGAGTCGTCGATGACATGCACAATTTTCGAGTGATTGGTTAAAGTGTCAAGCATTAGGTACAAATAAGGACGACCATAAGACTAAGTTCCTTAACCATCACCAATGTCCAAATAACTTCCACCTAAGGATGGCGATGACTCTCTTTGTCTTCCTCATCATCTCCATTTCCATTGTTGTTATTATTATCAACATTGCCATTGCCAAATATAATATGCATAAGATGATCTGCATAATCTCTATAACCATGGTTATGGTTTTGGCCATCATCTCCACCATTATCATCATCACCACTGCCACCATAGCCGAAGCCAGAGTATACATGGTCATTACCACCATAATCCGCACAACCACCATCCTCACCCTGAGCCACCAAGCATTGTACATTAGGAGGAGGAGGAGGCAAAACAAGTCTCTAAAATCACCAGAGCCTGGAAGATTGGTAGGAAAATATGAACCATGGTTGTCTTTGTCACTCTCACTGTTGTTGTTGATTCTACTGTTGAATGGAGATGGAGGCTTATAATAATTCGTTGTTTAAAACCAACAAAACAACACACGCCCAACCTTATCCAATGACTATGAATGCTCCTTCGTAAGTTTGAGTACTATTATCAACAATGCTCGCTACGAATCACTTCCTTTTCAGTGTGTTTCGGTTGTTTCATTTGAGATTTTATAGCCATCGAAGATCTTCCAATGAATCACGATTCCTTTTGGATTAGAATGAGGTACTAATCTCTCGGTTGAGTAGGTTTTGTGTTACTTTCGGTCGGCTTTTTCTGTTTCCATTTTATTGACTTACACCTGTCCTTAATTGAAAAAAATGAATAATCTAATTTATACAAGGAAGATAGGTATTTGAATTTAGGTAATAATTAAACATAATTATTAATTCATAATAAAATTCCTTATAAATATTTAATAATAATGTAATTTAACAAGCTTTGATATGACAATATATTGTTAATGTTGTATATGACATTAATTCAACATCCAAATATTTATTATAATCAGCATTTAATTAATAAATTAATATAGTTTTAGCACCACTAATCATTTATTTAACGATTATCACATCCCTGTAATAATAATTACCCTTTAGTTATAATTAAGACTAATTAAAAATTATTAATCAAGTTAATCATAATACTGATAACACTAATTAGCATCATTAATACTTAGTTAATATTAATTAATTGATTTAATAATAATCTCATTAACATTTACTTAACATTATTAACATGTAGTAATATTAATGAATCAAGTTAATAATAATCTAATTAATATTATTAATAGAATTATCATTTATCGACCAAGTTATGAACAATCATATTAACCACTAACTAAAATTATTAACATTGTTCCACCTTCATTGACCATAATTTATAATTAACCCAGTTCACTATTAATTAACCATTTATTAATAACTTGGCATAATAATATCATTTCATAACTAAATAGATAATAGTAATTATAATGTGATCATTCACAACCACAATGCATCCATGCCATATTTTCAGAGTATAATAGATCATTCATACAACATACGTAGACGAGTTATGTAAGTGTAACTAATGCTTACATACATTGTGTAGGTACACCAGTAGTACTCAAACACGCATACCACATAATCACATAAGTTACTATTTGTCGGTGCATACTAAGATATGAATTTGCAATGGCTAGCCATTTTACTAACTCAAACCTAATAATTGTAATATCCTGAGACTTTGACTTTTTGTTATGTACTAGGCATAAGCCCTAATGTACATGGATTACTTTTTTGGTTATGTGTTGGGCATAAGCCCTTGTGCACATGGATTACTTTGGATATGTGTTGGGCATAAGCCTTGATGTAAATGGTTGAATTTTGATTATGAGTTGAGCATAAGCCCTGATATTTATGGATGAATTTTGTTATGTGCTGGGCATAATCCCTGATGTACATGTGACCTATGTGCTGGGCATAAGCCCCGATGTACATGGATGAACTATGTGCTGGGCATAAGCCCCGATGTACATGGATGAACTATGTGATGGGCATAAGCCATGATGTACATAGATGTGTTGGGCATAATCCCTGGAGCACATGGGTTAAAGTAGTATGTACGGAGCGTGCGCTCTGGAGTACATAGATAACCCCACAAGATAAATAATAAGTGTTGGGCATAAGCCCTAGAGCACACCGATGGTTCTGATGTTGAGCATAAGATCTGGAGCATCGGATCCTTGGCCATTGTATTCCTAGGTGTATCTTACAAATGCATCCTAGTACTAGTGTTGAGCACAATCTCTGAAATTGCACTAGTGTAACTCCCATTAAAAGTGTTGAGCATAAGCTCTGAATAGCATTGGAGCTACCTCACTTTGAGTGTTGAGCCTGAAAAAATCTGAAGAGCACAAAATACACATCTTATTACTAATGTTGAGCCAAAAAATCTCGATCATTAGTAATCATATTTATTCAA
Organism: Larix kaempferi; assembly: GCA_027924585.1. Lineage (NCBI taxonomy): Eukaryota > Viridiplantae > Streptophyta > Pinopsida > Pinales > Pinaceae > Larix > Larix kaempferi. Next base: position 1,796,348 of record BSBM01000204.1, on the reverse strand, counting down.
ATTGATTAAATGAATCATTTTCTATTTTCTCATCAAAGACTGACTGAACTGCCACTAAACGGGGGACCGATCATGCAAAGGGCCTAGAACATCCTATCTTTAGTTGACTGACCAAACCCACTAGAGGCTATGATAAAGAAATATTATGAATTAATGAAGCATCAGGAATATACTATATGATGCAATAAATATAAAAGGGGATTTATAAAAAAGTCTCGAATATATATATATATATATAAATATGTATATATTATATATATAGTAAAAGATAAATAAATTAAAAGAGTTGAGTACATACTAGATATAAATATAAATATATATATATATATATATATAAAAAAAAACTAAAAATTCAAACTTAGACATATTATATAAACTAAATGAATAAAACTAAGAGTTCTATTTTCAAATCAAAAATATAAACAATTAAAAGTTGGGTTATCAAAAAATAATAACTAAAGTGATATTTTACTTATATGAATATATACTATTAAATATATTATAACTATGAGTTAAAAGCATGAAGACATTAAAAGTCTTATTGACAAGTCAAGTAAACAAACCGTTTCAATTCTAAAGACGTAGGTTTCCCCCTAGCCATTATACCTATAAAGATAAGGACAAGTACAAAGAGAGGGATGTCGTATTATGAGATGGGAGAGATTCCAAGTCTCGCATCTGAATAGTACAGAATTAGTCCTCATTAAAAGAAGATAACAACAACGTTCCTTAGGTATTCTAGACTCCTTGCATGCTCGGACCAGCTCGGGGGTGATCCGACAAATGAACCAGGACCGGTTTGGGGTCAATGGTTGGGAGAAACGTGGCAGTTCTGAAGTTATTCGACTACATTTCCTCAAGTCTGATAAAAGTAGTTCCTATAAATCTGTGTGTGTCGTGTGCAGGTTAACGAGGTACTTTCAGCAACACCTTCGCAAGTAAGTATTTACAGTCCTTTTGTTTTAGTCTTGTTTTCTCAATATAGCTTTAAATAAAGATTTAATATGGTTTCAGATTCCAATAATTATGCTGCAAATATTTTATTAATTCTTTATTTAGTGGCGTGGTCATTGACAGAACCTACTTAGTCATGACGCACATGGGTTGCCCTTTTATTTTACTGTTGTAGGTTAAAATCTAGATCCTCAAATATAAATGAGATTTCCTATCAATCCATATTAGAACAAACTCTGTTATTTATATTTTCCATTTAAAATACTCTATCTAAAAAAAGACCATGCATAAATATTTGCATAGCATATTGGATAACCGAAGTACAAATATTTCATCCAAATCTAGTTTAGAAAACAAATTATCCAAACATAGACAAAACCCCAAATCTCATAATTAAACCACATAAACCAAAGAACTACCATTCACATTTGAAATATAGAATTTACACTAAATTGGAGTAAGCATTTAAACAACGAAATTCCAGAACTAATACACAACCAAGCCGAAGTCGAAACCCACAGCGAGAATCACTCTAGCAGAGCTCTGTTACTAATCTAAGAAAGTAATCACATTACCATTTTACATAGAAGTAATAACCAAACATTAAAACAGAGTAGTAAACATCCACGCAAAACTAGTATCTTATATAAGATAAACATTAAACATTGAAATCGCAGACCCTGCTCCATGTAACGTAGGTTACCCTTTCCCAGTTAGAATTATCATTAAACTTTGCCGAACTAAAAACATAGCGAAGTAGTTACACGACAGAGGTATTCACCCCTGTACAATTCGCAAACCCTAGGTTCATTCCTATAAATCAAACTATTGTATTTAACCCAATAAATACATGACATAATTGTAGATAAGCAGAGTAACTAAATAGAACACCGTAGAAGTTTTTAGAACACCGATCAAACCTAGGATCAACCATACAGACTCAACTCTCAACAAGAAAACCATGGGGTTCTCATCCCATACAAAGGACTTCGCTAAACCATCAGAGTCGTTAGTATTGTAGACCAAGTATCGACTCCCAATAGCTTCCTTAGATAAAAAGAAGACCCAGAAAACAAATTTACCAGCATAATGAATCAAGACCCACTATAGATTTCGCTATACCATAGGTACATTAATAACATAGACCAGGGATCAATCCCCAGTAATCCGACAATTAAAAAGGAGAATCCCGTAACTAAACTTACCAAAGCAAGGGAGTAATCAGAGTCTCATTTCAGACATACAATTTACACAGTAGCAAATAGAAAACAACAAGCTAATGAAATAGCCATAAGATAAACAAAGCCAGCATTTCTAAATATCCAAAATACCATTTACATTAAATAGAAAACCCAAAACAGAATTCTTTCAACACAACGAATCAACCAGAGACTTAAGCATAAGAATTATACAATAACCAACAGAATTGAAGTGCCAAATACATAGGCATTTTATAAATAGAATAGAGACTCAAAAATACTCATGTAGCGAATACGATATTATTTCCAAGTATAGAATTTACACAGGCCGACGGCCAAATTACATTATCCCAACAAACACCTCCACGAGCTTAAAGAACATAACACTTCTAGATCAAACCATCAAGATCTAGGTTCAAGAACAGAACAAATCAAACCCTGTGCATAAAGAGAAAACGCCCAAAACACCTTGTCACTATGGGGCATAGCACAATCATCATCATATTTTAAAACCAAGTCTTTCTCCCAATAGCGATGAAGGAAAGGAGCTGAAGGTTGTGAACTTACCACTTTCTAATGCCATCGTCGAAGACTGTAACCAGTTCCATCTCTGCCCTTCGCGCCTACAACCAATGCCACAATGATGGCATTAGCAACAAACACGAATTAAATCAAATGTACTCAAGAAATAGAAATATCAATTAAAACAAAACCTTAACTTATACCTGGGTATGGTCGTGTTGAATCCTCGAGCCATGCAGACAATCCATCTCACAACCGATCTGAAATACATTACCCTGAAACCCCAACCATGACACAAAAGCGCAGAAGAGGAAGCGTAGAGCTTCCCTCCTACACTTCCCTCCCAAACAATGAAGACAAACCATCACGATAGGATGTAACACATGCTCAGTCCACATGGCAGGAAATTCGAGTAAAGCATCACGTGAATGCATCCCTCCTCCTTTGGGACCATCCAAGGTATTATAACCTTGAGTAAAGCTTAGTCTTCACCATAAGCTAATTTACCTTAGAACTCATTAACCAGTCAATAGGATTTTGTTTGCCGAAGATAGGTACACCTTAGTTCAAGCCAGCCTTAGGAAACCTGTAAGAAAAGTTATGACATGGTTCGAACCACTCAAACCATCACACTTCTCGCTTAAACATAAACATCTATCAAGACACACGTTCATAACTTAAATAAAGTATGCAACATCTGTAAACGAAACCAATAGAAGATAATTAATAATATAACCACATCAGCTACAGGACTAACAAAAATGTCGAATAGTTAACTAGAATAGTTACATAAACAATCAAACACAGGTATATTCCAGATAAGCAAACCAAGGGATTAGCTAAGGATCCGTCATTATATTTTACAGTGCTGAATTTAATTTTATAAAGATCATTTATCTGATTAAAAGACCCATACAATTTTGTTTTCTATATTGTGTATTTTAGGGACATTACAAGTGGTATCAAAGCCCATACTTAAACACTGAGAGACCTTTTTGGGCTCACTACTTAAAAGACATCCAATGCAGAAAAGTGTTTTCAAAACTTTAATTATGATTTTATAAAACTAATAATTTTTTTACTAACTGGTTAATTTCTACAGATATAAGAGAAACCTGAATCATGAATATAGAGGGGAACAATAGTAGACACGGGAACTTGGATTCACCACCCTGAGAAGAAGAGATCATGGTGGAACTGAATGAGAGCATTGGCACAACCAAGCCATCCGAATTAATGAAGACTATACATAGCTTACAAGCATATCTATAGAGCTTTAAAGATGATAATCTGAATGAAAGACGAGAACAACAAGCAATAAACGAAGTTATGCTTCAGAGTTTGACAGGGGTAAAAACCCAGAGACAGGCCACCCACTCAGCAAACAAATCTGGAGAAGACTATCATCATAAAAGAAGGACTAGCAGTCCTAGGAATGAGGGAAGAGAAGAACACACACCTGACATGATGGAAGAGGAGTATAATAGCTCTTCTCGTGATTACTCACCGTTCCCTTGCAACAAGAGACAAAAAAAATGATGATAGCCTACAGGGAGAGTTTTGAAAAATAAAAGCCCCAATGTATGAGGGAGAAATGGATACAGGAGAAAAAGTTGAAGAATGGCTCTTGGGAATGGCTAAATACTTCCGAGTACATAATTAATCCAGTGAGATGAAAGCCTGTTTGGCCATTTATAACTTAAACGGAAAGGAAAGCAGATGCTAGAGAGATCTGAAACACACTAAAAAGCATAAAGTGAAGAATATCGGATGGGGTACCTTTAGAAAGCTATTTTAGGAAAAGTATATGTCATAAAGATTCTTCAACAAGAAAGTGATGGAGTTTCACGAACTATGAATGGGTTCCCTAACCATGGATGCTTTTATCAACAAATTTCTAGATCTGTTACACTATGTGTCATACAATGAAGATGAAAAGGTAAAGATATAATTGTTTTTGGGGTGCCTTCCTCCAAATTACCGATAGAGAATTGAGTTCGACATACCCAAAACTCTGGACATAATCTTACACAAAGCTAGAATTTTCTACGAACATGGGCAGCAAAGGAATTTGAATATAAACAATAGTAGAGACAGATTCAAGACCTTTTCGGATAACCGAAAAACGAGGATTTAGGCCACCTCCTTACAGAAAATAGAATAACAGTTTTCCACCAAACATAAATTTCAACAGACCTGGTGCACGGCCAAATGTACCTGCACCAAATTCCAACGGACCAGCAATGAATAGAGGAACCAGGGTTGCTCCACTACTGGTTAGCTGTTGGAAATGCCAAGGGCCCCACTACTTCAGAGATTTCCCAAACAAGATGGATGGAGTCCTACACAACTTACAAGAAGAAACAACGGTGGAAGACATGGCAGGAACACTAAGGATCTATGCAGCACTCAACGACTGACAAGAAAACCATCAGTCTACCATGGTCGAGGTAGAAGATAAAATATCCAACACACCTATTTCAATTATGATCGAACTCGGGGAATGTCATAGCTATGTTTCTCCTAAAATTGCCGACATGTGTAAACTAAACAAAGAGAAACATGGGAAACCATGGCTAGTACAACTAGCCACTGGTACAAAAAGGAAGGTTTCAGAACTGGTGAAAGAATGCAAGGTATATATGAATGGTTTTTTGACATAAGTAGATTTAAACATCTTACCTTTAGGATCATATGACTTACTGATCGACATGGAATGGTTGGAACGACACCATGTCATGCTTGACTATCTAAATAAATCAATATTATGCACAAATAGACAAGGGAATCAAAGGAAGATCGAAGGAATACCCAGGAAAGTCTCTGTCAGACAGATATCCACCTTACAAGCAAAGAAATGTGTAAGGAAAGGCTGCAAGCTTTATGCAATTAACATTCAAAACATAGAAGCTGAGAGGGAACATAAAATTGAAGACTTCTGGTTCTTGTAGATTTCAAGGATGTATTTCTCGAGGAAATACTAGGACTACCACCTAAGAGGGACTTAGAATTTTCTATAGAGCTAACCCCCGGATCGGTACCGACTTCAAAATCCCCATATCGCATGAGTGCACCAGAGTTAGTAGAGCTTAAAATACAACTACAATATTTTATAGAAGAAGGATACATCAAACCTAGTGTGTCTCCTTGGGGATCACCTATACTCTTCGTAAAGAAGAAAGACAAGACGATGCGAATGTGCATCGTTTACCGATAGCTCAAAAAACTAACCATCAAAAATAGATACTCACTCCCTAGGATAGATGACTTGTTTGATCAAGTTGGGGGAGCAAATTTATTTTCAAAGATCGACTTACGATCCAGATACCATCAAGTGAGGATCCGTGATAAAGACATAAACAAAACCGCTTTTCGGACTCGATATGGCCATTATAAGTTTGTGGTGACGCCTTTCAGGTTAACCAAAGCACCAGCCACTTTCATGTGCCTGACGAACAACATCTTCAGTGAGTACCTGGACAAATTTGTACTAGTCTTTATAGTCGATATACTGATCTACTCCAAGGGTAAGGAGGAACACAAGGAGCACCTCATAACCGTGCTACGGGTATTATGGGAACACCAATTTTATGCCAAATTTAGCAAGTGTGATTTCTACAAACCTCAGATACAGTATTTGGGTCACATCATTTCATAAAAGGGAATAACCGTCGACCCAGAAAAGATTAAATCAATTGAGGAATGCCCTACACCTACTTGTGTCACTGACATAAGGTCATTTTTGGGATTAACGGGTTACTACCAAAAGTTCATTGAGAAATTTTCACGAATTGCTTGTCCCATGACCACCTTACAGAATAAAGCAGCCAAATTCCTATGGACGGCCAAATGCAAAGAAAGTTTCCAAAAGCTAAAACAACTATTGACCAATGCACCTGTACTACGGATTGCGGACCCCGATGGGGATTTCGTTGTTTGCACAGATGCAAGCAAAGAAGGACTTGGTGGAGTCCTCATGCAGAATGATTTCGTAATCTACTACTGTTAACACCCAAAAAGTGCTCACTAGCTCATTTCCTTATTCACATGACCCATTTGTCCACTTTTTCACCATTTGAGCCTCTAAAGCCACCAAAAGGTCACCAAAAGACCTTAATACACCCCTTTTTCCACTCAAAATGGATATTTTTCCTCAAAAAGCATAAAAAACCCTCAAAAAGGGTCCAAAATTCCCAAAAATATTCAAAAGAGAATAAAAATATTCAAAATATTCAAAAAAGGAAAAAGGAGGGAAAAGGTACCTAAACCATGTTGGTCAATACCATTGGTTTCCTCAAAACCATAATGGTATTCCCCACCACCAAAAACTATAAAAAGGTGGTAGGGGCTCCTCACTTTCTATCCATCCATCATCCTATCCTCATGCTGTCAAAATCTCCCATGAGCTTTTGGCCATTGTAGCTACCTTGGAGAAGGGACCTTTGGCGTTTGGAGCTGCTCACCCTTGGAGCTACTCAACAATCTTCACCATTTGGAGGTATCACCATTGCAAGCACTTGCTTTCCCCTATTCTTAATACAAAGTTATTCTTTATTCTATTTTTTGTTCTTGTTTTCAAATGCACATGCTAGTTTAGTTTAGTTTTAGATTTAGATTTACAATTGTTTTTGCTTTCAAATTTGAAACTGCTATCACTTGTTGATAGGTGCTCATGGCACTAAGTTTGGTTGCAAAACCAAGCCAACAACTACGAATCAAGGAAGTTAAAAGAGCACAAATAGAACTACCCCACGCATGATCTTGAGTTGGCCGCCATCATCCACGCTTTAAAGATGTGGAGGCACTACCTCATGGGGAAGAAGTTCCTTTTGAAAACGGACAATATGAGTCTGAAGTACCTATTTGATCAACCAGACCTAAATGCTAGGCAGGCCAAATCATTGGCTTTCCTCAACGAGTACCACTTCGAATTGAAACACATAAAAGGGAAGGAGAACAAGATTATCGATGCCTTAAGTCGCAGATCTCATATGCTGTATGATGTGACTGTGAGTCAAACAGATTCATACTTGCAAAAAATAATTAGAGCCAGAAGCAAAGAGGACCGATTCTATGTTGAAATCCTTAAGAAGATACAAGAAGATAGGTTATTCCAACAATGGAAGGAATATAAGATCGACGAGTCAGGTTTGTTATGGTCTAAAGAAAGACTCTATGTTCCGGACGGTGGAGACATCAGGTCTAACATTTTAACAGAGTTTCATCGAAAACCCTACTCTGGACATCTTGGATATAAAAAGATGATATTGACAGTGAAGAAACACTTCTTCTAGCCTAAATTGAATGTTGACATAGCACTATTCATCGCCAAATGCCAGGAATGTCAACTGGTCAAAGCGGAGCATAAACACCCTTCAGGGTTGTTGCAACCGCTACCCATTCCAGAATGGAAATGGGAAGTTATCAAAATGGATATCATCACAGGATTACCGAAGAGGAAGAAGTAGAATGATTCCATTTTTGTAGTGGTAGATAAATTTTCCAAAGCAACACACTTCATCCCGGTAAAATCCACGTTCAAAGTTGTTCACATCGCAGACATTTTCCTAAAAGAAATATTCTGATTGCATGGGATACCCAAGGCAATCATCTCGGATAGAGACACAAATTTCACCAATCATTTATGGAGATCCTTCTTCTCCAGTTTGGAGACACAGTTAAAATTTAGTACACGCTACCATCCGTAGACAGAGGGACAGACCGAGCGGGTAAATCAAATCTTTGAAGATATGCTTAGAATGTACGTAATGAACAATCCCACAAGGTAGGAGGACTACTTACACCTTGCAGATTTTACATTCAACAATGGGTATCAAACCTCTGCCAAGATGAGTCCCTTTGAGGTACTCTATGGAAGAAAGTGTAGAACACTAGTGACTTGGGATAGCCCGGTAGATAGACTTGCGCTAGGGCCGGACTTACTAAAATATCTAGAACAGTTAATCACCAAAGTGCAGCAGAACCTAAAAGAGGCACATGACCGCTAGAAGAGTTATGCAGATAAAAAGAGAAAAGACAAAGATTACCAAATTAGCGAACATTTCTTCTTAAAAGTGAAGGCAAAGAGGATCTCATTGAGCTTAGGGAGATGCATAAAGTTAGCCCCTGGATTTTGTGGACCCTTTGAAATACTTGCTGAGAAAGGACCAATGGCTTATGAATTAGCTTTACCTACCCATGTGAAAGTTCACAATTTTTTTCACGCATCTTTTTTGAAGAAATATGTCTATGATACTAAGCATGTAATTGATTGGTCCTTGTTATAGGTAGAAACAGAAGGGGGATTTATGCCAGAACCCATTCACATATTGGAAAATAGGGAAGTACATGTCAAGAAGTGAACTATTGTCTAGCTAAAAGTGCAATGGAAGCACTTTGGCCTTGATGAGGCCACATGGGATAATGAAACCACCATGAAACAGGCTTACCCTGCCTTATTTCAGGGTTTCATTTCTAGTCCCTAAACACCAGTACGGTGTTTTTCTAAGGGGGAAGGGGTATAATATCCTGAGACTTTGAATTTTTGTTATGTACTGGGCACAAGCCCCAATGTACATGGATTAATTTTTTGGTTATGTGTTGGACATAAGACCCGATGCACATGGATTAATTTGGATATGTGTTGGGCATAAGACCTGATTTACATGGTTGAATTTTGATTATGAGTTGGGCATAAGCCCTGATATACATGGCTGACTTTTGTTATGTGTTGGGCATAAGCCATGATGTACATGGATGACCTATGTGTTGGGCATAACCCTCGATGTACATGGATGACTTTTTATTATGTGTTGGGAATAAGTCCTGATGTACATAGATGTGTTGGGCATAAGCCCTGGAGCACCTAGGTTAAAGCAGTATGTACGGAGCGTGCGCTCTGGAGTACATAGATAACCCCACAAGATAAATAATAAGTGTTGGGAATAATCATTGGAGCACACCAACCGTTATGATGTTGAGCATAAGCTCTGGAGCATCATATCCTTGGCCATTGTATCCCTAGGTGTATCTTACAAATGCATCCTAGTACTAGTGTTGAGCACAATCTCTGGAATTGCGCTAGTGTAACTCCCATTAAAAGTGTTGAGCATAAGCTCTGAATAGCATTGGATTTACCTCACTTTGAGTGTTGAGCCTGAAAAACTCCGAAGAGCAAAAAATACACATCTTATTACTAATGTTGATCCAAAAAATCTGGAGCATTAGTAATCCTATTTATTCAAATTGATTAAATGAATCATTTTCTATTTTCTCATCAAAGACTAACTGAAATACCACTAAACGGGGGATCGAGCATGCAAAGGGCCTAGAACAATGTATCTTTAGTTGATCGACCAAACCCACTAGAGGCTATGATAAAGAAATTTTACATGAATTAATGAAGCATCAGGAATATACTATATGATGCAATAAATATAAAAGGGAATTTATAAAAGAGTCTCAAATAAATGTGTGTGTGTGTGTGTGTGTGTGTGGATATTATATATATATAGTAAAAGATAATTTATATATATGTAGATATTATATATATAGTAAAAGATAAATAAATTAAAAGAGTTGAGTACATACTATATATATAGAGAGAGAGAGAGTATATAAATAAACTAAAAAGTCGAACTTAAAATATTATATAAACTAAATGAATAAAACTAAGAGTTCTATTTTCAAATAAAAAATATAAACAATTAAAAGATCAGTTATCAACGAATAATAACTAAAGTGATATTTTAGTTATATGAATATATACTATTAAATATATTATAACTATGAGTTAAAAGCATGAAGACATTAAAAGTCTTATTGACAAGTCAAGTAAACAAACCGTTTCAATTCTAAAGACCTCGGTTGCACCCTAGCCATTATACCTATAAATATAAGGACAAGTACAAAGAGAGGGATGTCGTATAATGAGATGGGAGAGATTCCAAGTCTCACATTTGAATAGTATAGAATTAGTCGTCATTAAAAGAAACGAAAAAAAACATTCCTTAGGTATTCTAGACTCCTTGCATGCTCGGACCAGCTCTGGGGTGATTCGACAAACAAACCAGGAACAGTTTAGGGTCAATGGTTGGGAGGAAGTGGCAGTTCTGAAGTTATTCAGTTACATTTCTACAAGTCTGATAAAGGTAGTTATTATAAATCTGTGTGTGTAGTGTGCAGGGTAACGAGGTACTTTTAGTAGCACCTTTGAAAGTAAGTATTTGCAGTCCTTTAGTTTTAGTCTTGTTTTCTCAATATGGATTTAAATAGAGATTTAATATGCATTCAGATTCCAATAATTATGATGCAAATCTTTTATTAATTCTTTATTTAGTGGCGTGGTTATTGATAGAACCTACTTAGTCATGGCGCACATGGGTTGCCCTTTTATTTTATTGTTGTAGGTTAAAAGCTATATCCTTGAATATAAATGAGATTTCCTATCAATCTAGATTAGAACAAACTTTGTTATTTATATTTTCCATTTAAAATACTCTATCCAAATAAAGACCATGCATAAATATTTGCATGGCATATAGGATAACCGAAGGACAAATCTTTCATCCAAATCTAGCTTAGAAAACAAATTATCCAGACATAAACAAAACCCCAAATCTCATAATTAAACCACATAAACCAAAGAACTACCATTCACATTTTAAATATAGAATTTACACTAAACTGGAGTAAGCATTTAAACAACGAAATTCCAGAACTAATACACAACCAAGCCGGATTCGAAACCCACAGCGAGAATCGCTCTAGCAAAGCTATCTTTTGCTAGAGCTCTGTTACTAATCTAAGAAAGTAATAAATTATCATTTTACACATAAGTAATAACCAAACATTAAAATAGAGTAGTAAACATCCATGCAGAACCAATATCTTATATAAGATAAACATTAAACATTGAAATCACAGACCCTGCTACGTGTAGCGTAGGTTACCCTTGCCCAATTAGAATTATCCTTGAACTTTCACAATCTAAAAACATAGAGAAGTAGTTACACGAGAGAGGTATTCACCCCTGTACAATTCGCAAACCCTAGGTTCATTCCTAGAAATCAAACTACTGTATTTAACCCAATAAATACATGACAAAATTATAGATAAGCAGAGTAACTAAATAGAACACCGATTAGACCCAGGATCAACCATACAGACTCAACTCTCAACAAGCGAACCATGGGGTTCTCATCCCATGCAAAGGACTTCGCTAAACCATCAGAGTCATTAGTATTGTAGACCATGGATTGACTCCCAATAGCTGCCTTAGATAAAAAGAAGACCCAGAAAATGAATTTACCAGCATAATGAATCAAGACCCACTATAGATTTCGCTATACCCTAGGTACATTAATAACATAGACCAAGGATCAATCCCAGTAATCCCACAATTAAAAAGGAGATTCCCGTAACTAAACTTGCCAAATCAAGAGAGTAATCAGAGTCTCATTTCAGAAATTTTCATTGTCCATGGCTAATAACAATGAATGTGATCAATGTTACAAGATTCTAATAAGCTGTCTTGAATTTTCAAATTATTTATTTATGTAAATCTTTGTAATCAATTCTATATATTTGTATCTATCATACGACCTCTCATGGTTGTAGGCTACCATACGCTTGTGTAGGGTATGACTAGTGACTCCATATGCTTTAATTTAAGCATAATTAACAATTGTTGAAGAACTCTAATTTTTGAACGCTACTATACACGTGTAGTGTATGACTAATGACTCTGTATCCTTCAATTTAAGCGGAATTCACAATTATTTAGGACCTCTAATGTTGTAGGCTACTATAAACTAATATAATGTGTGACTAATGACTCCATAATTCACAATTTTTGCAATATTGTCCATTAAATAAGTGTTTGTCCTTTTCATTCCATCTTTTAGATATAGTGATTATCAAATTTTCTAGAAGTATAATGTAGTTAGTAGAAAGGTTGTGTAAACTTTAAAGTGATTAACATCTACATAAGGAGAAACCCTGAAAACTTTTAAAAATTTTATAAAACATAGAACACATTATTGAATAATAAATTTATAATATTGAATAAAAGTTGAACAAATAATACAAATTATCATGTGTGAAATTTTGAAATCTCAATGTTTCGAACTTTGAAATCAAAGTTCATCTTCAAGAGGATGGACAGAAGTCGAGGAGTGCAATAGCGATTCACCAATTCCATAAATAGACAATAATTAATTATTCTCTAGTTTGCAGGGTCAGCTTGGGAAATGCATAGACCAATAATGTGTGATTATCTTATCTTATTTTCTAGCTTGGATGATGGGCTTCCACGTGTAGTTTATTTTTAATCGGTCTTCTATGGTTAGGTTATTATCAAAGAATACAAATTAAAGATAAGTGACACACGAAAACCCATCATCAAAACCAGAAAATAAGATAAGATAATCATGCATTATTGGTCTATGCATTTCCCAAGCCAACCCTGCAAACTAGAGAATAATTAATTATTGTGTATTTATGGATTTGGAGAACTGCTATTGCATTCCTCGACTTTTTTCCATCCTCCTAAAGATGAACTTTGCTTTAGAAGTTCAAAACATTGAGATTTCAAAATTTCACATTGGATAATTCCTTTACATCTCAATTACGACCTGTGGAAGCTGTGGGCATCTGCGATCTCAAATAATATAAATGCTAAACAAACAAATAATTAAATATCTTCCAATCATGTTTTATGAATATTATGAAGAAAAGAATCTCACTTAAACAAGAGTCAACATAATTTTAAACAACTAAGATATAAGCAAATTATTAGAATTTATTTCATTTCTATACATCAAAATTTTAATAATCAATTTATCCCATAATACCAAATAGTCTCAGGCCCATTTGCATAATGAGCCATGGTTTTTAAAGTAACAACATGTCTATAGAAATCACTATGTTTACATGTCTCCCCACAATAAAATATATGATGCTACTAACAAGGTCATAATTCATTTGTTAGGATTTGATCGGTTGTAAGTGCATATTAGGAAAATGTGGTAAGGACCAAGTCTGCTCTTGTTGGATATGTCCCTCCTAAGGTTAGAAAGTAAGTTCTCACTTTTGGTTGTTTTGTTTTACCCATCAACCACTGGATACACTGCATAGCTATGATTGTTTAAAAAAATATGTTCATGAAATAAAGAATTATCGACAATACCTATAAAATTTGGTTCTTGCTAGCAATATAGTACAATGTTTTTTCCTACCTTTTATTTTGGAAAAATACAATTGATATGCATCACTCAACAATAAAAAAATACATGGAGAATGATAGATCATGAAACCAAATCCCACTTCAATACATAAGTGAGGAGGGAAAGCATGTTCGCTTTGCCTCTACACCAAAATGAGCTAATATCAAGTTTAATAGACTCCTTAAAATACCATTTCAACCTATTATTTAAAACAACTCTCGGGGCCATTAAATGAAAAATAAAGACCATATGCAACATTGGTTATGAAATATTAACAATAAATGGGAAAAAAACGTTACCAATGATATAATCAAGCTGCTTACATGTAGTTGTCCATTATGTTCACAAATTACATCATATTGTGCATGGGTTTTTGGCTTTTGTTTTTGCATCAAAGCGATTGTGCATAGTTGGTGCAAGGAATGGTATGTTCCAAGCAAAGAGGACAATTCTAAATCTCCCTAATCCATACATTCCACACATATCAACGAAAAAATCTAGATACCATAAAAATATGTCCTTGACAACGGGATGCTTGTAAGACCTCTATTGATAGAAGGTAGCTTATTGTAACCCAATTCTCTTTTCTTCTCCAGTTGATTGGAAACATACTCTTGTTATGATTGATTTTCACTATTTACAACCCACATATCAACAATATCGTTTGGGTCCAACATAATGAAGCTATAATTAAAATTATTTATAACACAATATAAAGTCATTTATAGTAAGACGTGAATATCAATTTTTCATATAGAATAGGGCATATGATCAATAGTACTAAGTGTAATCATAGGGTGAACAAAATGCATGACTTGAAAAATAAGAAAATACAAAGGTGTTTTCATCACTTTTATAATGCTACAAGACTTCGACTAAATAAATCAATAGGAAGCTCATTATGGAGAATCACCATCCAACTAATTTTTCGTTTTGGTAAAAGTATCTCCAATGTTTGGAGTCATCTATTTTTCTTCTTCATTAAGAAATATCCATTGATAGATTGAACTCTTTCCACTCTTTCAGGGGAATCAATCTTGATATTAAAGAACCTTACCAAGTGGATTAGAATGAAAATACTTCCCTGTAGATTAGATACTTCTTGTAGATGACCTTGAAACGAAATTTTTCTCATTATTTATGTAGTCTTGTGTAGCTGTCGAAAGTAGAACCCTCTTTAGATGCTTATTTTCTCTCCACATTCTCAGTGCACCCTCAAGTGTTTTGTGACCCTAGATTCTATTTATTTATTTACTCATCCAAATGGATAAGGGTTAGGGTGATCATGAACCTCCAACCCAAGCTTGCTGACAAGATTAGAAACTATGAGATTTTCCTGTGAATTGGAATCAAATAGAGCATCTACCTTGGTATTCTTGATCTGGATCTTGATGTGCAAGGGTTTTTTCATATCCTTCTCTTCCTTGGGGTGAAGGCTACTCAAGTTCACCTCCTTGAGAACTGTAGTGCAAACAATCTTCTCATCCACATCTGAGCTTCTCTCTACCTCTTTGCTTGAATCCATGGCTAGAAGGTTCTTCTTCCCAACATCCTTCTTGTGGTTCTTAGGGATCATCTTGGGATGTAGCTTCCAACAATTTTTTTTCAGTGTGACCATCGATGTTACAATAGTTACATGGTTTTTTGGATCCTTTCATTAATGTGTCATGGCTATAGTCTTCTTATCTTTTCCTTTCCACTTATTCTTCCCCTCCTTGGAAGCGTCTTGGTTCTCTTTATGTTTGGAACTACTTGGATATCCTTTCTTATGGCCTATATTTTCTAGGTAATGTGCTTGCAGACATGCCTCTTCAATTGTCTTGGGCTTGAAGAGCATCACCTTCTTTCACAAATGACTGTGTAGACCCCCTAGATACTTGAGGAGTACATCTGGACTCTTGGGTGAGACACCCAACATGATAGCCATCTTCTAGAATTCAGTGGTGAACTCTTGCACACTCTGCCCTTGCCTTTACTTGAAGTAATTCCAATGGATCCATTGGTCCTTTACATACATGATAGGTTAGAAATGGGACTTAATGATGGTTTTTAAATCCTCCCACTTAATTATTGGCGGATCACCCTCTAGACTTAGTGCCTTTGTGTGGATTTCCCACCAGGTTAATGCATGGCCCTCTAATTTCAGCCAAGCAAATGAAATTTTCTACTCCTCATCTATTTGATGGATACAAAAATATATGTCTAGTTGTTGAAACCAATGATTCAACTTTAAAGCATCGATCTCACCTTGGTATGACTTGATATCGACTTTCTCTTCCATCTTAAATAAAGATTGGGAAGGAATATTGGTACTGTAAATTGATTTCTCTTTCTTGGGCTCTATCATCAGCTCATTTTTTGGGTCGCCTTTATCTTTCAATTTCCCCTTTGATATGATCTTTGAGTTAGAGCCTCCAAAATCACTGAAAGGTTCAAACTTTCTCTTTAGAGCCGCTGTGAGGATTGACATGTTGCGTGAGATATCGACAACTTGTATTTCCATCTTAAATTGTTGCTCATAATAGCCTGTCGCTTCTTCACTAGACTCGTTTGTCATGGCTAGGGTTTGAATATATTTTCTTTATTCTACCACTAAATCCTACAATTTCCCACAAAACTCCAAAGAAAACTATTATGATACCAATGTGATTTATAAACATATTCCACTGGAACAGATCTCACAACTTAGTTCTTTTTATTAGCTTATTTCCACTGAATTCTAAATAATTGAAACTAAAAGAAAAATAACTAGAGCAAAGAAATACACAATACACACAAATAACGCAAGATTTACCCTGGGAAAACCCAATATGGGGAAAAACCCAGACAAAATGAGGACTATGCCTTGCTCTTTTATATAGAATGCAAATAGAAAGAAAGTGGTACTCTTTATGGAGTTACCTATTACTTTGCGGCCATAATGGTTACTACAATATCTCCTACTTCCTCTGTGATGATCTAATATCCACTCCCCTATTTTTTCTCAAGTATGGAATAATACAATAACAAAATAAGAATGAAAACCCTTTTTTCCTAATGACCGAGTATTTAACATAGCTCGATAGCCATTTAGGGTTAGTTATAGGGTTTTTGCATGCCTCAACTCCCGATTAGAGTTTTTTTCGGACCTTCAATAATTCTTTTTGAAGTCTACATGTGACTAGCTACACATGTGTGAGAAATGAGAGCTGACGTGGACTCCACTTGGTACCATGGTGGTCAATTGGGTAGGTGAATTTGAGGATGCATAACTTCCCCATACAAACTCCAATTGAGGTGATTCTTGGATCGTTGGAAAGGTTTCAAAGTGTATAATAGAGTCCATGGGCATGGAATATGTGATGGAATTTTGACCCACGAAAAATAGTTTAAGCCCTCAAATAGGCCTCAGAAGGTTCTGGACCCCAAATTTGCAAAGTGAGACCTGCCCCTAAAATGGGCACTGCAAACCAATTCATCCAATGTTTCCACCCATAAAGCACCAAAATAGATGGAAACATATATATTGATCCTTTCAAATCATTTTCTCTTGACCCTCTTGTATGCCTTTGGCTTCATTTAAGAAGTGTCGGGTGCCACTTGATTGAGAGTTAAAAGGTAATCCTTCTGGCTCTAGGTCCTGGTATGTTATAGGCTCATAATTTTTTTCAACATTTAGAATCATGTTTAATTGCAAGCTTTGGGTAAGGATAGATGGCCAATGACACTCTTGTCATTGTGTCCCCTGTGAAGTATCAAACCTTTGTAGAGCTCAGTGAAGGAGTGCATGCTAGATAAATGATTTCTAGGTGGTATTTTCTCATTACTATGACATAATTCCAAGTGATATTGAATCTTAGAGATCAAGTAATATAAAGTTATCAGAATTTGTGGCTTGCCAAAGTAGGGAATAAAGAAATTGGAAACATACTTCAATATGCTATATGAATTAGTCATGGGTTTTGTTATGAGTTCACATTCTTTGGTCTACCCTCTTATTATATCTATTGGTTTTGTTCAAGTTGTGGTTAAGGATGAGGAAACAATTCAACAAGCAAAAGCTTGACATGACAAATGAAAATGCAAAATTGAAGTACAACCTTAAGGGAGACATCAAACTAGAAGCACTTAGTGGGCATGTTTTCTTTTAAGTTTTTAAATGCACTGTAAAATAGTTATATCACTAGCTCAATTTATTAGCCATTACATCGGTCAACTATACAGTTATATTGCAAAGAATATAAAAAGAATTCAAAGAGTAAGCAACATCTTGAAATTTTAAGTCTTTTTGATACCTTAATATTAGACATTTTAAAATTTGCTTCGTATTAACTTGCCATACAATGTGACTACAATATTTTTTCACATGATAACCATTTTAATTAAAATATTTTCCTAAATAAATTGAAAATTGTTGTTAACGCAACTCTAACAAGAGCCACCAGATAGAAATGTCCCTAACACTTGATACTAGGAAACATAGATAACATGAAGCATAAAATAAAATTACAGAAAGCATATAGTTGTTCGACTAGGTGCAAGGAATACTTTGTTCGTCGAATGATGCCAAATGACAAGAGTTTTGCAAGTTCAGTTCAATCTGAATTCTTGGTAGAGAGGGAGGATGATTCAAGTACATTAAACAATGATAATGCTAAATTTGAGGTTTTCTTATATAACTCAAGTTCTATTGGAGAACAAGGTAATATGCCAAACCAACTTGAAATTGTAGATAATGACATGGTTTTTTCATATCTATCATTGCAGAATCCAATTGAAAGATCTATTTCTACAATTCATGACAAGTCTTTGAATAAGAAGAATCAAAATGACGAGGGAAACTCTTGTCAAGGCCTTGTTGCCACTGAAAACTTTGATGATATGAAGGTTATTTTAAATACAAGGTATGTTCAACTTTTTGGCCTCATGATCTTTTTTTAGTAGATTGCACATACTATTGCCTATTTCGTTTTCTCTCAGTTATGGCCTTTTTGTACTGGTTGGCTTTTGCAAGTATCTTTATTGGCTACTAATTGCACAGTGAAATCTTACTTTCCAACAACACAACAAGTAATGTTGCCTTGGGAGTTCAGAGCCTTCAAAAAGTTAATTTTTGTCTAGACCAAGTACAATACTATTAGTGTCTTTACTTTTGAAACGAATCCTCTTTTCTATTAATTTATGAAAAAATTTAAGTTAATTTTGAATCAATTTAAACCATCAAAATTTTCATAATTGATTATAAAAATTTTAATTTTTTTCTAATTATACTCCAATCATTAAAAAAAATTCATTACAAGATTAAACTATTTACTTAACAACACATGCAACATATCCTAAAGAAGCTCAATAAGAAGTAGCGTAGCGGAAGATCCCAATAGGTATAGGTCTTCAAGTGGATGTTTGGAAACATGGAAGGTAAAGGTTGTATCATGTCGTTCTGATTAGAGGTAAATAGCTGTCCCCACTAAGCGATTAATTCAAGTGGTACTAGGGGGAAAGCAAGTGCTAGTTCTTGGAGGTGGGTGGGTTGGTAAAGCAGGGGAAAAGGTAATGCCATACTCATATAATCCTTCTTGGCAGCTGATACGACTTTAAGTCAAATAGGCCACAACAACCATTAAAAGGTAATTTAATGCAAAATTAAACTACTTTACCTAACAATACAATTCAAATTAGCCACTAACTACCCTAGACAATGCAAAAACATTCATACTATTGCCTGTGCTTTAATATACAATGTCAGTAGAGTTGAAATTTCGCCTTTTTGGTTATCTATTATTACATTATATTTGGTAAGGTTCACAAGGGTTGAAACTCCATTGTTAGAGGTTTTTATATAAAAATCTTTCCTGAAATTGCATTTACCAAATACTTTTATATAATTTAAAAATACATTTATTATGTCCCCGACATAATGTATTCGATCGGGGGCATTAGTTGTCGTGGGAGGGGGGAATCGACGTGGTTTTGCATAGTTTATGCTATGTTAAAAATGTCGTATTTAAAATTTCTTTTTTAAATTGCAATTTCCCATGTGTCTGTGGCGTTTGTATTGGTGGATTCCGCGGTGACGCCATCCTGGGGGTGTGTGCCCCAGGACGCAGCGGCAGCCTTGCGTCAACGGATTGGCCGGTCACCAGGTTCAAATATGTTGCGGAGGGTGTTGTTTAATGGTTGCAGGTCTCGGTGGTTGTGTTCATTACGGGTGGCCCGGTCAAGGAGAGGTGCTACTTGATGTATGGTTGTTACGGAGGCTGGTGTTTAATGGTTGTAGGTTTCGGTGGCTATGTTCGTTGGTGTTTAATGTATCGGCGATGAACAGGTTCGAGAAACTATGTCTATTTTGGTTCATTGTTATTAAATGGGTAAGGTTTTTGAACGATTACAGAGATTGCATTGTTCATTGAGCGCTGATATGGTTCGTGCGTCTGTGTTGAATGCTGCAGATGGTTTTATTAGCAGCTGCTATGCTACGGTGCGTGTTATTAACAGGTGCTTGGCGATTTTAATTGCTGCCCTATTCGTCATTTATTGCGGCACGATGCAGAGCTGCCGGTTCGTGTTGGACCCTCCTTTTATTGTTGTCATGGGTTTTGGCATTTGCATTTGGCTTCACATCTCGTTGGTGGTTTAGGGAGCGTATATAAGTCATTGTGCAGCGCTTTGTGGCTTTTGCTTTTGTTTTCGTCTGGTTTCGGGTGCCTATCGTGATTTGCAACCTACTGCAGCCAAGGTTTTGTTTCAAAGCAGAGGGGCTTGTGGATTTTGTGGGTATATGATCGCGGTGGTTCAACAGGTGCTTTCCATCCGAGGTTTTGCTTGGAAGCACAGCGGCGTCTGGGTTTTGCAGGCTGGTGCTCGCAGCGGTTGGACAGGTGCTCTCTAGCTCTCGCTGGTTCTGTTTTGCTGCATTTTTGCTATTTTGCATTGGGAAGGTGCCATTCACCTTCATTATCCTGTTTGTTCATATTCAAATGTGGAGTGCTGGCCTCAATGTTTTTTTAAATTTAATGTGCAATATTGTTTCCATACTATGCCTAGTTCAAAAAAAATTGCAGAGGAATTGAACACTCTGTTTTTATTTGCTGCTTCAGCGTGGTGGTTGCAGTGTCTGTGCAATATTTGTGTTGTGATTTAGCCAGTACATATGTATATGATAATTCCTATTTGCAATTGTCCAAAATTGAAATTTACGCCAAATTTGGTAATCGACCCTGGGTTTTATTGAACGAGACAAAAATTGGGATAGGATGTTAAATAATCAATATTGCAGAAACATTGATTTTTAACTGTGAAAATGCTAAAAACAAACATCTGTGGCTCGTCGTTGATACCCTCAAACACATAAGGGTTTCAGTTTCAACTCATATTTATGGTTTTCTTATTTTGTTTTAAGAATTGGTTTAAAGCCCTTGCCTGGTGCTGTCGAGCCATTGACTGGTGGATTCGTCATTTTGATGGTGGCGACTGCATCGGCTCCTAGCTGCAAACTGGCGTCCACTTTCGTCGCGCTTCCCAGAAGTCGGCTCTACCTTAAAACAATTCAATGCCGGCATCCTAGTTCAGATCTCTAAACCTCGATAGAGGAGGAGAATACAATTGTTCTTTCCCCAAAAAATATATAGCAAAGAAGACCCCCCTGGTTTCAGAAAATTCGATAATGCTTTCGTGTGTTTAGTTATTGCTGTTGCTTTTCTCTATTATTCGGTGTTTATTGATGAATTCCTTATGTTCACCCAAGTGATGACAACAATTCAGTTTTTAAAAAATGCCCCCTGGAACTTGGGTGCTCTCTTCCCAAAAAGACCAAAACAACTTTCCCTAGCATTTTAACATAATATAAAATTATAAATAACAAAAATTGATATATTGGTCACGTCGTCTTTGCTTACATTTTGTTGGTCCAAACCAATTCCGCTGGCTTCAAGGTGTAGATTTCTTCAGTGGCTGGTGCATGTTATGCCTTCTAGTGGCTTTTTAATATACAATTGTTCAGTGGTTTGCACATATTGTCAGTTGGAATTTTATCATCGTTTATCTCCTAAATTTGATTGAAAATAGGGAAGAATGTTTGAATTCCTTACATTTGCCCAGGTGATGACAGCAATTCGGGTTTTAAAAAATGCCCCCTGGCACTTGAGTGCTCTCTTCCCAAAAAAGACCGAAACAAATTTTTCGAGCATTTTAACATAATATAAAATTATAAATAAAAAAAATGACATATTAATCGTGTCGTCTTTGCTTAGATTTTGTGGGTGCAAACCAATTCTGTTGGCTTCAAGGTGTGGATTTCTTCAGTGGTCGGTACATGTTATGGCTTCTAGTGGCTGTTGAATATACAATTGTTCAGTGGTTTACACATATTATGACTTGGAATTTTTCTCATCGTTTATCTCCTAGATTTGATTAAAAATAGGGAAAAATGTTTGCATTCAGGATATCAAATCTGTTTATATATTTAAAAAAATATAGAATTGAAGCTCCTAAATTGGCTTAATCGTTTTCATTTTCTAGGCCATGTTTTTATGCTTCCTACATTGGATGTGCTTGTCTTGAAGTGATAGACAAGTTATTGTTGTGGACAATCGCTTCTTCCCAGTTGCATGCTATGTTGTTTTAGATTTATGCAAAGATATATGAAGGAGATAGAAGCAGATTGCACATGTTGAAAGACGCTTGAGCTATGCCTTCTCCTATTTTTCCTGTTGTGACTCCTTGCCTTGTGGTGCTTGATCTTGCAAGTTTAGTTGCTTTAAAATAGTTGTCTTAACTGCTGCTTTATTTTACAAATGCAAAATTGTAGTTCTTTCGGCATGCTCATAGTCGTTTCAGTTTGTAATTTTCCATTTTCTTTAATTGCAATGCCTTGAACAAAGCCATAGATATAGCCGAGCATTGAGAATAAAATAGGTCAAAGTCTCCAATTTAGTCTAAGTAATTGAATATGCTGAATTCCCCATATTTCCAATCTGCTGACATCTTTCAGAAAACTAGCTGTATCTAACTTGGGGTTTGTAAATATTGGCAAAGTTGTTTAATAGTGAAGCTTCTTGCAGTAAGCCATAGATCCCGATACTCAAAACATTGGCCCTGACAACCTTGAAATCGCACTGTCTTGTTGCTACCGCACTGTCATAAGACAACAAACCCAGCATTTATTGTGAGAATTTTGATCATTGGATGGGGCATATGGCCGGAAGAACAATCCCCTCCTTGTTATAGAATTTTGCACAGCAATTGGGTCATTAACAATTCGCTTCCCTGGAGTTTGAAATAGAATTTGCACTAGTTTCTTTAGTCAATCCACTCGCAGCGTACCAATCTTCTTTCATTATGTTTTCCTTTTCAACGATGCACTTCCCTTGCTTTTAATCTTGAGTTGCATCAAAATCTATTTCATGCTTCTAGTGTAATACTACTTCATAGCTGCAGTGGTGTACATCTGTAACAGTGTGGAATCCAGACATAATATGTCTATCTTGCTTCAGCCCTGTAGGAATGTTTATGACATGGGTGGAAAGAAATGTGCTGTCATTTCTTCCTTGAAACAGAGGTTAAAAAAAATTTGGGATATGGCAAATAATCTATATGTAAGAAAATGTGACACATACCAAAACCCTGTTTAATGGTAGTATCCACAGAAAGCACATTGTTGATGCTAAGTATTTTCACAATATGTGAAATTCTGTAAACTATGAGCCAAAATAATATGGTGAACATCTACAATAGTGGATTCATATATTGAATAAAATTGTGGTTTTGGAAACATGTCAATGCATTGCAATCGAATCAAAAAATTATTCCATAGCTTTATTGCAATGCATTGTTGTTGCCAGATGGCAGTGGTAACCAACTAACATTGCTGCAAAGATTGAGTTTGCTATTGCTAATTGGCAACTTCCACCAAATGGTAAAGGCAAACAAAAACAGTTCATAGAACTTCTGCAGAGAACAATAGAACCTTCTTGCAATGGAAGGGATGCTCATTTCCTTAATTGATGGAATTGCATATTCTATTCAAGCAATGAAGAATGACATCAAAAAATTTATAAACATACCAAAGAAAACATGGTATAGATAATAGACATTGGCAGATGCTCAAATCTATTTTTATAGGCAGACAACAAGCAACCTTATGGAAATGTGTGCACGGATCAGTCAATGCTTTCAAAAGTCTGATATATTTAAGGGTTGAGATCAATGTCGACATATTCTCAGCATAATGATCGTTTGGCATACCATGACCCCACCCTGTTTTTTTCGCTTTTGGTCCGTCGCCCTCATTGTTCAAGTGGCTTGTTTTTTGCAATTGATTATCGTCGTAGGAAATTAGTCATTATAATAGATACCTTCTTGACCATGTCCTGTCAAAAAAACTATCTTCGAATACTTTGGCAAGAGAGAATGTTATTTAACTATGGCCATGATCTAGATGTTGTCATCGCCAACATAGCTCTTTAATTACATTTTAAATCTGGCTAGGGGTTGTGGTCTCTTACTACTAGCATAGACATACAAAATACAAAACTTGGATTCTGCATTCTAAATAGGCCTTGGTGCATTAAGATATTGAACCAATCTTCAAATCGTTTGTGTTGAATCAATCTTCAACTGCTTTGTTTTTTTACTTATGTGCTAAATAAATAGCACATCATTAACTAGTACCATCTTCAATTCTGCAATAAATTGAATAGAAAGCTTAGCAAGCCATAGGATCTGTTCATTTGCAACGTTTTAGGCAAATGGCTAGCTATGATTCAGAAATATTTTCGGTATGCTAATCGAAGCTACAATACCTTACATAAATTGCATTGATATTGCCTACAATAAAAACAATACTCTTGGTTTACAATTTAGTTTGCAAATATCAAATAATTAGAACATTGCAACCAACCTTGTAAACAACTTAGAAAGGTAACAACACCAATGACAAGCATCATGTCTATATAAACCTTCTATTCCATATTGCAATGGAATTTTTCCTTCCTTCGATTCTGCAATATACTAAATAAAAAACCTTGACAGGCAATAGGTCGTTCCCTTTTGCAATGTTGCAAACAAACAAAGAACTGCAACCCACAAAGAAATTCTGCATGCTGGTTGAAACTTCAACATGTAGCGTTGATTATGTAGCCAGAGCATTTGGATAGGAGAATAGATGCGTTTCCTATTGAGCTACCTCTTTCATATTGCAAAGAGTTCAAATATGCTCAAGAAAAGAACAGTTCTGCTTTGAATCAACTTAGACTTTGATTCAGCAACAGTATTTGTAACTATCATTACATACGAATATAGACGCCTAACTAGCTTAACAGTTGATGCTTTAAACATTCTTCCATGCCCGTGTTTCT
The DNA here is from genome assembly GCA_027924585.1 of Larix kaempferi. Lineage (NCBI taxonomy): Eukaryota > Viridiplantae > Streptophyta > Pinopsida > Pinales > Pinaceae > Larix > Larix kaempferi. The sequence goes on along the minus strand of BSBM01000204.1, from coordinate 1,771,115 downwards.
TGTATGTCTTTGCACCTCTGTTAGCAGATTTTGTCTCATTCTTTCTCAGCAAATGCAATGTTGGATTATTTTTATTTGCTGTCCACTATGGCTATGCATTTAGAACATTGGAAAAAAAAGAAACTCCCATCATTATTCTTATATTGAGCAATCTTAAATGGTATTCGTAGATTGGCAGTTTTTTCCCTATTACAATAAAATCTCCATTCACCCAGACATGAGCATTGAGACCAAAATTTATTGCGTATTAGAAGCAGAAAAAATAACACTTTAGATTGCATGGTACCTTGATTTATAATTTAGCTTTCAAACATCAAGCAATCAAAACATTGCAATAAACACTGAACAAGTTAAAAAGATGGAAACATTGCTGCCAAGTATCTTATCTATACAACTGTTCTATTCCATATTCCAATCAAATTCTTTTCCTGTTTTCTTGTTCATGCAAAATAAAGTGGTATTTTTCACATAGTTTCCCCTGCTGGTTTTGAAGCACAACTCACTTTAGCTCAATCATTCGTGGATAGAAAGAACCATATGTTGATTTAGAATTTAGCTTCCATCTATGAAGTAATCAAAACATTGCAATAAACTGCAAACAAGACACAAGTAATCAAAAGATTGCTTCCAAGTATCTTGTCTATAAAAACATCCTATTCCATATTGCAATGGAATCGTTTTCCCATTCTCTTGTTCATGCAAAATAAAGTGGCCTTTTAACATAATTTGGTCTGCTGATTTTAAAGAACACCTCGCTTTAGCTGTTCCCTTGCTGCATAGAAATAATCATTATTTCAATACATTTCTATTGTTACTTTCCTCTGTCGCACGATAGTTTTCTATCATTTCAGGAAAAGAAGTCATTCTTTGAGTTGTGCTCTTCTATAGTTTTTTTAGTGGTTTGTAGTTTTCTTAGGCCTTTTAAACATCAAGAGCATAAGCTTTCAATGCTTTTCTCTCGTACCCATGTTCAAAGTCTAGTTTGCCAATGTTGATGGTGGCTTCCAAATGCAAACAATCTTGCAATAGCATGGAATGCTACTTTGTCCACTTGCACCATCCAACTATCTAGAAATTCTAAATCCCATGTACTACAAACTACCATTGACATGAGAGCTTTCACAAAATAAACTTTGATATCGACATACTAAAACATATGTTCCACGAAAATCCACAATATATGCTAGCCTAGGTTGCTAGCTATAAAACAGATGTTGCATGTTGTATTTGGAGCTTTCCCTACAAAAAAACTTGCCACTTGTCTACAAATAGATATGCCAATTATAGCTAGATTGAAAACAACCATTTGCTTCAGAATTGCTACCATGGGAATGTTCATAGACTTACAAATGCATCTGTTTAAAAGATTAATTTGTCATTTGGCATCTTTATATGTTTATATGCATTGTGTAATTTTTTAATGGTTCAAGTACTTATCTAGAATGGTGCAAACTTACTTCCTCGACTTCATCTAGAAATTCATAGTTGCAATATTGAAAACAAACCACATGGCAATGTGACTTGGAATATTGTCTTTCTCATTTCATTGAACAGATGATTAATGTCTTAATCATATTTATATACGACACAACAGGCAATCCCTGTGATATCCGTTTTTCCTAACTTCTTGTTTCTGCAAGAAGTATATTCATTCCTCCTGTTGTGGAAATATGGAAATATGAAACTAACAATTCAAGTTTGTCAATATAATTGACATCACTCCATACATCGCTAACAACTATGCAAATTAACATTGACAACGATTATGCTCTCGTTTACATAATTAACACACAAAAACCCTTCATTGTCACATTTCAACACTGAACACAATGATGGTAGGCTAGAGCAAATCTCAGCCTTCGGTTGCACTTATAGTATTGTCATCTACGATCTGCCCTGCAACTTATTCTACTGTTGCACTAGTATCGAACATGTTAGTTGCATTGATTGTGTGCACTTGTTGTTCCATTTTCCTGTTCTTTTGTTCTTTATTGCATAGGAAACTATATTTGAAAATTGTTAGGTTATAAAATATATTCTTTATCTAACCATAATTGACGTAGTGCATTAACGAATATCCCATTTTCTTTCTCATCTGTTGAAGCATTCCTTATTCTATCTTAATGCAAATAGTGCTCTTGACTCAAATTGCAAATGTCTAGCGATACAAATTTGCATCTTTCCAATTTTGTTGCATTCTTGATATTGATTATTTTGACATAGGCTCTCCTTAATGTCATTTGTAGCCAATTTCATATTTTACTTTGGAAAAAACCTCCTCTAACCCTCGTTGTTTTTTTCCCTTGTCCGTGTCTGGAAAATAATCTTGCAGACGCCTCTTCTGCATGTTCTATTTCCATAGACATGCTACGAGCTTTGCAACCTTCAGGTGGCCTTTCAAAGGGCTTGGCAGCGGGCCACCGAGAACTTGAAGAAATTGACATTGCATTGTCAAAACAACATTTGCTTTGTCTAAAGGATTTCCATTTCCAACATGGTGATTGCCTATTTGACGCATTTGTTGTTCTTTTGCATTTTCGATACACATCAACAAAAATAAGAGAGGCTATTGTGAACCATTTCCGCGTTCGTCTTGCACAAATGGACCCTACTGCAAATTCTTCATTCAACTTGGAGCTCGACCCCGTGTACTTGTCTGGATTGCATGGTGTCCAAGACAAAGACCTTTATCTGCAACAAATGTCCCAACCTGCTTCGCAACTAGACACTGCAAATGTCCGTGGCCTGTGGGGCGATATCTTCTGCATCAAGTGGTTTGCACATTGGCTAAATGTTCCAGTTGCAGTTTGGTCATTGTTAAGCAAAAAAAAGTACTTGCAATTCAATCCCGCATTTGCTGGCTATTGTTATAACATTTTGTTTCATGACCATATACCAGCAGTTGGACACTTTGAACCATTGCTTGCTTGCAAAATGACTATACCTCATCATTTCCTGCCTCAAGAATTTCCAAATGGAATTTTCAATAGCTCTTGTTGTAACACTTTTCTTGAGATATCTCCCGATAGAGAAATTCTCCTGCAACAAGGTTTTGATATCTTCTCAACAATTCAAGTTCATTGTTCTAATTCGTTATTTGAATCGATTTCAAAATTGTCAAAGAGCTTTAATAGTATGAGTCTTAGGAAGACAATTGCACAAACTTTCTTCAATTGCATACAGTCTAATGACAATAGATCATTCCATTGTTTGACTACATATCTTACACCATCCATAGTACACAATGCTTGTCTTGTTTCTAGTTGGCAAACATTCGTTATGAATTTGGCAGCGCCTTTTAATATTGGCCATATACATGGAGGTGAATTTGCAATTCAATGGTTGTCAGAGATGTTGGAAGTGAACATTTCCATTTGGGATACACACCTGGCCAAGATTCAAAGTCGATATTGCTCAACAAATGCCTCTGCAATGAACATGTTCATCTTGCAAGTTGAAAAAAGTCAAGACCATTGTCACTTCCATCCATTGTTTCAAACAAATCACCTAGGAAGGTCCTTTGCAATGGAAAAACCGTTCCAAATTGCTTTAGTATTTGTCAAAGTGTGAGGGATAGCTATCCTGATCAGCAATTTACTCATGCATCTGCGTCAGAAAACACACCTTCTATCAACCCTTCAAAAAAAACTCTAGCGCGAAAACAAAGAAACCAACAAAATCATGACAAAGGAGAAAAACAAAAAACAACAATAGCTAAGCAACATGCCATACACAAACGTCCATGTACTGCAACTGAAAACCACCAAAATGCAGATGGAAACAACATAGAAAACAACAACATGCAAGGATTCAAGAATCTACGATCGGCAAAAAGGTCTATGCGCTTCGCAGCATTTGAAGCTTTTAAAAAGCAAAAAGAAACACAAAAGGCCAAACAAGCAACTTCCCAATACTTAAAAGCTATTGAAGATACACCTATAAATGCTTGTTGCATATGCAAACGATTGCATTTCAAAAAAGACATCTGTCGAATCAACAAAGACACTTTCCTTGCATTGACATCTTTTCCATGGATGAATACGGCTCCTTCATTTGCATTGGACATGCACATCTGCAAATATTGCAAAAAAAATGTTTCACATTCAGAAATACCATTCTTTGCAACACCATTGAACATTTGTCGCAACCACACATTGTCAATTGTAAACATGTTGACACCATTGGAAGAGCGGCTTGTTTCTCCAAGAATTGCGTTTGCACAGATTCAACAACTAGGTTATAAACGAGCTAAACTAGGGCTAACTGGAACAATCATAAATGTTCCTGCATCTCTAGACAAAGTGCAGAAGACTTTGCCAAGAAACCTTGAAGATGGCATGACAATTGGAATTATGTTAAAACAAAAATTGGAATACAAAAATGCTTACATATCAAAAAACGTGCGCCCAAACATTGTCATGCTTGCATTAAAAATGCTTTGTAGCATGGAACTTTACAAACAAGAAGATATTTCTATTGTGCCTGGCTGGGAAACAAAGTTTATTCAATTAGCAGAGAGAGAGTCCAACCAACTTGACCTGGCCTCTTCTATTGACGAAGACAGCAACCGTACACCATTGGAAGAAACCATTGAACCTGTTCATGAAACATAGATAGAACCAGCAACCGAAACAATGGTGCATGGATATGGAGAGACACATCTAATAGACGATTTGGCTAACAAGCTTGTAGAGATTGCACCGTCTGAAAATCATCGACCATTAGGCATTTTCCAAGACAAGTTTTATGAAGAGTTGAATTTCCCAACACTTTTCTACGGATGTAGCCGACCCAATGACATCTACAATCGATATCGATATCAACAAGTTGTGCAATGGGAGTTGGAACATGAAAGTACAGAGTTTGAAGCACATCCTACAAACTTGTTCTTCAAAACAGTAAAAGTCTTGATAGGGAAAATTTCTAGTACTGCCTGGATATCAATACGTATAGGGGAATTGAAAGGGAAAAAATTAACAGCAAAAGATGTTAAGTCACAAACCAATCTCCAAAAAAAAAAAAATCTTCAATTGCATATCGTACATTAAAAGCCATCTGTACATCTCTTGACTACTTCGACAACATGAAGAAAGATCTTTTCACAATGATCCGACAACTAGGACCACTTACTTTCTTTGTGAGCTTTATAGCTGTTGAACACCTTTGGAAACCATTATGCAATTCTTTGCAAGAACTAGAACAGAAGAAGCTCTCAAGCCCATCAAAGTTGCCTTTGGACATTGATATTGACAACCTAATAAGAAAACACCCTGTGGTGTGTAGTCGCTATTATAGACACAGATTCAATTCGTTGAAATCTTTGATATTAAAAAATAATACAGTCTTTGGCAAGGTTAATGACTACTTCTTTACAACTAAATTCCAACAAAGAGGAAATGAACATGAACATGGGCTTCTTTGGATTGAAAATGCACCAGTATATGGAAAAAATACCAACCATGAAGTAACATCTTTTGTTGATGAATATATTGCAACAGATTCTTCTTTGCTTACCGAAGAAATGGTTAAGATCCAAACTCATCAACATACAAGGACATGTAGAAAACAACACAAGTCAAAATGTAGATTTCACTCCCCTATGTTTCCAATTGACAAAACAATAGTCTTGGAACCCAAACACAATGATTTTGACAACTTGGACAAAAAAACAACGCTCTTGAGCATAGACAATATCCAAAAGACATGTCCTTTGACTCATTTCTAGAAGAATTGAACTACACCAAGGACAAATACATAGCGCTCTTGTCTTGTTTGAGTAAGCAACCGACATTGCTACTGAAAAGAGACCCTGCAAATATCTGGATAAATCCATTTGCAAGAGGAATCCCAAGCTTGTGGCAGGCTAACACCGATGCTCAATTTATTTTAGATGCATATGCTACTGCAAGATATGTAAGATCTTACATAACAAAATTAGATAGGCCTATGACAATGGCCCTAAAAAAGATAAAAGAAGAGGCTATTTCAAAAAACTGTAGCCAGCTTGAAACAATACGAAAGCTTGGGAACACACTATTGAACATGCAACAGATGTCCATTAGGCAAGCAGTTCATATTGTGCTTTCTTTACCTTTGCATTCATCATCAAGAAAAACAATTTTCATAAACACTGCACCAGATGATAAACGGATTGTTGTCTTGAAAAAACCATCTTTGTTGGAGAGAGAGGCTGATAATTCTGAAGACATTATTGCCCCATCAATCATAGACAGATACATCCAACGACCTCCTGAACTGGAAAATGTTTCTTTAGCTGAATATGCATCTTGCTTTTGCTTTGTAAATGCAAAAACAATCAAAAGAAATAGACCATGTATTATTCGATATGTTCGATATAATGAAGAGAAGGATCCTGAGAACTTTGCAAGAGAAAAACTGTTGCTATTCATGCCTCATAGAAACCTCACCAATTTTTTGACTCAGGAAATGGAAACATGGACAAAAGCATATGCAAAAAACAAATTGCATGTTGCCATTGCGGAGGAAAAGTTCTCTACCAAGCCAACAACAAAATGGGGTAACATTGAAAATGCAACAGAAATTGTAGAGAAAGAAGCTGAAATGACAAACACTTTGGAAACAGAGACCAGGTCTTTCAATCATTCAACTACTTTTGAACAATATGGTATCTGTGACGACATCCTACATAAAAAAAAATGACCCATGCCAACAGAAACAAGAATGTGTAGTGTAAGTACAAAACCATTTGTCCCTGACATAGACACCTATATTGCAACACAAAGAGGACTAAACATTGAACAACAATCTATAGTCAAAGAAATTATATCTAGAAAAAAAAAAAACCCTGCAAAGCCAATATATCTGTTTCTGACAGGAAGTGCTGGAACAGGGAAAACACATACTGCAAAGGCTATTTATGACGCCCTTATACTCTTCTATGACAACGACCTTGGCAGTGACCCATTAAAAAGAAAAGGCCTAATTGATGCATTGACTAGAAAAGTTGCATATCATGTTGATGGTGTCACTATTCATTCCGCCTTCAAGCTTCCTTTGAACTCTGCAAACTTGCTCCCCTTAAGTTCAAATACTCTAGATCTCATGTCCAAACAATTTGAACAATTACACATGCTTCTGCTTGATGAAGTGTCCTTAATAGGATCTCGTATGCTACACAACATAGACAAACGCCTCTGTCAAATTATGCACACACCAACAATACCATTTGGCAATGTTGATGTCATTTTCTATGGCGATTTTTTCCAAGCCGAGCCTATACATGATTCTTGGATCTTTGAGTTTCCATCTTTCCAGCATCAGAAGTTTCCTTACAGCTTTTGGATTGACAATGTGAAATATTTTGAACTTAAAGCAGTTGTACACCAAAAAAATGAAATGTTCATTGCTATTTTGAATAGAATAAGAAAAGGAAACCAAACATCTAACGATATCCAATATTTGAACGCACATTGTCATAGGAAACCACCAATCGATCCATCATTCCCCTTCCTTTTTTATAGCAATAAAGATGTTGATGAACACAATTCTAGAATGTTGTCAGCTGTGCAGATAGGGGCCTTTACATTTTTAGCAGAAGACACTAAAGTTGATCATATTGAAAACACTTTTGAACATTAGAAAAAAAAATCAACTTCCCATTACAATTACCGTGAAAAAAAACATGCTGGTTGAACTGGTTGGTGGCAACTACCTACTTGAAGATGGCCTTGTCAATGGCGCAGAAGGTATCTTTGGGTACTATGATCAAAGAAATCCAAACATCGTCTGGATCGAGTTTACTGATGCAAAGATCGGTGCAATTACACGTGCCAATATGCATCAACTGTATACTAATTCTATTATCCAGACTTGGACACCAATCAAAAGAATAGTGACACAAATCTGCCTTGGGAATAAAACAAATTTCACTTGAATACAATTTCCAATTCAATTAGCTTGTGCACGGACAATTCACAGAGCTCAAGGATTGACACTTCAAAGGTTGGCATTTGATCCAAAAGGTGTTACAAAGCATGGGATTGTTTACACTGCACTTTCTCATGTAAAAGAAGTTGACTCTCTTTATCTTTTGAATAACTTGGAACAGAATAATTTCTTTGTCTCAGCAAAAGTAGTCACCAAGTTGAATAGACTAGAAAAAAATGCAGCTTTGGAATTTCAATTTGGCTTTAAATCAGTTACTTCTACTAGACACCTACTGATATCATCACTTAACACTCGCAGCTTGGTTTTGCACATTCAAGATGTCACAAATGACAATGAACTGCTAGAGTCACATATTCTTTGTTTTCAGGAAACCCACATGCCAATTCCTCCCAAAAATGATACATTCACAAACCGATACAATTGTATTGTAGCCTATTCAATACATGGTGTTCTAACAACTGTACATAAAGAGATAATAATTCTAGAAACAACAATCTATAAAGACAACTATGTCGAAGCAATTGTTGTTGATCTCAATATTTCTAACTCCATTATTAAGCTTGTAAACATTTATAAAAGACCAAACACCGTTCTTGGGCAATTGTTCCATGCCTTGGATTCTATTTTGTCCAAAAACAACAACAATCTGCCAATTGTTATTGCAGGAGACTTTAACATCGATATGTTGAAACAAACATCACAGAAAAAAAGATTGGAATAGTTTATGCAAATGAAAAATCTAAATTGAAAACAGATCAAGTTACAATGAACTACGGCTCAATGATTGACCACTTTTGGACAAATCTGCAAGTTGACACCCTTTCATCTACTGTCACTGATGCATATTGGTCTGCATATTGGTCTGACCTTTTCATTGGTCTCTTGTCAATCCCCATCACTTTGGAAAAATCCATTTAGATCACATATTCTACTTACTCGCTTCATGCTATTGCAACTTTCGTAATTGCCTTCAGACCCCATAATTTCTCAATTATGATCTCGGTTTAAATAAAAAATGTTGGAATGGCCATCGCAACTACATTCACTTCTACACTGCCTAGGCAATTGCATTTTGAAGCAAAAAATAGATACAAAAACAAAACAAAGAAACAAAAAACATGTAAAAAACTAGCTTTTTGCACTCAACTACAGTTGGCCAATACCTTGTCAATAGCCTCTATACCCCTCTTTCTACAAGTTGCAATTACGCTCATTGCAATTGTGCCTGGTAAAAAAAAAACAAACTACCTTGCCTACGCTACATGCTTTTTAAAAATGTCATCAAACAACAAATTTCAATGTCCTTTTCAACAGCATAATTCATTTTAGCAACAATGAATTATAATCCAATGTCTTTCAATGCAAACATTTTTCACTCTAACAAATATCATTCTTTGTTGCCGAAAGTCTTTGAACAAGCTTATGCTTTATGTCAATTTCCAATGCTTTTCATCTACATTTCTTATCATTTTAATTTGATTTTTTTCCCTTGTTTGTCTTTTCTAGCAAGCAATGCAAAATATCTTCCGGCCTTTCATCAGATACACATTCTTTGGTCTGCTTTATGCCTCTGGCTTGTCAAAAATACTATTTTCTTGTCCGATATAAACCCAAAAAAAATGGTGCTTGTATCTGCTTCTTCCATGTGCAGATATCTTTGGAGATTCATCAAGAAGCAATTATATCACTTCAAACAAAGCCAAAGACAAAAAACATATTTCTGCAAAGCAAGCCGCCATGGCAATGATACAAACACTAGATAGTCCATCTGCTGAAAGAAGTCCCCCTGCTTCAAATGATGGTACAAATACTATTTCAATGACAGTTCCCTCCTTGCCTCTTACAGATGCAACAACAAGCAGTCCAAAAAGGTAATGCTCTTTCCTTTTGCTTTAAATTTCTCATTTCAGCTCCCCCCTGCCTACTGTTTCTTTATTTCATTCACTGCATTGACAATGTGTCTCACCAACGTTGTAATACATTTACTTCAAATTGAATTTTTGTTGCATAAGGATCTTGCACCTGCCATTTCCACTATGCAGTTTGAAATCCAAAAGTTTCTACAGACTATTTCATTTTGACAATTTCATTTCATTGTCTTTGCAGGCTAAAACAAGCTTCAGTAGAAGCATCATCTATGATACAATTATGCACTATGTCACACACAAATGTTTTTGAAGGTGATGTTTTGGTTGTTTACGGTCCTACACAAAATCGAATCCAAAACTCGCCTGACAAGACAAAGATTTTGCATACAGACCTTGTCGACAAAGATGGTTTGATGACAATTACTGCTACCATGAATGGTAATCTCATAAACCGATTTGGTAACTTTCTCTTGCCTGGCAAAAGCATACGAATAAATGGATTTGAATTAAAGAAAAAAGGCCTGTATGATCGTGGAGATGCTATAAATTCAATAGCAATATTGCCTTCTACTTGTATTGAAACAATAGAACAGGTCTGTAAAGTGCGATGTCTTCCTGCTGACATGACAATTTCAGAGCTGGTGTCGTCAGAGGAAACATATGTTGTTGGAAGGGTTGCAATAATGGTGGTCAGTTGTCAATACATCAACAAGCAATTGGATTTCTATATCAGAGATGGTGAAACTGCAAATGACTATGCCACTGTACACTGCCTACTCCCTATCTATAAAAAATCATTACGTACATAAAGATATTGTTTAGTTCTTGTGACCTTTCTGGAAAAATAAAAGAGAACAAATCCTTTCCCTCTGTTTTTTGCACCTTGAACATACTGACATTCCCTTTTCCAGCATCTGCTTCTGTTTATCAAACATGTTTTCTGCCATCTAATTGTTTCATTTTCCCCCCTTTGCAGTTTCAAGTGAATGAAAACTATAAAACTTTACTTAATCAACAAATTGCATAGGACGAGCCTCCTCTTTACTTAATCAAAAACATTATCAGGCCAGGCCCAAAAGGAAGCCAATTGATGAGGACTTCCTAGGCAACATTTATTGATCCTTTGAATGATGAATTTGCAATCCAGAGTTTGCTGCCAGTAATTGAAGCAAAAACACAAGTAAGCTATTGAAAAATTGCTTTCCCTATTCAATTCCAACTACTGCTATGAAAAAAGTATTTGCTTTTCTATATTCATCCTGCATTTACAAAGTTCCAAGCATAAAAAATCCAATTATACAAACACAGTTAAAGTCATTTTGCAATCTGCTTACAAGCATGATAATGAACTTCCATTTTTTCGCATTTCTATTTATTTCATTCCTAAACATGATTCTGCTTTTCTTCACAAGCTTAACCAATATTGTGTTTTGCTATTTACATCTCTTTTAGCACACACAACTTTCAATTGCCATTAGCTCTTGCATTCAACCAAATTTGATTGTTGTATATATTGATCTAGTCAATAGATTTCCCTGCTCAATTCAATAAAAAAAGAAAACATGTCCTTGCAACATGTTCAAAAACTCTTTTACAATGCAAGTTTCATATTTCAATTAATCCCTGGCAATGATTAAAACTAGAGGCATAGATTAATGTCATGCCTATGGCATCTCAAATAACAATTTGAAAAACGCAATTCATACACTTGCACTCAACACTACACTTTCAATTTATCTTTGCAATTTCTATTTACCACTGCTAAATGCCACTTTTTCCCTATTTTTGATGTCCAAACATGTAACAAATGTTTGGAAAACTGAAAATCAAGAATGCTTTCGCACCACCTTTCCAATGCACATGTTCAGATTGCAAGTTGCCTATGATTAAAAGCACAACCTACTGTTGGTTTTGCAACCATGGCACTCGCACGACATTTGAACATATCTTGTACTGCAAGTTGGAAACAGATGAGGGAGTTATCAAATGCACTGTTCGAGGCATGCAGCTGAAAGAATACTGCCCAGCTATTGCAGTTGTGTCATATGAAGAATATTGTAAATCAGTTTCATCAACTATTTACCATCTCCGCAGATTCAATCACCAAGGAGTTTTCACTTTGGAAATGAACAACCGAGTACTCGACTTTAAAAAACTTTGAGCAAAAGGTATGTTAAAAATATCTCCGTTACATGCTTGTACATTGCTACATATCTATGTTTTCTGGTATGCTCCTATAACCTAGTTCTTTTTAATCACCACAAAATCTGCTTCCAATTTCAATATCTACTTCTACTATGTTAACTGTAGTTGTAGATAGAAAACATGCTTCCTCCCACATGTCACTGTCACAGATAATTTCTGCATATGCTTGGCTTTTGGTGCTATCTTCTATTATGTGCTAGGCAACCAATTATGCAAATAAATGTAGCAATGCCACTTATCTGTCTTTTGTAATCTTTTTTTACAATTCAAAAGAAAAGAAAAACCCTGTTCATGCCCATGTTTTAGTTCTTGTTCTTTGCCTTTGGCAACCAGCAATAAACATATATGCAATCATATCAGCTATTCAACAAATACTTGGCTTCAACAAATTTTAGACAGGCCTAAACTACACCATAGTAGATTATTATCAATCATGCAAAGATTTCAAAACTACAACAAGTCTAAATAACCAAAATAGAAACAGGAAAGACCAAATCCCGGTCCATGTTCCCCTTGACAAGAAATAGACCACGACAATGGAAATTCCAAAGCTCCATCCCTAGATTGCTTCATAGTGCCATAGCAATTTCAATTGGTCCTGCCGCATCCCTATAAGCCACATATTCACAACACATGTGTTTGCAAAACCAACATCCTGTGCCAATGCAGAAAAACAAGTGATCTAGACATATTTACCAGCAAATCCCTCTACATATAGAAAAAACTAGCCATCCAAATCAGATTTGTGATTTTGATTCCATAACTTATTTTCAAATAACTATAGGGAAAAAAGAACTGCAAATTGCGTACAAACTTCTGATCTCCATATATTTGTCTTCAATTTTTTGTTTGTCTTTTCCCATACCCCCCCCCCCAAAAAAGTCATTGCATCAAATAAAAACATCGAATCAGTATCCAAAAACTAATCTGCATCTTTGCATCATTTGATCTTCACAATGCTATACAAACAAATTGAATTGTCATCTAAACCTGTCAATGTATTACACTAAAAATAGCACATGTCAACTGTTTAGGTCAACTGCATTTTTTATATGTTTTTAGATTGATTGTTTCTTCAAACATTGAACTTTGTTTTCATTCCAGATTTATTGTTTTCATGCATTTTTGACATTGCATTTGCAACAAAACAGCATATCTGCCACCTGTTTAAAACATATACTCCATGTTAACTGGTATAGACTGGAAATCAAGAACAAACTCAATAGTCCCTTGCAGATATGAATCCTTTGTATATGGATGCAAATGTTGATCTCCTGCGCCGATCAACGCATCCAACTCCTGCATTATACTTATGTGGCTACTATTCTTGTTTGCTAATTATCAATCTTCATAGTCATTGCAACTATTTTACAACTTCAACTTTTCTGTAGGCTCTTTTGGTTTCAACTGTCCCTTGCTTTTGATCATAGTATTTTCCTTTTTCTCAATGTGCAGGGAAAAAACGAGAGCACCCTTGCAACTACATTGACCATGATGCTCTCAGCCGAAATTTTGCAAAGCAGATATCAAAATCTGCAAAATACTTCTGCATTGTGACACGGGCTTCCATACAAGAAAAGAAAAAGACTTTCCAAAAAATTCTGTTTTTTGATATGGTCATGGTCTTGCCAAGTGAACATGGAAAGATGCATATGCCTCTAGTTCTTCGGCTAGTTTTGTACCCTTGCATTTAAAAAAAAAACAGTCCTCGATGGACAGCCTCAAATTTTGTTTAGCAATCACTTCTAATAGGACCTTACAATCAGAACGGGAAATTGCTAGAGTTTTGTGCTGATGTATACAACACCTCTCCATGCATCCTATATGTTGCCAAACACTGTTGTCATGATTTTGATGAAAACATATAAATACATATTCAGGAAAAAAAACTAGAATTGGATACTTGTAAAGGCATACATAATCAAGTGCAGATTTTGTAGATATTTTCTGTGCCTGGCAATGTATATATGCAGTTGATCATTTGTACATTGTATATATAAATACATATATATGACTCAAAAAACATGTATGCCGCAATTGATATGGTTTGTGTAGCGATACTTTTCCTGGTGTTGTCTCAATAATATTTAATGTATGTTATAATTGAATATTTCCTTTGATGATGTTTTAAATACTGCTTCGATGTATTGAATAGCATGTACACAAGGTTCAAACTATGCATTTGTGCCATTGATAGAGTGTTTTGAAGCTGTCTGTATATGTCCATTATCGATTTTGATGTTTTCTTAGCTTTCCGATATAATGTTCTTTCTATACTCTTCCCAATTCAAAAAATGTGGAGATTGACTGAAACCTCGACTCTGTCTTTTCACTTTCTGTTTGAACATAGTAATTGCAATGATTATTTAAAAAAAAGTTCATAGGATTTGTCCCCTTTTTTGCCAATGGTGATCCACAAAGAGGTGTATATGTCCATGCAAAAAATACTGATGGATGCATGAAAAAGAAATGGATACATGCAAAGCAGATGGTTGAATATACAAATACTCCACACACAAATCAATACAAGTCAACAGTTCTTGAAAAAACAAAGGTTGATTTATGACCTGGGTTGTGTTTCTGGCTTCGTATAAAAATACATTGTATGTTGCTATTTTGGTTTCTATTTGCTAATTAATTCGGCTATATCATGGCCATAGCATTTTCCTTGGACTTTGCCCTTCCATCTTTCCATGCATTTGACAGTTTCCATAGCTTCCTATGGCTATAATACAACTTCATGTTCAGCCAACTACTTCCTTCTTCCTCTCAGTCTGCTGCTATTCATTTTTTGTCTTTTGCATTAGACTTCATACTGCACAAAATTACAAAGTAAAAAAAAAAAAAAAAACCATTCAACTTATGTTTGCTTGATGCATCTTCCAAAGTTGAACAAGTTATACCGATCAGAAGCTGCCAAGCTTTCAAGTCGGAACTCAAACACATGCATCCTTTTCAACTGCACCGTCAGGGACATTGCCACCTCATGGATCTTGTTTAATATTTAAATAATAATCGGACTTGATCTGTGATCATTCCATATTTATATTGTACATCAATTCATCCATTTAGAAGGGTCAAAATAAAGTGGCAATTATACCAAAGTTATGTCATATTTATGTTAAATTAGAATTTATAATATATATAGTTAATATAAAATCAATAATCATACATTCACTAAACTGATTAATAATATTTACATAATTTTTCATTATTATTATTAATGTGTTTGTTACTCATAATTATTGAACCTAATTTTCATTCTCCTTCTCAATGAAGCCAAACTTGATCTTTAATATAAAATTATATAAAAATATAAAGATATTGTGAATAAAAATAACTTAAACATTACATACATATTGTATACAAATATTTGACAACAAAAATAATAATGCTACTAAAGTCAATAATATTTGTGACATGGCTACTCACTGCATTTGTATGATTTGGGTGCTTTCCAATAATAACATAGAAGGGAGAGCTTGCTTGTTGCCGTGGATTCATTTTTGTCCACATAAACTTGACCACAATATTGAAGGTAGAATTGCCAACAACAAGCTCTTCCATATACAAACCATTGGAATGAATCAAATGGCTCACTTGTTCTTCCAATTCTACTACAACCTTCTCAAGGTCTTTCACATTATTAGCATGCTCTAAGCATGAAATTTCTTCCACATAAGCCCAGAGGCAGGAGTCCCGAGTGACCATTGTTAGTTGATCAATGCCTGTTAGGGGTGGTTGGAGTTGGGTATTCACTTCATTGTCTTTCAACCACTTTTGGAGAGTTTTATAATGACGAGGCCTTCCATTTTTTATGTAGGGTCTAGAGCCCCCATTTTTGCCCAATCTATAAAAATTAGCGATGTCAAGGGGTTCAACGAGTTGCCTGTTGTGAGCGCCCAGTCTTATCCACACTTCACTACACTAGAAATATTCCACTAATTCGTCATTGTCGACCATTGGTATGATCTCATCCCACCAACCTGCCAACTTCACCCCGTTGAGGTTATCATCAAAGTTTGCTCTATTTTGCTTGTTCTTAAAAGAGTCGTAGTATCTAGTGTCATTTTTGAAACATTGGAGATGATACTCTTCTATTTCTTTGATGGCCACTTCTATATTTCCTCTTACTCATTCTCCAATTTGGGCATGTTCTCCCTCTGCCGCTTCAAAACTTGTCCCACTACTCTCAGGGAAAGTTTTGCTGGGCAATGCTGCACAAATTTTTTATTAGAAAATCACAATTCAAAATCAATTATTGAAACCAATAAAATCTACCAAGGTTGTCTACTCAAGTACTAGAAGATTCTTAATTGATGCAAAAGACACACCCATTGATGGATATTGCAATCAAGTAATTACTCCTTTAAATAGGATCCAATAATAATAAAGATTAAATACCCTAACAAATATTGGGATTGTGTAAAATTCTCAACTCCTTATCAAATTGGGTAGAATTATCAGCTCTTATGACTTCAATAATTCTTGTACATATATGTTTCAAGTTGGTTGCAAAGCACATAGAGGTGATTCACTTTCTGTGTTCTTCATCTCCATTTTCTCCAACTTCTAAGTGATATATAACGATACTCTACAACTAAAGTGGAGGAGATGTTTCTTTTTCCTGAAAACAATTGGAAGAAAAACACTATGTACAAAACCCTCTCAACGATGGATATTAATCACTCTGGTTGCTAATAGATCTAAGTTTAATTTGGATCCTATATGCTAGTAATAACAACACCAATAGATTATTACAACCACAAAACCAAAGAAACGAGTAAAACCAATTTATCATAGAAATACTATCAAAACTTTTATATCGCAAGCAAGATAGAGAAAATTTGAATTTAAGAATGTAAAGCAACAAAATTTACTTGAATTCCAAGCCCAAGTGCGTCCAGTTGTGCTATCCTGCTGTCTTGATAAATTGATCACACTTCTGACAAAAGAAGGTCTAAAAACTCATTCAACTTCACTATGTTTTGCAAGGCATTGGGTAAGATATGGCCATAACCAACATTCTCTAAGATGAATTCCTCATAATTAGCATATGAAGTTTGGAGGGTATAATAGAGGATGGGCAACACAACAAACGTAGGAACCCTTCCCTCAACTCTAGAACCTTTGACTAAAGTCGAGAAGGATTACAAATTCCTTTAATACATCCATGCATACATGCCCTCCTAGAATGCTCAACAATTAATCTGCATTAAAATTGCATTACTTTGCATTAACCGACAACCCCGAAGCTCTTAGAGAGGCATCACCCCAAAGCGACCAAAGAGGCAAATGCGTCGAGTTCAGGGAACGCTCGTCGGTTTTCAAGGTTTTGTCCGCCAACAAATAGAAGCCTTCGAAGATCGCATGCACCTACACCTGCACTTATGGCATCAACATGTCACCATATCCCCACTCCAAATCCCAACAATGACATCACGTCCTTGACAACCAATAGAAAACACAAAAATTAATTTGCCAAAAAACCCACATAAATAAACAAAAAATAAACTATGTCAGAATACTGCAACGGGGACAAATTTAAATTTCTTATATAAAAACTAATAACCCAATTAATAAATAAAAATGCATTCACATTATTATAAAAAATCATAAATAGATAAGAAAATGATAGCATTAAAAATTATGAAAAATGCATTCTCACATATTATTATAAAATTCATAAATAAGTTAAAAAATGCTATCATTGAAAATCACGAGAAGTACATTCACAATAATTTAAAGTTAAACCACAACTAACCAAAGGGAATCGTTAAAGCAAATTCTAAATTATTTATTGTTAGACTACAACCAACCAATGCCGAGTTGGAATACTTATCCAATCCTCACTTTAATGAGAGGCGAGAGACTCTAAACTAGTCAGGGACTCTAAATTAGTTAGGTGACCCTGGAACAACAAGAAACGAGAAACTCTAAATTAGTTAAGGGACCTTGGAACAACAAGAAACGAGAGACTCTAAATTAGTTGGGAGACCTTTGAAGAAAATACAAAAATGAAAGAAAGCATTTTGGATAAGCCCCTCCACAAAAACGAACTAAAATATCCGCAGATATTTCCACCAATTGCAAGCAACTACACCGCAAAAATCTCTCGAGACTCAATTATCCGCTCTGGTCGGTCCTACCAGTTCATCTTTTAACCTGACGAGTGAATCTGCGACTTCATGCTCTTGATCCAGCTCAGTCAAAAGCTAAAAATGATCCATTTCAACCGCGGCTAAAAGAAATTAAGGGCCTCATCAGCTTGTAGGCAAATCAGGGGATTCATTCATGCGTACCCATTTCTTTATGGTTAGACGCCATTCCTTCGTGCTATAAAGATCACATTTTGGACACTTTCAATTCTTCAATTCCTTCTCACAGCCGTGTAGAAACCCGTCTTCTTGCCTGTGGCATTCGACGCAGAAATCGTTCGATTTGACCCTGAATTGGTCCAATTTGACCCTGATTTGGCCCAATTCGTCCCATTTTTCATTTCTCTGTCCCTGTAAATTGTTTTGTATATTATAGCCGTCTAGGGTATCTAATTCCTTTTTGGGTACAGTGTTGGATATTGTAGACTCTGCAATCTCCGTACACAGTCCTGTTGTTTGATTATACCGGACGATTTTGTATAATTGTATGAAATTTTGTGTATATGTTCTGCAATTTCTCTACCGTCAAGAATCCACGAAAAATTCTTGATCTTTGAAGGGTCTTGGGTTCGATTCCTGTAAAGAAACATCGAAGTTCAGAAATATCCTCAATGGGTGCTTTGCAGGGGCCTGTGATATGCCCAACTGTGTCAGTAAAAAATGAAATTATTGTTTCTGTGTTTCCTTTGACTGGTGCCCCGGCCAAGCGATCCAATTATTTCAGAAGCAGGTTCTGGGGTTTCAGTAAAAGGAACTGTAGGGCTAGAATTTGTACAGAAAACTTGTCGAAATCACTTTACAGCGGGGTTCGATGCAGCTCAAGCATGTCCTCTAATAATGGGAGCATGGCGGACAGCTTCAGCGAAAACGACGAGGATTATGTTAATTCAAGTGTCATTGAAGCAGGTACTACTATGTAAAATTGTTTGCTTTTTCGCGAAATTGACCCAAAAAAACTGGGTTTCTTTCCACATATTTATATTTATTTATTTATTAAATTCGAGAAACTGGTCTTGTTGCACATTCGAACTGTAATTTGTATTTTTTTTACCAATGTATTAGTTTTACTGGCATATATCCATCTTAATCCAAATCTATTATGTTAACCCCAAATCTATCATGTACTGAGAGGTACTAAAGTCCTAGAAATAACAATTAGTGTTTTTGCACCTACTTGGTGTGGTTAAGTAGCCTCTAAGGGGTTGTGGGTGCGAAAACATTGATTGCTACCTCGAGAATTTGATCCACTTGGCACATAATAGGACCATAGTTTGTAATTTTAGGTTTCTGTCGATCGAAAGATTTGTTAGGGAATTTTCTGTACCAACTGCATGGGAAATATGCAAATCGATGGTTTAGGCTGGCCAATTGTGGTCCATCGTCAGGGAAGTTAGATGTGCAGAGAAAACTGGGTGAAGATTCCAAAACGACCAGTTGAAGTTTCACCTAGTTTGATCTGTTTATCCATCTTTCCTGACGATGGAACGCAATTGGCCACCCCATCACGTCAAGTTGCATACTTCCCACACAGTTGACCCAAAAAGTTCTTCAACAGATTAAGACAGATCTATGCTAGTGCAAAACATAAAATGTACTTTTTTATATGTTTTCATGATGCACAGTTTGAAATAGATTGCAATTAAATAGCCTACTCATCTTGTAGAAGTTAAAACTACTGGGGTTTGGAGCATCAGAAGAGACCTCTGTGGATCCATTTTGCTCTGCTAATAGTTCTTATTTATAATATATATCAAGTTGGGCTGTGAGTTAATTTGTTTATATATAAACATTATATTATATAAATACTAATTACACCATATAAACAATTCAGGCGGATAGTAAGTGTTACACGCACATGTGCACGGACACACACAAACTGTTGATGGATCCCCCCTACCATCACTGAAAAGAGGTGCCTTTCGGAAACTTTAGGAATTCAATGTTTTGTTTGGAAAATAATTCTAAAGAAGACTTATTGGAAAATTCTGAGTAATATTTGACAGCTTATCGGAGATATTTGCCTGGAATTTTTTATAAGATTGAAAACTCTGCAAAAATAAGATAAATCATTTGCCTAAGCTGTTACTGTTTGAGATTTTATTGGCCAGTTGTTTTAGAACTATTACTCTTGTCTGTTAGACAAAATCTATCTTAACCTGCCAAGTTTTAGGTTTCTTTTATTTTGCAAATTTCCAAAACCATTGAATTTTTTTCTTTATTGGATTATTTCTAATGCTTCAAAGGCTATTCAGTTATTTCCGCTGTTGGAAATATTTTTGGCAATATTTACTTCTTGGGGTTCTATTCATCAGTTGGCATTTGTATGGCATATTAAGAAGATAAAAGGTTTGGTTTCTCTGAACTTGAAACTAATAAAAATTATGTTTTTTGGAAAAGTAATCTATTGCCGGTTCTCAACGTGGTGATTTTGATTCACCATTAAGCAAAACCCCTAATTTGTTTGCTTGAATTGCACTATAATCATAGTAGCAAGATTTGGCCATATTGGCCTTTGCTGTACAGAAATTTGTCAGTAGTATGAAATTCGGTGAATTTTGGTATACTATGGATACTGTATGGTGAAGTCATTTTTTAATACCTTTGAAAATATGCCTCGTGTCTTTGATACCCTTCCACTCATAAACCCATAAAAGGGCCAAAAATATTTTTAACTAAACACTAAAGAACCTATAAATATAAGGTTAATTGTCAAATTTTGAATGAATGAATTATTATTTGTTTATGTAAGTCCACACATAAACCCAAAAAAAAGCAAAAATATTTTCAAAATAAACACACAGAAAACCTATAAATATAAAGTCAATTGTCAAATTTTCAATAAATGAATTATTATTTTTTATTTAATGCCTGTTTATGATGTTGAAATTCGTCAAAATTTGGTGAAAAAATGCATATTTTTGTATTTATGAGATGTAAACTTTTGTATTGGATTTTGTTTTAGGTATTTTTTCTAGACTATTCATGTTCGAATCTTGCACTATGACTATAATATGATAAATTTCTAGAAACAAACATGAAATTTCTGTTCTACATAAACATACATCTTAAGGCCTCACTACATAACAGATTGCATAACTTTTATTGGTTTTCTCTCTCACTGATTTATGTCCTTTCACAACCTGTTTTTGGTTTTCTTTTAGTTGTTGCCATAATAGTTTTCCTATATTATTGGATTGTATTGTTTCTCCATATTCTAAAAATATGCTGTAAATTGAACTGGTTGATATCATCCTTAAAAAATTGGATTTACTTGTTTTGAGAAATATTTATTTATAGGTCTTAGATGAAAGGTATATACATTATCTGTATTGAATGTGAGTATTTACTTATAACGTTTTCCCCAAATCTTAAGAATCCAAAAGTCAACTGCAAAAAATAGAGGTTTCACAATATTATGCTTGTGGCAGAACTATTCTAATCTTGTTTCTTATTCCTTTTTTAATCGAAGTTTGATATCAGTTTATCAAATTTGACTCTGCAGTTGAAGTGAAAAGTGGAGCAGAAGGTTTCTTAATTAAGATGAGAGATGGCAGACACGTAAGATGTGTGCATAATAATCCCGAAGGTGGCCATCTCCCAGACTATGCCCCACAACCTGCGATTGTTCTCAAAATGGAGGATGGAAGTGATCTTCTTCTTCCTATAATTGTCTGTAAGTTTGCTTCTGGAGATCATGCTATTACTTCAATTTTTTTCCCAAAAATTATTCCAGCTTACGGCTTAACTAGGCATAGTTTGTTTTTATAAGCAATAAAATTTTGAATTTGTGAAAAGCATCAAACAAATTGCAGGAATGCCATTTCATTAAAAACCATAGGTGAAAAGCATTAAACAATTTACAAGATTGTCTTTTAATAAAATAAAAACGTATGTAGAAAACAATCAGTGTTCAAATAAGTTATTAGTGGCTAAGTAGTCATGCACATAAAATCTGTTTCTTAGCTTAAATTTGACTTTCACTGGAATGCGATGAAGGGATGCGGTAGATTTCAAGGTTATGCATGGATTCCGTTATTTAATTGTGAATATCTTGGATACATTGTTTGAGTGCGTTTTTTATTTTTTGAGTTTTTGCCTTTGGGGTGTTTCTGGATTTAGTTCTTATTAACTGCGAACATGCCATTTATTGATAATATATATATATATATATATATATATATATATATATATATATTTGTGTTTTCCGTTGAATAAGAGAATGTAATCATTAGCATTTCGCACCATTTAAGAATTCATCGTTCTAGTGGAGTTGATAAGAGCATATTAACTGACAACTGCTTGTGAGGACAGTTTTACTTCTTCTGTACCAAAGTCCAACTCTACAAACCACAGCTTGTGTGTACTTTTCATCTTTAGTTTTTAGTATTTTACGATATTTACTTATTGAGATCACAATCTCAACTTCAAGATCGTCTTTTAATAACGGTGATGGGCTACAGAATCACAACAATATACTGCGGAATCCCATAGCTTACTTTAATTAATAATTTTCAATCTGGGATTGTACAAACTTCAGAGGTACCACACACTATATATGCAAATGGCAAGGACTAAGCTATTGAGAAGCATGATGTCAATGATTTCTAAATGGTCTTAATCTATGATGCAAATATGAACCAGGTAAACCATCTATGTATATAAGAGATTAATATAAATATCTTCGTCCAATTAGCAAAAAATACAGCAAGGGTAATTATCTTAACTACTGCCTGTTCATTCAATGGCTGAAATTGAACAGTGCTAATGAATAGTAATGATTATGGTTATGAGTAATTAACATGAAGAAATACATGAAAGATATATTGCTAAGAAATTAGAACAAAATCACAGACACTGTACAGTAAACAAAGGAATTCATCAATTACCTTCTCTGAGTGGGCCCTTACTCAATGGAGACCGAAGACCCTTGGATGAACTTTAATAAACACTGTTATAAAAGAGTTTCCATTAATAAAAAATACTGAAATTACATTTCTGTTCTATGGTTTGAATTGTTTTGCCACAGTCCGATTAGGAAGGGAGAAGAAGTTTATTTGAGCTATGCCACCTACTTAATATAGGGGAGTCCTTGGATTCCCTGAACGGTTCCAAGAGGGATCCCTAGACTTCACCCTACTACTACCTAAGAATAAGAAAAATGTTTTCTCAAGTAAAAGCCACCCTCAGTCATGGCTGAGTCATGGAGCTCTGAACTTCAGTTTAACCATTTCGGTTGCTTCATACTAGATAGTGCCACAAAATGGATAACATAATCCCTGAAAACACTCTTTGTGCTGCTAGGGTTGAAAGACACTGCAACATAATATTAATGTGGTTATCTTGTGAAGGGTTCCTATTTCTTTGGTAGTGCGTTTGCATGGAGACAATTCTCTAATTAGCACAATGATGATTCTGCAGCATCATAACTTAAATCCACAATGGTAATTAGGTGCAAACAATTTCATACTGTAGCATAATGAACATCACATTTAAATCAAGGACTTAAGTAACTTCAGGCTGCAGGCATTCCATTTCACTTTCTCATCATTAAGCCAAATCACTTTTTTTTTAGAAATACGCTATGTTACCAGGATACAGATATGGATCCAGATTCGGATTCGCCAGATTTTTGAAAAGGCAGGATCCGGATACGGCGGGAAACTGCAAGTACAAAAATATAAAAAATAATTTTATAATAATTTAAAAAAAAAGAGTGAAGAATCAAAATTATTCACGAAACACAAGAGTAGAACTTGGGTTTAACCATTTCGATTGCTTCATACTAGATAGTGCCACAAAATGGATAACATAATCCCTGAAAACACTCTTTGTGCTGCTAGGGTTGAAAGACACCGCAACATAATATTAATGTGGTTATCTTGTGAAGGGTTCCTATTTCTTTGGTAGTGCGTTTGCATGGAGAGAATTCTCTAATTAGCACAATGATGATTCTGCAGCATCATAACTTAAATCCACAATGGTAATTAGGTGCAAACAATTTCATACTGTAGCATAATGAACATCACATTTAAATCAAGGACTTAAGTAACTTCAGGCTGCAGGCATTCCATTTCACTTTCTCATCATTAAGCCAAATCACTTTTTTTTTTAGAAATAGGCTATGTTACCAGGATACAGATATGGATCCAGATTCGGATTCGCCAGATTTTTGAAAGGAAGGATCCGGATACGGCGGGGAAACTGCAAGTACAAAAATATATAATTTTTGTTTATACTTTATAATAATTAAAAAAAACAGAGTGAAGAATCAAAACTATTCACGAAACACAAGAGTAGAACTATAAGTTATTGCCAAAAGAGAGTTTTCATGCATATTACTATTAGGCATTCATGTAGAATAACTGATAATTTGATAAGTTATAATCATGATTGATACTGATAATGTTGAAGATCATCTCAGCACAAACATGAAGTAGGTCATAACAGTGTTTTTGTGAGCCACATCCACATGCCCATATTAGCAGTGAATAAAGTGGTTTTCTTGAAGGCTATGGGAGGACTAAATAATAGTGTGGGTGAAGTGACCAACAACATAGCACGTAAGGATAGATCAGCCCTTGACAGCAGACCTTGACCATAAAGATAGATCGAATGAAAACCTTGAGAGCAGACCTTGATAGATCAGAGTTCGAGAGCAGGTCTTGAGACAAGGATGGATCAGACCTTCAACAAGTATGGGGTTTAGAGTTTTAGCCTTTAGGTGTTCAACACAATGTTTTAAAACTCGAACTCGGACTCAGACTTAGCCAAGGATCAAATCAGACTCGGTCTTGGACTTGGCCATGAGTCGGACCGCTTTGGACTTGGCCATGACTCGGATCAGCTATGGTTTCTTGGTTCAGCAAGAAACAGACCTTTGTGGTACTTAGTTCAGCCGAGGCAGAGTACATCGCAGCTAGTGCATCCTGTAAGGAAGCAATATGGCTTCGGAATCTGCTTGTAGATTTGTATGGTCATGAGCTTGATGTGACAGTGATATTTTGTGATAACTAGAGCTGTGTAAAGTTCTCAGAGAACCCTGTGTTCCATGACAGGTCCAAACATATTGAAATCAGATATCACTACATCAGAGACATAGCTCAGAAGGTAGCAGTGAAGCTCCAATATATCTTCACAGATGAGTAGACTGTAGATATCCTTACCAAGCCTTTGTCCAGAGTGAAGTTTGCATACTTCCGTGAAAGGCTTGGGGTGGTGGAGATTCCCTTCCTCGAGAAGGGAGATTGATGACTAGTATGGCTGTTGATGAGGCACAAGTCGAGATTTGTGCTTGACTCCTTTGTGGAGTGTATCCTTGTGTGGGACGGTTCTTGTGTGGAACGAGTTCTTGTGTGGAACATTATGATCATACTCCTCGATGGACTGAGTTGAGTTGATTGTACTCCTCGATGGACTGAGTTGAGTTGATCATACTCCTCGATGGATTGTGTTGATTGTACTCCTCGATGAAGTGAGTTGAGTTGAGTTGATCGTACTCCTCGATGGATTGAGTTGAGTTGATCATACTCCTCGAGAGTTTTGTGTGGACTCCTAGTCCTGTATGGACTATGGTTTTGTGTGAACCGAGATCAATTCTGTGTGGACTCCTAGTCTTGTGTGGACTATGGTTTTGTGTGGATTGAGATGAGTTTAGTGTGGACTCCTAGTCCTGTGTGGACTATGGTTCTGTGTGGACCGAGATGAGCTCTATGTGAACTTCTTGTCCTGTGGACTGTATTGATCACACTTCTCGACAGACTGAGTTGTGTGGATGGACCTTTCTTATGATGACGAGATGGATGAGACAAGCTGTGACGATCAAATGATGTTCGGATATGTTCCAGCGTGATGATACTTCTCTAGCTAAGAGGGAGTGTTGATGTTTTGTAGCTACATGAAGTAGCCTCACTAGCTAAGTCGGCCCATAAATTAACAATAAATAATTAAAATGCTGCCCAAAGACAAGTTGGCCCAGTTGAAGAAGTCAAGTCAGCCCTAGTGAAAAAGTCAGCCAGAAATCTAGTATAAATAGAGGGGACACCCTCTTCATTTGACACACTCACTCAAGATCGTACAAGCAAGGTGAAGTTCACTCTGGGTTGTAGAAGACTGATTTTTGGGGCTCTTTCTTTTGTATCATCTCTAAATGTGATCTCTCTTGATATAGATCACTTTCATATCTGATGTACTTAAAATTTGTACTGAATCTCTAAATAAGAAAGGTTTGCTGGGTTTTTCCCGAGTTTGGCTTTTCCCAGGGTAAATTATTGTATTCTTGTGTTTCTGGGCATGGTTATTCTTTCAGTGATCCTATATTTGTTTATGCTGCAAATGTGTTGAAAGAATGAAAATTATACTGCTATAATATAAATTAACAGCTAGAAGGGTTTGAGTCTTGTTAGATCTTTCCAAATGGATCCCAACAGTTGAAAGCTATTGCAATAGTTGCAATAAATGGATCCCATTGGTTGGATGAGCTCAGCAATAATTCCTTCTAAAAAATGTGCTCCCCTGAAAAAAGAAATAACCAAGAAGGCTTCTAGACTCTTAAAGGAAAATTGAAATCCTTTGTATATAATAATAATAATATCCATGTCTGGAAATTTATGATATAAATCATAAATAAAATTTCATTATCATTTATGTATGTTTTATATGTCTGTATATTTGCATAATTCATCCCTGAATAATCCTCAAATTCTAAACTATCTGTGTACTTGAGTTCTACCTGCTTCAGTTTTTGTAACTTTGATGAACTATCAATATCATTTCTGTCTGTCATGTATTCAGAGATTTGTCTTTCAACTTTTTATGTACTTAAAAGTTAAAACTGATAATTTTGTCATGTTTATCACCATATGTGCTCAAAATTGACGTCTGTCTAGGGCAACAATAAGTTGTGAAATCACTTTGTTAAATCGAGGGATGAGAACGTCTATACATTTATATGCTTTGTGAAATACTTGCCTGCCTACATAAATATACTGTTCTAGTGTCTGGCACTTAGACTACACTGAAACTGAAGAGACAGCATTACAGAGTTTTGCAGGAAAAGGAGTATTTTACCATACATTTAAAACTAATTGGATTGCAGTCCTGAATCAACCTATTCTGTCGACTTGTTTTTGTTATATGTATTCATTTATGACCTTCCAATTTTAAATTGTCGTTTAGGACCTCATACATGTAACATGATTTCATAGAACTTAGTTGACATAAATTTACTATACAATTAATTTATTTATGGACGATAACATTCACAGGTAATGATCATGGATACTGATAGATTGCTGAATATTTTGTATTGTCTGATTTGAAAACCTTGCTATTTAAGATATAACTATACACATGATCCTGACATGCATATATAGGAGTGAAAAATTAATGCTTTGACCATGTTTGCAAGAGTCCGAATTTTACAGGGGACAAATTGAGTCCATGGTCTGTCAGGTAAGCTGACGGGTTACGAAGGGCATAGTCTTTGTCAACCAATGATGGGTTAGGCCCTGGCTTTTATTATTGCTAATAATTTATTCATGAATGTTTAGACTGTAGAGCTTGAGCATTGCAATCCATTTAAATGCTTATGGAAAATTATGTACTGTATCTGTGGAGAATGTAATGGTCCAAGGTTTGCTTTGTTTCCATTTCATTTACGAAATTCAGTTACTGAAGTATTTCTTTGTCTTGCAGTAGAGATGCCTAGTGTAATGTTGATGGCAGCGATTCGCAATGTCCAAGTTGTGAGTAATGTAGTGGATGAATTGTTTTTCTGCATTTCATTGTGTCTGTTCTTGTAGCGATGTCTATTAAACTATTTATTTCCTAGTCCTTTACCTTTTACATAAATGTTAATTTATGAGTTGATGGAGATAGACGTTCAACTGAATTTAAAACTTTGCTGCAGGCTAGACCAACGGTTTATCAGATTTTGAAGGACATGATTGAGAAGATGGGATATGAAGTAAGTTATGTAAGACATGTAGAGTGTAGGTGATATGTTTCACCTTTTTCCTAACTTCTGGACGTGTTAAAGAATTATGCTGTTAGGCATGCTTTTGACAATGCATGAATACAATGCTATTGTAGGTAAAGCTTGTTCGAGTAACACGAAGAGTACATGAGGCTTACTTTGCACAATTATACCTAGCTAAGGTATATACATGAATTATTTGATGCACTGTCTTGAGCTTCTTCAACTATTATCTTTTATTAAACAGATTATTTTTTATTTTATGTCTTTTGAAATCACAGATAGGAGATGAGACAGAAAGAGTTAGTTTTGACCTGCGCCCTTCAGATGCCATCAACATTGCAGTAAGGTGCAAGGTATTAGTAAACTCTTTAAACAATCTAATGATATATAAGGATTAAATTTTAATATTTAGGGATTACAATTTCAGAATTTCTACTATATATGTGATTAAACGATTGCACACCAACTATGACATGCGATAGGATGTGTCATTTTGCATGAATGCTGGACCATCTAATGGGATGTGGTAAAGGTTTCAACTATTTCCTTTGAAAAATGCATTCTTTTTCTTTTGAAGAGATCATTGTATGATTCATTAATTTCAAAACTTCAAATATGCACAAATTAAAATTGGTCCTGGTTACCACCTAGTCTACTCTTAAGGCCACTGGATTACTTCTCATGAAACCCCAAATTTTCCCATTGAGCTCTCATGACTACTGAACTTGAAAGTTGACTATTCTACACCCACCATGATTGTAATAATCAACCTTACAATGAAGAAACTAAGACTTGATAATGCACATTTACATTGAAACCAAATATGGACTGTACACTAACATGGTGATAAAATTATAGCTTCAGAAGCTATTATAAGCTATTACATATCATCACTGACTTCTAACTCCTGCCATGTGTCCTCTTTTTTCTCTTGTCATGTATCATCTCCACCAGCTGCTATGTGTCCTGTCTTCACATGCCAAGTGACAGGTGTCATGTATAGGGGGCTGCTTCACATGCCAAGTGACAGGTGTCATGTATAGGGGGACTGCTTCACATGCCAAGTGACAGGTGTCATGTATAGGGGGGCTACTTGGAGGGCGGTTCCCTTAGGGGTCTGCTTAGGGCGGTTCCCTTAGGTGGCTGCTTGAGGCAGCCACCCCAAAATCTGTAAATAGTTTTCTCCCTTCCACTTTTTAGATGTTCTGATGTGTGAGTTCTAAAGTGTAAATCTCAATTTTTGCTTGTGAAGTAAATGTGAGGTTCGTCCGTTATAGTAGAGGATGTACATCAGCAAGTAGAAGGGTAATATTAACAGCAAGCAGAGGATATTATGAGCAGATTTTTAAGGCTGCCATACAATTATATTGTAAGTTGTTATTCTGCTATTAGTTTTGGCTTAGCACATCAAGAAAGAAGTCTATGATGTTTATGTAATCTGAACCTGATATATTATAAGAAAGATTGTTTGGATGGAGTTTTTTTTCTCCCTTTTAAGGGTTTTTCTCCGAGGTAAAACTACTGTGTTCATGTGGAAAAATTTGTGCACTTAGATTATGACAAGTAATTGATGAAAACATAAATTTAAATACTGTATTTCCGCTTGACTTAAAACTTGACAGGTGACATGCCTTGGAATAATTTGTGCACTTTGATTATGACAAGTAATTGATGAAAACATAAATTTAAATATTGTATTTCTGCTTGACTTAAAACTTGACAGGTGACATGCCTCATTGCATGTCTCTTTCCTAGATAGTCATTTGCTGCCTAAATACCATTGTCCAACACTTCCAACGTCGGACCAAACTCTGAAACAACTTCAAGTATCCGGAGCCACCTTGCCATACAACGGTCCAAAATCTAAGGCAAGTAGATCATATTGAAGTCTGGAAGTCTATCAAAACCATGTACAACCATATCATACTAGAATTAGGAATAGCTGTGTGACCCCAAAATTTTGGCAAATCATATATCAAAATGGTGAAATGCCTGAATGCATGCACTGCATGATGCCTTTTTTTTGAGAAATGCATCATCTATTATTTCACGGAATGAGTAGTCACCCAATGGAACAACGAGAGTTACAACAATCTAACAACAGGTTTACAAGGGAACTCCTGTCCTAAAATAGTCAGAAATGCGAGTATATTTGTCCATGCCCCAAAAAGAAGGGATTGAACATCTTTATGGAAAGAACCGAATCTGCGTTAAGCCAATTCCTGCTTAAAGTGTCTCAATTCCCTTAGGCCAAGAAGGGGTGGTTCCTCATGAAAAGTAGCATTACACCAATATTTCCACAGAAATCCAGTAGCAGACAACCAAACTGTGTGCCATAAAGATTTGCAGTTATCCCTACTCTCTCAAGTACCCTCCCAGGAGAAGATCTTTCCAAGGAAGTGGGGAAGTGGAAAAAGTTAAAATCCACCTGAAACATGCCCAAAAAATCTTGGAAGGCTGCCATTGTTTAATCCCTACCACAAAGCGTGCATGGAACATTCAGAATACCAACTTTATGAACTTTGGTCTGTAGAAATTTTGAGAATCTGACTCTTGATGCAAATTCAGAAATTTCACCTCAACCTTGAGGTTTCCTGGATCTATTTCCTATTAACTTTCAGCCTTAGGGATGAATCTGAAATATTAATTTACAGCAGCAAATACTTCACTTATTAAGTTATTTTCAATTCAATTCACAAGACAGCCTAATAAAATAAACACCAATCAACTGTACTTCAATGCCACAAAGTTTCAGCCCTTAGGGCACATTTCCCAAGCAAATTACAGATCTGAAAATGACTTATTACATCATATTATTACAGCAGTAAATCTGCCCCTTAAGCTTATAGATGTATGTTAAATCACTTAACAAATTCTGCTCAATGTTATGTTAAATCAGCATGCATAACGAGCCTACTTTTTGAATGTGTTTGGCATTGGGAAATTGAGAGATGAAGATACCTTTTGGTAAGATTTTGGATGGCAGCATTCTTCAAATAGTAAATCTCCCAACTTAGCCAATAAACAAACATAGTCTATGAGAATTTTAACATGTAGATTGTCACAAGCCACAATATAAGCTTCAATCTCAATAATCACATGAATGTGCAATGATTTGTTTTTTTGGAAAATCATTCATCTTATATCGTATTGTATAAAACAACAACTTTAGATCAGAAATATAATTGGATAGTTATATGGCATTCAAGAGGAGCTCCTCTTTTAAAAAGCAATTAATGTCTACACGTCTGCCTTGGCATCAAACACTGGAGAGTATTCAAGAGGATTTCATTCATCTTATATCGTATTGTATAAAACAACAACTTTAGATCAGAAATCTAATTGGATAGTTATATGGCATTCAAGAGGATTTCCTCTTTTAAAAAGCAATTAATGTCTACACGTCTGCCTTGGCATCAAACACTGGAGAGTATATATCTTTCCTTTATGGTTTCATCCTATGTGGAAAATTGGAAATTGTGTAGTTAATTCAGCATTGGAGATAGATAGAATGACTTCCTAATTAAAGGTGGCCCTACATCTTCTCCTATGAAAAGTGATACTTGTCAACCTGATGGTGTTCCGCATCTCTCTACCACTCTACCTAATCAGCCACATCCCCTAAAATCACGCCTTTCCAAATGAGGCCCAACCAAGAAGGTACCATATTATGATGGGATCCATCTTCATAATGCCTGATCCACTCTACAACTTAAGAAGACATGTTTAAAGTTCTTGTAGTCTAACACACACACACGCACACACACACATATATATTTGTTGTGGACCCCCCCTCTTTTGTCAATTTCTTTATAGTGAGTGGGAGGTGTAGAGTTAGACGGTCTCTCTTAATGCCTCTCTGTATTATCGTTG
Source organism: Larix kaempferi (assembly GCA_027924585.1). Lineage (NCBI taxonomy): Eukaryota > Viridiplantae > Streptophyta > Pinopsida > Pinales > Pinaceae > Larix > Larix kaempferi. Next base: position 1,739,106 of record BSBM01000204.1, on the reverse strand, counting down.
GGGACTAGGAGGACTCTTCATAACTCTCCAGTCTTTCCAAATATTGCCCTATACTTCGAACTGTGTTTTAGTTTGATTAGAGTTGGGAACAATTTTACAGTGCTCAAGGAAAATAGCTTTGACTAAATATGGAGATTTTGGGCATGGTTAGCAATTCTCCACTCTCCATTAGCATCTCTCTCTTTGTCCCACAAATCTATGAAAAATCTCTTCTTAAAAATCTTTTTATTGTAGAATTGAGAAAAGGCCATGTATGCTCTTGAATTTTGGGGAGTTCCAAATAGATCTCTTATTGAAGTCACAGAAATTTCTTGGCCACTGGTCATAGTACAAGTACAACTCCTTTGAAATCATCTTCCAAGCATGCAGATTCTGACATAACTATCGACAACTGGAAGAATTTAGCTTCAACCACATCATAAAGCTCAAAAGTTCCCCAGAAGTCTGCCTCATGGGGGGCTGTGGTGTACCTTGATAGCTGAAATAGAAAAATCTGAGCAGTACTGAGAGAAATGCAACTGTGGAGAGCAAATAAAACAGAACAAAGTTTGGAAGTAGCAGTGACTGGCATGCCTTTATTGATATTCTGAATAGAAAGCATTGTTCACTTGCCTCTTCGAGGGGGCAATCTTCAATTGAGCAGAGCTCCAATACAATATAGATCACTTGGCATCCAATTAGATAGCTTCTATCACTATAAATAGTTTTGATCTTTAACCCTAACCACCTAATGTGCCTTCAATAATGAGGCTACATCAACTACCTAGTGGCCCTTCTTTAATGAAGCCTCCTTACATTATTGATTACAGACTCTAACTACCCAGTGGACCTTATTTCATAAAGATTAGCTACTATACATTAAGTAACTCACTCCGTTAACTAGGGGAGTTAGGGAGGGACCCTAACAGAAGCAGTCATGACTCATTAGTATCTGTCTAACTGGTATTTGACATGGTGTTTCCCTAATAAACGGTCCTATTACCTGTTTGTTGTTTCCAAAACTAGCTGTTGTGCTCGAGTATCTATTTATCCGAGCCCCCTTTTTTCCTGGAAGAAACACTTCCTAGGCAACAATATAGAGTCCTCTTTTCCTCCTACTTGCCCCATAAGAACCTCTTAAGGATCAATTCCAACTTTTTGTATCCTACTGAGGGGAAAAGGTATGGGGAACAAAATACGGGTCCGACTATTAGAATCCTATCCAAAATAGTGGGCTTTATAGTGGGGAGAGTTCTCAAATTCTCAATTATTCCCTTTCTGCAGATGAATCTCTGTTCCAAAAGAAATTCCTGAATATCTGACAATTTGTCTTGGTTGAATAATTATCTAATGCTTCCCATCCAATAAAAAGAACATATGTTTTTTCTTCACTGTTTGGTAGTTCTTGCAGCTTCAGTTAATGTGTTAAGAGGGTGTAACGTCCTTTCTACTGGTTCTTGAGAGATCCGGGGTTAGTGCCATATCGCCAAATCATCAGCAAATTGGACATTGAGAAGTTGACTATCCCGTGGGAGCCAAAATCCCATAATTTGCCCCTGAACTTTGGCGGCCTCTAGTCAGTAACCAAGAGCATCTACTGCAGTTAAAAAAATATAGATCAAGGGGGTAGCTGTAGTAGATTTACATCTAAAGAGGAATGACTTCTGAAACCATGCCATTCAGGTACTCTGGCTGATGTATTACAAAAGAGTGTGCCTACCATTCTTGTGAGAACACTTTCAAACCAAACCATATCATTATATCTAAAATGATATCCTACTCTATCCTATCATTGGCTTTATCAAAGTCAATTTTAAGGAAGAGCACTTTTTGCCTCGACAATACTCTCCCATTCTGTAATGAGATTGTCTGGAATGAATCTTCCTTTGATGAAGCCTGTTTGCCTTAGTTTGACTGTCCTTGCTGCTATATGGAGTCTATTTGTTAACAGTTTGACTAAACATTATAGGATACATCAAGGAGAGTAATTATTCTCCATAGTCCATCCTCCTACCATCTCCCTTTTAGATCTTTTTGGAATAAGCTTAATCAATCGTGCATTCACTTCCTGCCTATGCTATGCACCCTCATTGTTGCTTGGCACATCTTCAGAAGATCACTCCCAAATATCGTCGAAAAGTTTCTGTAAAACTCACAAGGTAGGCCATTCATCCCAAGTGATATCCTATCCAACATATACTATTAATAGTCTTAGAACAGAAGTTCATCTTGCTGTAGAGGTTTAGACTCTAGAGAGAAGATAATGCTCAAATGGAGTTATTTGTCTCATCTCTTCTTTCGCCTCTTTCCTACTATTAGCACATCTTGTAGATGTTGAGATCATCTGAAAATGGTTCTGAAAGATCTCCCTTATATGAGCTTCATCTTCCATTAGTATCACTTGTTGATTTCTGAGAACTAGTATTCTCTCAAAAGTATGCTTCTTTCAAGTGCTGAAGATGAAAGTGTGATTGAGTCTTCTGCCTCCTTTATCTAGTTAATCTTTGCTTGAATCTTAGCTCCTCTAGCTTTATATTCTTCAGGAACTCTAAATTGCCTATCCAAATCGCCAGTCTTACAACTCTTACGTTGTTTTGTACACTGAAGAGGTCCAACTCTAGCTTTTCTGGCCAATCTAAGCTTGTATTTTAAGTTGAACCATATAATTTTTCTCCAGAGGCATACCAAAAAGTAACTATTCGTACCCTATGATCAGGAATTAAAGAGTTACCTTGTGGTATGCTCTGGGAAAACTTATGAGCTTCCTTTTGCGCCATGCTTCATCTCTCGGTCCACCCCTAGACTGAGAACGAGGTTAAGATTGAACTGGGACAACATGATGGGTCAAGGTCTGCCTTAAGGGCAGAAATTGGATGTGTGATGGGCTATTGCAAAGGGGCTAATACCAGCAGTGATTTTGCAAAAGGAAATAAATCAACAATTTGAAAAATTGTGTCCACAAGGTTGTTTTTGTGTTCCCGCCATTGGTTGCTGATGGTTGGTGTCAGATCAAATCGAAATTAATATTGATAAATTTGTAAATATGCCCCAAGGTACTTCAGGAAATCGAAATGGCAGTCATCAGAAAATTTAGAACTTGGGTGGGATCTAACCTTGAGAAACTTTTTTAGAAAGAGGACTGCAACACTTGGGTGGATCTAACCTTAAGAAACTTTTATAGAAAGAAGACTGCAAGCATGTGAAGAAACTTATTGAAAATTTTACTTATCTATGAATGGGCCAAGATCCTGCCTGGGAATGTCATCCAGAAAAGAGTTCGTCTGTGGTGGCATCCTGTGCAATTGTGGGCAGAAAATTTGGTCTCTCCTGACTTGGAAGATGAATTTCTGGCTTGCTCTGGAGAAGTGTATAAAATTTTGGAGCCTCAGATAGGCCTCTTTTGAGTTATCACATTACATGTGAGAGGTGATGTGCTTGTTTGTTTCAAAAGGTCTCAAGTATGCGTCTTTATAAATGCTTAGTTGGACACTGCAAACTCCTTTAGTGCCATTGTTAATGTTCTGGTTTTATCATGCAAGTCGATTCACCTATTTTCATGATCCGCATCTGGAGATATATATTAATAATTTATTCATGGGATACACACTACACTCATGTTGGATATCTAACTCTCACTAGGTATCCGTTTGTTTTATATTTCCTGAAAATGTCAAAGTCGGTCATGTTTCTGATATGATAGTATCTGACAGGTACCAATACAAGTGAATAAATATCTAGCTTACTGTGATGGAGTGAGAATTGTTAGTGATCCTGCTAAGCTACTGTCACGAACTTTAGGGTCAGAAGCTTTAAGAAGTAAAGAGTTAGACAGGTATTCTATGGTCCTATTTCTTTGTTTAGTAAATCAAAACGACAGTTTGATACCCTCATTCTGACATTTGCCGATACCTGTTTCCAGGCCTGATGGCAACCCCTGCTTTGCTACTGAGGAGTTTGATCTTGTACAGAAAATGATAATTGCTGCCAGTGAAGAGCGATATGTCGATGCAGGTATCACTTAATAACAAATTTATAATTATGTTTTGATAGCAATTATGATAGGCAGTTGATGTTCTATGGTTTATTATAAATTTCAGCTCAGTGGAGAGATGAACTCAATCAACTCCGTTCCAAAAGAAGTGATCGAACAAAGCAGGTTTGATCGCTTTCTATTATTTGTCAGATGAGATGCCAACTTCAATGATTTGTTGACATTGTAACTCATTCATCATTGCAATTATTTAATTTTTAGGCTCTAGCTGATGGTTCCTTTAATTGGAAAACGGTGCATGTTTTTTGATGCAGAAGTAGTCTATCTTGAAGGGCCAAGGCAATGGGAACCTCTGTACATAGTTGTATTGGGGAGCACATACTCTGAGTTGCATAGTATCATAACTATCTAAATAGTAGTTACTTCCTGCTGTATATTGTAAAATAATTGCCCTATTATGAGAACCTAATATCTTACTGTTTTGGTTCTTAGTAGTACACGAGTAATTAAAAATTTCACCCAGCTGGATATTTGCTAGTTATCCAGTTGAGCGAAATTTTTAATTGCTTAGTTCTGGTTGTCCTATGCAACCTTGATTTCTGTATGTCGGCGAGATTGTGCGTCCATAAACCTCCCAAGCCACGGTAAGAACATGGGTTACTACTAAGCATGGAATTATGGTTGAGCCTTGAGCTTTGCCAGCATTCAAAATGAATTGTGAAATTGCAATCTGGCACAAAGTTGTTTATTTCATGGGTGTGGAATATTGTAAATATGAAAGCATTCTCATTTGAAAGACCCCTGGTCTTTGTCATTTAACAATGTATGGCATTTACATTGCATGCTTTGACATATGCAGAGGATTAAGAAAATTAATCATTTGTTATGGTTTAGAACAGTCTGCAGTCTGCGGGTAAGAGGTTTTCTTTTCTTGAAGTTGTCTATATTTTATAATGCATAGATTTCATTGTAAATTCAAAAAGAAAAAATAGTAAAAAAATGAGTTCGAGGTAACGTATATTGATTTCATGTGTCTTGAGCCAGAAAGAAAACTAATGATTTTATGAACCTGTGCATGATTTTGCTAGCTTAAAAGAAAGCTTTATATGCATTTCAAACATGAGCGTGTGGTCAAATGGCGAAGTCCTTCAATTTGTGAGATACAGATTGTGAGATACAGATTTGAAGGTCCTTTTCCAATAGTAGCCGAAGCAGGGGAGGGCGAGCTTGTGTCTGGGCTTCCTTGGGTTATACATAATATACTATGACACTGAACTGTTGGAATATTGTTGGATTATAACGTGAGTGATAATAACTATTTAACTTAGAGAAAATTACATGTACTTAAAACAAATGGACGATAACCAGAACTGTGCATCTTGTGAGAGGGAATAACCTAAAATTCCAAAAGTATATTTGCATAACATAAAAATGTAATGATGCCTTGAAAACGAACATTATCGGCCTAGCAAAGAAGATAACATGTTGCAACAAACACATCATATGTCATTTGTAAGCATGGAATTAATATTGATTTGTATATATAAAATTAACATAGATTATGTTTGGTTTTTCAAATCACTAGAGTCTAGACCATAGTAGCATAATTCGGCCGTATTGGTACTTCCTGTACAGAAATTCGGAACAAATTCGAATTCATCGAATATTCAATGTAGGTGTAATATGGATACGGATTATTAGTGGACAATTAAATTTTGAAAACCAATTTAAAACAAAATAATTTTTTTTAATTATTTAAACACTATAAGTAGAAATACCATTCAATTTCATACTTTCTTATTAAACTGATAAGTAGTTTTCAACTGTGACACTTCCATATCAGAAGTTGTTGAGATTTTATATATATATATTTTTAAATATAGATTAAATTTTATTATATAAATGTCTATGTATATTTATAGTATATTTGTAAATATTTGATTAAAAATACTATATATAAGCAAGCTACTTCCGTAATTAATTATTGTTCAAGGTATCCATTTTTATTTATTTATTTTTTATCATATTGATTATTTATTCTATTTATATTTTCTTATTTTCTATGCCACCAATTTGTTTTGCCCTATTTATACTATTTTTTTATAGCACGTACAAAAGTTCTAAAACCATTTTGACCCAATTGTTGTTAATGTTCATGCTTTAGTGCATCATTCACATTGTCATGTATATTTATAAATGTACATGTTATTTGATATCCAGAAATGAATATTGTCTAATGCATAAGACGTCATATGTCTTCTTAAACTCTTCTTTCAACTTAGGCCCAGAAAGATTTGCCATTATGGTTTGGACAATATGAAATCAAATGTAACCATTTTGACCCAATTGTTGTTTATATTCATACTTTATTGCATCATTCACATTGTCATGTATATTTATAAATGCACCTGTTATTTGATATCCAAAAATGAATATTATCTAATGTATACGACATCATATGTCCTCTTAAACTCTTCTTTCAACTTAGTCCTTGAAAGATTTGCCATTATGGTGTCATCAAATGTATTTTATGTACAGTGGACAAATCATTTTTTTTTTGTGAGTGGAGATTATCCATTTCTTATAAAAATGGTTTACTTTACCTTGTACAAAACATTTCTATCATATTTTATAATTTATTTTAGTACTAGGTTTCTATCATATTTTATAGTTTCTTTTAGCATTAGGTTTATGCATTAATCTCAAAACTTGAAAACAAAAATCAAATAAGCCAATTTTGATAATTATATAAAAGAAAAAATCAAAGAAAACATGTTAAGCTAATAGAATCTAAAACTTCTATCAAATTAATATGAAAACACATGATAAAAACAGAAATAACATATATAATTTTTTAGTTTTCCCCATGTTTTCAATTTTGCTATTGGTTAATGAACTTAATGAGACTTATGTTCCATCATGGAAAATGTTATTGAAATCCCTATTTTTAAATCAAATAAATTATTTTTGAATGGTACCGTTGTTTCCAAATACATAAGTCAATATATGTGTTCCATCGTGCAAAATGTTTTTGTATCCATAACTTTAAGTCAAATAAATTATTTTTGAATGGTATTATCATCGTCAAACTAAATGGCGTTTTTTAATGTAATTTGAAAGATATTTTTAATTGGAAAAAACATGTAATTATGTTAGTATGTACACCTTCATAGAGTAAGTAGTCAAATTGTTGTACGGAAGGATCGTCTTGTCCCACATCCAAGGGTTTTTCATATATCAATTTGGTTTCTAATTAGGATGTGACCTTAAAATTAGATTATTATTGTTGTTCTTATTATCAATACAAAATTTAGTAACACATACAAGTTTCACATGCCATAAGAAAGACATTCTTGTACATACAAAAACTTAGTGCATTCAATGTCAAGTCAAGCGTGATGCTTACCGGCTATTGGGTGCAAGGTGATCACTAGTGAAATGTTAAACAAGTGCTAGCTTTGGAGTTACTCCAAAAGTGTTTCACCTTGCTAGGAGAGTGCTATGCCTCCTAGCCTCTTGATGATGCTTCATGGACATACAAATGGCTTTTCTTGGGTCACAGGTGGATGCTTGACTTTGGTTAAAGTGTTGGCATCATGCCTTTACTTATGGGGTTGTTGCTCTAATTGACATGTTAATTAACCCATTGGGTGCACACAATGGAGAAGTCAATTGCTCGATCATGGGAGGTACCTACTTAAGAGGAACACTGGGCCTTTGGAGGAGGACATTTAGTTGAGATATTCAGACGATGTGATATATACCTTGGAGGTTGGATACTTGATTTGAGGATACTTAGGTTGATGGGCATGCTTCATGGAGGTTGGTTATGGATTTGAACATATATGTTGCGGAGCATTAAAGCTTTGTGACTACATTGGGCTGCACACATGATAGGACATGTGGCACATAGTTAAGAGGAGTGCCTTGCATGAGAACACTTGGACAACAAATTATCGTGCAAAAAGAGGGAATGCTTGGACTTACATCTTGAACAAGTTATACAATTTGATGAGAACCCACCATTGTTGTCGTTTTTCTGGGGGTCAATTTTAGTAGCTGTTTTTACCTTCGTTTCAAAAAGTGTGTATACTGGTAGCACCATTTTTCATTTTGAGCCATTTTTTTGTGATTTTGAAACTTGTTGGTTATAAGAAAATTATAACTTTTATTTACAAGGGTCTTTTTTCAAAGTTTACAAAAAAATCTACATTTAGTTACAATGAAAAAACACACACTTTTTTGAATTCTTCTTAAGAATTAGAAACTAGTTAGAACGAAAAATATATATATTTTGAAAGTTTTTTTGTTAAACTTTTATCTTAAATATGCATCTTTTACGAGCACATTTGTTAAGAAATGAGAAAAAAACATTTAAAATCATTTTTTAAGTCATTTTCAATTATTTCAAAAATATAATTTAAGATTTTTTTTTTTAAGTGAAAAAACCCAAAAATGAAAAAAAAACTTAAAAACAAAATAAAAAAAACTAATCTAAAAAAACTAAGTCAATTTTTTTTAACCAAATTAAAAAAAAAAAAATCTAAAATAATCTAAAATTTTTAAATAAAATTTAAAAAATTTTAAAAAAATATAAAGAAATTTAAATTTAAAAAACAAATTTAAATTTAAAAAACAAATTTAAATTTAAAAAACAAATTTTCTATTTTTTATAAAAAAATAAAATATTTTAAAAAAATGAAAACAAAATTTTTAAAATAATTAAAATATTAAAAAAAACAAATTAAAAACAAAAAACAAATAAAAAAACTCGCCCCCCTCACCACCTCTGATCCCCCTCCCCCCATACCACCCCTCTCCTCCACCTTCCCCTAGCCCTCCCAAACCTCTCTGCTCTCCCCCTCCCCTCCCCTCCCTGTCCACCTATCTCCCCTCCCCCTTCACACCCCCGTCCTGCTACCCAAGCGCACCCCTTTCGGTGACCTGCGATTACCAGAATTGAGCCGCCGCAAAGTTGCGGCTCAAGGAGCAGATCCGTTCCTTGTGCCACCCAAATGTCGCTACTTCATGACGGTGCGATATCTGTTCCTTGCACTGACCGCCCAAGCGCCGCCACTTCGCGACGGTGCAATTCTGGGAATCATGGGCCGCTGGAAGGGGGGCACATGGGCAGCATGAGGGTGGGCGCAGAGGGGGAGGGGAAGGGGGGAGGGGATGGGAGATAGGTCGACGTGGGAGGGGAGGGGGGAGGGCAGAGAGGTGTGAAAGGGGGTGGAGGGAGGGGTACGTGAGGGTTGGGGGAAGGGGGAGCAGAGGGGTGGTGGGGGGGAAGGGGGAGCAGAGGGGTGGTGAGGGGTGGGGGAGGGTTTGATTTTGATTTTTTTTTTTCTTTTTAATTGTTTTTTAAAATTTTGTTTAGATTTTTTAAAAAATATTTTAATTTGTTACAATGTTTTTGTAAATTAATTTTTTTTTTTTTTTTAAATTTAAAATTTTTATATTTTTTAAGTTTTTATTTCTAAGTTTTTTTTTCTAATGTTTTTCTAATTTTTCTTAATTTTTTTTTTAAAGAAATTTTTTATTTCAAAAATGTTTTTTTTTTAAATGTGTTTAAAAATTAATGTTTTTTTTTTCAAAAATTGATTTAAAAAAAAAAAAAAATTTGAAGTTTTTTTTCTTTTTTTTAATTTGTAATTTGTTTTGATAATTTTAAATTGATATTCAATTTTAATTTTAATTAATCAATTTATTTTTAAAATATTTTGTTTAAATTTTTTTTAAGTAGAATTAATTTTTCGAAATAATTTTAATTTTGTTTTTTTTTTTTTTATCTTTTTTAATAAATTTTGTATTTTTTTATTTAATTTTTTTTAAGTTATTATTTTTTAGATTTGATCCTCAAATAAAAATGAAAATAATTTTTATGTGCATCAATAGGTAGCGCAATGGTCGTAGGCCACGTTTCAATCCAAGGGCCAATTTAGGGTTTTGATTGCAATGATACTACTGATGGTTCATTGTGTGGTTGTTTTTTAGTGTTTTTGATGCAAACATAAGAATTTTTATGGCCTTAGAGTTCTCATTCTTTATATTTCATCATAAATTCTACTTTTTATGGTTTAATATATGATTTTATTATGAATAATATCATAAATTCTTTTATTTTATATTGAAAGAGAGGTGAAATAATTTCTTGAATAATTTGTGTTTAACTCATAGCTAGTTTTAACTAGTGTTAATAAGGGATTTAATAAATACAATTTTAAATTATGTTACAATGATATAATAATGTCATTTTCTGAAAAAATGTGCTACCGGTAGCATCAGTTTTCAATTCAGGGTGTGATTTTAAGGTTTTTGTAAACAACAATAATGATTATTTTGGTCCATGTCTATATTTTTAGCCACAAAAAAAAGTGGTGCTATCGATAGCACCACTTTTTGATTCGGGTTTTTTTTTGGTGTTTTTAATGCAAAAATATGAGTTTTTATGGCTAGAGTTCTCGTTTTGAGTATAAAGTTCTCGTCAAGTTGTATAACTTGTTCTTGTTGGAGAGCACATCTTCTTGGAGGGGGGGCATTGAGCCCATGGAGGATCATCCATGGAGGGGATTTCACTTTGGGGGTTGGATAAACACTAGTTTGACACATACATCATTGTATTGTGGAGTGCCCCATGTGGAGTTACCTTGTTGGTTACTTGTATGGACACATCTTTATTTTATGTTAGCGTCCCTTACCTATTGCATATATAAAAGTACACATTAGTTTGTTAATTCTCTAACCATCATCCATTATTGGTATATTAGTTATGGTTAGGCTAGTGTAGTGTTAGGTTACATCATGATGACTTCATTCGTATTTATAATAAAGAATATTATTTTGTATTGTCCTCTCATATTGTCTTGTGCATTGGATACATTGTAAAAAGAAGTTGCCCCCTTGAAGAGGCTTACTATTCATTGACTTTTTATCATTGTTAAGGCGTGAAGCTACTTTTCTTTCTATTTTTATGCTATTTGGATAATTGGTTCATAACATTTGGTTTCAGAGTATGCAGTCCTTGGTTTGACTCTTCAACGAGTCATTTTGCCATTTTTTGTTGTAACCTTTTTATATTTATATTTTTTTTGCGAAATTTTAGATGGTGATTTTCATAAGGTGTTGATGATACATAGTAAAGTACCTATGGTGAAAATGTTGGATTCTGGTCTGCCACCAATTCAAATATATAGTTTATGGAATTTAGGGTTTTAACTAGTTCAACAACTTGTACCAAACATGTGTTATGGGTAAAACTATTATCTGTGAATATTTCAAGATTGAAATTGAATGCTAGAGGTTGTATTGGATGATAGTCTTAGGCAAAAAATTTAGAATCAAATTTGAAAAATTGGACACGTGGCAGGTTGTATAAGTTTGCTCTCTTGAAGGGACAAAATCGACAGTTTTGGGGAAGCTACTTCTCTTGGTTCATAAAAGTTTGGTCAAACTTGTGGAATTTTAGATAAAACACATAAGGCTATTATAGGCTGAAATTTTAGACTTAAGAGGGGCCAAAATTTCAGAGTTACCTCATGTGAAAAGTTGACCAACGAGACAATCACTGAATCAAAATTTTAAAATGTATGTTCACTTCAAATTCACATAATGTTTGGAAGACCTATTTAGAGTGATTCTAAAGGGTAGTGGATATACAATAAAGGAGAAATATAGTAAATATTAGTAGGTTGACATGGTAAGAGGTGGTGTACTTTTTTTAACACACATTAAATGTCTAGAGAGCTCATCCATTACTTATGAAGATAATGAAGAGATGCATAACCAAGTTTCCCAATTGTGGAACAAATTTAGGGAATTGGATGAGAGGACAACAAAAAAGGTTGATTTGATAAATTTTCAAGCATAAATAGAAATCTAAGATAGTACAATTATAGAGTTCCCTAAAAGCCATGCTCACACATACCCTAGAAGAGAGGTTCCCTAAAATCAATAATGTGAAATGAAGAACTCATGAAAATAAACATAGTATTCATGTGGAATAACCCTCCATCAATAAACATAGTCCAAGAGGATTTGACTTTACTATTTGAGCTAATCAAGGATAGGTTCCTAAGGGTACTTACTTCCCCAATTTTGAATTAAGAAAGTTTGATGGAACATGTCTTTACATGGTGAACCAAATAGAGCAGTGTTTTGAATCGCATAATATTAGAGATGATAGGTGTGTGATAGGCAAAGGATTTCCTCAACGACTTTGCATTTTAAGATAAAAACCTATCAATGGTATAAATGAGTAGTTAGGAGGAAGTCTCCTTATCATTTTACTTGGGGTGTATTTACAAGAGACCCAAAATCACAATATGGTAAAGTTTGGGAACAAGACTACTTTAGTCAGTTGAGAAGACTCAAATACATAGGCTCGATATGGAAGACTATAACTTAGAATTTCATGTATGGGATACCAGGTTGGAAAATGTCAATTCCCACCATCTATTGGAAGCTTACGTGAGAGGATTAAAATAAGACATTAAACATGAGCTTTGCTTAAAACATCCTGAAATTTTTATGGAAGCTATGCAATTTCTCGACATATTCAAGCCAAGAATAGGTTATGTACAAGTCTACCATTGGAACATATACAAGAAGCATCGATCAAATTGTGCCTTAGAGGGAAACCATGCCTCAACCTACTCGGATATCATAGAAAGAAACGATCGAGAGAAGATAAAAAGGACTATGCTTTAGTTGTAATAGAAAATGGTCAAAAGGGAATAAATTTCAAGAAACAAAATTGCTCACATTGAAAAATAATGTTGAGGAGGAAATAGAGGCATCCACACGAATGGGTGATGAAGAATTGGTGAACTTAAAAGAGTAGGAAAAATCTATAGAAATTTCGCACAACATACATCCAAACATGCGTGAAGCATCTATTCAGATTGCATTGTACATTAAGAAGCTAAAACTCACAGTGCTTATTAATTCAGCTAGTACCCAAAACTTTATTGATAAAATATTAACAAAGTGTGCCAATTGTGTTTTATATCCAGTGACAAATTTTCAAGTATTGTTTGCTAATTGGGGAAGTAGCAAATGTGGAAGGAAATGCCATAATGCTAAACTTAGTATGGGATACTTTGATTTTGCAGGTATCATGTATGCCATTTCTATTGAAGGAGTAGATGTTTTAGGGATTTGATGGTTGAGAACCTTGGGTATGGTTCCTACAAACCATCTTGAATTAATGATATTTTAATTCAAAGGAACTCAATATGATTTCAAAGGGTTAAAATCTCTATTCTGTCAAATCTTTAGCTCCCATAAAATGGAAAATCTTCTAAATGGGGTTGTATTGGATTTATTGCTAGAATTTAATCTATGGAAGTGAAGCATGAAAATGTAAATATTCTAATGACCAAAAACGTACCTTGGAAAAACACCACAGAGTCTTCCAAAGTATTCCTAAGGAGATACCTCCATTTGGATATTATGAATAGGGATTGAACTCATACTTGGAAGTACCCATTCTAATAAAATACCTTATATATATCCACATCAACAAAATGGGGAGATTGAGAAAATTACAATACATGTTGGATGCAAATATTATTCAACCAAGTAGGAGCTCCTTTTCAACACTAGTAATAATGTGAGAAGAAAATATAATTCTTGGAGGATATGTTTTGATTACATAGATATACACATAATCGCCATCAATAATAAATTCCCTATCCAAATATTGACGAGCTATTATATGAGCTTCATGGTTTGACTTATTTCACAAAGATTTTAAATTACGAGACCACCAAATTAGATTCAAAGAATATGGCATTCCCAGACAATTTTTAGAACACATGAAGGGCACTATGAGTAATTGGTCATTAATTTTGGATTGACTAATTCTCCTACTTTTCAAAGCCTTATGAACATAAAATTTTGGCCTCATATTAGAAAGTGTTTTTTTTTTATGATATTTATAGAACATCATGGGAAGAACATATTAAACATGTGGATCCAGTCCCACAAATTCTTGAGAACAAACAATTGTATGTAGAAAGGTCCAAATGTGATTTTGGGAAACAAGAAATGGAGTATTTGTATCATATTGTTTCATGGGAAAGGGTTAAGGTGGACCCTCAAAAGATTCAAGCTATAAAAAATATCTCATTCCCAAGAACATCCAAAGCCTTTGAGGATTTTGGGGTCTTGCAATATATTTACATAAATTTGTTAAGAACTATGCACACGTTGCATTCCCACTCACATACTCTTGACATAAAATATGTTTGTATGGAATGAAGAGGAAACGTTGTCATTCTCACTCTTAAATAATGCTATTTCTTTTACACCAGTATTGATAACACTTGATTTTGGTAAAACATTCATAATCGAATGTGATACGCCAAGAAAAGGAATTGGAGTAGTAATGATGCAAGGAGAGTGATCATTTCTTTTGAAAGTAAACAAATCAAGGGGAAAGCCTCGATGAAATCTACATATGAAAAATGAATGACAACTTTACATGAAGTAAAAAATGGTGACAATATCTCATGGGGAGGCATTTTAAAGTCAAAGCAAACCATGTCAACCTAAAGATTGTCATTAGAAGAGCAATGAAAATGGGTAGCAAAAATGCAAGGGTTTTATTTTAAAATTATCTACAAGAAAGGGAAGGACAATGTGGTAGAAGATGCTCTTTGCATAGTAGAAGAAGCCTCCAGTTTATATTCCATTATATATTTCATTCTTATGTGTTTGGAAGAAGCTTACCATGAATGGAAAGAAGGAGATAATATTAGATAGAAAATAAAATGTAAAAAAAAAGGGACAATCTCTATGGAACATTAGGAGTGCTCACAAAATATGCACATTTTTGTGGAATTCAAAGTATATATACCACAATCCAACTAGCATAAATGTTTATGAAAGAAATTCATAGACTTGAAATGGATTTCCTAAAGTAATAGCAAGTGATATAGATCCAAAATTCACAGGAAATTTTTGGAAAGGGTTATGGAAGCTAAGGGAACAACACTAGCTATGAGTTCATCATATCATCTACAAACATATGGTTAAACAAAAAACATTAACAAATGTTTAAAGGTTTATATATTCATAATTTTCTATTATTTAGACAAACAACCTCAATGGGTCAAATGGATTCCTTTAGAAGAACATGGAAGATGAAAACCAAGCATCACCTTATATTGTATAAATATGTACATTCTTACAGGCCAATTATTTTTCTTTGTTGAGGATTTGTTTATCTTCCCTATTGGGCATCCCAAAAGTGGTATCAAAGTAAACTGGCCCTATGTGATGTGCTCATAATCATCTTTGCTACACCTGCAACCTGCTCCAGTCACTCTTTCATATTCTCTTCCTTTAGTATTCCTGGTGCAATTGTCTTAACACTGCTCTTTCTCTGCATATTCTTTGTGTGAGGACCAATCCATAGCTATCTCCTGCACAGTCTCTAGAAACCCTAATTTTTCCTATCTCCTCAAGCGTTGCCTCTTCGAACCCTAATCCAAATATTTGTATCCACTCTCCTAGAACCTGCGTTTTTTTTTCTTTCGTGTCCATCTCTATGCACTTGTATATTGGTTGACCTCTCCTCTTTCTCAAAACACTCATGACTAGTGTTCATAACCCACTTCTCTTTCTTGCTTAAGACTACTATTTGGTTTTTTTCCCTTACGCTCTCCCTCTCATTTGGAAGATTAGGTACTACCTACGACGTGTAAGATTCAGACCCATAGAGTTGTGACTAGGTCTCTCCAGACACCTCCACAATTGGTATCTCTACAAACACACCTCCATTTACCAACTTCTTCTCACACACACCAATAGTGGTAGAGCATTGTTCTGCAATCTGTATTTCTCTATCTCTAATCAGTGAGCGATTTTAGTGATAGAGCATTTTTCTAATGTACACCTCGACCAACTTTCCAGTAGCCCCCAATATATGATAACATGATGTTAGATCTTGTGTTAGGAAAGCACATCCGAATACTTGACTCCATCGAATGAGTGATTGTTGGCCGGGTGCAACAAACTCTGGAGCACGCAGCCTCTCCGTAGAGCTGTGTGAGTTGTGTGTTTCATGTGCAAGATTGGTCTCCATTGCTGCACATTTTGGCTTTATTTACTTGAAACCGTCTCAAAATGTGACGATTTCGACCGGCCAAAATTTGGTCGGAATCCGGCGATATGAAATCTAAAAATCTGGCGATTTGTGTTGATTAAATAATTTTTCTGAACATCTAGATGAATTCAACACCCTGCAAAACTCGCAGGGTATCCAAATGATGCAGGATTAATACTGTTATTTGAGATTCTAAAAATTCTATTCTGGATTTTGACAAATTCGTGTCTGAAAAAATGATTTTTTCCGAACAAAATCGTAGAAGTTTTAGACAACTCGTATTTACTTGAGTTATAACTTGCACCCACCGTGCTTTCCGGAAATTGAAATTTCACGTGACTCATTGACTGGCATGTTTGAAGAATGGCATGTCTGTATTTAAGACCCATATATTCGAGAGCAATATTTGGTCACACGAAGTGGAATTATTTTTGTATCCATCATGGTCGCTGCTTCCAAGAACTAGGAATATTTACCTCAAGCTCCTTGTCAAGTTATGTACCATTTTTTTGGTGAGCAGAACCACTTATCGCTTCAATGCAGTGATTTTGAATAGGTTGTTCGTGAGAAAGGCCAACAAGGCACCATTATTTCTTCATCGTCTGGTTTGTTACACAGAAAGGAAGAGTAACAATCAACATTTCCCTTACAAAATGTGGTTACGAGGCAACGTATCTCTCACTCAACTCAAGCATTATTTCATAAATACAAGCAACTTCTATTCAATGTAGATTAGAATTTGACTTTGTATGCGGGCATTTATGGTTATCGAGTTGAAATTCAGGAATTGCTTTTCATGGCACTTAGATGTGCATGACAATTGCTTAAACCATAAGCTTGAGGAAAATAATTTATAGAGAAAATTGATAAGTGCTTACATGCATTAAGTTATCACATGTTAAGCAATTTAATGACATCTATAGATATAAAACCGAGGAGTACTTTCACACTTATGTTAATAAGTTTACTGTCATTTCTAATCTTCTTCTAGATTGGATATTTGACTTCGTGTCAATGAAAGGTGGTTATTTTGTTAACACCACATTCAATCAGAAAGATAATTATACTATTTTCTCTCTGTTGGGAGTTGATTGTTTGAGTTTTTGACTTCCATTTGTGTTTTAACCTCTGGTTCCAAAGAAATGTCATGTTGTGGGAGTGTGTGATAGCACAACTATCACCAATATGTGTATCCTCTACATTGTGGTCAACCAAGACTTAAGTGTATTGTTAAATTTTCTCACTTGCCTAGCATGCGAGGAGCAGTTGGTGGACAATGTTATAAAATACATTCGAGGCCTATCTATGACAATAGAGAATGTGTTTCAAAAATTGATATTGCAGAGATTGTGAGGAAATAAATTGCATTGCAGGGAGAAACTATATGACAATTTTGGAAAATTTGTTGCATGGCATTGACACCACAACAAAGCATAATCAATCACAAAAGGAGGGAAATCATTCGATTTTTGAATTCAACTTGAGGATCATCATCACTTTCTAACTTGCAAACTATTATTTTTTGTAAGTTCTTGTGCATTTTCGGTACTTGCATTTGTTTTCTTTGAGTGTCAAAACAAAATTGAGATAAATTGTATCAGGTGCATTCTAGGTAGAAACCGACATCCTTTCATCTTTTGAGTTGAAGTCTCAATTGTTGAGTCTATTTGTAAAAGGGTGGAGTTTCAAAAAGCCCTTCTTTATTTGAGTGAGTCTTCACTCACAATTTATCAATGGCTCGAATCAATGGTTTAGTAGAGTTACTGAACACTCTACTTCTCTCTTCTGTCGATAACGCTGTCATGTTCGTCAAGACAACTCTCACTCATATTCGAAATTGTGTACAAGATTCCGAAGGAGTTTCTACATTTTGAGTCGTAGCTCCAAGAAAAATAAATACATTTTGAACTTGTTCTTGTTCAGAACAATATTCTTTGTAATTCTTTTTAGCAACATGGACATAATGATGCTAATTTAGAAGCACAAAATCAAATCAATGACTCCACTTCAGAAGAAAAAGAAAAAGAAGTTGATGATTCCCATACACATGTTCACCTTGTTCTTTCTAAGCCCATCATTAGACTTTGGGAATAAATTGTACACAATAAGCACAAAACCAGTATTGGATATGATAAGGAAGTGACACTTCACATTCCTGATTACTCCAATCCAATCTAGTTTCAGAGTGTTAGGTTCTTAAAAGAAAGTTCATCTTCAACTGCTCCACTTCAGAGTTCGAAATGCTAACATTGCGATCGAGTTGGCCATATGAAAGATTAGCGTTTTGATATTCACCCTTATAAGCATTTTGGAAAGCGCACCCACTCTCTAGATAGATGCTTTATTTTGAAGAAACCCTCAAGAGAGAAGATTCACTATGGGTGGACCGTTTCTTGGCAATAGTCGTAAAAAACCAAGAAGCTATATATGTCATGTCGAAGAATTTGTTCTTGAGTAATGACACATATTGCAGTTGAGAGATATTCTTCTCGTCACCTTGTTCATGACAGGGGGGATTGACTGACAATTAGAAACAAGTGAGCAAGAAACAAGTGAACTAGAACAAGCGAGCCAAAACCAGAGCATAAGCCATAATTTCCAGAACCTTGTGCCCATTGCTAGATCCATTTAACTAGAGTCAGATCTATATCCAGAGTCATAACCATTTAGTTAGAGTCAGAGATGTATCCAGAGTTAGAGTTAGAGCAATGTTCCACTAAGCATGATTTGGTTTGTGGTTTTCTTAAAACCACCCATTTAGTAGAATGTATTAGCCTCCTATTGCTTCCGCTAGACCTCAGTTTGTGGTGGTCCTTAAACCACCATTTTCCAGAAGGAATCAATGAAACAAGTTATACAACTTGACGAGAACCTAACATTGTTCTCGTTTTTTGGGGGGTCAATTTTAGTAGTTTTTTTAACCTCCGTTTCAAAAAGTGTGTATACTGGTAGCACCATTTTTCATTTTGAGCAATTTTTTGTGATTTTGAAGCTTCTTGGACACAGAAACTATAATTTTTATTTACAAATGCGTTTTTTCAAATTTTACAAAACAATATACATTTAGTAGCAAGTTATAATGAAAAAATACACACAATTTTGAATTTTTGTAACATTTAGAAGCTAGTTAGAATGAAAATATATGCATTTTCAAAGTTTTTCCATTAAATTTTTTATCTTAAAAAAGTCATTGTTTGGGCAAATTTCTAAAAAATGAGAAAAAAAGACATTTCAAACCATTTTCAACTATTTGATGTATAAAAATAATACTATTTAACATTATTTTCCATAAAGTGACGATTCACATAAGCTCAACAAAACGTATACCATATATTTCTAAATAGCATATTAAAAACAAACAATTATTCTCAAAATAAAATCTTAAAGTCAAATCATTACAAAAATATCTTATCAAAAATTTGTCAACTTTGACATTTTCCTCAACGATATGAAACTAATCAACAATATCATGCAAGCCAAAATCTTCATCGAAATTGACATTTTTCTGTTGGTTGGCTCTCTTCCTAGACCTTAATGTGTTCTTCCATTGGGTCCTCTACTTCTACAAAATGCCCAAAGTGTTCTTTTCCGAACATCCCTTTTAAAGGAGGTTGATGCTCTTTTGACATCTTTGCCACAAGTGACTCACTAAATTCTCCTTTCTTCAAACCAACTTCCTACATGTCATCTGGAAGATCTTTCATAGCATTAATTCTTTGCTTGATATAATTGCATTGTAGTGGATCATTATCAATGGATATGCAATTTCTTCTTTTTTGTAACGAACATGCTTTTGTACCTATTCACCATATACAAACAAAAAGTTAAATAGCATAATGAAACATAAATTTTAAAAAATATATTACTGAATATAGATTATTTGTCAAATGTATTACCTTTTTCAAGGACAAGAAACTAATCAATAATATCATGTAAGCCAAATTCTTTTTTGGAATTCAATATTCTCTTCCATTGAGTCTTCTATTTCTGTAAGGAATTGTAAAAGCTTTAATTATTTGCTTAATAAAATTCCATTGTAATAGATCATTTTCAACAAATATGCAATTTCTCTTTTAAAAAAAACATGCTATTGTTGTACCTAATCACCAAACACCAAAACATAATTACATTAAATAATATACAATAACATAAATCCTTTTAAACCCTTTTAAGAGTAGAAATAATTTCAAATGAAAACATTTTATATGTTATAAAACTTGTAAAAATATTTACACTTAACAATATTTGCACTTAAAAAAAGTGATCCATTGTGCAAACATTTTATATGTTACAAAACTTGTAAAATTTTTTGCACTTAACACTATTTGCACTTAAAAAAAGTGATCCATTGTCACACCTTAGAGTTATGATGAACCTAACTAATATATTAAACATTATTAACATTATACATATACACCATATTCCATATAAAATACACCTTTAAAATGTATTTAAAAAATATGAATAAAATTTAACATCTTACCTTTTAAAATGCCATACAACTCTTAAATTAAGTGTGCTTTCATATATTTAAAATTTGCACGTACTATGCACGATATACATTTAAAAAAAATACAAATATTGTTTACTTTCTACATGAATAATTGCCACGTACATTCAACACCAAATACAAAATATCTTTTTAACGTTTAGTCTTATTACAAAATCAATTTAGAGATAGAATAAAAAATATATAATAAAGTATCTCTACTCCACATGATTTTAGAGAATTTTTAAAAATAAACGTGTGGTATGGTATGTTGATTAACCAAATATGAAATCAATCAACGTGGCAAGAGCTATTTCAATGATCTTAGTCTTATTAATGTTCACTAGTAGTTCTTTTCAGTACAATTTGAAATAAGTCTTATACATGTTGAAATATATTTAATCTATTTTGAATCTTATCTAGTAGAAACCATGTGTTTAGAAATATAGTATAATAAAATATAATTGATGTTCAAATCTATTTTATTGATATTGCGCTTTAATTATGAATACTTTATACATAAATTTTATTTTATTAAAAATTGAATTAGTAATTCTTCTTCAAAAGCAAAAACATTAAAAGTAACTTTTATCATGGGTTCTATCATTTGTTAGCAATTTTTTTCTTACTTGCGATGCTTTCACCAACCATTTTTACGTAAAGGATAAGTATAAAAACAATATGAAAATACACGCGAGGATATTGAATTCTATGATCTCATCATTTTCACTTCAATAATAACTTGAGATTTAATCTCCCAACAACAATGAATCCTTCTTCAGGATCCATAAATGTGATTAACGAAGTATGAGATTGAAGGAAAGAAATTCAAATAACAAAGTGAAAAACTCAATATTCAATGTATATAACTCCTTGTGTTCCTATTTTATAACTAGATTAATAAAATTTTATATATGCGGATCTATTTCCTTATACTTATTAACAACAACTCTAACGCGCACACACATAAAGTATAATTAAGATTATATTATAATCCTAATCCAAATATTACAACATCTTTACTCAATGTAGGAAAAATCACACCAAATATTACATCTTTACTCAATGTAGGAAAAATCACAGGAAGTTGGTCTCAACGTATTCTAAGCTTACTTCTTAATTATACCCACTATACTATGGATGATCACATGCACAATTTTAGGGATCACAATTATGCGATCTTTTTTTTTCAACTGAAAAAAAAATTCCTTGCTATTCATTAGTGTGAATCAAAGGAATTTACAATGCAACTTATCCGGAGGATATAGTGGACGAAGACATACAATAAGTTCTATCAAAGACATAAAAACTGCAACAAACTATTTTCTGCAGAGCATACTATCTATTGTAACCATGATGTCAGAAGGGTCAATATAACAAAATCCACATTAAAATGGATCCAAACCATAGTATGTCAGTACAAATACGATGAAGCCAAAAAACATATGATAAGATGGATGTAACAACACTAGTAGATGTATATCTTCCACACTTCAGGAGGCCTGAGTTGATGGTAATGTGAGACCTGTAGAGTGCCTTCGTCCAAGTAAAGTCCTTTCTTTGAAAGACCATCTGCTCTAAAATTGAAAGATCTGGAAACATGCTGAAAATGGAGATTGTCAAAATGTTCCATAAGTGTTCTAACTTTCCTCTTCCACTGTTTAAGAGATGCCACCTTAAGTGCAGATGTACCCATCGCCCATCCAATGATAATCGAGGAGTCTCCAAATAGATGGACATTATTAATTTGTAGTGGACAGCTAAAGTAAAGTAAGCTCCAGAGAGCCAATAATTCTGCACGAGTGTTGCTGCCCTTGCCACAACCCAATGATAATTCATAATATTTTGCATTGGAGATCACAAGAATTCCACTGGCCCCACATCGACCCCATTGTTCTGCACCATCAAAAAAGCCATATGAACCAATGGCCGGAAAGGATGGGCCTCTCAGAATTTTTGCTGTGTGACTGACTTTCTTAACCGTTGAACAAGCCAGGAAGCGCATAATAAACTGAAGGGACTGACTGAAACTATAATGGAAATTTTCAAAGAGAATATTATTTCGCAGATTCCAAATTCCCCATATAAAAAAGATTGGAAAAGACATAGTAGCTTGGCGTGTTTTAAACCATCTAAAGAGAGTCTCTGCAATGGTTCCAATATTCCAGCTGAAGTCCACTCCCCATGAATCAGAACCAGTAGCCCATAGCTGTTGGGTAATCGAGCAGTCCATAAATAAATGAGGGATGGGCTCTGCATTTTGTAGACACAGAGAACATACATTTGGCCCATAGCCACCCCTCTTCATATAATTCTCAACGGTGAGAATGTGGTTATTTAGCAGTATCCAAGTGAAGCAGCGTAGTTTAATGGGCACATCCTAGCTCCATAGAGCCTTGTGCCACCAAAGAGTCGGCCCACATGATAGCTGGTTCATTGCAGCCCTCTAAGCATTTTCAGTCATAACATCACCACATAACTCCCGCCAAGACCACCTGTAAATATCCATTTGATTGCTGAGACTAATGCCAGCATGTGCTAATGCCATAGTGAATGCATTCCAGTCTTCTCCAACGCTACCCGTGAGACCAATCTCCACGACCGAGAGCCAGTTATGTGAAGGGGCCGTTGAGGCATGATTCCAAACATGATTAAGATAGTAGATCCCTCACTGATGAAGAGATAAAATAGTCCCAGGTTCAAGAGTGTGATTGAAGCCAATAACAGATTCAACACCCAGCCTGATTTGGAAACCATTGCCCACTTTCCAGCTGAGGTGTTTCTGCAGCAGAGGAAAGACTTCAACGAGTCCACTCCATAAATTTGACACACCCACCGTCCTCTTGGGATGACTTCTGATCCAATCTATAGCCGTCCCTCCCTTGAAGTATTTGTTCCTCACAAGTTGGCTCCAAAGACAAGAGTGAAATAGTGCACGCCATAGGCTCTTGAGATGTAAAGCTTGGTAAACCCAAAAAATATTATGAATGCCCCAGCCCCCCTCCTCAATTGGCATTACAATTGATTCCTAGGAAGTCAAGTGAATGTGCATCTTCTCCTTCCTACCAGACCAAAGAAAGTTAAAAGCAATGCACCTAATCTGATTAAGAATCGCCACAGGAACTTTAGCCACTGTGAGCCAGTATATAGGGAGGTTTGCTAGCACCGAGTTTAGTAGAACAAGTCGACCACCCAAGGACAGAGGATGATAGTACCAACCTGTAATCTTCTGTTCAAACTTCGAGATGAGACAATGCCAGTCCATAACAATATATGCATTAGGCTTGAGAGTATAAGCCAGGTATTTGATACCTCCATCAAGTGCTTTGACCTCAAAGGGAAAAATATTACCAATATGTTCACACATCTGAGTGCTTAAATGTAAATGAAAGATACAAGATTTAGCAGAACTAATAATCATCCCAGTTGCTAGGAAGAAGAGATCAAGAATATGCTTATAGCTCAGCCACTCCTCAATGGTACCAATACCAAATATTAACACGTTGTCTACAAAAAGAAGATGTGTAATGTTAAAGTGTTTAGAGGCTCTGAGGCCAGAGATATTACCAGTAGATTTCGCCATAGATAACAAATGACTTAGTCCCTCGATCACTAGAAGGAAGAGGAGAGGCGAAAGGGGACAACCCTGTTGGAGGCCACATGAACCCTTAAAGAAAGAGGTCGGTTGTCCATTGACCAGGATAGCAAAGTTCACCGTGGTAACACATCCAAGGATCCAGTTTGTAACCAGTAGATCCAGGCCAACAAACAGTAAAAGGAGCCGAAGGTATGACCAATCGACCATATCATAAGCCTTAACCAAGTCCAGCTTAAGAACGATGGAAGGAATCCTGTTGTGCTTAGCAGTATGTATAGTCTCTTGTGTAGTCCCAATGGCATCAAAGATAAGACGCTGATCCAAAAAACCAAACTGTTCAGGAGAGATGGCCCGAGACAGACCAACCTTTAAACGATCAGCAATGACCTTTGCCACCAGTTTATAGAGTAGATTGCAGAGAGAGTGTTAGGATATTCCTATACTCCATCCTAGTCCTACTAGCTTTCCAGTCATTTTCATTTTCAGTCATGCATGCAAAACTAGGGTTTGCATGCATTCTAGGTCATCAGTCCCAGCACCTAGTCCTCAACAAACTAGCCCTCAGAGCTTCTTTCAGATCATTTCTAGGCCTCCCAGTGACTAATGCGCCCTCCTTTGCTCCACTGCATGAAAAGGGCGCCTTCTTCACCTACCAGTCCAGTTATATTCAGTTATATTGAGTTATCTTCAATTATTTCCTTGATTTAAGGATTAACTGACTCTTTACTGAGTTTATCACTCTGTTGGACCTCCAGTGAGACTAGATTGACCATTCTGACTCCAGTTAGAACCTATGGCGCCCTCCACTGAGCCTCCTTCACTATATTAGTGCTTCCATGTGCCAGTTACACCAACCACATTCAGTTAGACTTAGTTTGACTCTCGGTTGACCATTACTTGTGCATTGATGACTTCACTGATGAGAAGGTCGACTCCTAGTTAGGCATTGATGACTCTCCACTGATTATGGATATGTGCATGAAGGCTAATTCGAATTCCTCCTAGTGAATTCGAATCCTCATACTCAGCATTGTATATTTACCTGTTTACTATTCAGTTTAATGTAACATGTGTAATTATTCTGCCTCAATCAGAGTTTCTTTGGAACTAAGTTCTATTGCTTGTCTCTTCTTCTATTATTCCTAAATTCTTTCATTGTGAGGTTTACATCATCTCTTTGGATCTTATGTGGGAAATTTCATAGAGAGATAGGATGAAAGTCTTGAAAAGAAGTTGGTTCGGTTGACTTTGGAATCAATGCTATAAAAGTGGCATTCATACCACCACTGATTTTTCCAGAGATACGTGCTTCCTCCACCAAGCGAACCAACTCTTCACCGAGCAAATCGAAAAATTGTAGAAAAAACTCCACCGACCAACTGTCGGGCCCAGGACTCTTATCCTTGTCCATCTGCTTCAAAATTCCTTCAATCTCACCCAGCGTAACCGGTCTACCAATAAAGGCATTATCCTCATCAGAGAAGATACGTGGCATGTTCTGTATGACCTCCATATGAGCCTGCAAATTGGTCTCATAAGATTTGGTGAACAACCTTTGGAAATGATCCACAACAGCCTTTTCAATCAGATGTTGAGAAGATACCAAATTACCATCGGAGTCCTTGATATCTCAGATCGAGTTGGTCTTTCTTCTCATAGTAGCAAACTTATGGGAAAAATAAGTATTTCAATCACCTAAGGAGATCCATAGATCCGGCTCTTCAATATCCAAAAAGCTTCCTCCTTACGTAGCAATTTATCTTTTTCAGCTTCTAAAAAATGCAGAATATTGCCCGCTGGATCAGACTGAAAGCAAAAATTAGGGTCTCGATGATACTCAGTAATGTTAACCTCAATCTGCTCAATAGCGGCCGTATGTTCCTTCCTTTTTAACCACATTTAGGGTAGAACAATAGACTTGAGGGATTTTAAAAATGCAGGTAAGTCCACCATTTCCCTACCACAGGAAGAGGTGTAGTAAGAGGTAAGAGGTCCAATGATCCCGAATCAGTACATTAAAAGCTGGTTCCTTAGCCCAAACATGACAATATTTAAATGAAAACCTGAAAAAAGAGGGGCCATCTTGGATCCGAAGCATAATAGGTTTATGGTCCAAAATAGAGGCCTGTAGAATAGTAGAAGAAACCCTGTCAACCTCGTCGACAAGAGAACTGCCAATGAGAAATCTGTCCAGGCACTTGGCGATCATGGCCTCCCCACTTCTACCATTTTTCCAGGTTGGTAAAAGAGGCAAAGGTTGCACATCAACAAGACTATGTGCGCTGAAGAAATCACGAAACCAAAGTTGATGAGGATATCCACGAGCCCGTGGTCCCCAAATCTCCCTCGAGGACATGGTCAGGTTCAATTCACCCCCGACAATAATAAACTTAAGATCTAAGAGCCCTGTGGCCTCCAGAGCCCTCCAGTAGTTCAAACGTTCCAAATAGGGAGCATAACAATTAAACAACTGAATAGGGAAGGATAGATCCTTATGCCTCCCTATGAGAAGAATACCACCGCATACACAGTATGGTTGCAAGGATAAGAAACGAGAATTCTAGGCCGCCAGTAGACCACCAGAAAGGCCATCAGAATCTATAGAGTAGTACTCCCAATCGGGAAAGAAGTGCATCAAAAAGTCACGAGCTTTAGGGCCACAAGTCATAGTATCCTGTAGAAGAATAACCTCAGGAGAAGAAGAAGAAAGCAGTCCATGGAGGGCTAATGTCTTTGAGGAATCCCCAACCCCTCTAATATTAAGAGATAAGAGCAACATTAAGTAACCCCATGTGAGGCCAAATATTCTCTAAGCGGCCCAAAGGTGTCAGATATGAGTTGTGATTCTTCACCCTCAACAAACAAAAGATTATCCCCACGATCAATAGTAGTAGTGTTATATATCCCGCTGCTTCTAGCCAAATCCTTATGCCTCCTTCCACCATTTTTTTTCTGAATTGTCACATTGGGGTTGCCCACAACAGTAGAAAGGTTGGAGGAATGATTATCGGAGAAAACAGGAATGGGGTTTTCCAATAAGACCGCAGTCGAAAGAGGGTTCTGAGGATGAACATAAATATGTTCTAGTGAGTCTAAGATCTCCTGCTCATCCCTTAGCAACTGTGAATCCATGTCCCCCATATGCACTCCATCCGACTGAGTATGTGAAGTAGTGTCTCTAGGCGACAGAGGGCGAATACCATGCGTAACAAGATCTGCAATAGGCTGTGTGTTAGTTGGGTTGTTCCCATGCATACTAGAGGCAATCAACTCCAAATCTGCCACAGATAGTGAAGCATAGAACAAGGGAAAGAGTGTTGCAAGTTGTTCCGAGAAAGAAGTGCCAACAGAAAGATTTGAAACCGGAGTCAAAGAAAACCCCTGTGGTCTCACCATCGTCACTTCAGGAGGGAGATCCCCATCACCAAAAACAACATGAGTAGATGACCTGCCAGCATTCATAGTGCACTTAGCCCTAAGATGTCTAGCTGCTCCACAATTGTGGCATCTGAACGACAACCTCCAATAATCCAAAGGTTGGAGAATGACCTTATCCCCCCAGTTGACCTTGATGACCTCCGACATCCCAGGTGATGGGTCCATCTCCACCAGGATCCATACAATCCGTTTGTCCTCATGAAACATAGATTTATCGTCGAAATAGATGAACCGGCCAATGTGGTTTTCCAGTTTGATGAAGATCTCTTGAGACCACAATTCAAGAGGAAAACCTTTCAACAACACCCACAGATGGTAACCACTGCAGTGTGTGGGTTGAAATCAGAATGCTAGCGTTCAAGGCAAAGAGAACCACGACCAAACACCTAGGTTCTACCCAAAATAAGAGAAGCATGCTCATCATCTAGAAAATGGAACACCACCCATTTGTTGACAAGTATATGCACTCTGGGGCAGTAAGTGAGTAAGGGTTTCCAAAACTCTATCACCCATGCCAGTAGCTTAGTCCGGTTAACCTCAGAGTAACAAACCTTTCCCACCAATGCTCTATCCAAGAGGCTCAGAACACATCCCATCTGAATGTAACGACCAACCGTCATCTCAGGAACCTCCTCCCTTAACTTGTATCCCTTCTGAGCACGATGTAACCTAGCCCTTAGACCCTTGCTCCTAGAGGTTCCCCCACCTCTCCCGACAGATTATTAGGCTCAAAGTAATCACTAAAAGCACCCTTGGTCTCAGCCGGTGAAGACTCATCCCCAGTCGAAGATAAAAGTGGGTCCTCAACCCCCAGATCAGACAAAGGGTTTATGATCCCCATACAGTCATAACCCTCGGTTCTCCCACTACTGGGATCCACCCTCACCATCAGGACACAAAATGATAAAATAAGGCGGTTAGGGAAATAGACAAGGAACTGATCCCTTAAACAGAGGAAAAGATAGGTAGTGGTCAGTAGACAGAGTCATTAACAATGCCCCAGAAGGCTAAAAGACCGGTAAAGGAACAACAGTGCAGACCGAAGACCACTCACAAAAACCATTGGAAGTAACCTCGTAACCACTCTCACATACAACAATGCATTCAAACAAGGCTCAAGGAAAAGTATGTTAGCCAAAGAGTCGGCCATGGGCTACCTGCAGAGAAACCAGGCTCCGCCATTCTCTTGGTCCTATTCGATTCAGAACTTTTTTTTTTTTTTTGCAAGGAAGCCAATATTTGATGAAAGTTCAACTTGTGTTACCAATATATCATGAGAATCACTCTCTGGAATGAATGGTTTGATGTTTAAATATTTCCGTGCAATAATGTTATTAGTTTCTGATGTCACAGTTGACATTTGCATCAATAGTCTCCCATCATGAAAGTAACACTTTGCATATATTCTAGGGATATGTTTTCCATGAAGACTAAGTAGTAGCTAGACCACAATGGGAGAAAACTCTTATGTGGACCTTCGAATCCAACACAAAAATATGCAATTTTTACAAAAATTAAATAAATATGATTTTAATAGTTTTGTTGCAATAGTAGTAATTGCAAACAAGTTGTATTTTTAACTCTTGAAAAAACAACTTTGATACCCATAAAATTAGTTTTCAATTCAGGGGTTGATTTTAAGGTTTTTGTTAACAACAATGTGTATTTTTTAGGTCATGACTATATTTTTAACCACGAAAAAAAAGACATGACGGGAGGTGATGGAAGACCTTACAGAGGCTTAGTACAAGATATTAAAGAGGGTTGCATGATTGCAATTTTGGCCACAAAAGATCCATGTGGTTATCCATTCTAGATTGCAAAAGTTATGAGGGTCAATAAATAAAATGAAGAAGTTATATCTATTGAACTACATTGGTCTGAAAAAGACACACACCCATTTGATGGGGTGCACAAGTCAGAGATGGTGATTGAGAAAAATGTTTGCAAATAGGGACAAAGAAAGGGTCAAAATGTAAATCATCGTCAGAATGAAATTTTGAAATTAGAGGATGTTGACATACTAGTTTATGACTTCTAGTTGACAAAGAAAGGTACTCTTCGCTCCAAGACTATAGAGATTATCAAAAGATTGTTGGCACAAGAAATAGTTGCAACATGGGAGTCTTCTAAACCAAGGCGTAGATCTAGAAGGAATATGGCATATGAAATGTTGGGCGTACATCAAGACTCAGATGGTACACTCATTGATAGTAGAGAAGAATACATGCCATCTACATCTTCATCCAATCATTCATATGAAGAAAATGTAGTTTCCGATGGTGTTACAGAATCCATGTGTTGATTTGAATATTTGCACATCAAACATTTTACCTTTTTTATTAAGATGGCGTTGTTTGTATGGCAACTCTAAAGGACTGCTTGAATTTTGATATGAATCACTTCTATGTCTTATGGTTTCATATATGATTTTATTATGAATAACATAAATTCTTTTATTTTATATGGAAAGAGTGGTGAAATAATTTCTTGAATAATTTGTGTTTGAATAAGTAAAGTTTTATATAGTGTTACTAAGGGATTAATAAGTACAATTTTAAATTATGATAAAATGATATAATAAAGCCATTTTTTGAAAACGTGTGCGGCCGATAGCATTAGTTTTGAATTAAGAGCTTGATTTTAAGGTTTTTCCAAACAACCATAACAATTGTTTTGGTCCATTTCTATATTTTTGTCCCCAAATAAAAATGTGGTGCTACCGGTAGCACCACTTTTTGATTTGGGGTTGTTTTTTGGTGTTTGTTTATGCAAAAATATGGGTTTTTATGGCTAGATTTTTCGTTTTGAGTATAAATTTATTGTCCACTTGTATAACTTGTTATGAGCCCTAGAGCCAATTACCAGAGAGAATTTCCGAGCAAGAACTATAGTTAGTGCCAAGTTCCAAAGGGAACCGCTGAGCTAAAACTAGAGTTATTGCCAAGTTCCAGAATTTGTAGTCATCCTAAAATTGCCCATTTAGTAGAAGACATCAACTTCTACTAGATTTTGATTCTGAGAGCACTTTCAACCATTTGAAACTATCCTTCCCCAGGTTTCATCTCTTTGCTTGGACTCATATACACCCCTTTGGATTAAGGGGGGAGAATGTTGGAACCTAATCCTTAAAGGTTAGGTGAAAACATATAGTCTTGAGGAGTCCAAGGGATAGCTTGGAAGGTGAAAACCAAGCATCACCTTATATTGTGTAAATATGTACATTCTTAATGAAAATAAAATGAGCTTTCATGCCAATTCTCTTTGTCTTTGTTGAGTATTTGTTTATCTTCCCTATTGGGAATCCCAACACATTCTTTTTGCAGGACCATTCCAAAGTACAAACAATAGGTTCATATTAAAGAAAAAATTCAAATGGACCAAAATAAGATGAAGAAACAAGTAGATCAACATTGAAGTGAAAGGTAATTTGAGGAGGGTGATTGGGTATTTTTGATGCTACAATCTTATAAGCAATCTACTCTCAAACATACGAAAAATAAAAAACTAGCTCCAAAAAATTATGGACCCTACAAGATTCTTCACAAGATTGGAGAAGTGGATTATGAGTTAGATTTGTCTTGTTCTCACATTCATAATGTTTTTCATGTATCTTGCTTGAAAAAGGTTATGGGCCGACAAACTATGCTAGTGCAAATGAACTTCCAGAATTAGATAAAGAGTGAAATTTTATTCCTGAATAAGAAAAATTTATCGATCAACATTCATTTCTTGGAAATATAACCATTATGGAGTTCCTAATCAAGTGGAAGAATATGCCTCTATAAGAAGTTACATGGAAAAATGAATAATTCATGAAGAAACACCCTCAATTACAATTTTTGTGGGATTTTTTTTTTTAAATAGAGGACATGTTAAGGACATAATTATCATTCATTATTATTATATTAGTTATGGTTAGGTCAACTTAGTGGTAGGTTACACCATGATAACTTCATCCCCTATTTATAATAAAAGAAATTCCTTTGTATATTCATCTCATTTTGTCTCGTACATTACATACAATGTAAAATAAGGTTGATCCCTTGAAGAGGATTAGTATTCATTGAATCTTTATCACTCTCAAGGTGTGGATCTATTTTTATTTCTATTCATTAACTATTATGATAAAGTTACATAAATCTTAGCTATTGATTTCTTTCTTTGACTCTTCAACAAACGATTCCTTTGAGTCATGTAACTCCTTAGATTCTTCTTTATTTGTATGCCCTCCCTGGATATTTTCTTCATGTGATTCTATATATTTTTCTTCTTTTAGTTCCACCTCAAACTATTCATTTGATGTGTCCATATGTGCTACAAAAACCTCCTTCATGTGCCACCTTGGGCCCTTTAACAACATAAATATCATGCAATGTGATTTTCTTTTTTTTTCTGGTACTAAAATCTCAAAAAATTATTTTGTACATTAATATTAATTGTACCAACGTACAAGGATATCCAAAACAAATATCCACATTATCTGTTGAGATATTGTAACTTCAAAGAATATTATATTTGTACTTTATTATTCCGGAGATGATTCATTCCTCCGTGAAGATCTTATTGTATATCCGGAGATGTTTATTCCTCCGTCGAAATATGGTAACTTGGGTTATTAGACTTCCCTAGTGGGGGTCAGCCCTGTGTGTGTTATGTGGGTCAAAGGGTTATTAGACCACCCTAGAGGGGTCGGCCCAGTCAGTTGTAATGGGGTATTTAACCCAATGGTTAAATACGAGCCTACATGATTTGTGTAAAATACAAGTCGGAGTAGTGTATAAATAGAGGAGGTGTATTCCTCATTTAACACACACTCACTCACTTGAGAGTAGCGCACTTGTGGAGGAGAGGTCTGCTATGGTGGAGGAGGAGATCATGTATTTGGTTTGCATCTTTGTATTTTGCTGGTCATCTATATTGAGGAAGCTTTGCTGGGTTTTCTACCCCATGATGGTTTCCCAGGATAAATCTGCGTCTCTTGTGTTTATGCTGTGCTTGTTGTTTCTTCAGTGATACTGTATATGCTATTATTGTGAAATGTAATTTAATGCTGATATTTTATGTCTTAGCATATTAAATCTTAACATGGTATCAAAGATAACCTGAAGGAAGGCAATGTATGGCACTTACGACACTTGCTTCACTTACGACAATTTGAAGGTTTGGGTTTTACATAGAAAAAACCAGTCATCGTGGAAATTTCGCTATAAATCCATTTATGCGAAGGTTCAGGATCTAAAAAGTTTACAGGTCGTAGATAACATCCCCAGGTACCTTGTGTCCAAAGGAAACCCTCATATTCATTGTACTTTGTGAGTTATGATCATTACAAGTTAGGGTTTCTGCCTCTTCCAGATCTCAGTCAAAATCAGGTGACCTTGGAAAAAAGGTCATAACTTGGGCTAGGAAGCTCCAAATGAAATTTCATAAAAAGTGACAGGTAGTACACAGACTTTACTATCTCAGAAAACGTTTTCAGAGGCCGAAGTTGAACCAGTGACACGTGGCATGCTGTACAAGTTCGCTCTCCTGTTTTATCCCATAAACAGGTCACGTTGCAAAACTTGGCATAAATCTCTCTTAGAAAATCCAATTGAGGTCATATCTATTGGGATGGAAAGATGACAGGTCAGGCTAGCACATAAAATGTTTTCAGACCCTGTGGAGTGAAAAGTTCAGAGTTACAACAGAAACAATCAGGTACATATTTATGTCAAAACAGAATTATTTTTGGAGCACCTTCATTCATGGCTTCCGGAATTTAGGGTTTCGGAGAAAGTTAGAATTTTTGGAATCGGAATCCACCGCTGAATGCTACTCAGGAAAATTGAAATTTAGAGACCAAGATCAAATTTTTTGGTTGGGTAGAAGACCAGGCTTGATCAAACCCCAGTTCAGGATTTTGATCGAAAAGATGGAAAATTGGGGCTTCAGCAAAAGTTGGAATTTTTTTAAGTCTGTAACCATGGCTGGAAGCTCCTCAGAAAAATAAGAGTTTAGAGCCTTGGATAGAACCTTTTGATTGGGCAGAAGTGTGGGTTTCATCAAACCCTAGTTCGGGATCCTGTCCAGAAGATCCAGAAGTTTCGAAGGCAAATTTTGAGGGGTCAAATTTTGGAGATTTCAAAATTGAAGTATGCTAGTTTGATCAGCTTAGGAAGACACATCCTTCCATCCATTCAAAAGTGTGAAAGTCAAAGATTGAATTTTTAGGGTTTCTCTAACAAACCCTAATCAAGCTCTAGATCAAGTTTCAGGGGGATTTGAGGCTAAGGCCTTACATAAGAAGACTACAAGAAGTCTCGACAAGTATGACTTAAGGAGGTTCAGGTATGTCTTGAAATCTGATTCCTGATTAAGTTCATAATGTGTTTGTCTTCATATTATTTATCAGTACAATCTTGATTAATGTTAGAATTGTCTTATCACCCAAGTAACAGTATGAATGCATGTGAATGATCGAAGACATTCATTGATTAGGGCTACATGATTGTACTAATACATTATGGTGTTGTATGAGGTTGATGTTGTCTGCTAACAGGATACAAGTACATCACGAAAGACAAATCAAGTTCCATGACCATGACAACATGAAGACAAAGACTCATCCATAATCTTTGTTCTACTTACGAGGTATGTATTACTTTGTTATATTATGCTTAACCTATGAGATATGTAAGTTCTAGCACAAGATCTCTAAATCATTGAAGAGAACAAAGAAGATATTGTCTAGGTATGTTAGACATAACTAAGCAGGTATGCTAATCCAGGTATGTTTTCCTATGTCAAGTTAGAATCTTACCTTGTGTTATGATCCCTTATATAAGTATACTTGGTATGATTGGTTATGCTTATTCATAAAGTTAGTAATTAAGGGTTTATGCATATGATGTCTCTTATCTTGATGATTTAACTAACCAGAAGAATACTATGATCAAACAAGAATTTACATGAGTAAAAGAAGACTTCCTTGAAACCCTGAATACTAATGATCATGACTATACATATTCAAGATTATTTAGAATTATAATGTTTTGATAATATTGAGAATATACTAATGAATGTATGTTTGTGCATGAGATCATGAGGATAACACTAGTGCACACTTGAGCATGCACAGTGGTACAGAATGAATAGAAGTTCAAAAGACATTTAGAAGATCAAGCGGGAGGAAACCACACAAACATCAAAGATAAGTATTTGAGTTGTTATAATAAATAGATTGTATGCATATTTGTATTCATGCTGAGTGTAAACATTCATAGAGCATTGAATAGTATACTACTAATATGCATATGGTTGGTAAGTTGGACAAAACATTCGATTGTAGCTTGTCTAGAATGAAACCTCTTTGCTAGCATGCTGAGAGCTGTGCACACTCTTGATAGTATGTTCTGGTAGAGATGGACGACATATAGATAGCCACTGTATGCATACAGGATATGGAAAAGTGTTGTGCCAAAGTACTAGTCAAGATAGTTGCATAACTATGTAAATGATATATGTATGCATAATAGGTTATCATGTCAACATGATTTCATGATTATGAAGTATTACTAATCATGTACTTAATTTTGATTTGTAGGAAAGATCATGAAGAATGATGAACACGGCACAAGTGATGTGGATCTCAATCTTTGCTACAAGGTTGAATATGGTTTCTATACATAGATTACATGGATGCAAGAAGGAACTCACCTCAGAGTTCGAATGATGTTGAGGCTCATATCAATAGACCCATCTAATGAGAGATGGCACAGATAGATGGCTGCAGAAATGAAAATGAAAGATCTCAGATTGATGCGTTACTTCCTAGGTTTGGAAGTATGGAAAGGATCAGAAGGAATCTTTCTCAACCAGGGAAAGTATGTCGAGAAATATTAAAAGGAATTGATATGTTGGAATGACCGCTCTCATGGATTCCAACTTGAAGCTGTTAGTGAATGACTCATCAGAGTTAGTGTATATAACTCTGTACAAACAAATTATTGGGTCATTGATGTATCTAACAAATACTAGGTCAGATATATGCTTTGCTGTGAACACCTTGAGTCAGTATCTAGTGGAAACTAGATGTGTTCACCTGATAGTTGCAAAGCATGTGATGAGGTACCTAAAGGATACAATAGACTTTGATCCATGCTATCTTGGAGATCATGACTTCAGATGGCTACACAGATGTTGATTGGGAAGAAAGTGTATCAGACAGGAAGAACACATCGAGAGGATGTTATTGTCTGGGATCAGCCATGATCTTGTGGTTTAGCTGGAAGCAGTCTAGTGTGGCTCTCAGCACAAGCGGAATATATGGCTGGTTACTCTGCTAGTTGTGAAGCAGTATGGCTTCTGGATTGTTTGACTTAGAGATAGACCCAACTGTGATCCTATGTGACAAACAGAGTTGTATCAAGATGGCAGAGAATCCAGTGTTCCATGATATGGCGTAGAAAGGAAATATAAAGTTTGAATTTGTAACAAGTTACCGATGTACTAACCAAACCTCTATTTTTCGAGACAAGCTTGGTAGGACCCTCCTCGAGAGGGGGAGTGATGTGTTCACTTATAACGATATTTCCTGCATCGACAGTGAGGTCGATGATGTGGATACCTATATTGGTGATGCTGACAGAGAGGTTGGTGGATGGTCCTTAGATAGGGTCTAAGTTGACGAGGGGATTGCATCATCCTTGAACACATGTTCTAAAGTGATCCGTAGACAGATGTCTCCGAGAATATGGTCCCTAGTGGACGAGAGGATTGTATCATCCATGGACTTCAGTTCTAAAGTGATCCGTAGATAGATGTCTTCGAGAATGTGGTCCCTAGTGGACGAGAGGATTGTATCATCCCTGGACTTCAGTTCTAAAGTGATCCGTAGTTAGATGTCTCCGAGAATGTGGTCCCTAGTGGACGAGAGGATTGTATCATCCCTAGACTTCAGTTCTAAAGTGATCCGTAGAAAGATGTCTCCGAGAATGTGGTCCCTAGTGGACGAGAGGATTGTATCATCCCTGGACTTCAGTTCTAAAGTGATCCGTAGACAAATGTCTCCAAGAATGTGGTCCCTAGTGGACGGGGGGATTTTATCATCCATGGACACATGTCCTAAAAGATATCCGTAGACATATGTCTCCGAGAAAGTGGTCCCTAGTGGACGTGATAGGACTGCATCGTCCCTGAGAGTTTGGTTCAAAATGTACATGATAGGATTGCATCATCCTTGGACTTATGTCCTAAAGTGATAGGGATTGATCATCCCGTAAGTGGATCAGGATTGTATCATCCCTGGACTTCAGTTCTAAAGTGATCCGCAGACAAATGTCTCCGAGAATGTGGTCCCTAGTGGACGAGGGGATTGTATCATCCATGGACACATGTCCTAAAAGAGATCCGTAGACATATGTCTCCGAGAAAGTGGTCCCTAGTGGACGTGATAGGATTGCATCGTCCCTGAGCGTTTGGTTCAAAATGTACGTGATAGGATTGCATCAGCCTTGGACTTATGTCCTAAAGTGATAGGGATTTATCATCCTGTAAGTGGATCAGGATTGCATTTCCCTTGGACTTATGTCCTAAAGTGATAGGGATTGATCATCCCGTAAGTGGATCAGGATTGTATCGTCCTTGGACTTATGTCCTAAAGTGATAAGGACTAATCATCCTGTAATTTGATTCAGGATTGCATCGTCCCTAGACATGGTGAGGTGTCTTAAAGTGATAAGGACTAATCATCCTGTAAGTTGATTCGGGATTGCATCGTCCCTAGACATGGTGAGGTGTCTTAAAGTGATAAGGACTGATCATCCTGTAAGTTGATTTAGGATTTCATCGTCCCTAGACATGGTGAGGTGTCTTAAAGTGATAAGGACTAATCATCCTGTAAGTTGATTCAGGATTGCATTGTCCCTAGACATGGTGAGGTGTCTTAAACTGATAAGGACTAATCATCCTGTAAGTTGATTCGGGATTGCATCGTCCCTAGACATGGTGAGGTGTCTTAAAGTGATAAGGACTAATCATCCTGTAAGTTGATTCGGGATTGCATCGTCCCTAGACATGGTGAGGTGTCTTAAAGTGATAAGGACTAATCATCCTGTAAGTTGATTCGGGATTGCATTGTCCCTAGACATGGTGAGGTGTCTTAAAGTGATAAGGACTAATCATCCTGTAAGTTGATTCGGGATTGCATCGTCCCTAGACATGGTGAGGTGTCTTAAAGTGATAAGGACTAATCATCCTGTAAGTTGATTCAGGATTGCATCGTCCCTAGACATGGTGAGGTGTCTTAAACTGATAAGGACTAATCATCCTGTAAGTTGATTTGGGATTGCATCGTCCCTAGACATGGTGAGGTGTCTTAAAGTGATAAGGACTAATCATCCTGTAAGTTGATTCGGGATTGCATCATCCCTAGACATGGTGAGGTGTCTTAAATTGATAAGGATTGATCATCCTGTAAGTTGATCTGGATTGCATCATCCATAGACATGAGAGATGTCTTAAACTGAGAGGGACTGATCATCCCGTAAGCAGATCAGGATTGTATCATCCTTGGACCTATGTCCTAAAGTGAGAGGGATTGATCATCCCGTAATAGGATCTTGTGTGTTGCAGGGTATGCTGCTATTGTGTATACTTGTATTGATGAGGATACTTGTATTGATGATGTGTATACTTGTATTGATGAGGATACTTGTATTGATGATGTGTATACTTGTATTGGTGCGGATACTAATACTGATGATCCAGATGCTGTAGATCGTGATGATCCAGATGCTGTAGATCGTGATGATCCAGATGATGTAGATCGAGATGATCTAGATGATGTAGATCAAGATGATCCAGATGCTATAGATCGAGATGATCCAGATGCTGTAGATCGTGATGATCCAGATGCTGTAGATCGAGATGATCCAGATGCTGTAGATCGTGATGATCCAGATGCTGTAGATCGAGATGATCCAGATGCTGTAGATCGAGATGATCCAGATGTTGTAGATCGTGATGATCCAGATGCTGTAGATTGAGATGATCTAGATGCTATAGATCGAGATGATCCAGATGTTGTAGATCGAGATGATCCAGATGCTGTAGATCGAGATGATCCAGATGCTGTAGATCGTGATGATCCATATGTTGTAGATCGTGATGATCCAGATGCTGTAGATTGAGATGATATAGATGATGTAGAATGAGATGATCCAGATGCTGTAGATCGAGATGATCCAGATGCTGTAGATCGAGATGATCCAGATGCTGTAGATCGTGATGATCCAGATGCTATAGATCGAGATGTTCCAGATGCTGTAGATCGTGATGATCCAGATGTTGATGATCGTGAGGATCCAGATGTTGATGTTGTTGTAGCTGTTCGAGTGCTGCAGAAGATAAAGACTCAGTACTGAAGATGTTGATGTTCCAGTATTGAAGATGTTCCAATAACTGCTTGAGTTACTGATGATGTTGAGAAAGCTTCCAATGATTTATAGATGTATCATGTATGATGTTGATGACTCCTTGCTCGTGCAGATGCTGTTATAATATCCTTCTCGTTAAGGGGGAGTGTTGAGATATTGTAACTTCAAAGAATATTATATTTGTACTTTATTATTCCGGAGATGATTCATTCCTCCATGAAGATCTTATTGTATATCCGGAGATGTTTATTCCTCCGTTGGAATGTGGTAACTTGGGTTATTAGACTTCCCTAGTGGGGGTCCGCCCTGTGTGTGTTATGTGGGTCAAAGGGTTATTAGATCACCCTAGAGGGGTCGACCCAATCAGTTGTAATGGGGTATTTAACCCAATGGTTAAATACGAGCCTACATGATTTGTGTAAAATACAAGTCGAAGTAGTGTATAAATAGAGGAGGTGTATTCCTCATTTAACACACACTCACTCACTTGGGAGTAGCGCACTTGTGGAGGAGAGGTCTGCTATGGTGGAGGAGGAGATCATGTCTTTGGTTTGCATCTTTGTATATTGCTGGTCATCTATATTGAGGAATCTTTGCTGGGTTTTCTACCCCATGAGGGTTTCCCAGGATAAATCTGTGTCTCTTGTGTTTATGCTGTGCTTGTTGTTTCTTCAGTGATCTTGTATATGCTATTATTGTGAAATGGAATTTAATGCTGCTATTTTATGTCTTAGCATATTAAATCTTAACATTATCCATATCTATAGCATGAACAATTGAATGCAACACATATTTACCCCCCATTCCCTTTCACTTGTTTCTTCCTTGAAACACGAGAGGAAGTGATATAATATCATCAACTACACAATGTAGTCAACTAGTACCAAGCATGAGAATCCATCCACCTGATTGAAATATGCACATGTAATCCAAATACTTCCTTTCCATGTTGATCTTGTATTTGGTTTCTCCTTTGGTTCCATTTTTTCATTGTTCTACTATGATATCTCCGTGCATTGTTTAGTTCTTCAGGTGTCTCCATATTGGTTGTATTTTTGATTCCATGTTTTTCCATAGTAATTTTGTTGATGCTCATGACCTTGCCTTGATGACCATGGTATTCCATGGTGGCATGGGTGGTGATATACACAAACCTTTGTTGTTGGTTGTTCTTTTTTTTGACTTTTCAACTTGTGGTTCCTTTGAGTCATGTAGATCCTTAGATTCTCCTCTTGTTTTATGCCCTTATTGGGGATTTTATTCATGTGAATATGTAGCCTTTTCTTATTCTAATTCAACTTTTGAAGTTCTTAATTTTATGTATTAGTATGTGTTGTAAAATTATCTTCACTTGCAACCTTGGACCCTTTAGCAACATAAATATCCTACAATGTGATTTTTTTCTGGTACCAACGCTTAAAAAACTTCTTGGAGTCGATTTTTCATCATTGATGTATACCATATGTACCTACTTAGTAGTTGTACAATAATGAGTGCTATATAAATAATATTTAATGGAAATGAAAATAAATAGACAACAAATGTTTCACTTTCATGCAATATCATATAGAATAATCTAGCCAAAGAAATGGACAAAACTGTTAGAATATTCCTATACTCCATCCTAGTACCACCAATATTTTGATCATTTACATTTTCCGTCATGCATGCACTTTTATGGTTTGCATGCATCCCAGTCATCAGTCCAACACCTAGCCCTTAGTTAGCCAGCCCCCAGGAGCTTCTCACTATTCATTTTTAGCCCTCCAGTTGCTTAATGCGCCCTTCTTCCTCGATTTTAGGAAGCAACTCGCCCTTCTTCACCTACCAGTCTAGTTGTCTTCAGTTTATACTCAGTTACACTCATATACACTTATTTACACTCAGTTACAGTCAGTTACAGTCAGTTACAGTCAGTTACAGTCAGTTACAGTCAGTTACAATCAGTTACAGTCAGTTACAGTCAGTTACACTTAGTTACACTCAGTTACACCTACTAGACTCAGTTTGACTGATGGTTGACAGTTACTTGAGCATTGATGACTCCACTGATGATCATGAGGACACCTAGTTGTGCTCCTATGACACTCTATTGATCTTATGATCACTCTGAGAGGCTAATTCGAATTGCCACCTTAGGCATTCGAATCCTCGCTACCATTGTACTATTTATTTGTCCATATTGTGATTAATTAACTAGTGCGTGTGAAGTATTATTGCTTCTATCTGAGTTCTACTGTACCATATTATTCC
This sequence comes from Larix kaempferi, assembly GCA_027924585.1. NCBI lineage: Eukaryota > Viridiplantae > Streptophyta > Pinopsida > Pinales > Pinaceae > Larix > Larix kaempferi. Next base: position 1,697,826 of record BSBM01000204.1, on the reverse strand, counting down.
GTTGCTCATTATACTGTATTGACCACTCTTCTTCTATTTTCTTGCTTAATCATAATCTTTCTCTTGTGAGGTATACATCATCTCTTAGATCTGCTGTGAAGATTTTCACATAGTATCAGAGCATGTTGAGAGTATTGTTTATCTCCATTCTTGAGAATTTTTTGCAGGTTATTACCAAGATTTCGAGTGCAGCAGTTGCAGCAGTAGCAGTTGCAATTATTCTATATTGTTTTTGCAGGTCTTCTACAGCTTCAATGTATTTAGATTTAGAAGGAATCCCTCCTCTTTCTCTATTCAACTATGATGAATGGAAACCGAATATGATAGCATATTTAAAGAGCCATGATCTCTTTGATTGTTATTTTGAAAGAGAGTTCGAATCCTTTGAAGAGAAGATTGACTGGTTGAATAAAGGTGACATGCACCTTGGAAGAATGATGCTTACTATGCCTAAGTACATATTGTACCCTTTCATTATTGATATTGAAACTCCAAAGAGCTATGGGCTCACCTGGATGAAATATTCGGCAAATAGAATGAAGGATTTGGTCCAAACCCCTTCAAAAGCAAGAAAAGTGATGCATTCGCTCCCCTTGATGGTCTCTCAGATCATGAACTAGTATAATCTCATATTGAAGTTGTTGAAAAAGAACTTGTAGATTCTCCACTCATGCTCCAACTTTCTTCTCTTTCTGTGCCAGCTCACACTCTAGATATTGCAGAAGGTCCTAAATCCTCTCTTGCACCAGAGTCTGTTGGTTTGCATCATGATCACATGATTATTTCGGAGGTAAAATCAGCTATTGAAGGTAATGCATTTGCTCTCCTCAAGCAATCACCTCTTTTATACTACTATATGATCATTATTCCATGCTTTCAGAAGGTTATTGAAGAATATGGCCATTGCCACCCACTTGGGATAATTTCTCATGCATCTAATGGTGTTGATCTCACCTCTTATGGTTCAAAGGAGATCTCAAGAAACCATTGCCATTCGCTTGGGATAATTTCTCATGCATTTACTGGTTTTGATCTTACCTCTTATGGTTCAAAGGAGATCTCAAGAAACCATGATTCAAGTCTTGGATCTAATTTGGATTCTAAGCAATTACTAGGGATAATTTTTCATGCATATGATAGTTTTGATCTCACCCCTACTGGTTCAAAGGAGATCTCAAGAAACTATTCTTCAAGCCTTAAATCTGATTTGGATTTCAAGCAATTATTATTTGATGGTTCTTTTTGGCATAATCTCACCCATGATGGTTCGAAGGACAAGACAAAAGACTATCTGCATATTCATGATTTTGATCCTACCTCAGCTGATTCGAATCATAGGTTCAAGGATCATCCTCATACTTTTGGATTTGTTCTCATCACAATTGATCTGAAGAGTAAGTACAAGCACATGCTTTTTGAGCATGATCCACTTCTTCCCAAGAAGAAGATACCTCCAGACATATGAATAAGCATCACACTTGCTTGAGTTTGGAGTATTTATTTTTTATGTGTTCCTTACAGTATCTTTTGAGGGGGGGGGTATTTTTCCCATGAAATTTTCCCCACTTCCTTGGTTTATTGACTGTTATTATTCATTGTATTGGGTGACCTTTGGTCTTAGTTACCAGGGCCCAGGATGGATTAAGGGGGGGTGTTAGGATATTCCTATACTCCATCCTAGTCCCACCAGTATTTTGATCATTTACATTTTTAGTCATGCATGCACTTTTAGGGTTTGCATGCATCCTAGTCATCAGTCTAGCACCTAGCCCTCAGTTAGCCAGGCCCCAGGATCTTCTCACTATTCAATTTTAGCCCTCCAGTTGCTTAATGCGCCCTTCTTCCTTGATTTTAGGAAGCAACTCGCCCTTCTTCACCTACCAGTCTAGTTGTCTTCAATTTATACTCAGTTACACTCAGTTACACTCAGTTACAGTCAGTTACAGTCAGTTACACTCAGTTACACTTAGTTACACTTAGTTACACCTACCAGACTCAGTTTGATTGATGGTTGACAGTTACTTGAGCATTGATGACTCCACTGATGATCATGAGGACACCTAGTTGTGCTCCGATGACACTCTATTGATCTTATGATCACTTTGAGAGGCTAATTTGAATTGCCACCTTAGGCATTCAAATCCTCTCTACCATTGTAAGATTTATTTGTCCATATTGTGATTAATTAACTAGTGTGTGTGAAGTATTATTGCTTCTATCCGAGTTCTACTGTACCATATTATTCTGTTGCTCATTATACTGTATTGACCACTCTTCTTCTATTTTCTTGCTTAATCATAATCTTTCTCTTGTGAGGTATACATCATCTCTTAGATCTGCTGTGAGTATTTTCACAAAAACAAGATGTAAAGAATTGTATTTTTAGTACTAAGAAAAAAATGAAGTATGGGATACACCTTGGTGTTGGATGTAGTTGATGTGGACCTTTGCATCCAACCCAAGTGAGGGTTCTTCATTTCCTTTAATGTTGTATTCCTAACCAAGTGATGTCTGTGAAGGATCCTAGGTGGAGAAATGAAAAATATGCATAGGACTATATCTCCCTCTCTCTATCTCTCTAGGAAATACAATATCATAACCGTGATATTATGGATATGAGTTATATTTTGGGATAACATTGAGGGATTTATTTAAAGGAAAGAATGTGGAAAATTCTTTAAACTAGCTCCACTGTGAATAATCCCTTTTTATTGATGACTTAGTGAAATGAATATAGATATTGGAGACTAGATCAAAGTATACTTTTGTAAATAATGGTTTGGAAATGCCCATATTTATCCACTACACCTTTTTGGAAGGTTTCATAATAATTAAAAGTAACCAAATTCTATTTTGGGTCTTTGTCGTTGTTTTAAAGGATTTTAATGCAATGGGGTTACTTGGATTTTTAGGGAAATTCCATATAGTAACCTTTTATGGCCAACTCATGAATTTAGTTCAATTTTTGGTCATATTGCCGAGGTCATGTGGTGATAGAGATAATATTATTAGGGCCAATACAATTGAAAATGATGTATAATAATGGGGATGGTTTTCATGAAAAACTAGGCGAGAAAAATTAGGCTAATAATTTCCCTTTGATGTGTGAGGCTAGGAGCTCATTGTAGGGATAAAATGCATCAAAATATTTTCCCCTTCAATCCATGGGAAATCCTGAACACTTGGGTAAGGATTGAGAGAGAGTAAAGGGAAATAAGCTCACCCCCCAATGGGGCTATAAAGGCCACAGTTGCAAACAATTCAACCAATGGGGTCAAGTGTATATAATTTGATCAAATACAAATGGGGTAGGCATCTCCATTCACAGCAGAATGTCTCAATACAATATGGAATCAAGAACTGCAGGGGTCTTATCAAAGTACATGAATAACTATAATGGAAAATACATCATGATAATGAGGGTCAAAAAGGGACCTCATCCAAGTATATATGTGTGGTCCAAACTAGAGTTGATATAAAATACATGAGTAGAAATAATGACATCCTGATAGGATGACAAGTCAAACAAATGAAGCTCTACTAAAAACTAAAGGTGACCAAGATATAAAAGGAGTGATAGCATGGGAAACTCCTCATAGGTGGCTCACTGTTTTTTGGAGCCAAACAATTCTATGAAACTGCAGCTAAAACTACATCACTATCACAAATGTAGCTTGGACATCACATGAAGCAATACAATAAATGACTTCAAGAATAGGCTCAATCTTTAGAGAGAATCATGTGTTAACACCCAAAAAGTGCTCACTAACTCATCTCCCTCATTACATGACTCATTTGTCCATATTTCCTACCATATTTGCCTCCAAAACCTTTAAAAACTATTAAAAAGCCTCCAAAAGGCCAAAAAACCATTAAAAAGCCTCCAAAAGGCCAAAACCCCCCTTTTTCCCCCAAAATAATGTAAATTCCTCTAAAAATGGCAAAAACCCTCTAAAAAGGGAATAAAAAATACAAAAAAGAGGAAAAAGAGGGAAAAAAGGAAGCAAAAACCCTATACAGCTGACCTAAACCATATGGTGCCCAAAACCATGGGTCAACACTCCACCACTAAAAACCTATAAATAGGTGATGGAGGCTCCCCATTTCATATCCACAATCATCCCTGTCCTCACTCTGCCAAAAATTCTCATGAAACTCTAGCTCTCCCTTTGGAGCTAATTTCCACTTGAGAACCCCATTTGGCCCCATTTCCAAAACATCTTTGGAAGAAGGAGAAGGAAAAACATTGGAGATTGGAAGCAACCCTCCTGGACTGCTGCAAGAGCTTCACCAACCTCACATTGGAGGTATAATCAATACAAAAAAACATTTTATTATCTTGTCTTTTCTGTTTATGCACATGCTAGTTTAAATTTATTGTTTTCATTTACTGTCTTGCTTTTACTATTTTTACTGAACTGCTACTAAGGAGTCCCTTCTCCTTAGTAGGTGCTCATTTGCACAAGCTAGGGTGAAAACCCTAGCTACAGTTTTGGCGACTCCCCTAGTGTTCCTTTGAATTTCTGGTTATAGTTTTTAGAAGTTTTTAGTTTCTGCAATATTTTTCTATTTTCCCCTTTCGGCTGTCCCTTTCGACAGTTGGGTTTGCTGCCGTAAACCACGTCTTTTTTCTCCACAGTTGCGATCCGATCGCAGCTTCCAAATTGTTACCTGTGATCCGATCGCAGCTCTCAGACTATTTTTTGCGATCTCGACGCGGCTTGCAGTCCGTTTCCTGCGATCTGACCGCGACTCTCAGCCTGTTTCCTGCGGTCCGACCGCGGCTGTTACGCTTTTTCCTGCGGTCCGCCCATGGCTTTCAGCCATTTTCTTGCGATCCGCCTGTGGATTTCAACCATTTTCCTATGATCAGCTTGTGGCTTTCAGCCATTTTCCTGCGATCCGCCCGCGACTGTCGACCTGTTTCCCGCGATCCGACCATGCAGTTTCGCCGCAGACCTGCGATCTGTTTTCTGCGCTTTTTCCCTGTTTGAACCCAACACTTTGCTGCAATATTTTCTGCACCTGCACAACCACCTATCCTATCTGTAGCCATACTTCCCTACAGCCTTTTTCTGCAGTATTATTTCTGTTCCATTTACATAATTTTTTAAATTTCAGCATTTTAATTGAAAAGAGAAAATTTTGCATTTCAAAGTTTAATTTCTGCATTATTATTTTTAGTTAGAAAGTTGCCCACCACGTGGCACTTTTACTTAGGTTCATTACCTCACATGCACACACTTTGTCACCTAATTCAAATGAGCCCTAAAATACTACTTAACACAACCAACATTCTAACCCCACTTGGGGAACACATAAGAATCTTGTAGTTAGGTAGGATCGGGATGATAGGCATCCAAATAACACCCCTCAGTTGCTTACACTTGAGACATAGTTGTTGTCCATTAGGGAACCAAAATCGCCTAGTACTTTTTGACACGGTTTAAAACCAATTTTTCGGAAGGCCTCTCCCCTAGGAGGGTTGAGGTAGCCAAACTGGTTCCGGAAGTCTAAGTGGAATACCGCACTCCATTCAGTAACCGAAGGATACCTTTCATAGTTCTCGGTGTACCACCCGTGTGGGAGTACAACGATGATAGAACCAAACTGCAGATTCACCCAACTAAACATGTCATGAACATGGTATCTTAGTTGCCTTTCTTCTAGGATTGACTACCCAGTGTCCCTCCCGGTAGGGCGATGTATTTATCCACTTGGCTCTACTATCCATATTGTCTAACTTGGATTTCATCACCTTGCAGAGGATATGTCTAGTTGAATCAGAATACTATTTAGTTAGGTGTTTGCATTATCCCTTACCTCCCTTTGGTCTAGTGAGTCCACTATTTTTATTTTTTAGGAAACCTGCTACTTGTTTGTATTCTGACCATTTCTGTTGATACTCCGCTTATTGTAGCACAGCTGTTACAGTAAGTGTTTTGAGTTGGTTGTTGGCTTGAGTGCCATATTTTTTGTGCTCTCCTTCTGCACACTCGGTTGCATTAGGGTTTTTGAGCTGTTTTTCAGTCAACACAACCCCCAGATACTTGACACCATCTGTCACCAATGAGTCCCTGAGACATTCTTGGCACCTTCGGGGCGAGCCCCCACAGCACGGTTCACTTGACATCACCTGTCATAGACGTAGATCTTCATCACTTAATACCACTCACCATAGATCTCAAGCTTTGTCACTTGACTCTACTCATCAACGGCATAGAACTACGTCACCCGACCTAGACGCCCCTTATTTTACTTCTGATTCTGAGGCAGAGTTCGAGAACCCCACCTACACTGCACCAAATAGCCCCATGGATGGCATGACGTCCAACCCTTTCTTTGTAGGGACCACTGGTGGAGCACCCACCACCACCCCAGCTACTACATCCACTTTGGGTATGTCCTCGATGGGGCCCACATCCACCATTCCAATCACTGTACCCATTCCAGTAGCTAGCATACCCATCCCAACTCGACCAGTGAATCACACTAGCCTTGGCGGTGTAGGACCATCCCATACCACCTTCGTCCCTCCACCTGGGGGCAATGTCCCCAACCCAAACCCAGTCCCTCTATTTAGGGGAATTGGCCCCATCGTGGTCATAACCACCAATATGTCACATCCTTCTACTAGTTTTCCATTCATGGCTAGTCTCAACCTTCCTGACCTGGCCAGACTGACTAACGATCCCATCAGACACGACCCTGCGTGGCCTCACATGCCCACCAAGCTCCCATCAGACATCCCTAAGTTTGAGGGAAAGGCAGGTGAAGACCCCCAGAACCATATTATGTCCTTCCATCTATGGTGTTCCTCCAACTCCATAGTGGACGACTCTGTCCGACTCTGTCTGTTATAGCGCACCCTCATTGGCTCTGCAGCCAAATGGTACATTGAGTAGTCCCATGGGACCCATGCCACCTTTACCTCCCTCGCCTCAACCTTCCTGCATTTCTTTCAGTTACCTATCCGCTATGATGCGGGAGTTGAGATCCTACTATCTTGCAGACCGAACACAGCCACACACATCATTGACCACATTCATGAGTGGCGTCGATGCTGCAGCCTCTGCAAAATCAAGTTAGACGACCGTATCTTCTTAGATTGGTTTCTAAAATCTCTCCTTCCTGTCATTGCTAAGGATGTGGCATCCGAGCGACCCCAATCCGAAGAAGAGGCCATCCTCAAAGCCCAACAATTTGACCTTATTTACGCCCAGTATGGTTAACTATATTCCATCATCCCTGACGCCCCCTGCGGTGATTCCTCCCGACACGATGCGCCAGGGGCATCCCATGCCCCAGACAACATCATTGGTTGTATAGCCTCACATAACCATCCCTTTTCCATAGCACATCCTAGCCCTTGCCCCGACCTTTCGCGGGCTACATCCCATTTCGGAGCAACCAATTCATATGCTCCCATGGCACATCATCACCATTCCCACAGACCCTCAGTTCCACCTCAGTGCTTTGGTCATGCATCCCCCGCTTACGCCCCCCCGGTCACACCTCAGCCATATTACCACCCGCAGGTCACTCCAGCTCCTGTATCCTCTCAAGCCCCACCTGCTTATTACCCGCCACAGGCAGCCCCTGCGGCAAACCCACAACCCATCGCACAAGCATATCAGCAACCCCCACAAGGTTCAGCACCTACGCCGCCTCCACCTACTTATTATCCACCGTAGCCTGCTCTCGCACCTGCACAACCCTAGAACCCACCTGCTACCCAAGGGAAAGTGTATGCCCAACAAAATCTGCAGCCTAACCAAAATAACTAGCGCCAACAGGGCCAACAAAACCGCGGCAAAGGCCGTAACCATGGGAAAAACCCCCCTCCAGACCAAGGCGGTCAACCTCCAAATCCCCTAAACAACAATAACGTAGCACTTTCCAACCAGAACCCTGATCGACCGCCCAAATAAGCCAAAAATCCTAATTTACGATCAAACCATCCTTGTTCTATTTGCGGGGTCTATGGCCATTACACACACGCTTGCCCACATTTGGAGAGGGATCGGTAAATCTGGATCAATGATGCCCACCGCCAAGGGCACGCGGCTCCTCAGGCACCACCCAACCCCCCACCACCTCAGAATCAACCCTTGGTATTACAAAACCCTTTGCCTACCCAAGGCATGGTGAATGCTCAACCGTTGGATCCCCCTCAAGGAAATGCGCCTCCACAACAACAAATCACTTATGCCACTCCTGATCAACCCATGATAGACTCAGGTACCCATCACTTGTTAATGATGTCATCCGTCGATGTCAACCTTCAAACCCATCGAAACCAATATGGCTCCACCCCCGAAGCCACTCCCACCAACAAAAACACTAATGCTCATCCCACTGATCAGTCGCTACGCATACCTCCGTCTCCTCTAGATGGCACCTCCAAAGCACCTCGCTTCCCACTTCGTCGCATCAACAATAACCCCAATGCTCATGCTGCGTCTAATTACAACATTGTAGATGACTTAGCCCAATCCATCGCAGCCATGTTTGCGTTAGAGGTCTTAAAAAACTGTTCTTCACAGCGCAATACTTTGCTCTCCGCCATTGGTGCTATTGACCCAAATGATTCACGAATGATGGCCTTCAATTTGGACCAATCTGAACCACACCTTCCTTCCACTTTAGCGTCCAAGTTTCTGTATCCGTTCAGAATCTTGTCATCCATCGGTGCATTATCGATAAAGGTGCCTCTACATGCGTTATGTCCACATTTGTTTGGCAGAATTTGGGATCCCCTACTCTCCAGTAGTTCACCACTGCGTTGCGAGCCTACGACGGCCGTTCGGCTCAACCCCAATGTCTCTTAGCTAATGTCCCCGTCCAGTTGGCTGGTAAAACAGTGCTCATTGACTTAGAGTTCATCAACACCCAGCTTGATTATAACCTCTTACTTGGCCGTAGTTAAATGTACGCCATGCGGGTAGTTGCCTCATCCATTTTTTGTACCATGATATTCCCCCATGATGGATGCGTGGTCAAGGTTGATCAACTCACCTATTACGATCCCAATGCCCCCGCTGCACCCGAAAATGTTCTCCCCATGGTTGAACAACCTACTTGTGGCACAACTACCTCGTTGGTTTCCTCAGTGGGACCCGAAGTCTACTCAGATATGCCGATGACCTCAACATTCCAGGCCATTCCACCCTCGTCACCCACAACCGAAGTATCTAACTTATGTACCCTTTCCCACTATACACCAACACCCAACCATCAACCGCCATTGCTACCCCAACCACCATTGGTACCTAGTCATGTTGGTGTTACACCCATCCATACGATCCCCTTCCTATTCCCCCCTTCGGGAGTAGTAAGCGCCCCGGTTATGGCTACACTCAGCCTCCCCGGTTTAACCTTAGGATTACCTGTATGGTACATTACGCCTCCCGTTACCCCTCCGACACCAAATGTCGTCCTACAACTGGTGCAACCCATCACCACTACTAGTCAACCACCTCTCGGTGTCACTACCCCTTTGTCATATACTACTCCATCCCCTCTTATCAAGCACACTGGGGGCAGAGGCCCACAACTGTACATTACTATACCCCCGCCCAAAACAGTTAAAACCCCCCCCGTGTTTCGTGCACCTCCGAAATGCTCGTTGTGTGATGAGTTAGGCCATCCCACCCATCGATGTCCACAATTACCTGCATTACAAGAGCACATGCAAATGCTTGACGACGACCCCAACATCCCGGTTGTCCAACTCGACCCAACCCCTAAGCCTCGTGATAAATCAATGCATACCAATCACCCTTGTGCCATATGTGGTATTTACGACCATTACTCACATCACTGTCCTGATCTCCTAGATTACAGAGCAGCTCTCTACGAGATGAATAATTTGGACCTTGAGACGGCGCCCCCCCACCATTGAGGAGATCCACCCCCCAGTATCCCCCTCATCTGGAGAGATTAATACCATCTATATGATCTCTTCTACCACCACTCCCTCGTCAACCGATTTAACAACTTAGAGTTTCCACAATGATGAGGAGATTCTAGAGGCTCTTACTGCCCCAGATTACCCCTAGGAGGATATGCACCATCGTTCCTATTTCCTCCCGGAGGACTCCCCCTCCACCACAGCCACCCAATTTGTGGTTGAGTCCAAAGATTTCCTCCCCACCAAAGTCAACTGGTTTAAAGATCCCATTCCCGCCCCTGACACCTTTGAGGAAGGGAACATTGTTGAGATATTGTAACTTCAAAGAATATTATATTTGTACTTTATTATTCCAGAGATGTTTCATTCCTCCGTGAAGATCTTATTGTATATCCGGAGATGTTTATTCCTCCGTCGGAATGTGGTAACTCGGGTTATTAGACTTCCCTATTGGGGGTCGGCCCTGTATGTGTTATGTGGGTCAAAGGGTTATTAGACCACCCTAGAGGGGTCGGCCCAGTTAGTTGTAGTGGGGTATTTAACCCATTGGTTAAATACGAGCCTACGTGTACCTGTGTAAAATACATGTCAGTGTAGTGTATAAATAGAGGAGGTGTGTTCCTCATTATATACACTCACTCACTTGAGAAAGGCGCATTTGTGGAGGAGAGGTCTGCTATGGAGGAGAAGGAGCTTATGCTCAGGGTTTTCATCTTTGTATATTGCTGGTCATCTATATTGAGGAAGCTTTGCTGGGTTTTCTACCCCATGAGGGTTTCCCAGGATAAATCTCTGTCTCTTGTGTTTATGCTATGCTTGTTGTTTCTTCAGTGATCCTGTATATGCTATTATTTTGAAATGGAATGTAATGCTGCTATTTTCTGTCTTAGCATATTGAATATTAACATGGTATCAGAGCTAACCTGAAGGAAGACAAGGTATGGCACTAACGACACCTGCTTTACTTACGACATTTTGAAGGCTAGGGTTTTATATAGCAAAAACCAGTCATCGTAGCACTTTCGCTATAAATCCGTTTTGGAGAATTTTTCAGATCTGAAATTGTTACAGGACGAAGATTAAATCTCCAGGTACCTTGTGTCCAAAGGAAAACCTCTAATTCGTTGTACTTTCTGATTTATGATCTGTACAATATAGGGTTTCTGCCTCTTCCAGATCTGAGTCAAAATCAGGTGACCTTGGGAAAAAGGTCATATCTTGGGCTAGGAAGCTCCAAATGAAATTTCGTAAAAAGTTACAGGTATTACACAGTCTGTGCTATCGCAGAAAACTTTTTCAGAGGCCGAAGTTGAACTAGTGACACGTGGCACTCCGTACAAGTGCGCTCTCCTGTATTTTCCCATAAACAGGTGACGTTGCGACATTTGGAATAACTCTCTCTCAGAGAGTCCAATTGTGGTCAGAACTGTCAGGATGGAAAGGTAACAGGCCGAGCTATCTCAGGAAACTTTTTTAGAGGCCGAAGTTAAAATAGTGACACGTGGCACGCCGTACAAGTTCGCTCTCCTGTTTTATCCCAAAATAGGTCACGTTGCGACATTTGGCATAACTCTCTCTCAGAGAATCCAATTGAGGTCAGACCTGTCAGGATGGAAAGATAACAGGTCAGGCTATCTCAGGAAACGTTTTCAGACCCTGTGGATTAAAAATTTCGGAGTTACACCAGAAACAATCAGGTACATATTTCTGTCAAAACAGAATTATTTTTTGGTATCTTCATTCATGGCTTCCGGAATTTAGGGCTTTGAAGAAAGTTGGAATTTTTGTAATCGGAGACCACGGCTAGATGCTACTCATCAAAATAGAAATTTAGAGACCAAGATCAGAATTTTTTGTTGGGCAGAAGGCCGGGCTTGATTAGACCCTAGTTCGGGACTTTGATCAGAAAAGTGGAAAATTAGGGCTTCTGTAAAAATGGGAATTTTTGAAATCTGTGACCATGGCTGGAATCTCCTCAGAAAAATAGAAGCTTAGAGCTTTGGATCAAACATTTTGATTGGGCATAAGAGTGGGATTCATCAAACCCCAGTTCAGGGTCACGTCCAGTGAATCCGGAAGTTTCAAAGGAAAAATTAAGGAGTGAAACTTTGCAGTTTTCAAATTCTGAATATATCAGTTTGATCAGCTCATCAAGGCGCATATTTCTATCCTTTCGGAAGTTTGAAATTCAAAGTTTGAATTTTTGGGGTTTCTCTGACAAACCCATATCCAGCTCCAGGTCCAGTTCTTGCAAATCAAGTGGATAGGGTTAATCCTAGAAGAAGATGGATTGGTCACCTGCATAAGTGAAGGAGTTCCTGTTTCAGAGGGAGATGAGGCTAAGGCTTTACATAAGGAGATTACAAGCGATCTCGACAGGTATGACTCATCGAGGTATGTTTTGAGATTTGTTCATGATTAAGTTTATGGTATGTTTGTCTTCATGTTATTACGGTTAGTACAATCTTGATTTTAGATTTGTTGTATCACCTTAACAAAATTATGAATGCATGATAGAAGATATTCATCGGTTAGGGTGTTGACACTTATGATTGTACTAATGCATTATGATGTTGTGTGAGGTTGATGTTGTCCGCTAACAAGATACAGGTACATCACAAAAGAAAAATCAGGTTCCATGACCATGAAAACATGAAGACAAAGACTCATCCATAATCTTTGTTCTACTTACGAGGTATGTGTGACTTTGTTATACTATGCTTAACCTATGAGACATGCAGGTTCTAGCTCAGGATCTCTAAATCATTGAAGAGATTGTTTAGGTATGTTGTACATAACCAAGTAGGTATACTAATCCAGGTATGTTTCCCATGAATCTTACCTTGTGTTAGGATCCCCTATATAAGTATACTTGGAATGGTTGGTTATGCTTATTCATAAAGTTAGTAATCAAGGGATTATGCATATTATATCTTTTATCTTGATTGATGATATGCATGAGTAAAAGAAGACTTCCCTGAAATCTTGAATACTAATGTTTATTAACTATAATCATGACTATACATTTTCAAGATTATTTAGTACTATAATGTTTTGATAGCATTTAGAATATACTAATGAGTATATGTTTGTGTATGAGATCATGAGGATGACTCTTGAGCATGCACAGTGGTACAGAATGAATAGAAGTTCAAAAGACATACAGAAGATCAAGCAGGAGGCAACCACACAAACATAAAAGATAAGTATTTGAGTCGTTATTTGAAATAGTAATAATATTGCCTATAATAGGTTGTATGCATATTTGTATTCCCATAATATATAATGCTGAGTGTAAACATTCATAGAGCATTGAACAGTATACTACTAATGTGCATATGATTGACAAGTTGGACAAACATTCCATTGTTGCTTGTCTAGAATGAAACCTCTTTGCTGACATGCCGAGAGCTGTGCACACTCTCGATAGTATGTTCTGGTAGAGATGGAAGGAATCTAGATAGCCACTGTATGCATACAAGATATGGGAAAGTGTTGTTCCAAAGTATTGGTCAAGATAGTTGCATAACTATGTAAATGATATCTGTATGCATAATAGGTTATCATGTCAATATGATTTGATGATTATGAAGTATTACTAATAATGTACCTAATTTTGATTTGTAGGAAAAATCATGATGAATGATGAACAAGTGGTGGATGTTCAAACAAGAAGATTTACAAATCAAACAAAATATAGAAGGCTCATGGCTAGAAGATTCTCTTAGAAAGGGGAAGAGAATCACAACAAGATGTTTGCTCCAAGCATGGTGTAATTAAAGAAGAAGTGTGAATCAGGTTCTGTATAGGTACCTAGGATCGATAATAAATTGATAAGCTTAATGATCACCATGGGTGATGTGGATCTCAACCTTTGCTACAAGGTTGAATATGATACACATATGACATGGATGCAAGAAGGAACTCACCACAGAGTTCGAATGATATTGAGGCTCATATCAGTAGACCCATCTAACGAGAGATGGCACAGATAGATATGCAGAAGATCATTCAATGCAGAAATGAAAATGAAAGATCTCAAATTGATGCTTTACTTCCTAGGTCTGGAAGTATGGCAAGGCTCAGAAGGAATATTTCTCAACCAGGGAAAGTATGATGAGAAATATGACTTGAGGTGTTGGAATGGCCACTCTTATGGATTCCAACTTGAAGCTGTTAGGGGATAACTCATCAGAGTTAGTGGATATAACTCTGTACAGTCAAATTATTGGGTCTTTGATATATCTAACATATACTAGGTTAGATATATGCTTTGTTATGAACACCTTGAGTTAGTATCTAGTGGAAACTAGATGTGTTTACCTGATAGTTGCAAAGCATGTGATGAGGCACATAAAGGACACGATAGAATTTGATCTATGCTATCTTGAAGATCATGACTTCAGATAGCTATTCAAATTCTGATTGGGCAGGAAGTGTATCAGACAAGAAGAACACATCGAGAGGATGTTATTGTCTGGGATTACCCATGATCTCGTGGTTTAGCTGGAAGCAGTCTAGTGTGGCTCTCAACACAAGCGGAATATATGGCTGCTTGCTCTGCTAGTTGTGAAGAAGTTTGGCTTTAGGATTGTTTGACTTAGAGATAGAACCAACTGAGATCCTATGTGATAATTAGAGTTGTATCAAGATGACATAGAATGTAGTGTTCCATGATAGGTCAAAGAACATAGGGAACTAACAAGATATGACGCAGAAAGGAACTCTAAAGTTTGAATTTGTAACAGGTTACCGTTGTACTAACCAAACCTCTACGTCAAGTGAAGAAGTTACCAACCAAACCTCTGTCTCGAGTGAAGTTTGAATACTTCCGAGACAAGCTTGGTGTAGTTCAAAAGGACCCTCCTCGAAAGGGGGAGAAGTATAGTCACTGCTGATGAGATTGTCTCATCGAACAACAAGGTCGATGATGAGGTAACCTGTTCTCTACACCCAGTTACTTAGAAATATTTAGATTTAGGACTCTTATACTTAGAATACTTAGTTTTACTTATACATGCTTTTGTTGATAGATGTATTGGTGAGAATACATGCTAGATGTATACATGTTTTGGTGTGATGTATACATGTTTTGATGTTAGATGTATTAGTAAGAATACATGCTAGATGTGATGTATACATGTTTTGATGTATTAGTAAGAATACATGCTAGTTGTGATGTATACATGTTTTGGTGTGATGTATACATGTTTTGATGTATTAGTAAGAATACATGCTAGTTGTGATGTATACATGTTTTGGTGTGATGTATACATGTTTTGATGTATTGGTGAGAATACATGCTAATGTGATAACTGCTCTTGTATAGATGAGAATACAGAAGGGGATTGGATCATCCCTGGACTTTCAGTCCTAAAGAGAACCGTAGACGTAAGATCTCCGAGAATGAAGTCCTTAGTGGACAGTTGAGGGGATTGGATCATCCCTGGACTTTCAGTCCTAAAGAGAGCCGTAGACGTGAGGTCTCCGAGAATGAAGTCCTTAGTGGACAGTTGAGGGGATTGGATCATCCCTGGACTTTCAGTCCTAAGGAGAGCCGTAGATGTGAGGTCTCCGAGAATGAAGTCCTTAGTGGACAGTTGAGGGGATTGGATCATCCCTGGACTTTCAGTCCTAAAGAGAGCCGTACACGTGAGGTCTCCGAGAATGAAGTCCTTAGTGGACAGTTGAGGGGATTGGATCATCCCTGGACTGTCAGTCCTAAAGAGAGCCGTAGACGTAAGGTATCCGAGAATGAAGTCCTTGATGGACTTGAGGGGATTGGATCATCCCTGGACTGTCAGTCCTAAAGAGAGCCGTAGACGTGAGGTCTCCGAGAATGAAGTCCTTGATGGACTTGAGGGGATTGGATCATCCCTGGACTTTCAGTCCTAAAGAGAGCCGTAGACGTGAGGTCTCCGAGAATGAAGTTATTGATGGACTTGAGGGGATTGAATCATCCCTGGACTGTCAGTCCTAAAGAGAGCCGTAGACGTGAGGTCTTCGAGAATGAAGTGATTGGATTAATCATCCTTAGACAGTAAATCCAGGAAGGATAGTCTTAAATGCGATTGTGGTTGGATTAATCATCCTTAGACAGTAAATACAGGAAGGATAGTCTTAAATGCGATTGTGGTTGGATTAATCATCCTTAGACAGTAAATCCAGGAAGGATAGTCTTAAATGCGATTGTGATTGGATTAATCATCCTTAGACAGTAAATCCAGGAAGGATAGTCTTAAATGTGATTGTGATTGGATTAATCATCCTTAGACAGTAAATCCAGGAAGGATAGTCTTAAATATGATTGTGGTTGGATTAATCATCCTTAGACAGTAAATCCAGGAAGGATAGTCTTAAATGCGATTGTGATTGGATTAATCATCCTTAGACAGTAAATCTAGGAAGGATAGTCTTAAATGTGATTGTGATTGGATTAATCATCCTTAGACAGTAAATCTTGGAAGGATAGTCTTAAATATGATTGTGGTTGGACTAATCATCCTTAGACAGTAAATCCAGTAATTCCGAAAGGAAGGATAGTCTTAAATATGATTGTGATGAGATTGATCCAGTAATTCCGAAAGGAAGGATCATGTATATTGATGACGATGCTGATGATCGTGCGATGACGATGCTGATGATCGTGTGATGACGATGTTGATCGTGTGATGACGATGCTGCTGATCGTGTGATGATGATGATGCTGATCGTGTGATGACGATGCTGCTGATCATGTGATGACGATACTGCTAATCGTGTGATGACGATGTTGATCGTGCGATGACGATGCTGCTGATCGTGTGATGACGATGATGCTGATCGTGTGATGACGATGCTGATGATCGTGCGATGACGATGCTGATGATCGTGTGATGACGATGTTGATCGTGTGATGACGATGCTACTGATCGTGTGATGACGATGATGCTGATCGTGTGATGACGATGCTGATGATCGTGTGATGACGATGTTAATGATCGTGTGATGACAATGCTGATGATCGTGTGACGATGTTGATGTTCCAGTATTAAAGATGTTCCAGTAACTGCTTGAGTTACTGATGATGTTGAGAAAGCTTCCAGTGATTTATAGATGTATCATGTATGATGACTCCTTGCAGATGCTGTTATAATATCCTTCTCGTTAAGGGGGAGTGTTGAGATATTGTAACTTCAAAGAATATTATATTTGTACTTTATTATTCCAGAGATGTTTCATTCCTCCGTGAAGATCTTATTGTATATCCGGAGATGTTTATTCCTCCGTCGGAATGTGGTAACTCGGGTTATTAGACTTCCCTTTTGGGGGTCGGCCCTGTATGTGTTATGTGGGTCAAAGGGTTATTAGACCACCCTAGAGGGGTCGGCCCAGTTAGTTGTAGTGGGGTATTTAACCCATTGGTTAAATACGAGCCTACGTGTACCTGTGTAAAATACATGTCAGTGTAGTGTATAAATAGAGGAGGTGTGTTCCTCATTATATACACTCACTCACTTGAGAAAGGCGCATTTGTGGAGGAGAGGTCTGCTATGGAGGAGAAGGAGCTTATGCTCAGGGTTTTCATCTTTGTATATTGCTGGTCATCTATATTGAGAAAGCTTTGCTGGGTTTTCTACCCCATGAGGGTTTCCCAGGATAAATCTCTGTCTCTTGTGTTTATGCTATGCTTGTTGTTTCTTCAGTGATCCTGTATATGCTATTATTGTGAAATGGAATTTAATGCTGCTATTTTCTATCTTAGCATATTGAATATTAACAAACATGGCCAATATCTCACCCACAATCCACATTGATATCTTTGCCCCAGCTGGTGCTCTTGAAATCATTACATTAGGAGTCTCCTGCAGTGAGTATGAGATCGGAGAGTACAAAAAACTTTTCCAAGAGTTCCGTGATGTCTTTGCCTGGTCCTATACTTAAATGCCTGGTCTTGACCCCACTATTATAGAACACCACATTGACACATGGCCAGATGTACCCCCTGTTCGCCAGAAACAACGCCCCATTCACCCATCAAAACTCCCCGCCGTTAAAGCAGAGATTGAGAAACTTCACACAGCAGGATTCATTTATCCAATTGCATATACCACTTGGGTTTCTAACCCTGTCCCTGTTAACAAGAAACAAGGCACCATCAGAGTATGTACTGACTTCTGCGATTTAAACCGCGCCTGTCCCAAAGACAATTTTCCCACGCCATTTATTGAACAACTCATCGATGCGTGTGCAGGGAATGAAGTCCTATCTTTCATGGACGGTTTTTCCGGATACAACCAGATTCAGATCCGCAAGGAAGATCAATACAAGACTGCCTTTACCACCCCATGGGGCACCTTTTCCTATTGCGTCATGCCTTTCGGCCTTAAAAATGCTGGTGCCACCTTCCAGCGGGCCATGACCTATTTTTTTCATGACTTGGTCCATATCCTACTAGTATATCTTGACAATCTTACAGCTCGTTCCCAGAAATGATCAGACCACCTTAACGACCTCTGGGAAGTCTTTCTGCATTGTTGCAAATATCAAATACGCTTGAACCCACTCAAGTGTGTCTTTTGCGTTCCGACATGCCGGTTTTTGGGTTTCATTGTTTCCCATAAAGGAATCGTTGTTGATCCCCTCAAAGTCCAAGCCATCATAGACCTTCCTGCACATCGCACGCTCCAGAAACTCCAGAGTTTGCAGGACAAATCTAATTTCCTCCGTCGCTTCGTTCCTGATTATGCCACCACAGTTCATGGTTTCTTACTCCTGCTTCATACTCACATACCCTTTGTTTGGGATGACCAGGCGCAAGCCGCATTCGAAGCCCTTAAAAAGGCTCTCACACAAGCCCCTTTGATCTCCCCTCTGGATTTCTCTCAAGACTTCATCCTTTACGTCTCGACATCCGATCACGCCGTGTCCGGAGTCCTTGTCCAAGAAGATGCTACTCGCCAGGAGCATGTCATTTATTATGTCAGCCAAACCTTGTCTGGACCACCCCTACGCTACCCGTATGAGGAAAGACTAGCCCTTGCCGTGGTCTTTTCCGTCCAAAAATTGTGACATTACATTTTACTTAGTCATACCACAGTTGTCGCCGACTCCAACCCCATGGTTTATTTCTTGAACCAGCGACTTCTGCAAGGTCGCATTGCTAAATGGGTAATTATCCTCCAAGAATATGACCTAAACTTCACAACCCCTAAGAGCACTAAAGCCATCGTACTTTCCTAGCTCATCACCGATCTCCCATCCCTTTTGTCGTCCCCACAAATCTCTGATGAGTTACCCGACAATCACTTGTTCATCATCTCGTTCGATGACCCATGGTACGGTGATATTTTGTTATACCTTCGCATGCAGAAGTTTCAACCCAACATAAATCATGATGGACGCTGTTGCATCCGTCACCAGGCCTCTCGATATCTCCTCTTGGGCGATGTCCTCTACCGGCAAGGGGTTGATACTATTCTCCGTCGTTGTCTTACACACGAGGAAGCCAAACAAGTCCTCAATGACTGTCATAGCGGCGCCTGCAGCAGAAATTTCTCTGGAATGGCCACCGCCCAAAGGGTCATCCGCGCCTGATACTTTTGGGATACACTTTTTACTGACTACATCACAGCGGTCAAACATTGCCATAATTGCCCACTTTTTGCCCCTACGGCTCGGACACCCCCGCTCCGTTACACCCAGTCGTCACTGTTGGTCCCTTTTGTAAATGGGCCATCGACTTCATGGAATGTAAACCCTCATCCACCAACGGCCATAAGTACATCATTGTCACCATCGACTACTTCACCAAATGGGCTGAATCCATGCCCACCTTCAACTATAAAGCTGACACTGCTGCTCGTTTATTTTTTAACCATGTTATCACATGATTCGGGGTCCCCAAACAGTTGGTATCAGACCATGGTTCACATTTTGAAGACTCCATTTGGTGCAAGTTGTCCACTCTACTGAAGTTCAAACATCAGTACTCCTCTGCTTACTACCCCCAAGGGAACGGCCAAGTAGAGGCCATTAATACAATTTTAAAAACCATCCTCCAACGCACTATTGACCACCATAAGTCCAATTGGCATCACATGCTTTTCCCTGCATTATGGGCTTACTGTACGTCAACCAAGACCGCCACCGGTTTTACCCCGTTTCATTTAGTTCACGGTGTAGAGTCTGTTCTCCCCATCGAGTGTCAAATACCTGCCTTACACATCGCCATCGAGCTTCTCCCAGACACCTCCCCACTCAAACAATGTCTGCTATCATTGGAACAAGCTGATGAAGACCGTCGCGCCACCCTCCAAACCATTGAAGCTACCAAGAACCACTCTAAAGCTGGTTACGACAAACATGTCCACCCTCGAAATTTCCGTGAAGGAGACCTAGTTCTTGCCTATGACCAAGCCCACGACAAGACCGGTAAAGGAAAGTTTGAATCCATGTGGCAAGGCCCTTACATCGTGCAGACCTGGCTCAGAAATGGAGCATATATTTTAACTGACTTCGAAGGCTACCCTTTGTGCAACCCCCATAATGGGTTGTATCTTAAACACTTTTATCCTTAATCAAACCCGTGGCCCCATTGGTCCGTATTGTACAGTTTGCTTTCTTTTTGTTTTTCACCTTTGTTACCACAACCTTACATTCATCATTTTTGCATGATCACAGATGGACCATCTTCCACCTCATTACATTGGCTTCGCTGATGGAGCAAGCCGCTCGTCTCCAAATCTGGCCTCTGCAACCTGGGTCTTATATTCCCCTTCACATGAGTTGATTCACCTTGATGGAATGTGCATAGGCGCTGCTACCAATAACCAGGCGGAGTATGATGCTGTGACCAGTCTCCGAATTGCTTCCCTTCAGATGGGAATATGTCACCTTCATGTGTTCCTTGACTCCCAGCTACTTGTCTCCCAGCTCAACAACTGCTACCAAGTGCGTGATCCTTGCCTCTTTAGAAAGTTCCTGCGCACAAAACAACTCAGCCAACAGTTTGAATCCATAACATTCACCCATGTCCCATGAGCTCAGAATAGTGTCGCAGATCAAATGGCTAACAACATACTCGATTGGAATATCAATCACACCATGTAAAACATCCATCATGCATCATCATACAATATCATCCCATCAAAAAACATATAAAAATCCCAAAAAGATTGCATTTACAACAAGGGGCATCCACGTGCCTATTCTCCCATAATATTTGCATCCATATGCAATAACATAAACACATAACTATACAGGGGCATCCATGTGCCTATCATACATACATAATATTACATCCATGTGCAATACATAAAACAAAATACACAAAAGGCATCCACGTGCCCATCTTCCTACACTACTTGCATCCACGTGCAATACAAACATATAACAAACCACAAGCGCATCCACGTGCGTACACTAAATCATAATCGCAAAAGATGCATCCATGTGCATATATATATCAAAAAATAAACGTCAATGATCTACACATGTCCTAAGTACCTCAGCACTCAGCTATACAAAAAATATATATACATCGACAAGCCTCATAGAATACATGTCGTAGCTACAAAATCGGGGGGGAGTCCTCCGTACTCCCTACGGAGAGTCATACTCTCCATTGCTGCCTGCATCGGCCACCTCTGAGTCCTCACCCTGCTCCTCCTCTGGCAGCTCCTCATCCCCTGCCAGATGATGTGCCTGACCCCTCTCCGCCAAAATGGCCATCTGGATCATGATCGATCGAAAATCCTGTGGTGCCCCATGATAGTCCTGAATCACCTCCTGATCCAAGTCCTACCACCCATCATCAGTCACTCCAACCAGCAAACGATTGAGAAGCACCCGTAAGGACTCTAGAGTCCCCTCAGCATCCCGTCGACGCACCTCCCCTTGGCCTGGCAGGGATGGTATCGCCACATGCCCCCTGCGGTCTATATGTCCTGGTGGTGGTCTCGGGCCAACATCTGCAGATCATACATTAGTCAGTACCAGCATATCAATATCTCAAACCTATCATACACAAAATATGACATAAACAACAATCAAGAAAGTAGATACATACCATCTGGTCCCCACGCCTGCCTTGGAGGCCCTGGTGCCTCCGGATCTCCTGTGTAGTCCATATCTCTGTATGGATAATCATCCAGCGTCAGTGGCATCTACAACCACTATAGGTAGAGATCCTGGGTGAAGTAGCTCCCAACCTTGCCGCCACCCCGTCGGTGCATCATCCCTCCCCACTGCACCATGTGCAGCTCCCTAAGTCCTCCTGCCCTGATTGGCACCCGCGGCCGCAGTGTAGGTACTCGCTCCATAAAAAAGGCACAGAGAAACGACCCGTAGCAAAATCCCTTGCCAACGTCCTTCACCTTGGTCAGCTCCCGCTGAACATAGGTGAGGAACATCTGGCCCCACGTGAAGTAGATGCCATCCAGCACCCGCTCCACCAGTTGCATCTGGCCCCCTAACACCCGCTCGGGTGACTGGGACCCCAAAACCAGAACCACACACACCGCGATCGCCCACACTGATGGCTCCCGCAGGTCCACAATCCAGATTGCATTCCTATGCACTATACCCTGTGGAACGCAGTAACGCTCCAACATATCGGCCACGTCCACGTCTACGGACACTCGTGGCTTCGTATCATCCACCCTACCCAGACAGGGAAAACCCATAAAAAAATATACATCTGCAAGGGTGGGATCCACCCTCTCCCCCTGCACCTTGAAAGCCTGTAGGTTGGGCTCCCAAAAGCCCACCAACCTGTTCAGTAGTAGTCCTGTTGAATGCATCATGGGAACCTATGCGAACTTCAGCAGCCCGCACAACCCCAAAGTAGATCGAACATGCCGATCCCTCCGGATGACCTCCATTATGTCGTCCGGGACCTCCCGCTCCCGCCATAGCACTACTGGAATCCTGTCAATTACACAATGCACACTCATCAGACCCATGTCAAATAAATAACCCTTCCCCCCCCGCCCCGGGATAACCCTAAAGCTCGATCCAGATTGTGGCTTTAGGGCCCCTTGCCACGATCTCAGATCGTGGCTGTTAGGGCTATAGTTGCGGTTGTGGACCGCGACTGTAGGAGCCGAACTCGCAATCCAGGATCGCAAGTTCAGCCTCCGAACTCGCGGTCCAAGTCTGCAAGTTTGGCCTCGGAACTCGCTGTCCAGGACCGCGTGTATAGACCAGGAACTCGCGGTCCAGGATCGCGTGTTCAGCCTCCGAACTCGTGGTCAAGGACCGCGTGTTCAGGCCTGGGACTCGCGGTCCCAGACCACGCTTCCACACCGGAAACCCGCTGTCCACACCCACGTGGACTGTACAATCCCCCCCTGGGGACCCACCACCCCCCCCAAACCCAACAAAAAATGCAGGTATGAGTTTATCGGAATACCTACAACTCTCGGATCTGAAAATGGCCGGTCGGATCGCCCAGAAACACCAACTAAGCTCTGGTCCACTCTGATCTCTAGTCAAATTTAACAAGTCCAACTGACACTTGTCATGATGGACCCACTTACTATTTATAGTCGATTGACTTTTTCTTGTTTTGGACATTTTGAATCCATACGGAGTCCATTTTCCAAACCGTTTCCACCTTTGGAATCCGAATGACGAGACCGTCAGAATGGTCGACTCATTTTCTTATTTTTTCCACACCATTTTTTGAGAATTTTTTCTAAGACACCCCTCATCGCCTCGGTTTGGATGACACATCGACCGTTTCCCGTTTTTGATATACTTTATATCATCGGATTCATTTTTCTGAGCCCGTGTTGATGCTTGAGATCATTTCTCGATCTCACCCCCAGATTTTTTGGGTATTTTTTCCAAAACGCCCCTGTCGCCTCGATTTGCATGCCACCTCGGCCGTTATCCGTCTTTGACACCTTTTATATCGTCGGATTCAGTTTTTCGAGCTCGTGATGATGCTTTAGATCATTTCTCTCTCTCACCAGGTACAATTTCAACATTGTGTCCCAACACCTTGCTACCTCGGTTTGCGCGCCACATCGACCACCATCGGATTATTCCACATTTTTACATGAGCCATTCACTCCAGTCATACTGCAATTATTTCGTTATTTTTCCACCATTCATCATCCCGCAAGGAGGCCCACTAGTGTTCCCCCCCACCCTCGTTCTTCGTCCTCATTGATGTTCCTTGATTGAGCACTTCCTCCTTGCCTGGCCATTCCTTTTGTTCGGTATAATTTTATCCCTTTTTTGGGCCGGACAAGTCTTTTACGAAAAAGGCACTTAGGGAGTTTCTGTTAAGCTCTTTTTTGACTCCTAAAACAATGAAAAGATCGCCGAGCAATCTTGCTTCCTTTCATGCTCGTTAAAGTACCTGAAAGGGCGTCTATCTGGTATAAGTTTAACCCTTTTCCAGACCTGGTAAACTAATTACGAAAAAGGAATACTCTAGTCACACCGGCTAGAAGAGTTCTTGATTGCATCCTTTTATGCTTCTTCGGGCCTTGGAGACTAACACACGAAAAAGCACCCCGCTAGAGTCTTCTTCTTTGATTTCAGACTCTCTAAAATTGAAAGCAATCACGAGCACATACCGTCCTGGGCTCATACAAATCCACACGATGGTACCATTCCATTATTTCAGAGTCTTCTTATCGCTTTCAAACTCCTTAAAATTGAAAGCAATCACGAGCATGAACTTTCCTGGGCTCGTATAAATCCACCCGATAGTACCATTTTGAACACACTTCTTCTAGTTCCTTAATCCATGAAGGAGTACCCCCCGTGCCTCTCGGCACTATGATTAGTCCTCTCGAAAGCACCCCCAATAAGGTCGCCTTTGTTCAGAGTATTATGCAGTATCTTTCCATCTTACACTAACTTGAGTATCACTCATCCCAGTCACCATCCTTGATCCATTACAGCTATGATCCCTTTCCCGCCAGTCAGTTTCATATGCTTCCCGATCATCCCCGCCATCATACTCTGAACAAAGGAAGTTTGAGTCCACCCACTCTACTTGCCCAGTTATCCCCCACCCCCACAGTATGTCAGTCCTACCATCAGTACTCTTACACTTCGGTTCTCCACCTCGTGCTCCTATCAAGGAAACATCATTACCTTGCTAGTTGCAGGTCTCCCTCTGTTGAGACAGCCCATCTATTCCAGAGGATAGACCCAGAGGTCCCTGTGCCTTGGACTCATCACCATCTGTGGTGAGTGCCTACGGGCCTTTTTGAGAGGAGTCATCAGTGCTCTCCGATTGGTTGTTTCTCACATGCTTGACTTCAACACCTTGATCGTATCATTGAGAATCGTGCAGGGTATATATCCTTTCAGTTATTGGTCGAAGACCCCAGATTTCCCCTGACTCTAGCACATTGGTGAGTCACTTTGGAATGCTCAGTTATATGTTCCCGTGGATGTCCGGGTTGCATTGGCGATTGTATTTGGAAGCCATCCAGTTATATGATTCCTTGAGTACCCAGTTCAGTTCCAGTTCAGTGTACCATTGAGGATATGACTCCCCGTCACTATGATCCAGCAGCTCATCAGTTCCTCTGGTACCATACTCAACAGCACTATTGTTATTCCAGTATATTAGTTCTTCAGCTCAGACATGGTTAGCCCAACAGTATGTCCCAGATTCTGTGTCCCCTTTGGACCCTTATGATGTACACAATGGCTCTCTATGTATATTTTGGGTCCCCATTTTCGGGCCTCATTGTTATGTTTTATATATCTTGATACGAGAATGGGAATGCCCTCCTCATCCATATATTGAGATTCTTCCTCATTCATTATTTGAGGCCATGTATCTTTCTGGTCCCCATTTTTGGACCTCATTGTTCTTATTCTAGATCTTGATACGAGCATGGGAATGCCCGCCTCGTCCATATGTTGAGATTATTCCTCATTCATTATTGAGGTCATGTACTTTCAGTTTTTGCAGTTTGTTCGGGACCATTGTTCCAGGCTCTAGTTCGTTTCTTCTCCTCTTCACATCCCAGGAAAACCATACAAGACTTATGATGTCTATCGGCCATACGATGAGCTCCTGCTCTCACACATCAGGGGGCAATCTGTTAACACCCAAAAAGTGCTCACTAACTCATCTCTCTCATTACATGACTCATTTGTCCATATTTCCTACCATATTTGCCTCCAAAACCTTAAAAAACCATTAAAAAGCCTCCAAAAGGCCAAAAAACCATTAAAAAGCCTCCAAAAGGCCAAAACCCCCATTTTTTCCCCCAAAATAATGTAAATTCCTCTAAAAATAGCAAAAACCCTCTAAAAAGGGAATAAAAAATACAAAAAAGAGGAAAAAGAGGGAAAAAAGGAAGCAAAAACCCTATACAGCAGACCTAAACCATATGGTTCCCAAAATCATGGGTCAGCAATCTACCACTAAAAACCTATAAATAGGTGATGGAGGCTCCCCATTTCATATCCACAATCATCATCCTCACTCTGCCAAAAATTCTCACGAAACCCTAGCTCTCCCTTTGGAGCTAATTCCCACTTGAGAACCCCATTTGGCCCCATTTCCAAAACATCTTTGGAAGAAGGAGAAGGAACAACACTGGAGCTTGGAAGCAACCCTCCTAGACTGCTGCAAGAGCTTCACCAACCTCACATTGGAGGTATAATCAATACAAAAAAACATTTTATTATCTTGTCTTTTCTGTTTATGCACATGCTAGTTTAAATTTACTGTTTTCATTTACTGTCTTGCTTTTATTGTTTTTACTAAACTGCTACTAAGGAGTCCCTTATCCTTAGTAGGTGCTCATTTGCACAAGCTAGGGTGAAAACCCTAGCTACGTCATGAGTGTCTTGGGTCTTAAACCAAACTGGGATAAGAAAGTCACCATAATGTATGATTCTTAATGGCATGATAATGTGTTGGAGTAAAGCACATGAGAACCAATCAATCAAAGGGTAAATAAAGTCTCTCCTTAGTTGGTCCATGGTGACCCATCAATAATGGTTATGGGGAAATGATACATAATGACTCTAGCCTCACGTCCTTAAGAATTTAGGTGCTAAAGTCGATAGATGGAGATCCATTGAAAACAAAGCAATGTTAAGGTCTTTGTTTATAAACACTAGGAATGATACAAGGATGTGAAAGAAACTAAGACCGAGACACAAAGGGGAATACAGGGTCATATAGTAATCGATTAAATACTTCATTTGTTAGAGAATGAATGCATGGTTGTCTTAGCTGTGCATGTATGATTCATGATAACATTAGGGGAGTGATACAATGGGATAAATAGAGGACAACAATTCAATGGTAAATACTCACAGAAGGGAGGAGAGGCATACCAAGGTTAAGAAATATGTATAGGATGAAATCATAAAGGTTCCAAGGGTGACACATTGCATAAATATTTGAACAAGGATGACCAAGGATTCTTCCATAAGAAATGACATACAATTTGCAGTAGTGCTAAGGATCAATTTTGAAAGGGTTTTCTAAATAATAAAGGTACTTAATAAACAATGGGGTCAAGGAGATAAGTGTCCAATATGTGAACAATTGAATCAATGGAAGATGCAATAGAAATGGAAGGAGACCATGGGTAGGACACTGGTGGGAATATCCTTCGAGATAGATGAATGGTGGAAATATAATGTAATGTTTTTAGAATAGATGAAGTGGCAAGCTTAGGATATGTGAAATGAAACAAATAGTTCCATGATGTGTGGGTATGGATGGAGTCCAATGAGTGAAATGAAGAATTTGTTGAACTTTGGTTGTCATTGATTTCAAATAATGTCAAAAAGGATTCAGTATTCATGTGCCAGTTTGAAGACATATATGAAAGCCACTTTGAAGAAAGTGTATTTTTGTGCTAGTTTAAAGAAGTACATGGAATCTAGTTTGAAGAAGTGCATGAGGAGTACATTCAGTACATATGGTACAGGTGCAGGTCTCAAGTACACCCAGTCATACTACTTCAAAAGTATATTCCAAAGACATGGTTGGACAAGGTTTGGGAGTGCGAAAGAAGCCTAGAACAAGAAATGGTTAAACATGTAAGAAAGTCCCAAAAGCGTGCAAGACTCACCAATCGAAAGAATCTTTCAAGTTGTTGAAGTGCGCAAGAGTAACAAGAAGTAAGCAGCAGTTGAGAATTCAAGTGAGCAAGTCCCACAAGTGATGGTACATCAAGGGAGAAAGTTACATTAAGTAAAGGACTAAGTATGTGCAATACCCATAAAGAGATGGCACCTCATTGGCATAGAAATTGACAAGTGGCAGAAGCATGAACCATGAAGCAAGGAAGAAGGAAAGCCAAAACCAACTTGTGGGCATACCATCCGCACATGAAAAGTATAAATAAGAAGCCAAGTTGGAGAATTGAAGTAATCTTGTGAGCTCAAGAATAGAATATATATATTTAACAATCTTCTTATTTTGGGGCATCAAGGGATCATGGAACCATAATATAATGATCTAGCAGAGAGCCGAATGCACATGAGCAGACGAATGGAATTTTTAATGGTGCACAAAAAGATGTAGTTTATTTGTGACAGTTGCATGAAGACAAAAATTAAGAACTACATAGGATGTGAAAGTGTGTGAGACCATAATGAAAGTATTGATGATAGAAAACAGGGAGTCATAGATGATGCGCGAAGACTGACCTGAAGTATATAAAGTGATGCGTGAAGTAAAGAATTTTATCTGATGCGCTAAGACAGAGTTGCATCACACTAAAGGATGCACATTATGATAAGGATGATCTGAGACAAGTGCGTAAAACAAAAAGGATGAATCATAGATGATGCATAGAAGGCCACATATTGTCTAAAAGACTACTACACCGATACAGAACAAAAATATCACAAAAGGTGTGCATAAATATATGATACTATTGCTCAAAGTCAGAACAACAACTCGATGCACATTATCAATTGAAGTTGCACATGCACAAAAAATAAAAAAGTATGCTGAATCAGAGCACATACTGTAGAATATAATGAAGCAACACACAGTTTGTGAAGTGCAAATTCAATTGTAGTGTTGTGAAGTGATAAGTTAAGTGTGAAGTCAAGTGAAGTATGCAATACAATGACAACAAGATTACAACATACAATAGGTGAGCACAACAAAATGAACAATATTTAATATCAAGAGTGCGTGGATCAGAAGTACAACAAAGTAATATCTTATTCTATCATATTAGGGTGGTAGGAAGGGGCAAGGAGTAGGGGGTAAAAGCCTCCTTTCAGTTGGAGATGGTAAATCAAGGAGTTGGTGCTTCCTTTAGGTCCATACCTGTAAAACTAGGGGGTCGATGCCTATAAAACCATGGGGTTGATGCCTCCTTCCATTTGGTGCCGGAGAACTTCGAAAGTTGGTGCTTCCATGCATGTAATTGTTATATTATAAGAGAGCATTCCGTGGCTTTCTCCCATTTTGGTTTCCACGTAAAATCCACGTGTTCTGTGTTTTGCACATATGTGGATGAATGCTTTTGTTTATGTAAATTCATAATTTGAGATCAAGTTAAAATATGATAAGAAGTAAATATTGTTCATAATTGCGATAATACTGATTCACATCCCCTCTTAGTATTAATAAGATTCCAACAATTGGTTTCATACCGAGTGTATTTAGTAACAACTTAACATCTGGAAGATAGATTTGTGCATAGATATGGACAAGTAGGAAGGTCTCTCCACCAATAGGGCACCAATATTTGATGGCACCAATTACACCTTTTAGAGGATCAGGATGGAAATATATTTGCAATCTCTTAGAGCTGATGTCTGGCAGTCCATTGTGGATGGTTATAATGTTCCAACAATCACACCAGTTGATCCAGATGAGAAGAGAAAATATGAATGCAATGCAAGAGACATAAATGCACTGTTATGTGGGTTAATAGACACAGATTTTACAAAGGTCATGCATTGCGCATTAGCCAAGGAGGTATGGGATAAACTCAAAAATGTCTATGAAGGTGATGAGAATGTAAAGAAGGAAAAGTTGCAAAATTATTTTGGATGATATGAATCTTTGACAATGAAAGATGAAGAAAATATTAATTCATACTTCTTGCGAGTTTATGAGTTAGTCAATGCTATCAAGAGTCTTGGAGTTACACTAGAAGAAGAATTTGTAGTGCAGAATATACTAAGAACTCGACCTCCAATATTTGATGCAAAAGTATCTATGTTAGAAGATAGATCCAATCTTGCAAATCTGACAAAGGATGAGCTTCAAGGGATCTCGACTGCATATGAGATGAGAATAGAGAAAGAAAGCCCCATCAGAAAAGAAGCTGCTTTCAAGGCCACTGGAAAAGCTAAACATGAGCATGAAAAAGGCTCCTGTGATGAATCAGATGAGGAAGAATCAAATTTTGTGAGAAAGATGAAAATAGGATGTGGTAAATATAAGAATAAATTTCCTTTCAAGTGTTTCATATGTGGAAGGATAGGTCACTTTGCTTCAAAGTGTCCATACAAGGAAGACAAAGGCAATGACAATGAGGAAGAAGCTAGTTCCCATGAACAAAGGATGGCATGCAATCATGATAGATATTAAAACAAGAAGAAGGTTCCAAAACAGAGGAAGAGTTTGTATATTGAGGAAGATAACAATTTATCCAAAGGAAGTGATTGCGATGATAATCCAAAAGAGGTACTATTCATGGCCTTTGTGGAAGATGAAAATAGTGAGGAAAAGAAAAAGAACTGTCCATCTATCAAGAAGAATACATTTGTTGCGCAAAGTCAACCTGGAGCTCTGAATAAGTATTTCTTTAGTGGATCCTTCAATACACCTCCAAATCTTGGCGCATAAATTAAATATGACAGTCAATTCGAAGAAGAAGAAACTGGAGAGGTTGATTGGGAAGGTGAACTGTTCAGTGCCTTAGATGAATTGAAGAAGTCAACAAGGAGGAATAAAATCTTGCAGGGACAACTTTCAAAGTAAGAAGAACATGATAGGAAAGCTAAGGTGATTCGAGAAGGTTAGTGCAAAAGTAATGAACTATGAGAAATAATTGAATTGCACAGTAGACAAGATCAGAATGCTTGAAGAAGAAAAGTTAGTATTGAAAAAATCATTGGAAGAAGTAGCGCAAATTTGTTTTATTAACAAGTCAGCTTGAATAGAAGGATAAAGAGATTTCTCACTTGGAAGAGAAATTGACTGAGTCAAAGGGGAAGAAGCAGGTTCAATATCACATCATCGATGATACTCCAAACTGCACACATTCAGGAAGTACAAAGGCTTGTCTTGAAGAATAAATGAAGAATAAATTCAAAGGAAACACATCTATCCTGAACAAGATTCTAAATGATCAAAGGCCCCTAGCAGAAAATTCAAGACATGGATACGATAGAACAACTGGGATGGTCTGCGACAGTAAGAACTGACCAAATCAAATGAAGGAATTATTGTATGATAATTCTTTCAGTGACTACAACTCTTTTTGTTACTCTACCAGATGAAGGATTAACATAATAAAGTGCGCAAGATGCAATTACATTGGTCATTTATGGACTATTGTTAAACTATGAGATGTCATGCTTGTGATGGCTTTGGACATAAGGCTGTGTATTGTCAAAGAACAATGAACTTCCTAGATTAAGAAATGTTGCACAAAAGCTACCGCAATACAAAGACCAAAAGGGAAGAAATTTAGGCACAAAATCAAAATGGAAATGCGCACATGAAAACATGGGAAAGAAAAAATTCTCAAACTTGCGTAGAAGAAATTGACAAGACAAGTATGTCTCAAGCAACAATAAATTACTTCCCCTCTTGCTAATCTCTAAGAGATTAAGTGAGATCCTTGAATTCAACATGATGCTTATTAGGAATTCAAGGAAGTATGTTAATGAAGTTTATAGTTGGAGTATGCTTGAAGTTGGTTGCTGTATTAGTGTTATATGGTTAATTATTTGTTGTGATGAGTTGGATTGTTAGTATTGTTGATGAACAAACATAAGAAAGTACAAATATATGTGCATATATTCAAATTGAGGCTATGATAAGTTGGATTTATGCATAAAATATGTTATACATAGAAATATGAATGCAAATAAGGATTGATACAAACAAACACATGGGTCTGCACAGATACATAACGAAACTTGTATTCTATTCAAAATTGCGCCTTTACAAAAATTGCACGAGTCCTCTGTCGGTAAGAACAAAGTTGAAATAAAAAGAAGGAAGCATGCCAAGGAAAAAAAAGTAATTGAAGTTCAAAACGATGATGGAATCCGAATCAATCAAAATTGTGAATTAAAAGAGTAATTCAGAGCCACATCTTAAGGTCTAGTTCCACGTCATGACATGATGGTTGATGTGCAAGTCGAAGATCCAAATCCATTGAAACTAGACCATTAAATTCAGAGGATGGATGCACAGGATAAAGTTGTAGAGTTGCAGATTACACATTATCAATGGGTTTCTTGGCTCGAATCAATTTCAACATGTCAAGGATCCGCCGTTGCTGCTGCTCCAGAAAATCTACATGCTTTCTTAGACCGGATAATTCCTCCGCATTTTTGTGATTTACTTATGACTGAGTGTACCAATGGTTGAAATCAGACTCCTTAATTTGGCCCTGCCAAATTCCCATGTACACTCTTAGTCGCGTAAACTCTACTTGCTGCAACTGAACCACCAGGAGAACACTATCAAGTGAATCATTAAGCCTCTGGAAGAAGGAATTCATGATTGAAGAATTTGAGAGACATAGAGGAAACAAGACACAGAGCAAGCTAGAAGGAAAAATAACAAGGGTGATGAAGTAGGCAATTTCCATCATTCTTATAGAATCGGATGGCAGTTCTTCACACACATGAAAATTAAGTTGAAGATACAGGGAGTAAAACACATTCAAGTCCACACGATTCAAAGTTGGTTATGGGGACACCAAAAGTAATTGCATGAGTTAATGGACTTGGGGGAGAGGACAAAAAGCAAAAATCTAATTCATTGTTCCGTGCGACTGGAATGATGTATCCAAAAGGCTCAAGTATGAATATGACACGTCAAAGTTTCACATGAATTTTTTGTCACATCGCCTTATTTACAAGATGGATGATACATGGAAATGTGTGCAAAATATTTGGTTTTAATGGCATGCGACGCCAGTGCAGTAAATGGGACAAAATGGATGGTTAGAGGGCATACAAGCAAATGTAACTCAGCACTGCACAGTAAATATAACATGAATATGGTATGAAATACTGCGCAAGGAATACTGAGTCAATGTGATTGACAATTGGTATGATAAAAAAAAGATCAAGATAGAAGGAATATAGAAAATGTATAGGGGGAGCGTATCCGAGTCAGCCACAAAAATAATGTATAGATTTCAAGGTAACTCAAATATGTGTAGAAACCCCAACAAAATAATGGAGCATTAAGACATGGGGAGTAAGTCAAAGCAAGCAAATTTATGAAGCTATCACAAATTTGTAGAAAAGTAGAATCTATAATTGCGTGGTGATGGCACCTCTTTTCCAATGATGTCAAAGGGGGAGAATGATCATGAAGCATGCGATCAACGCAGAGATGAAACACAGCTGAGAAAGATCATGAAGCATGTGATCCACGCAGAAGTAAAAGACACAGGGAAGAACACAGACAATAGAATGCACATATGAAGCAAAGAATCAAATTGATAAATAACATAGGGGGAGTACACACATGGGGGGTATTACAACAAGCAAAATTGAAGCACACAACTTCATAAGATGATTATGCACAACTTCATGAGGTGTTGACATCAATTCCAAAGGGGGAGATTGTTGAACTTTGGTTGTCATTGATGTCAATTAATGTCAAAGAGGATTCAATATTCATGTGCCAGTCTAAAGAAAAATATGAAAACCACTTTGAAGAAAGTATATTTCTGTTCCAGTTTAAAGAAGCATATAGAATCTAGTTTGAAGAAGTACATAAGGAGTACATTCAGTACATAGGGTACAGGTGCAGGTCTCAAGTCCACTCAGTCATACTACTTCAAAGGTATATACCAAGCATGTGGTTGGACAAGGTTCAGGAGTGTGCAAGCAGCCTCGAACAAGAAACAGTTAAACATGTAATGATCCAGATTTATGTGGGAATGAAATAAAAGAGCATATAAGGAATCAAATACATATATGTATTGCAAAGAACACAACGATACAATAAACACATATTCTATTAAATAACGGAAATAGAACAGGCTATAAAATACAATAGCTAGAATGGTAGTTGCTATCTCTAAGAAGAGATGTGGCCACTGTGCTCATTCGTGCCAAGATTAATACAAAAGGAGGCCGAAAGTGTTAATTTGTTTGATAATTTCATTCAATATTTTATCTAGGATCACTAAGAGAATAACATGTACAACATATCAATCATAAACAAAAGAGACAATAGACATAGAGTTTCCTCAGGGAAAACCAAGAAGGTGAAAAACCTTGCAACTTCCTCAGAGATAGAATAAGCCACAAACCAAGATCACAATGATCAAAACCAAAGAGATGTCTCTAGAAGATACTCCTCCTCCTCCACTTGTGCGCCACTTTCTCACTTAGTTATGCGAGCTTGAGAAGTGAGTGAATGAATAGAATGAGATAGGCACACCCTCTATTTATACATTGAGTTGACCTGCCAATAACCTAATAGGGCTAACTTGCTAATGAAGTCTAATAACCCAACCACTGTAATGTCCCCTCTATCATACCAGCGTGATAGAGAGGGTCATAGTGCTCAATCCGGGCAATTAGCCCTATATTCATTAAAATCAAACTCATTGATACAAGGACACGTACATGTGCATGCTATAGAACACAACAGAGATAAAGTAAATCATGCTGATATCTAACATACATTCAAAATTCTGAGACAGTCATTAAATAGAGACCTTGGCAGAATTATAAAAGATCATATGGTATGCATGAAATTTTTAAAACATATAAAAGACATATGGAATGTATAATCATAAGAAAAACACAGCGGAATTTAATTCAATAGAACACCCAGCATTTATTCCATTATTCATCAAATGATAAATGCCAAATTAACACAAGAGAATACTTATCTTATACAAAAGCAATCCCACGCAACTGGCTATGCAACTGCAACGTTCCACCCAACCGTAGGCCAGTGTGCTCCTCAATCTCTCAGCACCACTGCCACCCCCGAGCTGGGCATGATCTCTACAAGGAACCAGGGAACAGCAGACTCACACATAGCCAAGCATACACCGGGATGAGCCAAGCCAATCTACAATTGGGTTTATCAGGCTGCTAGGAGATGGAAAGGAAGAGTTGCTAAGCTAGTGAGCTCCAGCACAGAGCCAGGGATAACCTTCCAAGATCTATCTAGCTTGGCACCCACAATACCTACACACCCAGCACAAGGAAGTATTCTTTTCACTGCTGTACAGTCCCTCAAGCCATACCTTCCCTATCTAGTGCTCTCAGGGTATGCATAGAAGAGTAACCAAATCCCTCTTGATCTTCTTGAGAGGTTGCCTCCCCCACTAGGTTTATCAAGCCACTTCTATCCACTACCACTCCAAAAATTCAATTCACAGGTTCAAACCAAAAACGAGGATGCACACCACAGCAGAACACCATTATGGGGCAAGATAAAACGTTTTTACTGTGAGATGCATGAGATGGGTTTCCAGCTAACTCAGAAAAACGTGGAAACCCACAAAAACGAAATTTGAAGATGGGGAATAACCCTGGGGAGTCAATCCGTTTTTAGAAAAATGTCCTTGGGCATTCAGGGGCAAAAACGACTTCCACACAGTCCCCAATTCGTGGCCCCTCTCTTCCCAGCTGTTATACAATGCAAAAAACGACTCCCAGGCATGGAGAAAATGCAGTATTTAGATGAAAAACGTAAATGGAAAAACCCAGCTAGCTCCCACTGCATGAATGATGAAAGACTACCCATTCCCCATGGATTTGGGCACCATTTCGTGGGTGGTTTCTTGCCCCACAAGCAAAAACACTATTTTCCAAGTTGATGGCTTGCCCATGCACGAAAATGGCTTGCCCATACTCTTTCATTCCCAAGGCATTAACTGCCTTAACCAATTTCTTGGAAAAATTAAATGATTGGGTACATGAGACAAAATGGGTAGTTGGTGGTTTATGGGTTTCGCCATTGACACATGGATTAATACCATTGGCTCAAGGGTTTGAATAGTTTCCCTCCCTTTTCCTTGTAGAATCATGCCCTATCTCTTTGTTGCGTTGCATAGCCGGTTGTGGGTTTTTCATTGAAAATTCATAATTACATGATTTCTTATATACATTGTGCCCATCTCGCACAAGAACCGTAGGCATCTATTTTTAATTGCCCATACATGAAACGCTAAATCAACGGTGGGGCCTTGGCCTTGAGCTCCTCACCATGATTAATTACAATATTTACATCATTTACGATTTAATACAAAGGGGTCAAAATGGGGACATTACATTCCCCTCCCCTTACATTAGCACTGTCCTCAGTGCTCATCAAAATTGAACAAAAATGGATATGCCACCCTCATGGCATCCTCCAGCTCCCATGTAGCCTCATCGGGACCGTAGTGCTTCCATTGCACCTTTACCTGTCCGATGGCTCGGTTCCAGAGCAATGTTACTTTCTTGTCTAGGATGCACAATGGATCGGTTTGGAATTCTCCCTCGGGATCCACCTGGATCACATCCCAATTAATCACATGGTTAGGATCATGTACATATTTCTTTAGCAAAGAGACATGAAGAACATTATGAGCTTTAGTGCTAGCAGGCAATGCAAGTCTATATGCAACTAGTCCTATTCTTTCAAGCACTTCAAATGGCCCACAATATCTAGGTGATAGCTTGGCACAGCTCCCAAGCTTCAAGGAACTCTTCCTTGATCTCACTCTAAGATATACGTGATCCCCAACATTGAATTCCCTATGCACTCTATGCTTATCTGCATAGCTTTTCTGTCTATCCTGGGCTGCTTTTAAATTTTGTCGGATCTTTGCAACCTCTTGTTCCATTTCCTTAAGCAATTCTGGACCAAGTACAATTCTGTTCACTGGATTGTCCCAAGTCACTGGTGTCCTACATCTTCTGCCGTACAAAGCCTCATAAGGACTCATTCCCAACAATGCTTGTTTTACATTGTTATACGCAAATTCTACAAAGTGTAGATAATCCTCCCACTTGGATGGTTTGTCCATTACATACATGCGGAGCATGTCTTCAAGCACCCGATTTACTCTTTCGGTTTGCCCATCTGTTTGAGGATGGTATGCGGTACTAAAGCTTAGTTGTGTACCCAAATCTGCAAAGAGTCCTTTCCAAAAATTGGAAGTGAACTTGGTATCCCTGTCAGAAATTATTGCCTTAGGCAACCCATGTAATCTGAAAATTTCCTTCATGAAAATATCTGCAATGGCATCGGCTTTATGTGTAGATTTAACTGGTATGAAATGTGCTGCCTTTGTTAAGTTGTCCACCACAACCATGATGGAATCATGTTGTCTCTTAGTCATTGGCAATCCTGTAATAAAATCCATGGATATTACCTCCCATTTCCATTCTGGAATTGGCACTGGAAGCAATAAACCTGTTGGATGTTGATGTTCACTCTTCACTTGTTGACATTCCATGCACTTAGAAATGTATTCGGCAACATCCTTCTTCATGCCTGGTCAGAAATAATATTTTCTTGCTGTAGCAATTGTTTTCTGATATCCTGGGTGACCAGAGTATGGATCTTTATGGATTTCATCCATAACCATTCTCCTCAAATCTGCCGCATTTGGAATATAGACTCTATTCTTATAAGTAAGAAGTCCTCCTTCTTCCAAATGATAGCCCTCATACTTCTTTTCAAGGTTTTGCTGCTGCAATTTTCCCTTTATCTGCTCATACACTTCATCCTCAACCATATGGTTAACAATCTGTTGCTTCAAGTCTGGCTGGCAAGTACTAAGCGCTGCCACATACATTTCATGTAGCTTCCTACTGAGTGCATCGGCCACCTTGTTTTCTTTCCCTTTTATGTGTTTGATCTCAAAATCAAATTCACACAAAAATTCCAACCATCTAGCTTGCCTAGCATTTAAAGTTGGCTGATCAAACAAATATTTCAGTCCACAATGGTCTGTCCTTAACTCGAATTTTCTTCCCATTAACTAATGCCTCCACATCTTCAAGGCATGTACTATGGCTGCAAGTTCTATGTCATGAGTAGCATAGTTCTTCTCATGCTCCTTCACCTTTCTTGACTCATAGCATATCACATGGTTATCTTGCATAAGAACTCCTCCAAGTCCTTGATTGCATGCATCCGTACACACCAAAAAGTCTTTTTTCCGGGTCTGCAATTTTCAAAATAGGTGCACTTGTAAGAAGATTCTTCAACCGTTGAAAACTTTCCTCACATCTTGGTGACCATTCAAACTTTATCCCCTTCTTTTGCAAAGAAGTGATCGGGTTAGCAACCTTGGAGAATCCTTCGATAAACCTCCTATAGTAACCAGCAAGGCCCATAAAAGATCTCACATCAGTCACATTCCTTGGAGTTGGCCAATTCATAATGGCTTCAATCTTCTCAGGGTCTACAGATATTCCTTCGTCGGAGATGATGTGACCCAAATAATGAATTCTATCTTTATAGAAGTCACATTTGCTCAACTTTGCATACAGCTTATGCTCTCTTAGTAATTGCATTGTCATTCTCAAATGTTCTTCATGCTCTTCTTCATTCTTAGAATAGATGAGAATGTCGTCTAGGAATACCAGAACAAACTTGTCCAAATATTTGCTAAAAACATTATTCATGAGACACATGAATGTAGCTGGTGCATTTGTGAGACCGAATGGTACCACTACAAACTCATAGTGTCCATACCTCGTTCTAAAGGCTGTCTTATGAATATCTTCTTCTTTAATTCTTACCTGATGGTAACCAGACCTCAAGTCAATCTTTGAAAATACCTTTGCTCCTCTCATTTGGTCAAAAAGGTCATCAATTCGGGGAAATGGGTATTTTTTCTTCACTGTGACTTTGTTCAACTGCCTGTAGTCAATACATAACCTGAGTGTTCCATCTTTCTTTTTCACAAATAGAACAGGTGCTCCCCACGGGGACACACTTGGCCTAATATATTTCTTTTCCAGCA
Organism: Larix kaempferi; assembly: GCA_027924585.1. Lineage (NCBI taxonomy): Eukaryota > Viridiplantae > Streptophyta > Pinopsida > Pinales > Pinaceae > Larix > Larix kaempferi. Next base: position 1,658,775 of record BSBM01000204.1, on the reverse strand, counting down.
ACTCTTGTAATTGCATTTTCAGTTCTAGTAATTCTGGTGTACTCATCCTGTAGGGTGTCTTAGACACTGGTGCCGCTCCTGGCACAAGCTCAATTGTAAAGTCAATGTCTCTCTTTGGAGGAAGTCCTGGGATCTCATCAGGAAAAACATCCCTGAATTCTTGCAATACATGATAGTCCTCCAATTTAAGAGTTTCATTCTCAGCTGCCTCTAAAATGTGGGCTGCATACAGTTGACATCCCTTCCTATAGAACTTCTTTAATTGCATGGATGAAACCTGTCTAACAGAAGTCACCTTTGGAATGACTTTTACAATCCTCAGGTTTCCTTCTTCGTCCATGCATTCGAATGTCTTATTGTAGCAATCAAGTTTAACTCGGTGTGCTTCTAACCAATCCATTCCAATGAGAATATCATAGGAACCCAGTGGAAAAATATTCAGATCTGCATAAGTGAATAGCCCATCCATCTCTAATGGACATTTCTCTACTATTTCACTAACTTTTCTCTTGGTTCCAGTGGCTATTTGAACTAACCATGTTTTACTATGCTTTAATTTCTTGGAAGCACAAATCTCAACAATTCTAGGGGTGACATAACTGTGAGTAGATCCAGGATCAATCAAAATAGAAACAGATTGCTTAGCAATCTTACCTTCAACTTCAACCACAGTTGACAGATGATCTGCTTGGCGGTCTTCTACTGCTGCATAGATTCTAGGGATTGTCCTCGCCACTTGACCCACAGTTCCAGCTCCTTGGATGTTGTGAACTTGATTTGCATTCCCATTCTGACGTGGACAGTTCCTAAGCATGTGGTCTCCTCAACAACCCCAACATTGAAGTGGTTCTCTTGGTTCCTTTGGATCTCTTGGCTTGTCTCCCATCATCCTAGTTGGCTTAGTCACAACCTGTGATGGCTGCCTTTGCTGATTCCTGAATTGAGGAGGCTTGAACCCCTTCTTCCTTTGATCAAACTTCTCATTCCTCTTATCCTTCCACGCCTTATGGAATTCTGGTTTGCTTCTGTTTTGATCAAAGCAATACTTGGCCTTTCTTATGGCCTCCTCTAGAGTTCGAGGTTCATCAAACTCAATTCTATCTTTATATGACTGGGGCAGTCCACTTAGGAAACGCTGAATTTTTACCTTATCATCTCGAATATACTTGACATACCTCAGCAGCTCCAAGAACTTGTTTGCATATTCTTCCATGGTCGATTGTCCCAATCTCAGCTCATGGAACTCTTTGATCTTATCATCATAGTACCTATCAGAGAGGTACTTCTGCTTGAAGTATTTCTTGAACTGCTTCCACCCAATCTTCCTTTCATTGACCTTCTTCACTTGCCTGGTGTGTTCCCACCATATAGATGCTCTTCCATTCAAGTTGAATATGGCTACCCTTGCCTTCATATTTCCCGAGTAGTCTTGGACTTGGAAGTACTTTCTCATCCCAAGAAGCCAAGCCTCAGCTTCTTGACCGGACTTTACTTCTCCATCAAATGTAGGAGGTTTTGCCTTCTTAAATTCCCCATGTGAATTGTTCTTGTAGTGTTTCTTCCTCTTACTCATGTGAGATGAAGAGCTTGAACCCTCAATGGATTCTTCAGAGTCAGATGATTCATTAGAAGATATTTCTGGAGTATATGTTCTGTCTGTAGAAACTCTTCTTGGGCTACTGGTCCTCTTTCGAGAATTTCTTCTAGAGCTACTCCCACCCCTTTCGGGATTTGATATCTGATGCCCAGAGTTTATCTGCCTTTGGATGTCTGTCAAACTCTGTAGCATGGCTGCATTCAACTGATTTTGTTCTTCCTGAGCTTTAATCATCCTTTCATTATCTTCCCTACAGCTTTGTAACTCCACCCTTAGGCTTCTCATGGTGGTTGCAACATCTGGTGGGGTCTCTTGATTTCTTCTCCCATTAGATTCTGTTTCAACATTCTCAACCTGTATATTTTCCCCCATGGCATCTGTTTCAGGCTCATAGGGATCCTGTGCATCATTCATGATGTTCATTTCTTGGCCCAACCAAGATTCAAAACCTTCCAACTGTACTATCTAGAGAGCTACTCTGCTGTAACTGTGACTCTCTAAAATGTGTTCATCAACACAATTGTTAGCTGCATTACATTCCCAAAATTCACAAATTAATTCATGCACATGGGAAAACATTACGTTGACAACTGTGAAATCACAAACAACGACATATGAGGGGGAAAAAGAAAAGGGGGTCAAGGGGGCTTGCCCCCTTGTGGCTTCTCACGCCTCAATGGGCGGTTCGTTGAATCTTGCCGCAACGGGAGATTCACGGAATGCTGTCGCAATGGCGTTTCACAGGATGCTACCGCAACCGCGGGGAGGTTGGCCTTCCGCAATGGGCGGGGCGATAGGCTGAAAGCTTCCGCAACTGGTGGGGCGATTGGCTGAGAGTTTCTGCAATGCGGGGCACTTGGCGGAATGCTTCCGCAATTGCGGAGTGGTTCGGCGACGGCTTCCGCAATTGCGGAGCAGTTCGCCGAACGCTTCCACAATAGCGGGGCGATTTGCTGAGCGGAGCCATTCGGCGAAGGCTTCCGCAGTTGCGGAGCCATTCGGCGAATGCTCCCGCAATTGCGGAGCCATTCGGCGAAGGCTTCCGCAATTCCGGATCCGTTCGCGGAATGCTTCCGCCGGAATGCTTCCTCGATTTCGGGCACTTTTTCGGAAATGCTTTTGCGGAATGATCTTGCGAATTGCTTCCGAAACTTCGGAACGATTCGCCGAAGTCTTCCGCAATTGCGGAACGATTCGGCGAAGTCTTCCACAGTTGCGGAACGATTCGCCGAAGTCTTCCGCAACTTCGGAATGGCTCGCCAAACTCTTCCGCGTTGCGGAACGATTTGCGGAATCCTTCCGAAATTTCGGAAGAGAATTCCTTCCGCAATTTCGGAAGAGAATTCTTTCCGAAAAAAATTCCGATACTTAGAAATTTTTTCACTTAAAAACATTTTTCTCCGCTGTTTCGGAGCCATTGGCTGAATCCTTCCGCAATTTCGGGAAGGTTCACGGAATCCTTCCGCAATTTCGGGAAGGTTCGCCGAACTCTTCCGCAATTGCGGGAAGGTTCGTGAAACCTTTCCGAAATTTCAGAACGACTTCCCGAAACGGCTTAAAACAAAATTTTCAAAAACAGACTTTAAACAAAATTTTCCCCAAACTCTTAAGAAAACTTAACTTCTTCTCTTCTATTTTACTATCAGTTTTGGTCCATAGCGGCCCAGTGCTGCAACGTAGCTCTGATACCATAATGTAATGTCCCCTCTATCATACCAGCGTGATAGAGAGGGTCATAGTGCTCAATCCGGGCAATTAGCCCTATATTCATTAAAATCAAACTCATTGATACAAGGACACGTACATGTGCATGCTATAGAACACAACAGAGATAAAGTAAATCATGCTGATATCTAACATACATTCAACATTTTGAGACAGTCATTAAATAGAGACCTTGGTAGAATTATAAAAGATCATATGGTATGCATGAACTTTTAAAAACATATAAAAGACATATGGAATGTATAATCATAAGAAAAACACAGCGGAATTTAATTCAATAGCACACCCAGCATTTATTCCATTATTCATCAAATGATAAATGCCAAATTAACACAAGAGAATACTTATCTTATACAAAAGCAGTCCCACGCAACTGGCTATGCAACTGCAACGTTCCACCCAACCGTAGGCCAGTGTGCTCCTCAATCTCTCAGCACCACTTCCACCCCCGAGCTGGGCATGATCTCTACAAGGAACCAGGGAACAACAGACTCACACATAGCCAAGCATACACCGGGATGAGCCAAGCCAATCTACAATTGGGTTTATCAGGCTGCTAGGAGATGGAAAGGAAGAGTTGCTAAGCTAGTGAGCTCCAGCACAGAGCCAGGGATAACCTTCCAAGATCTATCTAGCTTGGCACCCACAATACCTACACACCCAGCACAAGGAAGTATTCTTTTCACTGCTGTACAGTCCCTCAAGCCATACCTTCCCTATCTAGTGCTCTCAGGGTATGCATAGAAGAGTAACCAAATCCCTCTTGATCTTGTTGAGAGGTTGCCTCCCCCACTAGGTTTATCAAGCCACTTCTATCCACTACCACTCCAAAACTTCAATTCACAGGTTCAAACCAAAAACGAGGATGCACACCATAGCAGAACACCATTATGGGGCAAGATAAAACGTTTTTACTGTGAGATGCATGAGATGGGTTTTCAGCTAACTCAGAAAAACGTGGAAACCCACAAAAACGAAATTTGAAGATGGGGAATAACCCTGGGGAGTCAATCTTTTTTTAGAAAAATGTCCTTGGGCATTCAGGGGCAAAAACGACTTCCACACAGTCCCCAATTCGTGGCCCCTCTCTTCCCAGCTGTTATACAATGCAAAAAACGACTCCCAGGCATGGAGAAAATGCAGTATTTAGATGAAAAACGTAAATGGAAAAACCCAGCTAGCTCCCACTGCGTGAATGATGAAAGACTGCCCATTCCCCATGGCTTTGGGCACCATTTCGTGGGTGGTTTCTTGCCCCACAAGCAAAAACACTATTTTCCAAGTTGATGGCTTGCCCATGCACGAAAATGGCTTGCCCATACTCTTTCATTCCCAAGGCATTAACTGCCTTAACCAATTTCTTGGAAAAATTAAATGATTGGGTACATGAGACAAAATGGGTAGTTGGTGGTTTATGGGTTTCCCCATTGACACATGGGTTAATACCATTGGCTCAAGGGTTTGAATAGTTTCCCTCCCTTTTCCTTGTAGAATCATGCCCTATCTCTTTGTTGCGTTGCATAGCCGGTTGTGGGTTTTTCATTGAAAATTCATAATTACATGATGTATTATATACATTGTGCCCATCTCGCACAAGAACCGTAGGCATCTATTTTTAATTGCCCATACATGAAACGCTAAATCAACGGTGGGGCCTTGGCCTTGAGCTCCTCACCATGATTAATTACAATATTTACATCATTTACGATTTAATACAAAGGGGTCAAAATGGAAACATTACAACCACATGACCTAACTGGGGCCAACCCCACACTAGTGGTATAATAACCCATCAATACAAATGATGACACTTACAATGTAACTTGCGACACTTGCAAATACAAATGACAACACTTCCAATCAGAGGAATAATACATCTTTGTTGGATATACAATAAAGTACAAATATATTATACAAGTGAATATCTTCTGAAGTTACAAATACATCAATAGAAAGGGCCTATTTATCATAAGCATGAGGGAAAGAATCCCAAACATCCAAAAACCTAACCCTAGAAGATGAACCATCATAAAGTTTGCGACCCCAAGGTGGTTAGTTGAACAATCAACTTCCCGGGGTCATAACTTTTGCATAGGATCTCCGTTTGGGGCTCTCGGTAGCCCATTGGAAAGGTCTATCCAAGATTTACAACTGTTGGGAAAAATTTCATCATGAAATATGTTGGTGGGAGATGCCCCATAAAACGTCATTTAGGGCCTCAAAACAACTCTCGAAGTTCATGACCCGAAAAAATGCTAAAAATAGTAAATTACCAAATTTGCCAAAAAACTGTTTTTAGCTAGTTGGAGAAGGTGGGTCGCCATAGATATCCACCTGGATCATGTAATAAAGTCTCGGAAGCACACAAGACTCACCAATCGAAATAATTTTTCAAGTTGCTGAAGCGCGCAAGAGTCCAAGAAGTAAGAAGTGGTTGAGAAGTCAAGTGCGCAAGTCCCACAAGCGATGGTACATCAAGGGTGCAAGACCACACTGCAAAGGTGCAAGTTCCACTAAGTAAATGATGAAGTATGCACAATAAATAGATGACACCTCAGTGGCACATAAATTGACAAGTGGCGGAAGCATGAACCGTGAAGTAAGGAATAAGGAAAGCCACAACCAACTTGTGGACATACCATCCATGCATGACAAGTATAAATAAGATTCCAAGTTGTAGAATTGAAGTAATAATGTGAGCTCAAGACTGGAATATATAGATTTAGAAAGCTTCGTATTTTGGGGCATCAAGGACTCGTGGAACCAGAACATAATGATCTAGCAGGGAGCCTAGTGTGCATGAGCAGAGGAATGGAATTGCAAATGGTGCAAAGAATGATGTAGTCTATCTATGACAGTTTCATGAAGAAAAAAAACAGAACTACAGAGGATGTGCAAGTGTGTGAGACCAGAATGACAATATCTCTGATAGCACGTAGACACTCACAGATGATGTGCAAATACTGAATTGATGTACATCTAGTGATGTGCGAAGTGAAGAATTTTATTTGATGTGCTAATATAGAGTTACAACACAGTAAAGGATGCACATTATGATAAGGATGATATGAGACAAGTGCCTAAAACAAAAAGGCCAAATCACAGATGATGCACAAAAGGTTACAGATTATCTAAATGACTGATACACTAAGACATAACGGAAATATTACAAAAATGTGCACATACCTATCTGATACCGATGCGTGAAGTCAAAACATCAGTTCATTAGATGATGTGTATTATCATTTGAATTTGCAGATGCGTAGAAAACAAAACATTATACTGACCTAGAGTGCAAAGTGTAGAATATGGTGAAGTAACACACAGTTTGTTTAGTGCGAATTCAGTTGTAATGTTGTGAAGTGATAAGTTAAGTGTGAAGTCAAGTTAAGTATGCAATACAGTGACAACAAGATTACAACATACACAAGGTACGCACATCAAAACGAACAACAGTTAATATGAAGAGTGTGTGGATCAGAAGTACACTAAAGTAATATCTTCTTTTATCATATTAGGGAGGCAGGACGGGGAAAGGAGCAGGGGGTATAAGCCTCCTTCCAGTTGGAGCTGGTAAATCAGGGAGTTGGTGCTTCCTTCAGGTCGGTTCCTATAAAACAAGGGTGTCGGTGCCTCCTTCCACTTGGTGCTGGATATTGATAATCCAATTGAAATTACAACTACAATCAAGCCATGCCAATAAATTCCATGCATTAAAAAATAACAACTCAATAAATTGTACAACATGTAAACGAAAATATGAATCCATTGCAATTCATACAGAATAAGATACTTATTTTTTTAATATAATCTAACTGGTTTCAGGTGTAATACATTCCTCCCAGCCATAGGATCTGTCAATCCATATCTTACTTTGATAGGCCACCCTTGAGCTAGGTCTATAAATCCACAAGGGATAAGTTCTCTTCTCAACTATCCAAAAATCAATATTCTACACAAATCAACTCTCATGCTACCCCCTGGTACAAAAACCCTTCCATAACTATCCCAATCCTCAGTTCTCCTTCCCCATCAACCTGCAAAATGTTAGGAACAATCCCCCTTCTATGAGCTATCACTCCCTTGGGAAGCCTCTAGTTTCCTACCGACTCTCCAACACAGATTGGATAGGATTTCTTCTAATTGGGACTCCAAGGCACATAGATGCAAGACAAGTTTCTGTCATGCACCATATTCCTTCAGGGTTGAGGCATAGATAATTTGCGTATGGTCTCTCTGGTTTTTTAGATATCACTCTTAGGTATAAATTTCCATAATTTCCTTGGTGAAGTTTGAACCATCCTCCATGGAATATAAACCTTCCTGAATGAATTGGGGAAGAATAATGAACCCCATTCCATGGAATACATGCATGCACGAATGAGTCAAATCCTCTTCACAAACTAAGCTTTCACTCTTTTATGTGCATGGCTTCTAGATGCCATGTGCCTTGGCCAAGACATGACCTTAATTATTGTTTTGAAATTTGCATTAATAAATAAGGCTAAGGTGAAGGAACTAATCCCACCATGGTAATATTCCCAGTTATCCCCCTAGCACTTCCCCTCTTGTGGATTCATAGCCCCCCATATCATCTTCGTACCTCCTTCCTCTATAGCTGTCAAATATTTTATATTAATATTAAACATGTACATAATACAATGTTTTGGTCAGACTGAACATTTGTTCTTGGCTTCCAAAATTCACAACAAAATATAGAGTTACATTTATGGGGTCAAACCGGGGGTGTTAGATTTCCCTCCCCCTTACTTTATGTATCATCCTCGGTGCATACGAACACTATGCACATTATAAAAATTCAACAACATTTCAAAATAATTGTGGGTTTTCCTTCTGCTTGCACCCAATCGCTCATTTAGGAACATTTTCCACAACAATCTTAGTGTTCTTTCAAGTTTTAATATTCTATCTCTATGTCTTTGATCCTTGGATGCATACACCATGCTATTCTGTTTCGTTATGCTTGCATTTAATGGCTATCTGGACATCACTGTTCCATAGTTTCTTTCACTACTTGGATATGCTTCCAAGTCCTTAAAATTATAGCATATACCTACATCAATCATCAAGTAAACATGTATATCAAATCCATTCATAAGAAATAATTATACCCTTTATAGGAATTTCAATTTATAAAGGAAGCATATATATTCATAACACAAGATCAAGTATGCAAACTAGCCCAATACTTATGTATGAATATATTTACTTGCTTCAAATGATTTCCATAGGATAGGTTCGTATTTTAAACCCTTTTTCTATTTAGTTCATAGCCAATCTAGCACACAACTGGGTTTATCAAGCTATAATGAAATTAGAATTCCAATCCAACACACTGATTGGGTTTATTAGGCCATTCAAACTCATTGATCGGAACGCCAAGCTAGCAAACTCTTGAAATTTGGTTGCCATTGATGTCAATTGATGTCAAAGACGAATCAATATCCTTGTGCCAGTTTGAATAAATATATGAAAGCTAGTTTGAAGAATGAATAAGTATATGAAATCCAGCTTCAAGAAGTACATAAGAAGATCATCCAGCTTGAAGAAGTATATAAGAGGTTCATCCAACTTGAAGAATTACATCCAATTTGAAGAAGTATATAAGGTACAAGTGCAAGTCCCAAGTCCACCTAGTAATGCTACTTCAAAGGTATACGCCAAAGAGATGGCTGGGCAAGTTGTGGGAGTGCGCAAGAAGCGGTTGAACATGTATTCAAGTCTCGGAAGTGCGCAAGACTCACCAATCGGTAGAAGTATACAAGTTGTTGAAGCACATAAGAATACATGAAGGAAGTGATAGTTAGACACACAAAGTGCGCAAGACCCACTATGCAAAGGAACAAGTATGCGCAAGACCCACATATGATGATCGTTCTTTAGAATTTGTAGTTCCAGGTATTATGCAAATTTATTTCAAGAAAACCAGAATTTTCTCCTGTCGCTCTTCCAATCGATCAATTTGTTTCTTCATAATATCAATTTCTTCAACATTTTTCTGATTAATCTACATCTGAACATACCACTCTTTAATATCAACTTATTTTACTTGAGATTCCCATTTCTCCAAGTTTCTCTTAAGGTTTTTGAACTTCACTTTTTGTGAGTGGATCATCGTGAAAATATTGGCCACAATATTAACTTGTTGAAAAAGATCAGACATTGCGACGTAACCAACAATGGAATTGAATTGATTATCGAATTAACATAATGATTGTTTACCAAATGGATGAACACGGGTAGAATGAAACACAGAGCCAATTACAAAGAATCAAAGGATTCCAAATACAATTAATAAATTAGGTAGGATATTTATTTAATTACCAGTCATAAACAATGTTGTTTGCATTCAAACGGATTTATGATTGCATGCTCCTGGAAAGATTCAAATGACGCAAAAGTAAGGTTGCATTCATGAGTGATTTGAATGATTCATCTCTATATTATTTAATGTTGAAGATTTCACGCTTGTGATAATTCTTCACCCATGTCAAATCCCTCATATTTATGGGTATATTAAAAATCATGGGTCAAGTTAATGTTATCCGAAAGAGTGAATATCAACTTGGATATGCACACTTGGAAAAGTACTTGTAACATCCTAAGAAATGGCTAAGGGACAAATAGTACAAGTAGACAACATGATGCTCCTACTTAGGTGTAGTAGCAATGAAAAATTCACATAATCAAAATGTGAATACCTTTTCCATTGATGTCAAAGGGGGATAAATGAGGATAGGGGAAGGAAACAATAAGTAACCAGAAGCCTACAGTAAGGGGGAGCACAAAAGTAGAAGAGTATAATAGCAGAAGAGTCGAAGTGTTTCCATCAATGAAAAAGGGGGAGATTGTCGGACTTAATGTTGTCATTAATGTTAAATGGGAGATTGATGTGTCAAAAAAGATATTGTTGGAATTAATGTTGTCACGGATGGCGAATGGGTTTTTTTGGACTATATGTTGAGGTTGTCTATGAGAATCTTTGAAGCCAGTTTGAAGAAGTATATATAACAAAGCAATACAATCTCAACGATCACCAACATAAGTGCACAATAGTACACATGTCGAAGTAGATTCTGATAGTCAGATTGTGTCAAAGCAAGTTGTTTTTCAAAGTATTAATGTCAAAGTACACATAATAGATAAGTAAAAGCAAATACATAACAAGTAAGCAGTGCATTGGAGTGTGAATGTCAAAGTATGCTTGATGAAGTGTGTGTCAAATTTGATAATTCATCGAAGTATTGAATAAGGATGGGGTACAAGCCCTCGATGAAGTACTAAAGAAGGGTGGGGTACAAGCCCCTGATGAAGAATTGAAGAAGGATTGGGTACAAGCCCCTTATTTTGGTGCAAATCCTTATTCTTCAGATAGTCGTTGTGGTCAATTGATTAAATTAAGGTAATGAAGCAAACATGACGACTCTCATGTGGAAATAAGAAAAGCTATGCATAGACAAGGATTAATGCACTTTGAAAAAGAGGTGCATGAATTGTGGAGGTGTGTGTGCGAATGTGGATTATCTGGAGTTTTAGTTTCCGTGGTTTTGAAAAGGAATCAATGGCTAGTTGATTTGGTGAGGAAGCATAATTAAATTAAGCACATGAAAAAGTTGCACGTCACAATTGGAATACCGTAGGAGAGATTGAGGCAAGTTTAGAATCAATTGGCATGTCTTAGTTGAATAAGTCAAAGTAATTTACAGTTTGGAAGAAGTAAAAGATTGCAACATAATTTGAAGCTAGGACAAAATCAAGTTGTACGTCACAGTTAAACGACAACAAAATTTGAAGCCGGTACAGAATCAAGTCACATGTTGCAGTTGGATAAGTTTGCAAGGAATGAACAAAATCCAAATTTGGGAAGTTTGTAAGTAAGTGTGAAGTTGTGAAAGAGGCAATGAAGTAATCTAAGCTTGAATATGCTTGATAATAAAGATGGTAATATAGTTTCCAACTAAAACATATAATGAGCATCATTCGATGAATCAAGCAATAAATGAAGAAGTAAAAATCATATTTGAAGCACACATTAAGAAGAAATAGTTGCAGGATTCTTGAAACATATATGAAGCATCTCTAAATATGAATTGTGCATTAGTATTAACTGTTTTCACTCATCAGAGGTTGATATATTCACTGAAGATGGGTCTTGTGGGAAATATGGGTCTTGCACCGAGGATTTGATTCCTCCTAACATGTTGGATTTTGTTAGCAAGCTGGGTCTTGCATGAGGGTTGGATCCCTTACCTCTCAGTTGGTGTTGAGAACTTGAAGTTTGGTGTCTTCTGAAACTGATGTTCCGATGATATAATAAATATTCAAAAATTAGTCTTGGTGTATTTTACTTGTGATAATCATTGTTTACATAGAACAACATTTATTATACATGATAATTTTGACATGCTAACTAATTGAATGATTGAGTTAAATTTGTGATGCACTAGTTCACCCCCCCTCTCAATGCATTTGATTAGTTCAACAATATTGATCCTCCAGTTCTCATTGTCCACACCTAGATTTGATTCTTCTCTATCCTCTAAATTGACCTCTCGAACAACAACCTTCTTAATATCATAAATCACTAAAGGAGATACCTGTGATCTAGATGGGAATACATCCTCATCAAAATTTATATCTCGACTCACCATATTATTTAACTATGACATAAGGTATATCCTATATACTTTATAATTCTCATTCTATCCAACAAAAATACCCTTTATAATCGACGTTTTCAACTTAGTTATCTTCTCTTTAGCAACATGAATATAAAATGGACAATCAAATACATGAAGATGTATGCCTCTAATTTCATACAATGAATTCCTCATATGGTGTCTTGTTAGGAACCCATGTCAACCCTTCTATTTACTTTGATAGTATATTGTTGTTGGACGCATATGCTTTGTAAGTCGTCCCGTAGTATTTGTTGATCCATAGTTGTGTTATTGTTGTTTGGCACATATGCTTTGTAAGTCGCCCATAGTATTGTTGATCCACAGTTTGTATTGGCCCATGGTTTTGACCCATAGTATTGGCGCCTAGAATTAGTATATAAGTGTGTGTTGAGGCCTATGAAGGCACCTGTTAACACCCAAAAAGTGCTCACTACCTCATCTACCCCATTACATGACTCATTTGTCCATATTTCCTACCATATTTGCCTTCAAAACCCTCAAATCCCATTAAAAAGCCTCCAAAAGGCCAAAAATGCCTCCAAAAGGCCACAAAACCATCAAAAAAGCCTAAAAAAGGCTAAAAAACCCCTTTTCCCTCCAAAAATATCCAAAATTCCTCCAAAATAGAAAAAACCCCCTAAAAAGGGAATAAAAAATATAAAATAATGAGAAAAAAGAGGAAAAAGAGGAAAAAGGAGGAGAAAACCCTATACAGCTGACCTAAACCATATGGTTCCCAAAACCATGGGCCAGCACTCCACCACCAAAAACCTATAAATAGGTGATGGAGACCCCTCATTTCATATCCACAATCAAGTATACCCTTACTCTGCCAAAATCTCTCTTGAAACCCTAGCTCACCCTTGAGCTACTTTCACCATTGAGAGCCCCTTTTGGCCCATTCCCAACCATTTGGAGAAAGAGAAGGAGCAAATCTGGAGTTTGGAGCAACCCTCTTGGACAATTGCAAGAACTTCACCAACCTTCACATTGGAGGTAAAGCTTTAATACAAAAAACCATTTATATTATATCTTGTCTTTTATGTTTCATGTACTTGCTTAGAATAATTTTCATTTTAATACCTTGTCTTTTAATTACTGTTTATTGAACTGCTACTAAGGAGTCCGTTCTCCTTAGTAGGTGCTCATTTGCACAAGCTAGGGTGAAAACCCTAGCTACAGTTTTGGTGACTCCCCTAGGTTTGAATTTCTGGTTACAATTTTTAAATATTTTTTCTGTTCGGCTGTCCCTTTCGACCGTCGTAAACCGCATCTTTTACCCCCTGCAGTTGCGTTCCGACTGCGTCTTTCAGGCACTTACCTGCGATCCGACCGCGGCTCTCAGACTGTTTCCGGCGACCTGCCGGCCCTTTTCAGTCTGTTACCTGCGATCCGACCGCGGCTATTAGCCTATTTGGGATGGTCCGACTGGGGCTATTAACCCTTTTTCTGTGTCCCGCTTGCGGCTTTCGGCCAGTTTCCCGCAACCCGACGGCACCTTTCGGCATTTTTCTTGCATCCCGCTTGTGGCTTTTGGCCATTTTTCCGCAACCCGCCGGCGCCTTTCGGCGTTTTTCTTGCGTCTCGCCTACGGCTTTTGGCCATTTTCCCGCAACCTGCCTGTGACTTTCGACGTTTTTCCTGCGTTCCGCTTACGGCTTTCGGCCATTTTCCCGCAACCCGCCCGTGACTTTCAACGTTTTTCCTGCGTCCCGCCTGCGTCCCGCCTGCGACTTTCAGCCATTTTCCCGCAACCCGCCTGCAACTTTCGGCGTTTTCCCTGCGTCCCGACTGCATTTTTCAGCCTAAAACCCACAACCCGACTGCGACTGTTGAGCTGTTTTCTGCGGTCCGACCGCCCAGATTTGCCAAAAACCTGCGGTCTGTTTTTGCATTTTTCTCTGTTTTGAACCCAGCACTTTGCTGCACTATTTTCTGCACTAGCACAACCATTTTTCCTACCTGCAACCACCCTTCCTTACAGCCTTTTTCTCCAGTTTTATTTCTGTTTCATTTACAGAATCGTTTTTACATTTTCAGCATTTTAAATTGAAAAAAGGAAAATTGTGCATTTCAAAGGTTAATTTCTGTCTTGTTATTGCTAGTTAGAAAGTTGCCCACCCTAGTGGAACTTTTTACTTGGGTTCATCATCATCTCACAAGCACACACTCTGTCACCTAATTCAAGTGAACCTTAAAAAGTACTTAACACAACCAACATTCTAACCCCACTTGGGGAACACATAAGAATTTTTGTAGTTAGGTAGGATCGGGGGGATAGACATCCAAATAACACCCCTCGGTTGCTTACACTTGAGACATAGCTGTTGTCCATTAGGGAACCAAAATCTCCTAGTATTTCTTAGCACGGTCACAACCAGTTTATCAGAGGGCCTCTCCCCTAGGAGGGTTGAAGTCGCCAAACTGGTTCCGGAGGCCTGAGTGGAATACCGCAATCCATTCAGTAACCGAAGGGATACCTATCGCAGTTCTCGGGGTATCCCCGTATGGGGGTACTGCGGTAAAAGGACCAAACAACAGATTCACCTTTTCTGGACGTGTCATGAACGGGGTATCTTAGTTACCTTTTTTCTAGGATTGACTACCCGGTGTCCCTCCTGGTAGGGGGATATCTTTAGCCACTTGGCGCTCCTATCCATATTTTCTGACTTGTATTTCATCACCTTGCAGAGGATATGTCTAGTTGAGTCAGAATACTATTTAGTTAGGTGTTTACATGCTCCCTTACCTCCTTTTGGTCTAGTGAGTCCACTCTTTTTATTTTCTAGGAAATCTGCTGCTTGTTGGTATTCTGACCATTTCTGTTGATACTCCACTTATTGTAGCACAGCTATTACAGTAGGTGTTTTGAGTTGGTTGTTGGCCTGAGTGCCATATTTTTTGAGCTCTCCTTTTGCACACTCGGTTGCATTAGGGTTTTTGAGTTGTTTTTCACTCAACACAACCCCCAGATTTTTGACACCATCTGTCACCATTGAGTCCCCGAGACATTCTCGGTGCCTCAAAGGCGAGCCCCCATAGCACGGTTCACTTGACACCACTCGTCATAGACATAGATCTTCATCCCTGGATACCACTTATCATAGATCTCACGCCTTGTCACTTGACTCCACTCGTCAGCGGCATAGGACTTCGTCACCAGATATTGATGCCCCTTACTTTACCTCCGATTCTGAGGAAGAGTCTGAGAACCCCATTTACACTGCCCCTACTAGCCCCATGGCTGGTGTGACTTCCACTCCTTTCTTTGTAGGGACCATTGGTGGCACATCCACCACTACACCAGTTACCACACCTGTTTTGGGTATGCCCTCGATGGGGGCCACGTCCACCATTCCGGTCACCGTACCCATTCCAGTAGCTGGCATACCTATCACCACTCCACCAGTGACTCACACTACCCTTGGTGGTGCAGGACCATCCTATACCACCTTCGTTCCCCCCCTTGGGGGAAACATCCCGAACCCTGCCCCTCCACTTGGGGGCATTGGCCCCAACTTGGTCACACCCGCTAGTATGTCACATCCTTATAGTAGTTTGCCATTCATGGCTAGCCTCAACCTACCTGACCTAGCCAGACTGACTAACGATCCCATTAGACACGACCTTGCATGGCCTCACATGCCCACCAAGCTTCCCTCCGACATCCCTAAGTTTGAGGGCAAGGCCGGTGAGGACCCCCAGAACCACATTATGTCCTTCCATCTATGGTGTTCCTCCAACTCCATAGTGGATGACTCTGTCCACCTCCGTCTGTTACAACGCACCTTTACTGGATCTCCATCTAAGTGGTACATCGAGCAGCCCCATGGGACCCATGCCACCTTTACCTCCCTTGCCTCGACCTTCCTGCAGTTCTTTCAGTTACCTGTCTGCTATGACACGGGAGTTGAGATCCTACTGTCTTGCAGATAGAACACGACTACCCACATCACTGACCACATTCATGAGTGGCGTCGACGCCGCAGCCTCTACAAGATCAAGTTAGATGACCGTATCTTCCTAGATTGGTTTCTAAAATCCCTCCTTCCTATCATTGCCAAGGATGTGGCATCCGAATGACCCCAGTCTGAAGAAGAGGCCATCCTCAAAGCCCAGCAATTTGACCTCATATACGCCTAGTCGAGTTATCTCTATACCATCATACCCAACACCCCTTGCGGTGATTCCTCCCAACACGATGCACCGGGGGCATCCCATGCCACAGATGGAATCATCGGCCGTATTGCCTCGCACCCCCAACCATTTTCCATAGCACGTCCTAGCCATGGCCCCGACCTTTCGCGAGCTACATCACGTTCCGGTGCGACCAATTCGTATGCTCCCATGGCACATCACCACCATTCCCATGGAAACTCATGTCCACCTCACTGCTTTGGGCACGCATCCCCCGCCTATGCCCCCTCGGTCGCACCTCAGTCGTATAACCATCCACAGGCTGCACTAGCTCCTGTGACCTCTCAAGCCCAACCTGCTTATTACCCACCACAGGCAGCCCCTGCGGCCAACCCACAACCCGCTCCACAGACATATCAGCAACCCCCACAAGGTTCAGCACCTGCGCAGCCTCCGCCTACATATTATCCTCCGCAGCCTGCTCCAGCCCCTGCGCAACCCCAGAACCCACCTGCTGCCCAAGGGCAAGTATACGCCCAACAAAATCAGCAGCAAAACCAAAACAACCAGTGCCAACAGGGCCAACAAAACCGTGGCAAAGGCCATAACCGTGGGAACAACCCTCCACCAGACCAAGGTGGTCAACCTCCCAATCCCCCAGACAACCCTAATGCGGCACCTGCCAACCAAAACCCTGACGGCCACCCAAGCAGGCCAAAAACCCTAACGTGCGAACTAACCATCCTTGTTCTATTTGCGGGGTCTATGGCCACTACACACATGCTTGCCCACATTTGGAGCGAGCTCGGAAACTATGGGTTGATGATGCCCATCGCCAAGGGCATGCAGCTCCTCAAGCGCTACCCAAGCCCCCACCCCCTCAGCAGCCACCCTTGGTCTTGCAAAACCCCTTACCAACTCAAGGCATAGTGAACACTAAGCCGTTGGCTCCTCCTCAAGGAAACGCACCACCCCAACAACAGATCACGTATGCCACTCTTGATCAACCCATGTTCGATTCAGGTACCCACCACTTGTTGATGATGTCATCCGTTGATGTCAATCTCCAAACCCGTCGGAACCAATATGGATCCACCCCTGAAGCCCTTCCCTCCGATAAAAACACTAACGCTCATCCCACCGATCAGACGTTACGTATACCTCCGGCTCCCCTCGATGGCACCTCCAAAGCACCTCGCTTTCCACTCCGTCGTCTTAACAATAACCCCAATGCTCATGCTGCGTCAAATTACAACATTGTAGATGACTTAGCCCAATCTCCCGCAGCCATGTCTGCATTGGAAGTCTTGAAAAATTGTCCTTCACAGCGCAAGACTTTGCTCTCCGCCATTGGTGCTATTGACCCAAATGATTCACAACTAATGGCATTCAATTTGGACCACTCCGAACCACGCCTGCCTTCCACTTTAGCATTCCAAGTTTCTGTTTCCGTTCGGAATCTTGTCATCCATCGGTGCATCATCGATGAAGGTGCCTCTACATGCGTCATGTCCACATTCGTTTGGTAGAAGTTGGGATCCCCTACTCTTAAGCAGTCCACTACTACGTTGCGAGCCTAGGACGGGCGTTCGGCCCAACCCCAAGGCCTATTAGCTAATGTCCCCATCCAGTTGGCTGGTAAAACCGTTCTCATTGACATAGAGGTCATCAATGCCCAACTTGATTATAACCTCTGACTTGGCCGCAGCTACATGTATGCCATGAAGGCGGTTGCCTCCTCCATTTTTCGTACCATGATGTTCCCCCATGATGGACGCGTGGTCAAGGTCGACCAACTCACCTACTACGATCCAAATGCCCCCGCTGCACCCAAAAATGTTCTCCCCATGGTTGAACAACCCGTTATTGGTGCCGCTACCTCGTTTGTTTCCTCTGTGGGTCCTGGAGTTTACTCAGATCCACCGATGACATCAACATTCCAATCCATTCCTCCCCCGTCATCTGCACCCGACGTATCTGACCTATGTACCCTTTCCCACGATACACAAACACCTAACAATCAACCGCCTTTGTTGCCTAAACCACCGTTGGTACCTAGCCACATTGGTGTTACACCCATCCACACAATCCCCTTCCTAGTCCCTCCCTCGGGAGTAGTAAGCGCCTCGGTTATGGCTACCCTTAGCCTCCCTGGGTTAACCTTGGGATTACCCGTGTGGTATCTTTTGCCTCCCGTTCCCCCGCCAACACCAAACGTCGTCCTACAACCGGTGCAACCCATGGCTACTACTAGTCAACCACCTCTCGGTGTCACTACCGATTCGTCCTCTATGAATCCCCCCCCTCTTATCAAGCATACTGGGGGCAGAGGCCCACAACCATACACTGCTGTATCTCCCCCCAAGACAGTTAAAACCCTTCCCATTTTTCGTGCTCCCCCCAAATGCTCGTTGTGCGATGAGTTAGGCCATCCAACTCACCAATGTCCACAGTTACCTGCATTACAGGAACACATGCAGATGCTTGACGATGACCCCAATATCCCGGTTGTCAAACTAGATCCAAACCCTAAGCCTCATGATAAATCATTACACACTAAGCACCCTTGTGCAATATGCGCTGTTTACGACCATTATTCACATCACTGTCCTGATCTCCCCGATTACAGGGCAACTCTCTACGAGATGAATAATGTGGATCTTGAGACAGCACCTCCCACCATTGAGGAGATTCACCGCCTAATCTCACCCCCATCCGGAGAGATCAACACCATTTATATGATCTCTTCAACTACCATTCCCTCGTCAACCGATTTGACAGCCCATACTTTCTGTACTGATGAGGAGATCCTAGAGGCTTTGACTGCCCCGGATTATCCCTGGGACAACATGCACCATCATTCGTATTTCCTCCCAGAAGAATCCTCCTCCACCACAGCTACCCAATTCGCGGTTGAAACCAAAGATTTCCTTCCCACTAAAGTCGACTTGTTTAAGGATCCTATTCCTGCTCCTGATGCCTTTGAGGAAGGTAACATGGCCAACATTTCTCCTGTTATCCACATAGATATCTCTGCCCTCGGAGGTGACCCTGAACTCATCACTTTAGGAGCCTCTTGCAGCGAGTCTGAGATTGAGAAGTACAAAAAACTCTTCCCAGAGTTCCGCGATGTCTTTGCCTGGTCCTATACCGAAACGCCTGGTCTTTACCCCGCTATCATAGAGCACCACATTGACACCTCTGAGCTAGGGGGAATAATAGATTACCTCGACCCTGGGATAAGGGGTATGATCAATCATTTTGAACCTTCCCCATCACATCTATCTCAGCACGTCAGTGAACCCATTGTTCAAACCCACACATATGTGATCCATAATCACAAACCCTATGCACATAGCATGGGGGCAGGTCATTAACCCTGCTCACTTTTTCACATGCATGATCTCAACCATTTTTGAGGTCATGTGTCACTTGTATATATGATTTGATTCGATACACCTAGTATTCTGCCCCCGCGGGCCATCATTTCTCCCTACCACTGCATCCTTGGCTTGGTGGGCTCACCTTTATTTGCAACCATTTTTTAACCTAGTTATTTTCTTTGACCATTCCAGAGTCCCTATGACCTCCGTTTTTCGCACCATTTGCACTGCCAGATTCAAGTTCTGTGCCCATGATGATGCTTGAGATCGTTTCTCGCTCTCACCAATACCAATATCAACATTGTGTCCCGACACCTTGTCGCCCCGGTTTGCGTGCCACATCGGCCGTAGCCCATTTTTGATATACTTTATATCATCGAATTCATTTTTTCGAGCCCGTGATGATGCTTGAGATCATTTCTCGCTCTCACCCCCATATTTTTTGGGTATTTTTTCCAAAACAACCCCCATTGCCTCGGTTTGCGTGCCACATTGGCCGTTATCCATTTTTGACACTCCTTATATCGCCGGATTCATTTTTCCGAGCTCGTGATGATGTTTAATATCATTTCTCGCTCTCACTTGGTACAATTTAAACATTGTGTCCCGACACCTTGCTGCCTCGATTTGCGTGCCGCATTGGTCGCCATCGGATTGTTCCACATTTTTACATGAGCCATTCACTCCTGTCATACTGCAATTATTTCATTATTTTGCCAACATTCATTACCCCGCAA
Organism: Larix kaempferi; assembly: GCA_027924585.1. Classification (NCBI taxonomy): domain Eukaryota; kingdom Viridiplantae; phylum Streptophyta; class Pinopsida; order Pinales; family Pinaceae; genus Larix; species Larix kaempferi. The sequence continues at coordinate 1,638,494 of BSBM01000204.1, read as the reverse complement.
GGAGTCCCGCAGTTCTCGGGGTATCCCCGTATGGGGGTACTGCGGTAAAAGGACCAAACGACAGATTCACCTTTTCTGGACGTGTCATGAACGTGGTATCTTAGTTACCTTTTTTCTAGGATTGACTACCCGGTGTCCCTCCTGGTAGGGGGATATCTTTAGCCACTTGGCGCTCCTATCCATATTTTCTGACTTGGATTTCATCACCTTGCAGAGGATATGTCTAGTTGAGTCAGAATACTATTTAGTTAGGTGTTTACATGCTCCCTTACCTCCTTTTGGTCTAGTGAGTCCACTCTTTTTATTTTCTAGGAAACCTGCTGCTTGTTGGTATTCTGACCATTTCTGTTGATACTCCACTTATTGTAGCACAGCTATTACAGTAGGTGTTTTGAGTTGGTTGTTGGCCTGAGTGCCATATTTTTTGAGCTCTCCTTTTGCACACTCGGTTGCATTAGGGTTTTTGAGCTGTTTTTCACTCAACACAACCCCCAGATTTTTGACACCATCTGTCACCATTGAGTCCCCGAGACATTCTCGGTGCCTCAGAGGCGAGCCCCCATAGCACGGTTCACTTGACACCACTCGTCATAGACATAGATCTTCATCCCTGGATACAACTTATCATAGATCTCACGCCTTGTCACTTGACTCCACTCGTCAGCGGCATAGGACTTCGTCACCAGATATTGATGCCCCTTACTTTACCTCCGATTCTGAGGAAGAGTCTGAGAACCCCATTTACACTGCCCCTACTAGCCCCATGGCTGGTGTGACTTCCACTCCTTTCTTTGTAGGGACCATTGGTGGCACATCCACCACTACACCAGTTACCACACCTATTTTGGGTATGCCCTCGATGGGGGCCACGTCCACCATTCCGGTCACCGTACCCATTCCAGTAGCTGGCATACCTATCACCACTCCACCAGTGACTCACACTACCCTTGGTGGTGCAGGACCATCCTATACCACCTTCGTTCCCCCCCTTGGGGGCAACATCCCGAACCCTGCCCCTCCACTTGGGGGCATTGGCCCCAACTTGGTCACACCCGCTAGTATGTCACATCCTTATAGTAGTTTGCCATTCATGGCTAGCCTCAACCTACCTGACCTAGCCAGACTGACTAACGATCCCATTAGACACGACCTTGCATGGCCTCACATGCCCACCAAGCTTCCCTCCGACATCCCTAAGTTTGAGGGCAAGGCCGGTGAGGACCCCCAGAACCACATTATGTCCTTCCATCTATGGTGTTCCTCCAACTCCATAGTGGATGTCTCTGTCCACCTCCATCTGTTACAACGCACCTTTACTGGATCTGCAGCTAAGTGGTACATCGAGCAGCCCCATGGGACCCATGCCACCTTTACCTCCCTTGCCTCGACCTTCCTGCAGTTCTTTCAGTTACCTGTCTGCTATGACGCGGGAGTTGAGATCCTACTGTCTTGCAGATAGAACACGGCTACCCACATCACTAACCACATTCATGAGTGGCGTCGACGCCGCAGCCTCTGCAAGATCAAGTTAGATGACCGTATCTTCCTAGATTGGTTCCTAAAATCCCTCCTTCCTATCATTGCCAAGGATGTGGCATCCGAACGACCCCAGTCTGAAGAAGAGGCCATCCTCAAAGCCCAGCAATTTGACCTCATATACGCCTAGTCGAGTTATCTCTATACAATCATACCCAACACCCCTTGCGGTGATTCCTCCCAACACGATGCACCGGTGGCATCCCATGCCACAGATGGAATCATCGGCCGTATTGCCTCGCACCCCCAACCATTTTCCATAGCACGTCCTAGCCATGGCCCCGACCTTTCGCGAGCTACATCACGTTCCGGTGCGACCGATTCGTATGCTCCCATGGCACATCACCACCATTCCCATGGAACCTCATGTCCACCTCACTGCTTTGGGCACGCATCCCCCGCCTATGCCCCCTCGGTCGCACCTCAGTCGTATAACCATCCGCAGGCTGCACTAGCTCCTGTGACCTCTCAAGCCCAACCTGCTTATTACCCACCACAGGCAGCCCCTGCGGCCAACCCACAACCCGCTCCACAGACATATCAGCAACCCCCACAAGGTTCAGCACCTGCGCAGCCTCCGCCTACATATTATCCTCCGCAGCCTGCTCCAGCCCCTGCGCAACCCCAGAACCCACCTACTGCCCAAGGGCAAGTATACGCCCAACAAAATCAGCAGCAAAACCAAAACAACCAGCACCAACAGGGCCAACAAAACCGTGGCAAAGGCCATAACCGTGGGAACAACCCTCCACCAGACCAAGGTGGTCAACCTCCCAATCCCCCAGACAACAATAATGCGGCACCTGCCAACCAAAACCCTGACGGCCACCCAAGCAGGCCAAAAACCCTAACGTGCGAACTAACCATCCTTGTTCTATTTGCGGGGTCTATGGCCACTACACACATGCTTGCCCACATTTGGAGCGAGCTCGGAAACTATGGGTTGATGATGCCCATCGCCAAGGGCATGCAGCTCCTCAAGCGCCACCCAAGCCCCCACCCCCTCAGCAGCCACCCTTGGTCTTGCAAAACCCCTTACCAACTCAAGGCGTAGTGAACACTCAGCCGTTGGCTCCTCCTCAAGGAAACGCACCACCCCAACAACAGATCACGTATGCCACTCTTGATCAACCCATGTTCGATTCAGGTACCCACCACTTGTTGATGATGTCATCCATTGATGTCAATCTCCAAACCCGTCGGAACCAATATGGATCCACCCCTGAAGCCCCTCCCTCCGATAAAAACACTAACGCTCATCCCACCGATCAGACGTTACGTATACCTCCGGCTCCCCTCGATGGCACCTCCAAAGCACCTCGCTTTCCACTCCGTCGTCTTAACAATAACCCCAATGCTCATGCTGCATCAAATTACAACATTGTAGATGACTTAGCCCAATCTCCCGCAGCCATGTCTGCGTTGGAAGTCTTGAAAAATTGTCCTTCACAGCGCAAGACTTTGCTCTCCGCCATTGGTGCTATTGACCCAAATGATTCACAACTAATGGCATTCAATTTGGACCACTCCGAACCACGCCTACCTTCCACTTTAGCATTCCAAGTTTCTGTTTCCGTTCGGAATCTTGTCATCCATCGGTGCATCATCGATGAAGGTGCCTCTACATGCACCATGTCCACATTCGTTTGGTATAAGTTGGGATCCCCTACTCTTCAGCAGTCCACTACTACGTTGCGAGCCTAGGACGGGCATTCGGCCCAACCCCAAGGCCTATTAGCTAATGTCCCCATCCAGCTGGCTGGTAAAACCGTTCTCATTGACATAGAGGTCATCAATGCCCAACTTGATTATAACCTCTTACTTGGCCGCAGCTACATGTATGCCATGAAGGCGGTTGCCTCCTCCATTTTTCGTACCATGATGTTCCCCCATGATGGACGCGTGGTCAAGGTCGACCAACTCACCTACTACGATCCAAATGCCCCCGCTGCACCCGAAAATGTTCTCCCCATGGTTGAACAACCCGTTAGTGGTGCCGGTACCTCGTTTGTTTCCTCTGTGGGTCCTGGAGTTTACTCAGATCCACCGATGACATCAACATTCCAATCCATTCCTCCCCCGTCATCTGCACCCGACGTATCTGACCTATGTACCCTTTCCCACGATACACAAACACCTAACAATCAACTGCCTTTTTTGCCTAAACCACCGTTGGTACCTAGCCACATTGGTGTTACACCCATCCACACAATCCCCTTCCTAGTCCCTCCCTCGGGAGTAGTAAGCGCCTCGGTTATGGCTACCCTTAGCCTCCCTGGGTTAACCTTGGGATTACCCATGTGGTATCTTTTGCCTCCCGTTCCCCCGCCAACACCAAACGTCGTCCTACAACCGGTGCAACCCATGGCTACTACTAGTCAACCACCTCTCGGTGTCACTACCGCTTCGTCCTCTATGAATCCCCCCCCTCTTATCAAGCATACTGGGGGAAGAGGCCCACAACCATACACTGCTGTATCTCCCCCCAAGACAGTTAAAACCCTTCCCATTTTTCGTGCTCCCCCCAAATGCTCGTTGTGCGATGAGTTAGGACATCCAACTCACCAATGTCCACAGTTACCTGCATTACAGGAACACATGCAGATGCTTGACAATGACCCCAATATCCCGGTTGTCAAACTAGATCCAAACCCTAAGCCTCATGATAAATCATTACACACTAAGCACCCTTGTGCAATATGCGCTGTTTACGACCATTATTCACATCACTGTCCTGATCTCCCCGATTACAGGGCAACTCTCTACGAGATGAATAATGTGGATCTTGAGACAGCACCTCCCACCATTGAGGAGATTCACCGCCTAATCTCACCCCCATCCGGAGAGATCAACACCATTTATATGATCTCTTCAACTACCATTCCCTCGTCAACTGATTTGACAGCCCATACTTTCTGTACTGATGAGGAGATCCTAGAGGCTTTGACTGCCCCGGATTATCCCTGGGACAACATGCACCATCATTCGTATTTCCTCCCAGAAGAATCCTCCTCCACCACAGCTACCCAATTCGCGGTTGAAACCAAAGATTTCCTTCCCACTAAAGTCGACTGGTTTAAGGATCCTATTCCTGCTCCTGATGCCTTTGAGGAAGGTAACATGGCCAACATTTCTCCTTTTATCCACATAGATATCTCTGCCCTCGGAGGTGCCCCTGAACTCATCACTTTAGGAGCCTCTTGCAGCGAGTCTGAGATTGAGAAGTACAAAAAACTCTTCCCAGAGTTCCGCGATGTCTTTGCCTGGTCCTATACCGAAACGCCTGGTCTTTACCCCGCTATCATAGAGCACCACATTGACACCTCTGAGCTCGGGGGCATAATAGATTACCTCGACCCTGGGATAAGGGGTATGATCAATCATTTTGAACCTTCCCCATCACATCTCTCTCAGCACGTCAGTGAACCCATTGTTCAAACCCACACATATGTGATCCATAATCACAAACCCTATGCACATAGCATGGGGGCAGGTCATTAACCCTGCTCACTTTTTCACATGCATGATCTCAACCATTTTTGAGGTCACGTGTCACTTGTATATATGATTTGATTCGATACACCTAGTATTCTGCCCCCGCGGGCCATCATTTCTCCCTACCACTGCATCCTTGGCTTGGTGGGCTCACCTTTATTTGCAACCATTTTTTAACCTAGTTATTTCCTTTGACCATTCCAGAGTCCCTATGACCTCCGTTTTTCGCACCATTTGCACTGCCAGATTCAAGTTCTGTGCCCATGATGATGCTTGAGATCGTTTCTCGCTCTCACCAATACCAATATCAACATTGTGTCCCGACACCTTGTCGCCCCGGTTTGCGTGCCACATCGGCCATAGCCCATTTTTGATATACTTAATATCATCGAATTCATTTTTTCGAGCCCGTGATGATGCTTGAGATCATTTCTCGCTCTCACCCCCATATTTTTTGGGTATTTTTTCCAAAACAACCCCCATTGCCTTGGTTTGCGTGCCACATTGGCCGTTATCCATTTTTGACACTCCTTATATCGTCGGATTCATTTTTTCGAGCTCGTGATGATGCTTAATATCATTTCTCGCTCTCACTTGGTAAAATTTCAACATTGTGTCCCGACACCTTGCTGCCTCGATTTGCGTGCCGCATTGGTCGCCATCGGATTGTTCCACATTTTTACATGAGCCATTCACTCCTGTCATACTGCAATTATTTCATTATTTTGCCACCATTCATTACCCCGCAAGGAGTCCCACCAGTGTTCCCCCTACCCTCATTCTTGGTCATCATAAATGTTCCTTGATTGAGCACTTCCTCCTTGCCTGACCATTCCTTTTGTTCGGTATAATTTTATCCCTTTTTTGGGCCAGACAAGTCCTTTACGAAAAAGGCACTTAGGTAGTTTCTGTTAAGCTCTTTTCTGACTCCTAAAATAATGAAAAGATTGCTGAGCAATCTTGCTTCCTTTTATGCTCGTTAAAGTACCTGAAAGGGCGTCTATCTGGTATAAGTTTAACCCTTTTCCGGACCTGGTATACTAATTACGAAAAAGGAATACTCTAGTCACACCGGCTAGAAGAGTTCTTCATTGCATCCTTTTATGCTTCTTTGGGCCTTGGAGACTAACACACGAAAAAGCAACCCCCTGGAGTCTTCTTATCGCTTTCAGACTCTCTAAAATTGAAAGCAACCACGAGCATGAACTGTCCTGGGCTCGTACAAATCCACACGACAGTACCATTCCATTATTTCAGAGTCTTCTTATCGCTTTCAGACTCCTTAAAATTGAAAGCAATCACGATCATGAACTGTCCTGGGCTCGTACAAATCCACACGACAGTACCATTTTACCCACACTTCTTCTAGTTCCTTAACCCATGAAGAAGTCCCCTCGTGCATCCTGGCACTATGATCGATCATCTCGGCAGCACCCCCAATCAGGTCGCCTTTGTTCAGAGTAGTCTGCAGTCTCCTGCCATTTTACACCAGCTTGAGTCTCCCTCATCCCAGTTACTATCCTTGATCCATTACAGCTATGATCCCTTTCCCATCAGTCAGTTTCATATGCTTCCCGATCATCCCCGCAATCATACTCTGAACAAAGGAAGTTTGAGTCCACCCACTCCACTTTCCCTGTTATCCCCCACAGTTTGTCAGTCCTACCATCAGTACTCTCACACTTCAGTTCTCCACCTCGTGCTCCTATCAAGGAAACATCATTGCCTTGCTAGTTGCAGGTCTCCCTCTGTCGACGACAGCCCCTCTATTCCAGAGGATAGATCCAGAGGTCCCTGCGCCTTGGACCCATCACCATCAGTGGTGAGTGCCTACGGACCATTTTGAGAGGAGTCATCATTGCCTCTCCGAGTGGTTGTTTCTCACATGCTCGACTTCAACACCTTGATCACATCGTTGAGAATTGCGCAAGGTTTATATCCCTTCAGTTATTGGTCGAAGACCTTTGATTTCCCCCGACTCTAGCACATTGGTGAGTCACTTCGGAACGCCCAGTTATATGTTCCTGTGGATGTTCGGGTTGCCTTGGTGATTGTATTCGGAAGCCATCCAGTTATATGCTTCCTTGAGTACCCAGTTCAGTGTACCATTGAGAGTATGACCCCTTGTCACTATGATCCAGCAGCTCATCAGTTCCTTTGGTACCACATTCAGTAGCACTGTTGTTATTCCAGTGTATCAGTTCTTCAGCTCAGACATGGTCATCCCAGCAGTATGTCCCAGTTTGGTGTCCCCTCTGGACCCTTATGATGTACACAGTGGTTCTCTATGTATCCTACAGGTCTCCCTTTTCGGGCCTCACAGTCATTTTTATGTATCTTGATACGAGCATGGGTATGCCCGCCTCGTCCACATATTGAGATTCTTCCTCATTCATTATTTGAGGTCATGTATATGTCAGGTCCCCATATTTTGGACCCCATTGTTATTATATCTTGACACGAGCATGGGAATGCCTGCCTCGTCCATATGATCAGATTATTCCTCATCCATTATTGAGGTTATGTACTTTTAGTTTTTACAGTTGGTTCAGGATCGTTGTTCCGGGCTCCAGTTTGTTTCTTCTCTTCTCCACACCCCAGGAAAACCATTTAAAGACTTATGATGTCTATCGGCCATACGATGAGCTCCTGCCCTCACACATCAGGGGGTAATCTGTTAACACCCAAAAAGTGCTCACTACCTCATCTACCCCATTACATGAATCATTTGTCCATATTTCCTACCATATTTGCCTTCAAAACCCTCAAATCCCATTAAAAAGCCTCCAAAAGGCCAAAAATGCCTCCAAAAGGCCACAAAACCATCAAAAAAGCCTCAAAAAGGCTAAAAAACCCATTTTCCCTCCAAAAATATCCAAAATTCCTCCAAAATAGCAAAAACCCCCTAAAAAGGGAATAAAAAATATAAAATAATGAGGAAAAAGAGGAAAAAGGAGGAAAAAACCCTATACAGCTGACCTAAACCATATGGTTCCCAAAACCATGGGCCAACACTCCACCACCAAAAACCTATAAATAGGTGATGGAGACCCCTCATTTCATATCCACAATCAAGTATACCCTTACTCTGCCAAAATCTCTCTTGAAACCCTAGCTCACCCTTGAGCTACTTTCACCATTGAGAGCCCCTTTTGGCCCATTCCCAACCATTTGGAGAAAGAGAAGGAGCAAAGCTAGAGTTTGGAGCAACCCTCTTGGACAATTGCAAGAACTTCACCAACCTTCACATTTGAGGTAAAGCTTTAATACAAAAAACCATTTATATTATATCTTGTCTTTTATGTTTCATGTACTTGCTTAGTATAATTTCCATTTCAATGTATTGTCTTTTCATTTACTATTTATTGAACTGCTACTAAGGAGTCCCTTCCCCTTAGTAGGTGCTCATTTGCACAAGCTAGTGTGAAAACCCTAGCTACAACACCGTGAAGTTATTTGTATTGAGCTTGTTCAAAGGAGGTTTCCCCCTCGAAGTGGCCTACGATCAATATAAAAGTGATTCTGAGTTCTGTCATTTCTGTTATTTCGCATATTCTTATTAATTAATTGTTCCAGGTTCTCCACATCTGGTATTAGAGCACTTTCTTGGGCTCGCTAGGTGAAATTTCTGCCAATTTTTTTTTTTCGCATCTGTTGTAGCTTCGGATCTGGGAATAATCCCTATCCGCTTAACTGTGGGAAGTACTTGGGAATAATCCCTAAAAATCATTGTGAGGAGTACCACAGGAACCCTAAAGTAGCTGTCCCATTGAGAGGACCTTCCAGCGAAAAGGGCAACGACCCCTACCTGATTGACTAGTTCCCACTCGTGAGGTAAACCAAGAGCTGTCATTTGTGGCAAAGCGATTATCAGTTTTACCTGAGCCGTGGAGTGAGGGGTACTACCCCAATACACAAGCCGTCAAACAACATTGGTGGCCGAGTGAAACCCATGAACTGTTAGGAAGCCGCACATACCTGGGGTCCATATCTATTTTTAGCTGAATTGTTGCCGCGTCGTTTCAAATCCATTTTGAAAGTCGTTCTAGATCCAGCCGTTTTCGATCCAGTCGGTGCCGTTTCAGATCCCTCTATTTCCGATCACTTCCACGCCATTGCATATCTATTTGTTTGAGATCCCTTCCTCGCCGTTGAAGATCCATATCTCCCTTGCTTTCACTCCGTTTTCCCTGAAACTTCACTGACACCCCTGCAATCCCATTCTGCATATTTCATTCCTGAGGACCCTATCCCAAATTCCACTTCCCAAAGCCCAAAATCCCACATTTGTCTATTTTTAGGGTTTGCCATAACTTCTTCAAATTTTACCCAATTGCCTTCAAATTTTTCCACCAAGTTCCTTTCTTAATTCTGCTTTTTTGTCCCTCTCTGCCAAATTTTCTCATTCTTTCACCCCACTTCTAAAATCCCCATTGTTTGCTTCCCTATCCATCAAAAAGTGTCCAAAACTTAGTCAAACCCCAATTACCCCTCCGAGTTCTTCCCAAATCCAAATTTCCCTTTACTAAATAAGCTTTTGTTTGTGTTTTTCTATCCATTCCCCCCCCCCACCCAAAAATAAAAAATCCTGGTTATGGTTGTCACCCACGCCAGAGAAAAAACCATGGAGGAAGCACTTGCAGCCATCCAAACCAAAATCCAAGATCTGGATGAAAAAATTCTCAGCCTCCATCTTCAGCATTCAGCCATGAACAATAACCGACAGTAAGAATCTTCTACAGCCACTGGGTTCTTTTCTTCCAGCCATTTTCGTGGTCCGAAGCTTGAATTTTCTCGCTTCAATGGTACTGATCCGAATGGATGGGTCTATCGTGCAGAACAATATTTCAACCTGCATAATACTTTTGATGTCCAAAAAGTTCCACTTGCATCCTTTCATTTGGAACAGGAAGCCCTTCAATGGTACCGTTGGTACATCAAGGCTCATGACGAGCCAAAATGGACATATTTTTTCCAAATCCTTTTGCAACGATTTGGTCCCAGTGGTTTTGATGACTTCACTGGAGCACTCACTAAACTTCGTCAAAGTGGCACTGTGAGAGAGTATCAGACCGAATTTGAGAAACTAGCCAATCACACAGAAGGCTTGTCTGATGAATTCTACAGGAGTTGTTTTATTAGTGGTCTTAAGGATGAAATCCGGTCAGAGGTTAAAATGTTCCATCCCAACACAATGATGGAATTCCTACAGTTAGCTAAGTTGGCAGAAGACAAGATTGCAGCCCAACAACGCTCCAAACCCACTTTTGTTTCCTTCCAAAATATGGGTTCTCAACAACCTCCCATTCCGCAAGCAACTCGACCAACTCCTATCAAGCATTTGTCTGAAACAGAGATGCAGGCACACAGAGAAAAAAGGATTTGTTATAATTGTGATGAGAAATTCACTTGGGGACATAGATGTGTTCAACAAAACCTCTATCTCTTGGATATGGGTTCTCTGCCTGCCTCTAAAATTGGTGAAGAAGCTCCAGATCCAATGGATGCTTAGGTCGACATTCAAAAGCCTCCTATTGACTGCCCATCTCAGGATGAACAACCAGAGATATCTCTCCATGCTTTATCCGGCATCACCACCCCTCAAACAATGCGGGTCAGGGGTTATTTCAAGAAGCTTCCTCTTACAATACTCATTGATTCTGGTAGCACTCATAACTTCATTGAGCCCCGGATCGCCAAACAGGCTGATTGTTTTGTCCATCCTTGCTCCAACTTTGAAGTCATGGTTGCTAATGGAGGCACCTTACCTTGTAAGGGAAAGTGTCACAATGTGTGTATCTATCTGGAATATTATAACTTGTGCTCTGACATGTTTCCTTGTCCTTAGGCGGATGTGATGTGGTTTTGGGCGTTCAATGGTTACGCACACTTGGCCCCATCTTATGGGATTTTGCTGAACTTTGGATGTAGTTTTCAGTCAATGGGACACAACACAAATTTACAGGCTTAAAACCAGGGTCTCTCTGAATAGTCAGTTCACATCGCCTGGAAAAGATCCTTAAGAAGAATTCACATGGTGTCATCACTCAGCTCCATTCCATTCAGATGCACCCATCAACGGTCTCCACTACTTCCTTGGATAGATATGCAGGTGTCTTTGCTGCACCAGTGGGATTTCCGCCTTCAAGAGACCTTTCCGGTAAGCATTTAGTCGTGTCTACATCTTAGTAGGAAATGATGGCTATTTTGCATGCAGTACCGACATGGCAGCCATCCCTATTAGGAAATTATTTCTACATCAAGACTGATATCCAGAGTCTGAAAAATTTCCTGGAACAATGAGCCTCCTCCCCAGTACACCTGAAATGGGTCATCCACCTCATGGGTTATGACTATGCGATCACTTACAAGAAGGGTAAGGACAATATGGTGGTAGATGCTCCTTCTCGCACATTTGATGACCCAGTTTCTCTTACAGCTATTTCTCTGCTTGTTCCAAACTGGTTGCAATATGTTCAACAGGGCTATCTCTTCTATGAACTCCATGATTCTTCATCGGTAGGGCACTCTAGGTTCCTCCAAAAGTATGACCGGGCACAATGTAACTTCTTTTGGCAGGGACTGAAACTGTCAATTCAACATATGGTGGTTGACTATGATACTTGCCAGGTCAACAAGGGTGAAACGACACTCCTTTCGGGACTGCTCGAACCCTTTCCCATCCCTACATAGATTTGGACAACTATTTCTATGGATTTTCTAGAAGCGCTCCAGTGGTACAATACCACGTCTACAAGGACACCATTTGAAGCAGTCTATGGACAGGCACCGCCGGTTCTTCTTCCATACACGCTCAGCAACTCCCCAGTTCAGGCAATTGACTCGGTTCTTCAAAACCGTGATTAGATTCTTCTCATTCTGCAAGACAATCTTCACATGGAAAGAATTCGACTGAAACAACAAGCCGCTCAACACCATTCAAAGCACACTTTTCATGCAGCTGATATGGTTCTTCTTCAACATTCCAAGCAATCCTCCTGAAACTCAAAATGCGTCAATGGCCCGAAATGCAACTCGAAGATGCTACAAGGGAACCACTCTGTCCAATTCCGCATCAATTTCCACATCTAAAGCTTTGAGGACAAAGCTTTTTCTAAGGGAGAGGGGATGTTAGGAACCCATGTCAACCCTTCTATTTACTTTGTTAGTATATTGTTGTTGGACGCATATGCTTTGTAAGTCGTCCCGTAGTATTTGTTGATCCATAGTTGTGTTATTGTTGTTTGGTGCATATGCTTTGTAAGTCACCTATAGTATTGTTGATCCATAGTTTGTATTGGTGATCCAGGTGGATATTGGTGGCCACCCACCTTTCCAACTGGCTCAAAACAGTTTTATGGCAATTTTGGTATTGTACTATTTTTAGTAGTTTTTTGGGTCCTGAACTTCCAGGGCCATTTTGAGGCTCTAAACGACCTTTTTTGGCGATTTGGGGGGCCAAATGGTTTCCTCTGGCATGCATTTGGCCCCAGTTGAAAGTTGTAAATCTCGGATAGAACTTTCCAATGGGCTACCGAGCGCCCCAAATGGAGATCGTATGCAAAAGTTACGACCCCGGGAAGTTGATGTACTAACTTACCCAAACGGGGCCCACATGACTTTTGGCGCTTCATCTCCTAGGGTTAGGTTTTTGGATGTCTAGGGTTTTTGACATTCCTGTTTATTGTAAAAGGCCTTGAGAGCCTCATTCTAACCATCTTCTTACGAAATGAGTGTAGCCGTCACATCTTTTCTCAGAGATAAACCGCCACCATTCTAGCAAGCTTGTTTTCCGCTGCATTTTACAGTTCTAGCTTATTTCCTTATTGAATAGAAAACCAGTTTTACTGTATCTCTATTATTTTGTGTTAAGCATATGATAATAATCTGTATTCATTTCGTTCTGCTCATAAAATCCGGATCAATTGGCCCATGGTTTTGACCCATAGTATTGGCGCCTAGAATTAGTATATAAGTGTGTGTTGAGGCCTATGAAGGCACCGTGAAGTTATTTGTATTGAGCTTTCTCAAAGGAGGTTGCCCCCTTGAAGTGGCTTGCGATTAATATAAAAGTGATTCTGAGTTTTGTCATTTCTGTTATTTTGCATATTCTTATTAATTAATTGTTGCAGGTTCTCCACATGTCTGGTCTTTCAAGATCCTATGAGGATACTTTTGTAGAATATATACAATTGTATGAAAATCCTTTACCTAAAGACACATGGGAAACTACATGCCATGAATCAAAGACAACAATTTCAACATTTGAGTTATTCTTCCTCTTCATATCCCCTTTTTCCATGGGTTATAAGGCACAATAAACTTCTTCTTGATCCTTGATTTCTTACAAAAAAAATACTTTGTAAAGGTATAATTAACTTAATTATATGAATGAAGTACTTTGATCTTCTTCCTTGTCTAATTTTAAACCGAGGTCTTGATTTCTATGAACTTGTTGAACACTTCATCTTGAGAACTGAATTTGTTTTTTGAATTCTGTGAACTTGTTGAACACTTCATCCCAAGTCTTAAAAAAAAATAGTTCCCATGCGAGGAATCATTTATGAAAGTGACATAATACAAAATACCCCTTAAAGAGGAGGGATACATGGATTCACACATATCTAAATGGATGAGATCAAGCCTCTCTTTCGATCTATGAGAATTGGATGTAAAAGTAGCCTAAATATGTTTTCCAAGTGCACATTCCTTGCATACTTCTTCCTTCTCTCTCTTGAATTATGGAAATATCTAAACTAAGTTCTTCATGAGAGGAATCACTCCATATTGTAAGATGTTTCCATCTAAACATGCTCACTAACTAAAACTAACATTTTTCCCATGGAACCCACGTTGGACCACATTTTGAAAATAATCCAAATGACATATATTAATGCAATAAGTGGATCAAACATATATTTGAATTCATGAAATAGATTAGACACATTTATTGATGACACTAATCATGATGGATCTAGAAAGACCCAAATCTGATATAAAAAAAGTATGAAAAGTGGTTTTTGCCTATGGTACCCACCTTGGGTGAAATTTAAACACCCCGGTTTTGACCCTGTTTAAACTTGTAAATGATGTAATATCGTTATAAAAATGAAAGTGAGGAGCTCAAGGCCAAGGCCCCGCCATCGATTTATATTTTTATGCATCGACAATTAAAAATCATGCATGTGGATCGTGTGCTAGCTTGGCACAATGGAATGGTAAATATTATGTAAATGTATTTTAATAAAAATACCCACAACTAGCTATGCAATTCAACAAGAGTACGGGGGCATGATTTTTACAAGAAACAGAGAGGTAAAATATTCAAACCCTTGAACCAATAGTGTCAAGCCAAGTGTCAATGAGAGAACCCATCAACCATTAACTACCCATATTGAATTTTGTACCCAATCATTTATTTCTTCCAAGAGTTGGTTGAGGTAGTTCTTGTTCGACTATACATGATAATTCCAAAATACCAAACACCTAGAGAAGCCGCTAACACAAATAGGTAAGATATAAAAATAATGATGTTTTTACATGGTTTAAACCCCCGAAAGGGAAACACTCCATGACCCCATCTAAATAGCTACTTGAGGCAGTTTAATATGCAAAATAAAAAAAGCTACAAATGAGCTTCTCATAATTGATCAAATAGCAAGTGACCCTCCATGCTCTTTAAATAGATATTATGGACCAATCGAGTGTTAAGCCATCGATCAAAGGTAGTTATGATCTAAGAGAATTTGAACCATCAGATCACTCTATGTCTAGAACATATCGTGATCGTCATATTAGATATTTACAAATGCATACTAAAGAAACAGAGTTTTTCTAACGGATATATTATAATAAGTTGATCTTAACTAACTCCTAAGTGTCTAAATATCCTAACATCCCCCCTTCAAAACAACTTGGGATAGTGTTGAAGGATTTGCAAAAGTGACACTATTAGGAGAAGGATAGAGGCATTAGAGCTTATTCCCCCTTAATGACAAGTTCCTGAAATCCTAACATAGATTGAATTTTAGAAAAATTCACTTCTATAAAGAGATTTGGTGAAGATGTCTGCAACTTGATAATCTGTAGGGAAAAAGAGCACTTCAAGAACACGATCATGAATAATCTTTCTTATGAAGTGCACATGTAGCTCAATGTGTTTGTTGTGTTGATGTTGAACTGGATCTTTGGCGATCTTGATGAAACTTTGATTGTTGCACCAAAGGGGAGTCAGATGTTGTTGTTGGAATCCAAACTATGAAAGTATCTATCGAAAAAATAAAGCTTCTTGACTAGCGTTAACTGTTCCGTGATACTCTGCTTCTGTTGAATAGAGAGAAAGAGCTTGTTATTTCTTACTGTAAAATTAGTCACAACAGATCTAATGAACAAGTAAATCAATCACAACAGATGAACATAGAAAATATGGTGTAAAAATATGTAAAACATGCACAATGCTCAATATCCCAATAAGGGTGAATAATTACAATACAATAATATGACCATGTGAGTGAGCAATTTGAATTGACTAAGTAGGCCATTCGAATCACTTAATGGAGTAGCTTGAATCCAACTAGGAGTCCTCATCATCAATCAGTGGTGGTTATCAATGCACAAGAACCAGTCATCCAGGTGTCAATCTGAGTCTAACTGAGTGTAACATGTGTAACTGAAGTGTGTAGCACTGATATAGGGAAGGAGACTTAGTGGATGGCGTATGGAAGGCTTAACTGAAGTCAGAACAAGTCATCTAGTCAATCTGGAGGTCCATCGGAGTGAAACAGTCAGTCAGGAGTGAAACTGGCCTCAAATCAAGGAGAATCGGAGCTAACTGAGTGTAACTGAAGTGGAATTGAAGTGGTAGGTGAAGAAGTGCGCCCTTCTCTGGCAGTAGGTGAGAAGTGGGCACCTTCCTGACTAGGAGGGCTGAAAGTCTGATGTAAGAATCTCCCAGGTGCTAGAATAAGGTGGCTAAGGTGCTGGAGGCATCAACAAAATGCATGCAAACCCTAGAATTTGCATGCAAACCCTAATTGCATGGAAGGTCCTGAAAGTGATGATGTGGATATCCGAACACCCCCCCCTCAATCTATACTATGATGTGCAAAAAACAATGTAGGGCCCTGGTAACTAAGACCAAAGATCACCCCAATACAATAATCCAAAAAAAATGCTGAAAAATAAGCTAAGTGAGGAAAGAGGGAAAACCCAGTGGGAAGAAAGCCCCCCCTCAAGTTAAGAACATAATAATGGATCAATATGTCTCCACCATGATGGAACTCACCCCCAATAGTGAATGGAGGTAAGAGAACTTCTTCTCAGTGAAGCTCTTGGTGAAGATGTCTACAATTTGCTCATCAGTAGGGCAATATTGCAGAATGATGGTACGATCATGCACCAACTGTCGAATGTAGTGCATATGAATCTCAATGTGTTTGGTCCTTTGTCGCTGAACTGAATCTGTGGAGATCTTGATAGCACTTTGATTGTCACAAAAGAGGACAGTCGAAGTAGTGCCACCAAAACCAAACTAGGAAAGAATACCCTGCAACCAAACTGCCTGAATGCAGGCATTAACTGCTCCTCAATACTCTGCCTCTGCTGAAGAAAATGCAATGGCTGCCTACTTTTTGCTGGAACAGAAAATAGGGCCATTACTAATCATGAAAACATAACCGGAAGTGGACTTTCGATCAATGCTATAACCTGCCCAATCTGAATCAATAAAACCAATGAAATCAAGCTCAGAATCTATAGCATAATGTAAGCCAAAATGTTTCGTATCTTGCACATACTGCAAGATCCGCTTGGATTCCTGCCAATGAAGCTCATGGGGCTGTTGCATATACCTTGACACGGCACTCACGGCATATGAAATATCAGGCCTTGAGTGTGTCAAATAAAGTAGTGAACCAATCAACTATCGATACATACTGCAATCTGCAAGCGGTGTAGAATCTTCCTCCTCAAGACTGATTCCTGAGAGGAATGGGAATGGGGCTGCCTTACATTCAGCCATATTAAACTTCAATAATAGGTCGGAAGCATATTTTTTCTAAGATATAGTGATCCCATCAAAATTTTGAGCTATCTACAAGCCCAAAAAGTGACTCAGCAAGCCCAAATCTCTCATGTCAAAACCTAGATTTAAGGCAGTTTTTAGCTTGTTTATTGAAGTAAGAGTGCTACCAGTAATGAGAAGATCATCAACATAAAGTACAATAACCAAAAAATTACCTTTAACTTTATGAAGATACACATTCGGATCAGATTTGCATCTTTTGAAATTCTGAGAAAGAAGGAAGGAGTCCATCTTTGCATACCAAGCTCTTGGGGCCTGTTTTAACCCATACAAAGATTTCTTCAATCTGTAAACTAATGATGGATATGATGTGTAGCCTTATGGATGCTGGATATATACCTCCTCATCAATGTCTCCATGTATAAAATCACTCTTCACATCCATGTGGTGCACTTCCCAGTGCTTGAATGCGGAAATTGCCAAAACAAGGCGAATGGAATCCATCTTTGCAACCGATGCAAAGGTCTCAGTGTAGTCCACTCCTTGGACTTGGGAGAAACCTTTTTCCACCAACCTTGATTTATATTTTCTAATAGATCCATTAGTAGCAACTTTCGTGTGGTAGACCCATTTACATTTGACTAATTTTCTTCCAGGTGGAAGAGAAACTAGCTCCCATGTATTGTTCTTTTGAAGAGAACTGTACTCTTCATCCATGGCACTTTGCCATCTACGATCTTGGTGGGAATGGTAGTATGTTTGGGGATTTGAACCAGTCATCAAATAAAAAATCTCAGGATGTAATGGATCAGAAATAGAAAGAGCCATACCTGCTCTTTGAAAGTTTGCTCTTGTTCGTCTTGGATCAGCAGGATTTCCAAGGTTCGAACGAGCAAATTGAAGAGTGTTTTGGGCCCACTTTGGTAACTGAGGAGGATCATAATGGTTGGATTATGAACCTGATATGTCATGATCATCATGTGCTGCTAAAATATCAGAAATATCAGAACTCATACCTTCATTATCGCTGCTCGGATCTTCTTCTGGTGAAGGCGGTGAAATGACAGTTTCTTCCTCGACTAGTTGCACATCTTGAAGCGGTTCTTCAAATTGCACACTGCGCTCTATGAATATCTTTTTGGATCTGATATCCATGAGTTTATATTCTTTTGATTCTTCCCCATATCCTATCAGTATGCACTCGATACTTTGTGTATCCAAATCTCGTCTCTTGTTGGAAGGAATTCTAGCCCATGCAGTAGAGCCAAAAACTCTCAAATTTGACACATCCGGTTTGTGACCAAAGAATGCTTCGAAAGGAGTCATACCTTTCACAGATGAATGTGGAACTTGGTTCTGAATGTATGCAGCAACATTGATTGCTTCAGCCCAAATATTTGCAGCCAAACCTTTTGATTCAATCATGCAAGTAGCCATCTCTTTCAGTGACCAATTTTTCCTTTCCGCTACACCGTTCTACTGGGGTGTGTAGGGAATTGTATGTTGGATCCGAATTCTGCTTTGGGCACAAAGTTGCAGCAACTTGGCCTTGATATATTCTCCACCATTATCATATCTAATAGCTTTGATCTTGCTCTCAGTGGTGGTCTCAACAGAAGCCTTAAAATCCTTGAATTTTCCAAGCACTTCTGACTTGTTTTTGAGAAAAAATACCCATGTAAAGCGGGAAAAATCATCAATAAATGTCAAAACATACCTTGATCCATTTAATGACATATTGGGCAGCGGACCAATGATATCAGAATGCATCAGCCCCAAAACTGTAGAAGCTCTGCTAGCTTTTCCGTGGTCGAACCTGTGCTCGGGGTGCTTCCCAATAATGCAACCGATGCATATTCCCTTCGAGGAATGGAGTTGTGGAAGACCATCTGCCATGGATTTTTTTGATAACAGCAGAAAATAATTATAATTAAGATGTCCAAATCTCTCATGCCAAAGCCTACTAACCTCATTACCATGTGTGCGAAGAGCAGTGGGCTTTGCAAGCGGAATAAAGTGTGAAAACTCATAGCATTTTGCAGTGTGGTTCGCCTTTCCGACTGCAATAAGTATTCCACTTTTGATATCAGAAATTTCAACTGTATTAGGGCTAAATGTAACTCACTTCGGTTCACCAGTGTTTTTCATTTGATACTTAGAAAGAAGATTTGAAGCCAAGGAAGGCACATAGAGAACATTCTGAAAGCTTCCATGATCTACATGGATTGTACCTTTGCCCTTTGAAGAAATTTTTGAGTCATCTCCCAAATGGATGGGGATGGAGCTGTTTGGATCGAATGAAGAAAAATAATCAATATTTGCAGCCATATGATTCGAGGCACCTGAATCTATCAAAAGAGTAGTGGGCTTTGAAACAGTTTCCATGAGTGCTTGTCCTCTTTCATGATCATCATTCCTATCCTTCTTCCTTGCACCGTCACGAAGAGTCATGTTGTTCTTTTCCAAAAGGAGGGCCATTTGATCTATAGTCTTCTTCATGCATGAAATTTCGGGATGAAAGCCACGGTTGCAATAAGTACATTTAGATTTTTGGTTACCTTCTTGGCCCTTTTGCTTGAACTTCGAATTGGATGGTGCATCCGTCTGCTTGCCTTTATCTCTTTGCTTGTGAGGTTCGAATTTGGGATTCTCTTTCTTTTGCTTACCATTCGAATTCTTGGGTCCTTGAACAAATAGGGATGAATATTTGGAGCTTATGGACCCCATTTGAATCAACTTATCATGCTCTTTTGTGACGGACTCAATGAAGGCATTCAAGGTAGGCATCTTCCAATTCGGGGTAGTTAGACGACCAGAATTGAAAGTAGAGGCAAATACCAAATAGTCTTTACCAAGCTTGGTGAGAATAGAGAGGATCAATTGCTTATCCTCTTTGATAACTCCACTGTTCTTCAAGTGCAATGTCAAGTGCTTGAATTTTGTGAAAAACTCATTGATGGTCTCGAAATTCTCAAGATTAAGAGCAATCAATTCATTCTCTAATTGAAAAGCCCTAAGCTCATCCTGCTTGCCAAATAGTGTTTCAAGTTGCTCCCATATTGCTTTTGGAGTCTTCAATCCATTGAGATGGAAGTGAAGATCTTTGGAGATGGATAGACAAAGAAGACCATAAGCTTCATCAATCTTGTTGTAGTGTTTGGTTCTTTCTGACAATGTGCTTGGATCCAATTCGAGGCCAAGAGTGACTCTGTAATATCCTTTTGAACGTAACATGATCTCCATATCTTCTTTCCAATCAAAATAATTGAAAGGGGTGAGGATAGGCTTTGAAGAAGAGTATTCCATTGCTAGGAGCGAGTGCACTTTGAAGTAGAAAGCTTTGCAAATGCAAAGTAGTGAATGCAATTGAAGGAGATATTAACCTGCAAATCACAATGAAAACAATCACTGTAAGGTCGAACAATCCACCCTTTTAGAGTTGCATCACACCTAGGATTAGAGATCAAGCAATGTTGAATGGGTCCAATGTATCAAATCCAGGATTTATGTGGAAACTCAAGCTTCTGGAGTGGTATTGGAAGTATTTTCAAGCTTTGCATGCAGAAGAGCAAATGCTCTTGAGATCTTTCATGCCAAACTTTTTGCAATTTTGAGCAAATTCACTCAAATCATCATATAGAACACCTGTAGAAAAGAGATCTTGTCCCTGCAATGGCTCTGATACCATGTAAAAATAGTCACAACAGATCTAATGAACAAGTAAATCAATCACAACAGATGAACATAGAAAATATGGTGTAAAACTATGTAAAACATGCACAGTGCTCAATATCCCAATAAGGGTGAATAATTACAATACAATAATCTGACCATGTGAGTGAGAAATTCAAATTGACTAAGTAGGCCATTCGAATCACTGAATGGAGTAGCTTGACTCCAACTAGGATTCCTCATCATCATTTAGTGGTGGTCATCAATGCACAAGAACCAGTCATCTAGGTGTCAATCTGAGTCTAACTGAGTGTAACATGTGTAACTGAAGTGTGTAGCACTGATATAGGGAAGGAGACTTAGTGGAGGGTGTATGGGAGGCTTAACTGAAGTCAGAACAAGTCATCTAATCAATTTGGAGGTCCATCGGAGTGAAACAGTCAGTCAAGAGTGAAACTGGCCTCAAATCAAGGAGAATTGGAGCTAACTGAGTGTAACTGAAGTGGTAGGTGAAGAAGTGTGCCCTTCTCTAGAAGTAGGTGAGAAGTGGGCACCTTCCTGACTAGGAGGGATGAAAGTCTGATGTAAGAAGATCCCGGGTGCTAGAATAAGGTGGCTAAGGTGCTGGAGGCATCAACCTGGTGACTGGGATGCATGCAAACCCTAATTGTATGCAAGGTCCTGAAAGTGATGATGTGGATATCCGAACACTTACAAGCCCAAGTGATAGGTCTGAAACCAATATTGAAGACATAACCTGCAGTAGATTTTTTATCATCGGGATCACCAACCCAATTTGAATCAGTGAAGCTAACCAACAAAGGAGTCCCCCCTGAACTGTAATGAATCCAAAACTGAATTGTACCCTAAATATATCGAGGTATTATTTTTTATGCTTTCCAATGACTTTCATGGGGTGTTTGCATATAGCGGGAAACACGACCAACCACAAAGGAAACATCAAGACGTGTATGAGTCAAGTATAAGAGACTACTAACAAGCTGATGATATAGGGTGCCATCAACTTTGGTTGAAGTGCAAGTGGAAAAAAGTTTGACTCCATACTGGAAGGGAGAGGGGGTTGGTTTACAATCTTCCATGTGAAAATGACGAAGAAGGTCACAAGCATACTTAGTCTGAGAAAGAAATATTCCTTCTTTTGTTTTCAAGACTTGGAGGCCAAGAAAATAATGCAAATGAACTAAGTCTGTCATTTCAAATTTTTGCTTAAGACTGGATCTCACATGGGCTAAAATATTAGGGTCACTACCAGTAAGAATAAGATCATGATCAACATAAAGAACAAGGATGATGAGATTGTTTCCTACTTTCTTGGTATAGACATTCATATCAGAATGAAATTTAGAAAAACCAATGTTAAGGAGAAATTTATCCATTTTGGCATACCAGGATCAAGGAGCTTGCTTAAGGTCATATAGGTATTTCTTAAGGTGACATACAAGACTAGATTCATTTTGAACATATCCAGGAGTTTGTTCCATGTAAATTTCCTCCTATAAATCTGTTGGGCCTGGCCCAAGGAAATTTTGATGCAAGTCAGTTTTGGAGTTGCAGCGCAGCTCAGATGAAGATAATTTTGGTAAGCTAGTTTTGGACGCTGCAAAGTTGAGCGTAGTGCAATACTGACAGGTAAGGAACCGCGCAGTTGAGGTTCGGTTCCACGAAGATGTAGCACCGCGAGGTGCCAACAAGGCATCTTTTTTTGGTAAAGAAGGAAGGAAATGCCAAGCTGAGAAAGTGACTTGATTCGGTTGAAGTACTCCATGATCCTAGCAGGTGGATAAGGAGTGGCGCAGAAGGAAAGTGACCGGTCACACGAGCAAGGGAGGCACGTCGTGAACCGGCTGCATAAGGCCGTTAGAGAAAGAATGACCAGGTGAAAGCAACAGTTGGCATGCGGTCGACAGGGTAGGATGAAAGCGACGTGACCATGCGCAAAGGATGGCCATGACAGAAGAGTTGCTATCAGAAGCTAGCAACTATGGTTAAGGGAAAACCACGATAGTTTTGGGAAACCTTAGGGTTTTGGGCATGTGCATTGTAAAGACATGACCTATGGGCATGATCTATAAGAACGCAAATTTTGTAAGGGAAAGGGTTAATCCTCATTGAATATCTGTAATGTTGTTAGGTTGTTAATCTTCCATTTATGAATTGTTAATCTTTGTTGCTGAACATTGATCTCTGTTTAGAGAAGATTGTAAAGGCTCTACAAGCTGTGTGCGCAGAGGCCTATTGAGAGAGAAGAGAGTCTGTAGTGCGCATATTGGAAATATTGTACCCTTCCCAAGATAATATAACAAGAGTTCCTGTGGATGTAGCTCCCATCCTGGGATTGAACCTTGTTAAATATTGTGTTGTGTGATTGTTTATGTGTGTTTGAATTTGTATATTTGCTTTCAATGAATGCTTGAGATCTCATTTATCAGTTTATGTGTTCACTTTTATATGTATTCGCCATAAGGAATGAAGATGGGAATAATATGTTAAGTATCACACATTTGGGTGAATGTTAGATGCATGAGTATTTCTAAGTCTGTGAATGTATAAGTAGATTGGGATAATACTTAAGTAAGTGGAGTTCGCGCCGTGCGAATCACTTGAAGCGTAGCATCAGAAGTGCGCAGTATATTTTGTTTTTCATATTGCATAAGTCATAAGATAGATAACATAAGGCCATTGATGAATGGATAGAAAACACTAAGTGAATCCATTGAAATCGGTTAAGTCTGAACAAGAAGCGTAGTTATCAGTTGTGCTATTCTATCGACGAAAGACCATCTGACATCGTGCAGTCCTTGGATGTGCGATAGAGCAAGTGTTGACCACGAAGGAGTTAAGCTTTGTGCATTCTTCAGTTTGCAGCGCACTATTCATCAAATCTATTTAAAGAAAACATCACCTGGTTGTGGAAACCTGATTCCGTAGCCCCCCATAACTTCGCCTCGGGTGAGACCTCAGTCTGTTCGCAGACTGTTGCTGAAAGGGCCAATGAAAAGGGGTTTTGTTGGTTCCTTGAACCGCAAAGAACCTGGGTATGTATAGAAAATATCAAGACAGTTATATAATCCAACAAATGGTTCCCTTTCCGGGTCAAGAACCCGTGATGAGTTGCTGTGCTTGAAAGAGTGATGTGCGACGAAGACAAGATCCTGCTGATTGCAAAAAATTGGCACCTAGACAAGAAAGATATTTGGGCTTGGTATGACAAGATAGAAAGAGACTTCGCAAGGAAGGAGAATAGACACCCGCATCTCTCTGACGTTCAATGGTTGAAAAAATACCTATGGAAATATGTTCACAAAATTTTCTGGGCAAGTTTTGGAAACGAGTAGCATGAGTGGTTATCGAGGCTCGCAGAGCAAACGAACTATTTCCAGCCAGAAATACCTATCGAGTGGACTCCATAGCTCACTCAGAGGATTAAAGAAATAGATAGCCCAATCTCGAGAGAAGTCAACTTTTGGGTTGACAGTATGCTAGAGAGATTCGTGACATAGTTCGCTGTGGACATGCTAAAGTCCTACAGCATAGCAGAAGCATAATTTTTTGTTGATGTATATGTAACTTCGGAATGTATTTCACCTATGTATATTGGACTCCTATAGAGATGGTATTATTCCTCTATATAGAAGTGTTGTCATTTGTATTGACAAGTGTCACAAGTGTCATAACTTGCTGTGATGGGTTATTAGACCACCAAGTGTGGGGTCGGCCCTGATTAATGTAACCACGGGTTATTAGAATCTTCTAGAGAAGTCAGCCCTGCTAGTTTATTAGGCAAGTCAGGATAAGTATAAATAGAGTGCGGGAGCACTCTATTTGATCATCTCATTATTCACTTCTACACTACTCGGAAAGTGGCGCACTAGTGAGGAAGGAGGAGTAGCTGCTAGGAGAATACTATCTCTTGTACTTGGGTTGTATCATTGCTCTTTCTATCTCTAAGGAAGTTGTGGGGTTTTTCACCTTTATGGTTTTCCCCTGTGAAACTCTATGTGTCTATTGTCTCATGTGATTGCTTGGTGTGATTGATATGCATTGTTATAATTGATATTCTGTACATGTTATTCTCTCAGTAAAGATCCTAGAGTATATTGAATTAATGCTCAAAATCTAACATGTATCAGAGCCAATATGAGAAGAAGACACTGTGCAGTTGCATAAACTAGGGTTTCTTGTTTATTGGGTTTCTCTCCATAGATTTTGGAAAAGAAATATGATAGATTGACTCTCCTCAGCAAGGTGAATCTTTCTGTCCAATCAGATCTCAATTCTGGGCACTTTTATTTTTGGCCCTAAACATTAGGGTTTCCACAAAAATAGGAATTTCTGAAATCTGAGACCATAGCTAGAAGCTCCTTGGAAAAATTGAAGTTTAGATCTTTGGATCAAAATTTTGGGTTGGGTGAAGCTCCGGGAAACTCAAACCCTAATTCAAGGTCCTCCCTAGTGAATCCGGGAAGACTAAAAGACACTTTTGAAGGGTGAAACTTTGCAGTTTTCAAATTCTAAGTATACCAGGCTGATCTGCTCATCAAGGTGCATCTTGCTATCCTTTTAGAAGTTTGAAATTTTAGGGTTTCTCTGACAAACCTTAATCCGGGACCAGATCCAGTTTTCAACAAATCAAGTGGTAAGACCTAAATCCTTTCTATTTCCATTTGAAGTACTCTTTAAAGATGTCTCACCACACCAAGCTTGAGGATAAGATTGAAGGGGCTGATAACTTCCAAGCATGGAAGTATAGGATTGGGTTAATCTTGGAAGAAAATGAGTTGGACACTTATATAAGTGAAGAGGTCCCTATCCCAGAGGAAGAAGAGGCTAAGGCCTTACACAAAAGGAATTTGGTCAAGGCTAAGAGGATCATTGCTGATTCTATCAAAGACCATCTCATACCACATGTGTAATCTCTAAACACAGCAAAGGAGATGTTTGATTCCCTGACCAAGCTATTCGAAGGGAAGAACATAAATCAGAAGATGACCTTGAGGAATCAATTGAAGAATGTCAAGATCCAGAATGCAGAGACTATGCAGTATTATTTCTCAAGGGTCTCCCAGATAAAAGAACAACTTGAAGCTGTGGGAGAAGACATAGAAAATGGAGAAGTGGTAATGACCACTCTTAATGGCCTTTCTAGGTCATGGGATTCCTTCATCCAAGGAATTTGTGCTAGGAAGAAACTTATCACATTCAGTAGGCTGTGGGAAGAATACTCACAGTAAGAAGTTCGAATTGTAGCTCGCGAAGAGAAGATGGGGAATGAAGACCATGCTCTCACAACACACTCCAAAAGTCATGGTGACAAAAAGACTCACCATCATGGCAAGAAATAAAGACATCACCATTAGAATTAGAGGGGTAGTCCCATACTTAGAAGAAACATGTCCTATGTCCGTTGCTATACATGTGATGAAAAGGGACACTATTCCAGAGGCTGTCCCAGAAATAAGAAATATGGTTCTCACAAGAAGAAGAACATCAAAACAAGACATCATGCTCATGCTGCAGAGGATGATGAACCTCCCAGGAAGAGGGCTAGAGAAGATAGTGAATATTCTTCAAGTGATGAAGAATATATTTTGATTTCTGCTCTCACGGGAACCATTACTCATGGAAGTAATGATTGGCTTATAGATAGTGGGGCTTCTAAACACATGACAGGATTCAAGGAATCCCTTATGAACCTATCTAAACATGAATCACCCCACAAGGTGAAACTTGGGGATGATTACCAGTATCCAATAAAAGGGAGTGGTGAAGCCTCCTATGAACTAGACTCTGGAAAGTCTATGAAGAAGAAATATGTACTATATGTTCTAGGTCTCAAGAAGAATCTACTCTCCATATCTGCATTGGATGCAAAAGGCATAAGGGTTTCATTTGTAGATGGCCAAGTCCTAATGTGGCCAATGGGTAAGACTATAGATGATGCAGTGGTGATTGGAGAGCAAGAGGGAGGATTATACAAATTGAAGGGCCAACTAGAACAAGCCATGGTCCATGATTCAGTAGAGCCAAGTGAAGTTTGGCATAGAAGGCCTGCACACATGCACTATAGGGCATTACCAATTGCAATAAAAGCAATGGAAGGTCTTCCTTAAATCCAGACAAAGCATGAAGGCATTTGCAAAGGTTGTGCAAAGGGAAATAACACAAAGAAGGCATTTCCAAGCAATAAAAGAAAGGCATAATTTTTTTTGGAAATTATCCACTCCGATGTATGCAGTCCGGTGTCATCCAGTTATCTGAGTGGGTATGTGTAGTATGGTTCTTTCATTGATGATTTCGCTAGGAAGACTTGTTATTATTTCTTGAAGAACAAAAATGAAGTATTAAGCAAATTCAAGGAATTCAAAGCCTTGATAGAAAATCACACTGAAAAGAAGATCAAGACCTTTAGATCCGACAATGGTGGAGAATTCACTTCAGAAGACTTCAAGAAGTTATGCAGTGATTCAGGGATTAAGAGGGAGTTGACCACTCCTTACAATCCACAAAAGAAAGGAGTAGAAGAAGATACTTCAAAGTCATAATCCAACAGCTCCTATAAGGAAGCAAAGATTCAGAGGGAGTCCACCCAACAAACAAACAAATATAAGTATTTGGATTTGTCATTTCTTGTATATCTAATTGTTTAAATAATATTGCATATACATATGTTCCTAGAATTAGGTTGTGTATTATGCATATTAGAATAATTGCATTAATGAATAGTATACTACTAATGCATGTAATGGGTAAGTGGCATATGGTACTATACAACATTCCATTGCTACTTATCTAGAATGAAACCTCTTTGATGACATGTTGGGAGTTGTGCACACTCTTAACAATGTTCTGGTAGAGATGGAAGGCATCTAGAAAGTTATGGAATATGGATAAATTTTGTATTGAAGCATTGGCTAAGATAATTGCATGACTGTATGACATATGTCTTTATGAGTAAGAGTTTATTCTGAAAACTATGAGATGTTTCTAATCATGCAATTTAACTTGTCTTATAGGAAAGATCATATACCATCACCTACAAAAGAAGGACTATAACATTTGTTCTAGAAACAAAGCTATCTATTGAAGATATTGAATTTCCCAAGATCCGGGATGCAGTAATGGAAGAATGCTATGATCGAGGAATACTAGTCGATCATGAAGAATGATGTTTGGGATGTGTTCCCAAGACCAAATGGGAAGTCTGTGGTGAATCCCAAGTGGATCTATAAGATCAAGCACGTTGCTGATGGAAGCATAGAAAAATATAAGGCAAGGTTTGTAGCTCGTGACTTCTCCCAGAAAGAAGGGATTGATTATGAAGAGACCTTTGCTCCTTTGACCAGATACACTTCCATTAGATTAGTACTTGCTCTGGCTGCAGTGATGAAATGGAAGGTACACCAGGTGGATTTCAAGACATCTTTATTGAATGGTGTAGTTGAAGAGGAAGTGTATGTGGAGCAGCCACTCAGGTTTGAGACACATGACCGAGGGTCACATGTGTGCAAACTGAAGAAAGACCTGTATGGTTTGAAATAGGCACCCACGACCTCGTATGGTAGGATAGATGGATTCGTATCCATTTTGGGCTTTACCAAGAGTAAAGTGGAGTACATCCAAAGCAGAGTATGTCGCAGCTTGTTCGGCTAGTTGTGAGGTAGTATGGCTTAGGAAGATACTCTATGATTTGTTTGATCTCCAGCTGAGTGCTACTTGTATATACTATGACAACCAGAGTTGTGTGAAGTTGTCGGAGAACCCACTGTTCCATGACAAGTCGAAGCACATATAGATCAAGTATCGCTATATTAGGGATATGGTGCAGAGAGGAGCAGTGAAGCTCCTGTATGTTGCGATGGACGAGCATATAGCCGATGTGTTGACCAAGCCGCTGGCTAGAGTGAAGTTTGAATACTTCAGAGGGAGACTTGGTGTACTTTAGATCGAGATAACTTCCAAGGGGAAGTGATGAGTCCGGAGACACAGATGCATATGATCCATTCTCACATATTGGTAGGAATGTCCTCCTATGGTGTAGATGTAAGGGCTGGGGCTATTCTCACATAGTGGTAGGAAAGTCCTCCTATGGTGTAGATGTAAGGGCTGGGGCATTCTTACATGGTGGTAGGAAAGTCCTCCCATGGTAATATGTAAGGGCTGGGGCCATTCTTACATGGTGGTAGGAAAGTCCTCCCATGGTAAGATGTAAGTGTGGCTTTTACGACATGGTCAGAGGAAATTCCTTCCATGGTCATGATGTAATTGCTATAGCCATTCCGACATGGTTAGAGGAAATTCCTTCCATGGTCGTCGATGTAAGTGCTGTGAGCCTGTCCCAGATGGTCAGAGGAAATTCCTTCCATGCCAGTGAGTGTAAGTGCTGAGCCTTTCCCAGATGGTCAGAGGAAATTCCTTCCATGCTGGTGAGTGTAAGTGCTGTGTGTGTGCATCTGGGTTGTGCTCCGTGGACGATGACGATGATCTGAAGACGATGATGTGACAGTGTGGTACACAGGTTTTGCAGAGGCATATGATCATTCCTGAGATGATCTTGTAGGTTTTGCAGAGGCAGTGTAATCAGTCCTGGGAGATCTTGCAGGTTTTACAGAGGCAGTGTAATCAATCCTGAGGTGTACCTACTTGATGGATTTCTCATAGAGATGTTGAAGACCTACATGGAGGCTAGGCCTACATCCAACATGAAAAAGGGCTGGCTCTATAGATGATGAAGAACTACAAGTGGTGGGTCTACATCCAGTATGAAAAAGGACTGGCTCTGTAGAACTTCCTATGACGAGTAGATTAGAGATTGATTGAGATAGAAGCAATAGTGACAATGATGATGATTCAATGATGATGATCCAAAGAAGAAGACTTGTGCTAGCAGATCTGTGTCGAGAAATACCTTTCTAGATAAGAGGGAGTGTTGATGTATATGTAACTTCGGAATGTATTTCACCTATGTATATTGGACTCCTATAGAGATGGTATCATTCATCTATACGGAAGTGTCGTCATTTGTATTGACAAGTGTCGCAAGTGTCGTAACTTGCTGTGATGGGTTATTAGACCACCAAGTGTGGGGTCGGCCTTGATTAATGTAACCACGGGTTATTAGACTCTTCTAGAGAAGTTGACCTTGCTAGTTTATTAGGCAAGTTAGGATAAGTATAAATAGAGTGCGGGAGCACTCTATTTGATCATCTCATTATTCACTTCTACACTACTCAGAAAGTGGCGCACTAGTGAGGAAGGAAGAGTAGCTTCTAGGAGAAGACTATCTCTTGTACTTGGGTTGTATCATTGCTCTTTCTATCTCTGAGGAAGTTGTGGGGTTTTTGACCTTTATGGTTTTCCCAGTGAAACTCTGTGTGTTTATTGTCTCATATGATTGCTTGGTGTGATTGATATGCATTGTTATACTTGATATGCTGTACATGTTATTCTCTCAGTAAAGATCCTAGAGTATATTGAATTAATGCTCAAAATCTAACATTTTTCAAGGGTTTCAGAGGTAAGTACCTTAACAATTTGAGTTTATGCATTAAAATGCTTTTAGCTGAGAAAGGCGTTTTAAGAATGCAGTAGAAGTTTACAGAAATTTTTGAATCTGTAATGGTCAATAGCATTTATAGTGATTCTGACGAAGAGACAAATAGTTTGAGAAGTGGGAAAAAATATAAATATACTACTAAGAAGACTTCCAGTGAACATGGAATCCATGCAGATATTGATTTACAAGCCGAACCTGATAGCCAAACCGCACCTCCATCCGCTACCTATCAGCCTATTACTCGGCAGAATCCACCGGTTGTGAACACTATGCCTCCCATTGCACCAAAACCACTAGTTCAGAACCCTCCAGTTGTTAGTATTCCTAGCACTCGGCCTATCCCAACTCAGAATATTCTGGCTCAGAACATTCTGCACAATACCACTTTTACTTTTGCCGCTCAGAACCCTGCGTAGAATCCTGTACCACCTAGATGAAGGATGAATGATGATATTAAGATGCCGATATTCAAAGGAACGGGTCTAGAGGACCCTGAGCAGCATTGATTTCTATGTGAAGCCATATGGAGTGTTAAACAAGTTCAGGATGATGCTACGAAGCGAGCGCAATTCATCACCACATTTAGAGACAGAGCCTTGAACTGGTTCATGAAGTATTCTGTTGGACATTAGAGAACCTTAGTGGAGATTAAGGATGCACTATTGAGTGAATTCAAGAAACCAAAGTCAGAATCCCAGTGTATCACAGAGTTAAAGGAAATCAAGCAAAAACCTAATGAGATAGTCTGGGAATTTGACCAGAAATGTAAGACACTATTGGACCAAGTAAGTTTTGTCATAGCCCCTCAACAGCACCAAGAGTGGTTTATAGCCGCGCTGTTGTCCCATATCAAACTGTCGTTGATGCATCAGAAAGTGGCTTCGCTGGTAGAAGCCTTGTATATCGCGATGAAGTTAGAAGCTTCACCAATTGGAGAGACTAGCACTGGGATGTCTCAGATTCAGACCCAGTTAGCTACCCTAACATTACAATTACAGAATGTGAAGAAAGGGAAAGAACAGAGACAAGAAGTCTGGTGTACAGGATGTAGGGGAGAAGGACACATTAAGGATCATTATCCTTTGTTCCAGGAATATCTTAACATGGGTGCACAAAACCCATTAAATTAGAACCAAGGGCCATGGTGTGAGATCTGCAGAGCTAGAGGACACTGACCATAAGACTACTACCTAATGCAAAAATATGTAAGAATGCCTAAAAACTTATATTGCAATTTCTGTAAGTCAGTTGGGCATGATGAGTCCAACTACCATGCATATGAGCTCATGTTGGAAAGAGAGAAAGATATCGAGCATATGTATGGAGGACTATACAGAGTCCAAGAAGAGAATCCATAGAAACAAGATAATGTGCAACGCGATCAAGGACCATACATAGGCCGTGGAAGATTCCATGGAAGAGGAAGAAATACTGGCTTGGGCCAAGGACAAGGAAGAGGCTGAGGCCAGGTAATATGTTCTAACTGTGGCCAGCCAGGTCACGTACCTAGAGATTGTACCAACCCATACACTACTTGTAGTTATTGTAAATATTTTGATCATGTTATTGACGACTGCCCAGTGTTAGTAGCTGAAATGCAGAAGAGAAAGCAAGATGCACCGAACCCGAACATTTAGTTGATCAGAGCAGAGAGAAGAGCTGTGGATCCAAGTATCAATGTGGTGACGCGAAGTGGCATTGCAACAGGAAGAGATAGAGGAGAAGAAGCTTCAAATTTAGGGATGTTTGATACTAAGCAGACTCCTGTTGAAACAATCTGGATCAGAAAAGCTAGTGGGAAGGCACCTTCCTTCAATCTGGAGAAAAATAAAGAAGTATTTGAAGAAGCGCGGGACATTTTCAAAGAACCACCACCTAATTCACCAAGAATCCCATTGCGTTGTGAAGTATTACACACATAAGATATGGTAGCAGCATATGAGAAAACGTGCAACACAGTAGAGACAGGTACCTCTGTTGCGCAGATCCTAAGGAGATGCATGAAATTATTGAAGAGCACAAATGTTGTAGCGGAATTGCAAAATTTTTTAAACCAGTATGAACTGCGCAATGAGAAGGAGACTTCCCAGAGCGCAGTCCACCAGATCAAGAAACACAAAAGATCAGGCCGATAAATGCGGCTTAGTGCGAAAATAAAAGAATATGAGATAGATGCTATCATCCTTGATCTCGGATCAGACGTAAATGTCTTGACTAAGCAGACATGGAAATAGATGGGGAGACCAAAGTTGCTATGGTCACCGATACAGTTGAAATTGGCCAACCAGCTGACAGTCATACCTTTTGGGAGACTAGCCAATGTTATTATTGATATCGATGGAGTACGAAGTCATGCGGACTTCGAAGTTATTGAAATTGTGGATGATAGTCAGCCTTATCCAGCATTGTTGGGTATAGAGTGGGCTATGTACAACCTCACCATTATAACTTTGAAGATAAAGAAGATGATCTTTGAAGGTCAGGATGTAGGGTCATATCACCATTGGACCCTTCAGACAGAGAAATATTTAGTGAGCCGATTTAGGAAGAATCCAAAGCTCAAGACCTGGACCGAATCTACAAAATGACTATGAATGATGCTGACTATATTATCCTACTGCCGATGGAACACTCAGTTGGTGATGTGATAGTTGTTGCATCTCAGACTCTGATGCAGGACTAGTGGAGAACTGGAAAAGCCGTATGCATGGAGTATCTACAGGAAGATGCATGTAGATCACAAAGTCATTGCGTTGGATTAGAAGAGAGGTAAGTCCAATCCCCACCTAGGATGGTTCATATAATGTTTATTAATTTATCTAGGAATATACTGTATTAGTTGCAGTTGATCACCGCATACCAACACTAGACATGGCACTGCGCGAGACACCTGCCAGATGGTGGGATGCGCATAAACAAACATTGACCACATGGGATCAGTGCATACGCATGATGCAGATTAGGTTCGCTGAGAAGGTTATACTAACCTGTGAAAAATATAATGGACAGACGGATCCAAGGGAGCATATTGAAATCTGTTCACAAGCATAGGAGGAGAGACCACATATAGAATGGGTTCATCTGTTTGTGCATACATTAGAGGAACATACTCCAAAGAACTAGTACCTGGACACGGAGTTGCGCGGAGGAACTATAGATTGGCCTAACCTGACTGCGAAATTACAAAGAACTTTCAGCTTTGAAGATGAAAGTCCGAGCATAAATGAAGCCTTACAAGTTATCAAGGAAATAATATTTAGAGCAGAATTCCCAAGTATAAACGAGGCATTGGAAGAACTCAAAGAGAGAGTGTTTGAGGATATCAAAGTACCTACCAACCTACAGCCAGAATGGGAAAGGCAGATAGAACATGCCCTCGAATGCTATAACATTTCTAAAAATGAACAACAAGAGGAAAGCGATGAGGAGGATCCGCGCAATGTCAATATACCCGAGTCATAGGGTGCACACGATGTAGAGGGACCTCCACTGGAAATTTCAGACATGAGTGGACCTGTGAAGATGAGAAAAGTAAACATTGGCACAAGTGAAGAGCCGAAGTTCGCATCTATTGGAGACTACTGGGATGATCAGATAGTTGCGGAGATCGCAAACCTGCTACATGAATATCAGTATTTATTTCCGACAAAATTTATAGAAATGAAAGGTATTCTGGGCGACTTAGGGTTTATGAAAATACCTCTTTAGCTAGGCGCGAGGCCTGTCAAGCAAAGGCCGTATAGACTGAATTCTCGATACAAAGAAAGAGTCAAGGGATAACTTTATAAGATGCTCGATGCGGGGATCATTGAGCCGGTTGAAGAATCAGAGTGGATAAGCCCGATGGTTATCCAAGACATGAAGACTAAGGGTGAGATCAGAATCTGTGTAGATCTCAGGAAGTTGAACGATGATTCGCTGCATGACCCATTTTCTACTCCTTTTATAGGCGAAGTACTAGATAATGTTGGAGGAAATGAGGCAGACTCATTTACTGACGGATTCTCTGGATATCATCAGATAAGGATTGATCCAGTAGATACAAACAAGAAATTTTTTTCCATTGAATGGGGGTCGTTCCAGTATATAGTGATGCCTTTTGGTCTGAAGAACGCACTTGCCATTTTTTCTAGAGTTGTGGTGTGTTGGATAAAACTTCCTGTGGCTTGGGGTGGACCACAATAGACAGCTGACTACCAGAAATTAACTCAATTCTCAGTGCTATGCTATATAGATGATAATGCTAGGATAATGAAGAATATAAACAACCTCGATCCAAAAGTTTGATGTAGATCCCCGTTGGAGCTTTCAACTCGTGCACTTGAACTTGCAAATTAGTCTTGACAACCAATATACAACAAGCGCTTATAATATATAAACGAAATTAACATCATCAATAGAAACGGTCCATGATATTATTTGTAAATGCAGCCCAATGTAATATAAACAACATTCACAACATTAATGGATGAGAATATGAGTATTTCTATTAATAAATAACAAGAAGTACAATGTGATACGACCTCTTGCCGGCAACCAATATGAACCAAGATCTGGGTCAATCCACTTGTGCCTCCACCACTTCAATCCTCCATGGAATGACAAACTCAAACTATGATAGGAGTTTGAAGGTGAACATAGAAGGT
Organism: Larix kaempferi; assembly: GCA_027924585.1. NCBI lineage: Eukaryota > Viridiplantae > Streptophyta > Pinopsida > Pinales > Pinaceae > Larix > Larix kaempferi. The sequence continues at coordinate 1,603,549 of BSBM01000204.1, read as the reverse complement.
TCACAACTACAAGGATCAATGAGTTTAGACTCAAGATAGGGCAAAAATCCACAAGAGTTCTCTTACTCTCCTTTTCTCCTCCCATCCATATGCCATATGTGCTCAATATATAGTCCTCTCAAAGGTAAGTGAAAGGACACATCGAGGCATTTTGGGGAAAATGGAGGGCCAAAGGTCACCCTATGACCCCTTTTTGGGAGTAAAAAGGTAATTTTCTATTGTTTTTTACCATTAAACTAGGTGTATGCGGGCTACAGTGGGCTAGCCTGTGGGTACCCGCGGGCTATAGTGTAACAAGTCGTGTATATGGGGTGATGTACGTGGGCTGTAGTGGGATAGCTAGAGTACATGAACAAAAATAGGGACATAATGTGTTCCTAGAGGATAAACTGAGAGATCTGAGTCAATGAAATGGATCCTAGAGGCCAAGGAGTGCTGATACTCACAATGTGGAAAATTACATTGTAACAGATGCCCCCTAATGTGTGAGGTCAGAGAATTGTGCTACGATGGCCAAAATACATTATAAATCTCAGAAGTGGAGTGATAGAGACACAAGTGGAAAGAGCATCTCACTCGTCATAATACAATAGTATCCCTGAGTACAAGTCGGTATAGTACAACAATCTGATACAATGGCCATGAATAGGAAGTACATAGTGAATACATGTCATAAGTGATCACAGCCATGATCTCTCTACAGTAAGATATGGTCTCTTGCTGAAAAGGAAACAATTGGTGCAAACTGGAGGTACAAACTACTGATATCTGAGAGGTGATATCTCAGATGTAAAGTCATAATCATAAGTAGCATACTGAAAGCCACTATCTCCTGAGGTCTTCTACGCAAGTCCCATCAAGTGAATAAAGGATTTGAGTCGAAACTGATGTGACATCATCTGATTACCGGTCAATGATGTATACTGTTAACAAACATGAGATAACCCACCAATAATGAAAATGGGCATCAAGGCACAGAGTACAATCATCAAAGTGCGAATAGATGGGTTGAAATCAAACACTAGGATGAATCCATCAATCAGGGGACATTGATGTATTCCCAAAACTGTCGATGGCGAGAGAACCTACCACTAATGACTGCAAGCCTCAAGGTACTCAACCGAACTCTAAGCCTCAAGTCCTGGAATAAATGGGTTGAAGTCGACAGAACGAGACTCGCTGGAAGGAGGGCATGAAGGTATCCCCCATCAACTAGCACGAGGTACCAGCTATGCTAAAATATTTGGAAGAACTCAGGTGAAACGAACTGACTCAATAAAGATGGCTAACATGCAATAGTCAAGATATCTGAGGAGTGGCTGACTCTGGTTTTAGGACTTCCTTTGAACAAGAGCATGAGAAAATGGATAGACTCAGGAAACATAGACTCGATATAAAACTGTGTGATGCAGGAGGCACCAACAGAGGGCTCCATAATGACTGGAAGCTTAACCAATCGTTGGAGTAAATTGAGAAATGAGTACAGATCCTAAGGTCCAACTATAGTCCCGAATCATAATGTATGGAATAGAATGAATGCCCTATTCAAAGGAAACACAACAACTGCCAACTAGAAGTAGTAACCATAATCCCGTTCGACTTCTTGGAATATTTGATTTTATTGGTCTTTTTCATATTTGAAAAAGCTTGAAAAAGAATAAAATTGCTTATAATACAACAAGTGAGGGAACGAGTGTCAGATAGAGAGCAAACTAGTCCCAAGCAGTGGAACGTACCTATGATCAATGCAAGGAAGCATGTGCAGGATATGGACACTTGGGGGAATGTTCCCTCAGGGTAAAGGGTCATCAAGTTGCAAAAGATAAATTAAGGCTCTGCTTCGCTCGGAAGGTAAAGTGCTCAGGCACATGGATAATAAGTGAGTAAGTAGGATCCGGCACAAGGCTCAAGTGGCAAGCAAGATAATGCAATGCAATCACAAATCGACATAAAAGGGAAGTCCTTTTTCATAAAGTTAGTCTCCTCAACCGAAAAAGTGTAAAACAATGAGAGAAGAACTCTTCTAGTCACGTATGACTAGAGTATACCTTTTTCGTAATTAATCCACAAAGGTCCGGAAAAGGGGTAAACTTATACCTAAGTGTATTTCACTTCAAATCCTTTAATGAGTCTGAAATAACAAGTATACTCGGCAATCTTGTTTGATTTTGAAAAAGTCTAACAAGGGCTTAAAAAAGACTTTATAAACATCTTTTCCGTAAAGGTTTAACGAGCCCGAAAAAAGTAAATTTGTGACCTCCTTACTATTTTTAACGATCTCAAAGGAGAGATGGAATAATGCTCGTAACCTCCTTACTGTTTTTAACGAGCTTGAAGTAAAGGTGTAAGAATTCTCATAATGGGGGCAGACGAGTGTCAGGGACATGCGGGACTAGTTCCAAGCACATGGAACAAAGCTATGCATAATTCAAGGAACATGAGAAAGATAAGGACACTCAGGGGGTTTCTGCAAATTCGGATGGCAAAAGGTTCCAATGCATCATAACAATAGGGAGGCATAAACCTATATGCAAGGTTCCGAATATGCCTGCCATGACCGAAACAAATGTCGAAAAGGACCAGTAAACAAGTATAAGTCCAACTAAGGATCTTGTCTCCAAGAAACATAAGTACCAAGATCATCTCTAAAATGTACGTAAAGAAAAATATGATACAGGTCACTATGGTAGAAAATTTTTCAACTTCACTATTATCACCCTCAGACATAATGCAGGGAGAGCTAACCACTGAAGGTGCCATAGAACCAACACCCGAGGGACCAAAATGATCAACTTCAAAAATGAAGAGCAAAGTTGAAGGACGTGGAGGAATCTGCATTGGCAAATTCATCATCACGGGAGTTGCAAATTCTAGAAGTAGAATCGAACTCATCAAGATCACCGATTTGTGGATCTATAGGAGAGTCTACATACTCATCACTAGGGAGATCAGACTTTAATGTCAAACCAGAGTTAGACAAAACTATGCCTGGATCAAAATCCAAATGCATGGCAGGTTGTACTCGAGGCTCATCTCATTCAATAAGATCAAGGGTAGGAAGGAAATAAAATTGATGATGAGAATCCTCCCAAGGCTTGTCATTACCATTCATGGCCTTGATAAAAATTTCATCTGAAGGTAGAATACCATCGAGGAAATCATGTGAACAAGATGGGTCGACTGCACACGTGGGCAGCATAATGAGATATTCTTCCTCTGTCCGTGAAGAAGAGAGATCTGGCTATGAAGTGGCTTGTTGAATATCTTGGTAAGCAAGCTCAGCAACAGACAGTGGCATAGACATCTCGACATGTGAAATGTCTCTAGACGTAGAACTTGTGGATGGTAAAGTCCATGGATCATCAAAATATGAAATCCGGAATGGTACATTATGCAAAGGAGGAGACGCATTGTCGGAAATGGTTCCAATAAAATTAACGGGTGGAAGGAAATCATAGGATCCCATCAATGAAGGGTACATACCAACACCCATGTTCCTAGTTACCGGCTAAGAATCTGTAACCTGTGAGACTACTGATCCTGTGGATGCTGTGGGAGGAGGATTAACGAAATCCAGCTGATCGATTGTCACAATCTTGCCTTCATGTGGAAAGAAAATAACTCTAAATACAGTAGACATGACAACTTTCACAGCGTACATCCAATTCCGACCCAGTAAAAGGTTGTAGTCGATGGGCGCATCAACCACTTCGACTTCAATAGGCACAGGTTTACCTCCCAAGCGGACAACAAGGGAAGGGATAATCCCAGGTGGATTAAATGACCGACCGTCAAATGCAGTGAGCATGGTCCTAGACGTGAGTAGAGGAGGAGAGCCGAGAGCTTTCCAACAAGTTAAAGACATCAGTAATGCGGAAGCACCTTCGTCAACCACCGTTCTCCTGATGAAATTCTGAAGGCACTCCACATGGATTTGAAAAGGCATGTGGTAAGGTAAGCGAGGTTGAACATCAGTAATGTCAAACTTTATAACACTGGGACTTGCCCCATCTTGAACTCCTAACACACTCAAAAGCGAATTCCTTTGAGAAGGACATGCTTGTAAAACTTCAAGAGCCGACATGGCACACGGAGTTTGGGCCAAATCTTCTACAATGAAGTAGTTCTGGGCGGCTCGAGCATTGGGATTATGCGTAGAGCACTTAAGAACACCTTTCGGTATGCACGACATAATAAAGGGCTTCTCGTGATGTAAGGAATTATTAGGAGGAGGGGGAGGCTCAGTCCCCATATTATTAGGTTGTGTTGCACCATAATCGCGTTGACGAGTGGCAACACTAACCTCCGATTGAACCATATTCACGCATCCATAACCACTAGTATTGGAAGAAGATGTTGCAGTCCCATTAGGTCCATAACTAGTGGTGGGAGCATGCGAAGCAATGTTTTGATGATGAGGAAGGGGATCCTTCAACACAGCTGGGCTCTGTGCAAGATGCTTCGATGCTTCTTCAATTCGAGGACACAAGTGAGTAAGATGATCTTCCCCACAAAGCTTATAGGGAAATTTCACCTTACGCTTAGGTTTACGGTCCTCACCAGCATTTCCGCCTTCCCGACGAGGGTTGGAATTCTCCTTACGAGGGGTATTGTGATTGCTATTATTGTTTCCATTATTTCCACCCTTACGGTTGTTTCTCTCTTTCTTCTTACCACTAGATTGCTAGTTACCCGATGGGTTTGTTGATTGCACACTGTGTACATTGGACGACGGGGTGGAAGTGGACAAGGTGTAGACCTGTCCGAGAGTAGACTGGTTAAGCGACAAATTTTGCATTTGATTAGCCACCAAATCTACAGGGCGAGTACTTGCGGATCCCACAATGTAGTCGGCATGTGGTCCAGGAATTGACTTGGGCTCATGTTGTGTTCGCGGTGCATTAGGAATAATGTCATACAAAATGCCAGATTGAGAGTATAGTAAATCTAACTGCTAGACTTTTAAGATGGCTTGTTCCTCAGTCACAATGCCGGACATCGAAACATCCTTAGCAATATATGGAAGTAAAGACTTGAGGAACCATTCCAATAGAAACTCTGGAGGAATGTTGGCTTTCACTAACCTCTTCCGTCGACACCACTCTTGAATGTAGTCAGAACTATGTGTGGCCTTATTCTGACGGAAGGTAGACAAAAGTTCAGTGCCAGTATCGCAATGAACCGGTAACTGGAAATGATCCAAGAAAACCAAAGCGATCTCATTGAAACCCCTATAAGTGTTCCCAGGCAACTCAACATACCACTTCGCAGCTGCCCCCATGAGGGTGCGTTGAAATAGTCGTAATCAAATGAAATTGTGATTCAATGAGTTGGAAGAGCACCAAAGGTGAAACATTGTGACATGATCACCCAGATCCTCACCACCTTTCCCCTCAAACTTAGGAATGTCCGAAGGGAGCTTGGTAGGGACCGAAGGTGAATTAGAGTCGTGACACATCGGATCATTCGTGAGCTTCGAAAGATATGGAAGATTCAAACATGCAAGGAACAGGAGCTGCATCTGGAAAGCTTGATAATAAGCGCCCATAAAAGGTTGGTTGTACGGAACCAAATTATAAGATGGACCAAATGATTGACCATGAGCATTAAATTGTTAATTATACGGACCTGAATGACCATAAGCTTGAACATGGCCATAAGGTTGATAACCTCCTTCGACCTAACCCGTGTGAGAGTAAGCAGGTATATATGTGTTTTGGGCACCATATTGAGTGGGTTGTACTGGTGGCCAGCACCAACTATGTTGTAGTAAGGGTTTCCACCATAATTATGGGGCATATACATACTGTTCGTAGCAGGAACTGTGTTGTAATGACCATGATGGTAAGGTATTTTCCCAGCCCTAGCGTAAGCATTAGGATTAGCGTGAGTAGTCGTGTGGTGACCATAAACATGAGATGTATTCCCAACCCCAACATTGGTTTTACTAGTAGCAGGAATGGTGATGTTATGACCATGAGGATGCGGTATATTCCCACCTACTACATTAGCATTACTAGTAGTGGCAGCGGACGCAAAAGTATGCGGTATATGTCCACCCCCGTGGTTGGGAGGAGCATTAACATTCGTGAAAGTGGTCCTAGGTTGATGGGTAGTGGCATGTGTATTATGTTGTGGATGGTGAGTCGTGTTGCGAACAATGTTCCTATTAGGTTGGGTAGCCCTAGGAGGCAGCCGTCTTCCAACATTAGCATTGTAAGGAGGAATATGATCGGTTCCCATACTATGTGTGTGAGTGGACAACATGGTGTCCCCGATGAGGGTATTTCCCCTAGTGGGTGTAGTGTTTCTAACACCATGACTAGTGCCATCATGACTACCAAAAGCAGTGGAAGGATCAACTATGTTGTTATTAGGCATACCATATGAGAACGCGGTAGGGTTGACCGTAGGGCCTGGGTCATCGTGTAACTATGGCATCCCATATAAATAATTATGTGGATATGAAGGATCGAATGGGTCATCCTCGGGTGGATCTGGACCAGACAAAATAGGTCGAGTCTCGGGTGGATCCGAACCAAACAAACTAGGTTGGGTCTCAGGTGGATCACCCCCCCACGCATCACGAGGAGTAGGGGTGTCTGAAGTGTGTTCGACTCTACCTGATGGATTCGTAGGGATTTATCCCGTGTTAGAGTGTGTAGGCGTCATGACGTCTAGGATGTATGTTTCGTAAGAATCTGAAGACTCGGAGGGAGCCCGCTGACATCCCCTAGCAACACGGTGTGAATTTCGGCAGGATGTAAACAAGCCAACCGACGGGATCGACGGAGAGTAGGAATCCGCGCCATGATATCTTCAGAGAGAAAATAAAATCATAGCATCCCCTAATGGCCAACTATTGATCAAAAATAGTAAATCAAGAGCACACACCTAGAGAAACTACAGCCAAGAGCATACAAACATAGTGGCTAAATGATCTCTCGACACTAGAGCCGGTATGTCTCACCTAGGAGAGGCTTGAGACTCCCAAAATGTAGATAGAGGTAACAGAATAAGTTATAACGGCCCCCATACTTCATTGCATACACAGGGTCAAGTCCCTATACAACGATAACTGTGTTGTCCGACCCCTATCTAACTCAGGACACAAACAGTATAACCACTGCAAGTACCCTATACGATACCTAGGTAAGGAAACTATGGTCACCTCAATATAACCAATTCTCAGGGAGATAGTCATAGGTGGGATCCGTCGTATGGGTAGGGTAGCTAAACCCGAAGCACAAGAGGATGAACCTCTAGTACCCCCAGATACGAACAAACCCTGGAAATATCTCCCACATTCAACCGGTATTGGAGGGATATCTCCGCAACCAACCTCCCCTAACGTCATGCTTAACTATGGTCTGAGTAGAGCTTCCTGAGAACACCGATGTATACCATGGATTTCACCACTCCTTGGTCAGACACATAATGTTTTGTCTAGTATTCTTGGATTGTTTACTCACAATGATCTATTCCAAGACTCTAAACCTATGCTAGTTGGTGTACCCTATAAATAAAATCGTTCTAATCAATTTTAAGATTAAGCATTTATTTTAATGGTTGTGGTTACTCAAAAGATATGGTCGTGAAACTAGTGATGTATATGACTCAATAGTATGCAAAATCATCAAACTCTAGACTCATCTATCCAATGAAAACAATGCCACTAGAATGAAAATCAATCCAACGGTTTCAAAATAAAAATGCAAAACTTTTATATTTTCAATGCACAAGCAGAACCTAAATGAAAGCAGCAAGCACTCAATGCAAAATGCAGTACATAAAAGTAATTTTTTTGTATTTTCTCTTATAAGCAAAAGGAAAATGCAATTTTTTTTTTGTTGTATTTTTCAATATAATGAAATGAAAAATGCAAGAAAAATCCTACTATTCAGTTACGGAAATGCAAAGGAAATCACTCAGAGAACCTAGCAGATCCTAAACAGTAAGACTTAGCCGATGGAATGAGCTATAAAACTGAAAGTGGGTAAAAACCAATGAGGATCAAAACCAAGAGAAAAGAGGAGTTCTGGTCACAACCAAGGCTTGGAACAGTCAGGAACAAGGCCAAAGAAGACTCGGGAACACACAGAACCAACCCAGCAACAACCAAAGGCCATAACCAAATCACCCCCGGAGTTGTACGCTACTGTTGAAGGAATACCTATGGGTACCCGCAGGCTATAGTGCAGACAGAGGCAGGTAGACGTGGGCAGAGCTAGGCTCACCCGTGGGTAGGGAAAAGCAAATGATCAACCAAAGAGTCCACTGGCTCCGAAAAAGGGTGTTTTCTATAGAGTATCCCAACGGCTAATCTATGACACAGAGACTCGACACACAACAATTCTAAATAAGGACTAATGCTTAAAAATCCCCAAAAATGGATGTTTTCCCCAGCGGAGTCACCATTTCTGTGTTGGAGAAAACTTCCTATGGCTTGGGGTGGACCACAATAGACAGCTGACTACCATAAATTAACTCAATTCTCAGTGCTATGCTATATAAATGACAATGCTAGGATAATGAAGAATATAACCAACCTCAATCCAAACATTTGATGTAGATCCCCGTTGGAGCTTTCAACTCGTGCACTTGAACTTGCAAATTAGTCTTGACAGCCAATATACAACAAGCACATATAATATATAAACGACATTAACATCATCAATAGCAACGGTCCATGATATTATAAGTAAATGAAATCCAATGTAATATTAACAACATTCACAACATTAATGGACGAGTATATGAGTATTTCTATTAATAAATAACAAGAAGTACAATGTGATACGACCTCTTGCCAGCAACCAATTTGAACCAAGATCTGGGTCAATCCACTTGTTCCTCCACCACTTCAATCCTCCATGGAATGGAAAACTCAAACTACGATAGGAGTTTGGAAGGTGAACATAGAAGGTTCACAACTACAAGGATCAATGAGTGTAGACTCAAGATAGGGAAAAAATCCACTAGAGTTCTCTTGCTCTCCTTTTCTCCTCCCGTCCATATTCCATATGTGCTCAATATATAGTCCTCTCAAAGGTAAGTGAAAGGACACATCGAGGCATTTTGGGGCAAATGGAGGGCCAAAGGTCACCCTATGACCGCTTTTGGGGAGTAAAAAGGTAATTTTCTATTGTTTTTTACCATTAAACTAGGTGTACGCGGGCTACAGTGGGCTAGCCTATGGGTACTCGCGGGCTATAGTGTAACAAGTTGCGTATATGGGGTGATGTACGTGGGCTGTAGTGGGACATCTAGAGTACAGGAACAAAAATAGGGACATAATGTGTTCTTGGAGGATAAACTGATAGATCTGAGTCAATGAAATGGATCCTCAAGGCCAAAGAGTGCTGATACTCACAAGGTGGAAAATTACATTGTAACATGTGGTCGCAACATTTAAATATTTCATGCATAAATTTTTAGAAGCATATTTTGATGATTGGACTGCCTTTGGATTGTTGAAAAAGCACTGTGAAAACCCAAGAATGATGTTAGCTAAGTGCAGGTAACATCAAATTTCATTAAATTTGAAGAAATGTGTTTTTTGTGTGCCTTATGGAATTCTTTTAGGACACATTGTGTGAAGACAAGGATTGATGGTTGATCCTGTGAAGATCGCAGTAATTGTGAACTTACTTGCACCAACATCAATAAAGCAGCCTCGCACCACGTTGGGGCACACGGGTTACTACAGAAAGTTCATCAAGGGTTATGTGCAGATAACCTTGCCTATGGAGAAACTGTTAAAGAAAGAAGAACAATTTATATGGAACGCAAAATGTGAGCAAGGCTTAGACACATTAAAAGTTAAAATGGCAACTACATCGATCCTAGTTTTTCCAGACTGGGAGAAACCATTTCATGTCCATGTTGATGCTTCATGTATAACATTGGGTGTTGTACTAGGACAACCAGGAGAGGGAGGTATTGACCATCCCATTGCATTTTCGAGCAGGAAGCTCTCATCTACTAAAAATAATTATACAACCACTGAAAGAGAGGGTTTATCTATGGTGTACGCACTGTAGAAATTCGGACATTATTTGCTCTGTGCACACTTCTCTATGTACACTGACCATTCAGCTTTGAATTACCTTATCAATAAGCCAGTGTTAGGGGGGAGAGTATGCATATGGTTATTACTCTTCCAGGAGTATGACTTCGAAATTATAGTTAAGCCAAGAAGACTGAACTTAGGACCTGACCATCTCTCAAGGATTGAGTCAGGCGAAGAGCCCACAAACCTTGAAGACAATATTCCTGATGTGCAGTTGTTTTCCATTCAGATTGTTGATGACTACTATAATGATATTGTAGACTTTTTGACTACTGGATTGGCACCGATAGATTTTACTACGCAGTAGAAGAAGCAACTGGTAGTAAGAGCAGCAGACTTATCCATAATCGTAGGACAACTATATAAATTGGGACAAGATGAAGTGCTACGTAGATGTGTATTAGAGCATGAGATGCCATTCATATTGGATGATGCACATTCAGGTGTATCGGGAGGTCACTACGCAGGAAGAGCCACTGCGTAGAAGATACTAAGAGTAGGGCTATGGTGGCCTTGTTGTTGCCGCAACACCCCCCCAAAATTTCTGTAAATAATTGGGGCCCCTCCCTTTATATGGAAGTCTTCCTAGAAGTCAAAACCAATAGAACCCTTCCCTTACTTAGTTTTCTAGAGAAAAGCCTTGTGTTTTTTCCTTTGAAGTTTGCTCTTGTATTTTCTGCCTAAGTAAAGAAAACTCGCGCTTTCATGCCGCAACGACGGAAGAAACCATTGAGTTTCCCCGCAATGGCGGATGAACTCATCCAGTTCTCCCACAACGGCGGAGAATCTCGCCGAGTCCTTCCACAATGGCGGATGAACTCATCCAGTTCTCCTGCAATGGAAGAGAATCTCTCCGAGTTCTTCCGCAACGGCGGATCAATTTTCTCATTTTGTTTGAAACTTCCCCACTTTTTCGGATAAACTCACCGAGTCCCGCCACAATGGACGGAAGGTTTGATTGAGTCGTTAACTTCACCATTTTGGAAGGATTGCGCCAGTTATTCCAGAGTCTTTTTCCGCCACACTTCCCGAGTTTGTCCGCAATGGCGGAGGATTCGTCTAAGCCATCTGATTCCTAGTGTTGCACCTTGCTTGCGGTAAAGTGCCTTGTTTCATTCACGGATAAACTCATTGAGTCCTCCCACAACAATGGTCTAAACTCATGAGTTGTCACCGCAACTGATGGGAGAGTTAGCCAGGTTTTCCCAGGTTTGGCGGTCACCCTTAATGCCAAATGTGCTGATTTGACCCCATCCGTATGCACCATTACTCTGTTTAAGTTCTTGAACCACCCTATTAATTGCTTGCACACGTCGGATTTCCATAAGTAGGGTTAGAACCCCATTTGATTTTTCATTGTTTCATTTGGTTGGAGCCTATTCTTAGTCCCATTTGAGACCAAGAGCATATCTATTCTAAGATTTTTGGCTCGGCAGCAGTGCTCCTATCCTCGAATACGATCAGAATCTATCAGGTTGGTACCCTTCAAGCCTTGTATCCTGATTTGTAATGGTTGGGTCTTTATCTTTTTGAGGTGAACATCATAGTCATGGTTCTATTTTTTTCACCCAAGCCATTTAGACTTTACGGTAGTTTTCAGTCTTATTATAGCCGAGGCCGACCCACACCTCTATCTAGCTAAACACATCCGAGCTTAGTTTCATTAGAACATAAGAAGTTCAAAGTTACTTGGGCCTTTATCACCTGTCACATATTTGTTAAGAAAGTCCGCAACATACCTCTTCCTCGTGGTGAAGTCACTAATAGTGTGAAGTTAGAGCTAGCCGCGTCTACCCTTGCGAGAAGATCTTGTGTGTTCCTATCCTGCTATGATTTTTTCCCATGCCATTTTTATGAAGCATATTGTGATCACAGGAATGCATTATGATTGTGCTCACTGCTATATCTATTGGAGACACTTGTTATATTTAGAATGTTAGTCTAGTAAAGGTGTTCAGCGTCGAGAAAGTATCTTATATAATTATGCATGATTTTGGACAGGTTTTAAGTCAAAATGCCTAAAGGTGGAAAAAGAAAGTCGAAGGCAGTCGAACCAGAACCAGCTGACATGTGAGTAGAAACTCTATTCGAAGACATTAAGTGTACTACAAGCATGCCTCTGGAAGTCAAATGGAGAGATGTACACCATATGATAAGAGACTAGGACATCCCTGAGGCAATTCTGCAAGAAGGATATCTGTACCAGAACATCAGAAAATCCTGCATATCTAAAGCAGCCACGCGTCCCGAGATTTTTCCTTTTTCAGAAGTAATTGGACAGATACTATAGAATGAAGACGCCGAGACAAGAGTCCTTTCAGACAGCAAAAGGTAATCCTTTGCATAATTTCATCCAACCTAATTAGCAAGGGATTATAAGTTACCTTGTCCATAGCAGCAGTTGAACGATGAATGACTCGGAAAAATCAAGATGGATAATTTGGAGATGGCTAGGAAACTTCTAATTACAGGAAAACAGATCAGGAGGAAGGACAGTGACGAGTACGAGGTCCAAAACCTGAGGCCTCCTTTCAGGATGATTGCTCTCATGCTGAGTAGAATCTTTGGTATGGCTAACATAACTATTTTTATGCTCCAATGGGTCCCCATAATCCATTATGTGGCATTCGAAGGAACAATTTTTAATTGGGCAGATATTCTCTCAGATATCCTATCATCAGCTATAACCGCTGCACAAGAAGGGTTAGTGGCAAAGAAGTCAGAATTTTACATGGCTTCCTACTTAATAGATTGTATTTTGTCAAAGCATCCTTTCCCAATTTTGGGATGCTTTTGGGACCAAGCCAACACCCTAGTGTTCATTGCATACAAAATGCTTTGGGACCATAATTACAGGTGGAGCTACAAGATTATTTGTGAGGAATTCATTATACTTTTATACGAGTTGATGTTTAACGAAGAACCCAATTGTTTATCTGAAAACGCCATGGAGGTCATGGAGAACTACGATGACTTCCATATTTCGAAGGAGGGTACCTTTATAAGGATGTATGGAGGCTCTAAAGCCCCATATATCCTGTCAAGATATGCAACTGATTACATAGTCCACTAGGAGGCCGTAAGGCAAGTTTTCCTTGATGGGAAGGGTGGTAACTTGTATAGGTCAAAGAAGGCTTCTTTCCCTCCTTTGTGTTTTTATGTTGGGGCTTATAAGTTTTCAAAATTTGCATCGGCGAAAGATTTTATTGCAAAAATGAAGGATTTTCACTTCGGGGAAAGGATCTTTCAAAGGAATGATAGGCGAGGCAAAGCTGTAGAACATTGCAGGGAGATTCACACCCACTTTGAATACACTCACTATTACGATGAAGAGGAAGAAGTGTATAGAGGGGTCAGTAACACGACCAAAATGCAAATTTGGTGACTCAGCAAAAGGGGGGCAAGTTCTAGCTCTGGTGTTGTCAAAGAAGCAGAACAACAACAAGAAAAGGAAGCAGCAAAAGCTGCTGAAGCTCTCTCTAGAGAAGAACAAAGGCTCAAGGGAGAAGCCGAGAGAATCCAAAGAGAAGCCGTTGAAAGAGAAAACAAAGCTAAAGAAGATGAACTTCGACAAGAAGAAGCTCGAAGGGTCCAAGCAGTAGAAGAAGAAGCTCGAAGAGTTCAAGAGGAAGAATGAATCAGATTAGAAGGAATTTCCAAACAGGCAGAAGAGGAAGCTCGGAGAAAGGCTGCAGAAGAGGAAGCACAAAGGAAAGCGGAAGAAGAAAAGAAATTGAAGGAGGATGCTGAACCAAAAATCCCAAACATCCAAGACATGGATGTGGACATCCCCATAAGATACCTCCTACTTCTCCCTTTTACACCATCTAAGAGTAGTACAGTGTCCCAATGGGACATGTTTTCTTATAACAAGAAGAGGAAATCCATTGTCAAAGAAATAGTGACTATAATGAAGAGACCTTTTCAACCAGATATTGTTACCAAACATGAAACCATAGTCATGCAAGGTACTCAGCATGCACACAAAATCGTGGCATATATTTTTGTGCCCTCTGTTCAAGTAACTGCGGACAATATCCACATGTTAGCGGACGAATTAGAATTAGAAAAGGGGAGAGAATGCCATTTGCAGGAATCTCTAGTCAAAGAACATAATTATTCAAATTTGATGGTTGAGAGCTATGATACCCTTGTGTCAAAGAAGGGAGAACTAAACAGAAAATTGCAACAGCTAGAATCTGAAAAGAGAGCTTTGGTGATACAAATAAGGACCCTGGAAGCATAGAAGAATAACCTTGAAAGAAAGAACCTACAACTAGAATCCGAAAAGTTTGATACTATTCAGCAAATTGAGGATATGAAAGAGAATATGGAGAAGTTGGAATATGGAAGGGAATTGCTGGAACAACAGTTAGACTACGTGAATAGAAAGGTTGGTGATATGAGTCCTTTTCACGAGCAAGCTTGTGAAATATTTAAAAGGACCCACAGGGTTCAGGAGCTCATAACGGAAGAAGTTTGCAAGCTGAAAGCAGTAGTGTCTAGAACAAAGGAAATTAATGCTAAATCCACTAAGCTCAGGAGGAAATATGCACGCATTAGTGAAGACATTAAGAAACACATGGTATGGAGAGAAGGAAAGTCAGGGTTCCGAGCAACACTCCCTCTTAAATTTGTCTTTGGTTTTAGAGCAGATTTGCACCTTTTGGCTTTTTGCAAAGATTGTGGAGTAAAAATGAATGTCGTAGCCATGACCACTCTTGAACATTGTGGAAGTTCATATATTAAGAGACGAACCATCCAAGAAAATTGCTAAATGATAATGCCTTAGAGTATGGAAGACTTTCCGGACAAGACTCTTCGTTTGTCTGAGTTAAGGGATTGGCTAAATGCAGAAATGGAATATGTAAAGAAGATGGATGTATTGAACGCATCAGAACTTCACCATTGGATCAGCCAAGCTTCTATTCACACACATGTTCTTGAAGAGAGCCTCTAAGTCACATCAACAGAGGTAATCAACCTTGAAGAAGATCTTGCCAAGCATGAGGTTTCTCTACAAGTTACACTCCCTCTTTCTGCAAACAGTTTCATCAGAGAAACCGGTCTCTAGGTAAATTATATAGAAGGAGAAGACAGAGAAAGAGCAGCAGAAGCACACCAAGTACCAGCAGTAGTAGCAGGGACATCAGTTTCAACAGAAGTATCATCAGCACCAGTGGCATAAGTTCCAGCAGAGACACCAGCTGTAGTAAAAGCTCTTTGTGGAAGCAGGGGCGCCAGTCCAAGGATGATCGATCTTTGTTGTATTTGATAATTAAAAGCCAACATGCTCTCTTTTCCTTTTGTCTATTTTAAGTATTAAAAGGACATCTAGGTTTTACTTCCCGTCCCCCTCTCTTACTATTTTTGGGATTTTTACCCTTTTGTAAATTGGGCACGACAAGAAAAATTAAAGGAATATTGGGAGTTAGGGGATAGGTGGCAGCTCTTGGAGCATTTTGTAATGCTATATATAGATGATTAGGGGAGAATAGAAGGATTTTTGGCAGGTGAAAGGATTCTTCTTGTGTACATGAACTATTTCTGCTACATGAATTAGAAAATTGTTTTGGCCTATGGAAGCTAGTGCAGCGGTTTTTGCTTGGAATTGTGATGAATGATGGCTGAATTATTTCTACATTTTTCATATACATTCAGTGAGATATTTCTTATCTTTTGTGAACTAATTCTATGCTATGAATGATTTTATTTCTTTCGCAAAATCTCTGTGCTATATGAGTAATGGAATGTCTTAATTAAATCAGAGTTATCTTTGATATCATCATATTCCACTGGAAATACATTTATCTGATTAAATGGCTATCTGTTAAATCTTCAGATGTCTCTTTCAGTCTATTGCTCATACCTTCGATTTGCTCCTTACAAGGATAGGTTAAATTAGCTTAAATAATTTAGATCAGATTTGTTTTTATTGCATGCATTTAGTTCAGAGCACTTGCATATCATTCTTTAATTTAAAATACATAAACGGTGGATTAGGCCGCAACCGGTGAAAGCAAAACAAATATTTACAATCTTAAATGGTAACCGGAACCGTTAACCGGACGGATTCCCCACACCAAATAGTGAGCGATCTAATTGGGCTCGCTCATTGGGGAGAATCCCTTGCTGATTAATGCTACGATTTTCGAGGCATCAACAGTTTTTGGCGCTAGAAGGAGGGCCACTAGTGTATGGCTGGTAGAAGAGACCCTTTTTTTAGAAAATTTTCCACTAAAGACCCATCCGAAATAGCGATCCCAGACATTTCAGATCTGGAATCAAGAAATCAAGAAAATCTTAATTCTGAGATAGAACAGCAAGAAACATTGTATGCTGTCCCTTTTGAAGAAGTAAACCGCTTTAGAAGACATACCCGTTCCTACGTTAGAAGTCTAGGAGGATTAAATACCGTTCCTTTGCTTCCCTGAATAAGTGATCCTAGGAAAAACCCTCAATGCACTAAAGAATCCGAATCCTTAAAAAAACTATGATTGAAAATCAGAGAAGCTGGCACATAGCCCTTCCAAACGCTTTATGGGCAGACAGAGTCACTCCCAAGAATGCCTTGGGAGTCTCCCTGTTCGCCCTAGTCTATGGAAAAGAATCCATCCTTCCTCCGAATATTCTACTCCCATCCTTGCAATTGGCCCAAGCCTCTCGAGGTTCTAGCAGTCAATCCCTACAATCCAGAATTGATACCCTGCTAAAACTTGAAGATTCATGGCGCCAAAGACCAATTCCATCACCACTAAGACATATTCAAAAGATGGTTTGATAAGAAGAAATCTGGTAAAAGAAATTTCGAAGTAGGTGACTTAATTTTGAAATGGGATCACCAGCATGAAGGTAAGGGAATGTACACAAAATTTCAACATTTATGGGTTGGCCCTTACCAAATTTTCAAAAATCTTGGTCCGTCAACCTATAAATTGAAAGATCTGCAAGGGGAAGAAGTAAATCTCCCTCTCAACAGTCTCGCCTTGAAACAATACTTCGCATGAGTCCTAGGTGGACTCTTGTACATAAATAAAACGCTGTCTTTTCTTTTCTGGTTTGTTTTATTTTGTTTATTTTAATTGCTTTTGATCATCTTTTAGTCTACTAGTTAGCTTGATTTGTGTTCTCTTGTTTTCTTTTCTCCCCTTTGTTCGAGTCCTTTGTTTAAATAAAGCTAAGCTCAATTTTGGCGTAGCTGAGAGATGAGACTCCAGGAAAAACTCAAAAGGATGGTCATGAAGAAGCTCACTAATAAAGGGAATATATATGTGTGTCTTTGTTTTCACTGAGTGGTTTCCCGGAATGCAAAGATCCTTTTTCTGTTTGGTCAATGTAACTCCTGTCAAATAACTAAGATTCAGAATTTCCTTCTGACTATCTTAGGGCCCCATTCACTCAAACAATAATGGATGTCTTAGGAAGTTTACCATGATGGACCCATAGAGTGGAAGCATGTATCATAGATGTATGGTATTTAAAATGATCCCATGCTGTAAGTAAAATCCAAAAGGATTATATCAAAGAGTCTGGTTTCCAGAAATTCTCGCCTCAATTAAAGCATGGCCGAGAAAAGCAAAGAAACTTTCAAGTCAAAGAAGCTGCTCAAATAAACCAGCCCAGCAAGGGTTCTTCTCCGTCTATGAAGTATGAAAGTAAAATGAATCCTTCGCTCACACAAAAGGACATTATGGATTGAAGAAACCACATAAATTAGTGAAAGTAGAGGATCCATTTCTGGAAGGATCAAATGGAAAAAGTCGCAAATCAAAGAAATATCCAAAAGGATGCAAAATAATATGGGATTGAGGAACAAACAAATATGCCTGTGAGATACAGTTACGATCCTTTGGAGTCTTATATCAGTAGGTTTTTGAAAGACATAATTTTAAAATGAATCTCACATTTTGGCCCTTGGAGATTTATAATGAAATCTGAGTCAAAGTTTCCTTTTCCCCATCACCGTTATGATAAGAGTGATCACTGCATTCCCAGAAGATGAACTATGAAAACATTTTGTTGCACATGAAACTAGCACTTTGTAAGTTTTCTGACCTTGTGATGAGTTTGTTTCAAAGATCTGTGTTCACCAGCGAATCGCCATTGTTGTTTCCGCAACATCCCCCCCCAAAATTTCTGTAAATATTGGGGGCCCCTCCTTTTATATGGAAGTCTACTTAGAAGTCAAAACCAACAGAACCCTTCCCTTAGTTTTCTAGAGAAAAGCCTTGTGTTTTTTCCTTTGAAGTTTGCTCTTGTTTTTCTTCCTAAGTAAAGAAAACTCACACTTTCATGCTGCAACGGTGGAAGAACCCATTGAGTTTCCCCGCAATGGTGGATGAACTCAGCTAGTTCTCCCGCAACGATGGAGAATCTCGCCGAGTCCTTCTGTAAAGGCAGATCACTTTGCTCATTTTGTTTGAAAGTTCCCCACTTTTTCGGATAAACTCATCGAGTCCTACCACAACGGACGGAAGGTTTGATTGATTTGTTAACTTCACCGTTTTGAAAGGATTGCACCAGTTCTTCCAGAGTCTTTTTCGACCACACTTCCCCAGTTTGTCCGCAATGGTGGATGGATTCGTCTAAGTCATCTGATTCGTGGCGTTACGCCTTGCTTGCAGTAAAGTGCCTTGTTTCATTTGCAGATAAACTCACTGAGTCCTCCTACAATGGCATTCTAAACTCACGAGTTATTGTCACAACTGTCAGGAGAGTTAGACAGGTTCACCCCGGTTTGGCGGTCACACTTAATGCCAAATGTGCCAATTTGACCCCGTTCGTACGCACCATTACCCCGTTTAAGTTCTTCAACCACCCTATTAATTTCTCGCATGCATCGGATCTCCATAAGTAGGGTTAGAATCCCGTTTGATTTTTCATTGTTTCATTTGGTTTGAGCCTATTCTTAGTCCCGTTTGAGACCAGGACCATATCTATTCTATGATTGTCGGCTCGACAATGGCACTACTATCCTTGAATATGATCAGAATCTATCAGGTTGGTACCCTTCAAGCCTTGTATCCTAATTTGTAATGGTTGGTTCTTTATCTTTTTGAGGTGAATGCTATAGTCATGGTTCTATTTGTTTCACCCAAGCCATTTAGACTTTACGGTAATTTTCAGTCTTATTACAGCTGAGGCCGGCCCATGCCTCTATCCAGCTAAACACATATGAGCTTAGTTTCATTAGAACATAAGAAGTTCAAAGTTACTTGGGACTTTATCACCTATCACATATTTGTTAAGAAAGTACGCAACATACCTCTTCCCCATGGTGAATTCACTAACAGTGTGAAGTTAGAGCTGGTCGCGTCTACCCTTGCGAGAAGATCTTTTGTGTTCCTATCTTGTTACGATTTTTTCCCACGCCATTTTTATGAAGCATATTGTGATCACAGGAATGCATTATGACTGTGATCACTTCTATATCTCTTAGAGACACTTGTTATATTCAGAATGTTAGTCTAGTAAACGTGTTCTGCATTGAGAAAGTATCTTATATACTTATGCATGATTTTGGACAGGTTTTAAGTCAAAATGCCTAAAGGTGGCAAAAGAAAGTTGAAGGAAATCAAACCAGAACCAGCTGACACGCGAGTAGAAACTCTATTCGAAGACACTAAGTGGAATACAAGCGTGCCTACGGAAGTCAAATGGGGAGACGTATATTGTATGATAAGAGACCAGGACATCCCTGAGGCACTTATGGAAGAAGGATATCTGTACCAGAACATCAGAAAATCCTGCATATCTAAAGCAGCCATGCATCCCGAGCTTTTTCCTTGTTCAGAAGTAATTGGATGGATCCTGCAGAATGCAGATGCCGAGACAAGAGTGCTTTTAGACAGTAAAAGGGAAGCCTTTGCTTCATTTCATCCAACCTACTTAGCAGGGGATTATAAGTTACCTCGTCCGCAACAGCATCTGAACGATGAATGGCTCGGGAAAATCAAGATGGATAATTTGGAGATGGCCAGGAAACCGCTAATTACAGGAAAACGGATTAGGAGGAAGGACAGTGATGAGTACGAGGTCCAAAACCTGAGGCCTCCTTTCAGAATGATTGCTCTCATGCTGAGTAAAATCTTTGGTATGGCTGACAGAACTGTTTTTAGGATCCAATGGATCCCTATCATTCATTATGTGGTGTTCGAAGGAACAATTTTTAATTGGGAAGATATTCTCTTAGATATCCTATCATCAGCTATAACTGCTGCACAAGAAGAGTTAGTGGAAAAGAAGTCAGAATTTTACATGGCTTCCTACTTAATAGATTGTATTTTTTCAAAGCATCCTTTCCCAAATTTGGGCTGCTTTTGGGACCAAGCCAACACCCCAGTGTTCATTGCCTACAAAATGCTTTGGGCCTAGAATTATAAGTGGAGCTACAAGCTTATTTGTGAGGAATTCATTATACCTTTATACAAGTTGATGTTTAACAAAGAACCCAATTGTTTATTTGAAAACGCCATTGAGGTGATGGAGAACTATGGTGAATTCTATTTTTCGGAGGAGGGTACCTTTATAAGGATGTATGGAGGCTCTAAAGCCCCATATATCCTGCCCAGATATGCAACTAATTAAATACTCCACAAGGAGGCCATAAGGCAAGTCCTCCTTGACGGGGTTGGTGGTAACTTGTATAGGTCAAAGAAGGCTTCTTTCCCTCCTTTGCCTTTTTATGTTGGGGCTTATAAGTTTTCAAAATTTGCATCGGCGGAAGATTTTATTGCAGAACTGAAGGATTTTCACTTCGGGGAAAGGATCTTCCAGAGGAATGATAGGTGAGGTAAAGCTACAGAACATTGTCGGGAGATTCACGCCCACTTTGAATATGTTCACTATTATGATGAAGAGGAAGAAGTGTATAGAGGGGTCAGTAACATGACCGAACTACAAATTTTTCGACTCAGCAAAAGGGGGGCAAGTTCTAGCTCTAATGTTTTCAAAGAAGTAGAACAAAAACATGAAAAGGAAACAGCAGAAGCCGCTGAAGCTCTCTCTAGAGAAGAGAAAAGGCTCAAGGGAGAAGCCGAGAGAATCCAAAGAGAAGCTGTTGAAAGAGAAAACAAAGCTAAAGAGGATGAACTTCAAGAAGAAGAAGCTCGAAGGGTCCAAGTTGTAGAAGAAGAAGCTCGAAGAGTTCAAGAGGAAGAACGAATTAGATTGGAAGGAATTTCCAAACAGTTAGAAGAGCAAGCTCAGAGAAAGGATGCAAAAGAGGAAGCACAAAGGAAAGCGGAAGAAGAAAAAAAATTGAAGGAGGATGCTGAACCAAAGGGCCCAAACATTCAAGACATGGATGCGGACATCCCCATAAGAGACCTCCCGCTTCTCCCTTTTACACCATCAAAAAGTAGTACGGTGTCCCAATGGGACAGGTTTGCTTATAACAAGAAGAAGAAATCCATTGTTAAAGAAACAATGACTAGAATGAAGAGACCTTTTTAACCATATATTGTTACCAAACATGAAACCACAGTCATGTAAGGTACTCAACATGCACACAAACTCGTGGAATCTATTTCTGTGGCCTATGTTCAAGCAACTGCTAACAATATCCACATGTTAGCAGACGAATTAGAATTAGAAAAGGGGAGAGCTCAGCATTTGCAGGAAACTCTGGTCAAAGAACATAATTATTCAAATTTGATGGTTGAGAAGTGTGATACCCTTGTGTCAGAGAAGGGAGAACTAAACAAAATATTGCAACATATAGAAGCTGAAAATAGAGCTTTGGTGATACAAATAAGGACCCTGGAAGTAGAGAAGAATAACCTTGAAAGAAAGAACCTACAACTAGAATCCGAAAAGTTTGATACTATTCAGCAAATTGAGGATATAAAAGAGAATATGGAGAAGTTGGAAGATGGAAGGGAATTGCTGGAACAACAGTTAGAACACACGAACATCAAGGTTGGTGATATGATTCCTTTTCACAAGCAAGCTTGTGAAATATTTAAAAGGACCCACAGGGTTCAAAAGCTCATAACGGAAGAATTTTGCAAGCTTAAAGCAGCAGTGGCCAGAACCAAGGAAATTAATGCCGAAGTCACTAAGCACAGGAGGAAATATGCATGCATTAGTGAAGACATTAAGAAACACATGGTATGGAGAGAAGGAAAGTCGGGGTTCCCAACAACACTCCCTCTTAAATCCGCCTATGGTTTTAAAGCAGATTTGCGCCTTTTGGCTTTTTGCAAAGATTGTGGAGTAAAACTGAATGTTGTAGCCATGACCACTCTCGAACAATGTGGAAGTTCATATCTTAAGATACGAACTGTCCAAGAAAATTTCCAAATGACAATGCCTCAGAGTATGGAAGACTTTCCTGACAAGACTCTTCGTTTGTCTGAGTTAAAGGATAGGATAAATGCAGAAATGGACTATGTAAATAAGATGGATGTATTGACCACAGAAGACCTTCACCATTGGATCGACCAAGCTGCTGTTCACACACGTCTTCTTGAAGAGATCCTCCAAGTCATAGCAACAGAGGTAATCAACCTTGAAGAAGATCTCTCCAAGCATGAGGTTTCTCTACAACTTACGCTCCCTCTTTCTGCAAACAGTGCCATTAGAGAAACCGGTCTCTGGGTAAATTATATAGAAGAAGAAGACAGGGCAATAGTAGCAGAAGCACATCAAGTACCACTAGTAGTAGCAGGGACATCAGTTTCAGTAGAAGTATCATCAGCACCAGTGGAACAAGTTCCAGCAGAGACACCAGATGTAGCAAAATCTCTTGAGGAAGCGGGGGCGCCAGCCCAAGGATGATCTATCTTTGTTGTATTTGATAATTAAAATCCAACACACTCTCTTTTTCCTTTTTTCTATTTTAAGTATTAAAAGGACATCTGGGTTTTACTTCCCGTCCCCCTCTCTTACTATTTTGGGGATTTTTACTCTTTTTGTAAATTGGGCGCTACAAGACAAATTAAAGGAATCTTGGGAGTGAGGGGATAGGTGGCAGCTCTTGGAGCATTTTGTAACTCTATATATAGATGATTAGGGGAGAATAGAAGGATTTTTGGCAGGTGAAAGGATTCTTCTTGTGTACATGAACTCTTTCTGCTACATGAATTAGAAAATTGTTTTGGCCTGTGGAAGCTAGTGCAGTGGTTTTTGCTTGGAATTGTGATGAATGATGGCTAAATTATTTCTGCATTTTTCATATACATTCAGTGAGATCTTTCCTAGCTTTTGTGAACTAATTCTATGCTTTGAATGATTTTATTT
This sequence comes from Larix kaempferi, assembly GCA_027924585.1. Classification (NCBI taxonomy): domain Eukaryota; kingdom Viridiplantae; phylum Streptophyta; class Pinopsida; order Pinales; family Pinaceae; genus Larix; species Larix kaempferi. Next base: position 1,580,235 of record BSBM01000204.1, on the reverse strand, counting down.
CTTTCGCAAAATCTCTGTGCTATATGAGTAATGGAATGTCTTAATTAAATCAGAGTTATCTTTGATATCATTCATATTCCGCTGGAAATACATTTATTTGATTAAATGGCTATCTGTTAAATCTTAGATGTCTCTTTTAGTCTATTGCTCATACCTTTGATTTGCTCCTTGCAAGGATAGGTTAAATTAGCTTAAATAATTTAGATCAGATTTGTTTTTATTGCATGCATTTAGTTCAAAGCACTTGCATATCATTCTTTAATTTAAAATACATAAATAGTGGATTGGGCCGCAACCGGTGAAAGCGAAACAAATATTTACAATCTTACACGGTAGACGGAATCGTTAACCAGATGGATTCCCCACACCAAATGGTGAGCGATCTAATTGGGCTCGCTCATTGGGGAGAATCCCTTGCTGATTGATGATACAATTTTCGAGGCATCAATAGGCATACTATTCACAAATATGCAAAGGAACATTGCCAGAACTGTGATGTTTGTCAGAGGACAGGAAATCCGTCAAGAAGAGATGAAATTCCTTTGAATCTGCAGTTGACACTTTAGGAATTTGAGAAATTGGCCATTGATTTTTTGGGACCTATAAACCCACCGGGAAAAAGGACTGGTGCGATATATATTGTTACTGCGACTGATTATTTCACTAGATGGGCAGAAGTGAAGCCAGTGAAGGACTGTAGCGCAGCTACAGCCACATAATTCATTTTTGAAAAAATCCTTACAAGGTTTGGATGCCCGAATATCTTGATGAGTAATCAAGGCACTTATTTTCTGAACCGAACCATTGAGGCATTGACTGAAGAGTTCCACATTTACCACCCATGAAGTATGCCATATCATCCGCAAGCAAGTGGAATTGTTGAGGCTTTCAACAAAGTGTATTGGAGCATGCACTGACAAAAGTATGTAATGTGAATAGGGATGATTAGGATCTGCACATTCCATCTATGTTATGGGCGTACAGGACTACTTGCAAGAAATTGACTGGCCACACGCCTTTTAGGTTGGCCTATGGACAAGAAGCAGTAATGCCTTTGGAGTATATTGTACCTAGCTTGAGAATAGATGCATTTATAGACATGGAAGATCAAGAGGCACTAGAGAAAGGATTCTACACTTGGTTGGGTTAGACGAAGATCGCTTCATCGTAGGCTTCTACCAGCAAGTTCAGAAATAAAGAGAAAAATCATGGCATGATCGCCATATCAAGAACAAGTCTTTTCAGGTAGGTGATCTAGTCCTCTTGTATGATAGCAAATTTATGAAATTTCCTGGAAAGTTTAAGATGCATTGGCTTGGCCCATATACTGTTGTACATGTTACTAACGGTGGCGCAATTCGGTTAGCCACGTTAGTTGGAGAAAATCTATCTGGATTAGTCAATGGAAGTAGGATAAAACCTTATCGGGATAGCCCTGCTTTGCAGAACCCTCAGTAGGATGAAGCCCCATAATTTTTTTTTTTTTTAAAAGAGAGAGAAAAAGAAAAAGAAAAGAAGAAGCGCGCAACACGAAGCTTAAAAAGGAATCTACGCAGATCCAATGAAACAAATAAGATGCAAAGTTCAGAACCGAGTAGCTCGACACCACGAAGTAACTGCGCTAAAGTAGTGATGGTCCGCTGCGCAGTTCGATGCAACACTCCAAAAAACTAGCCACTGCAATGTTGGTCGGAAAACTAGTCGTTTTACAATGATTTTGCCGACGACCGTTTGAGCATTTAACGTAGAAATAGCCGTTCTGAAGGAGTAAATGAAGGAAAGGTCCGAAATATTCAGCAGATTTGGCCAATGACCATAACATTTAATGATTTTCTAGCCGTTGAGGGGAGCAACTGGGCCTCGCTGCACCTATAAATATTGCTGTATTTGGACTCGCTGGCATTTCTGTAACTTTGAAATTTTATTGCGAGCCATACTTTGAATTTGTTTACAGCAAGCCCTAAGTGATCCCGTCAGTCTGATTGAGAGATTATCTAGTGAATGTGCGAAATTTCATCCATTGAGGAAGAATTCATAGTCAGGGAGGTTATGAAGGTGTTTCAATACGGTGGGATCGAAGTGTTGATGAGAACCCCCGCTAAGAAAGTTGTTACTGAAAAAGGACAGGGTTCAAGACGATCACCAAGACACTCTACAGTTACGCAAGACAAAGGAAAAGGAACACTAGTGAAGAAATCAAAACCAAAGATGATGAGCTCCATAGCACCAGAACTCCTACAGGGTGACAAGGAAATACCACATAAGTTGAATCCTTAGTATATCTCGCTGCGTGCAAAGGATTCACTGGCCATCAAGCTGTTAAAGAATTCCAAGTATGATATTCCGCTCTCACCTATATCAAAGCATGTGAATATAGAAGGAAATATATTGGGGAAGATTAACGAGTGTGAATTTGAATACTTTTACCTACTCCAGATGCAGAAGGACCCATTTGAGCCAAAGTTCCTAAAATTTAAATCAGATTAGCATATGTGCTAGAGAAAGGATGTAAAAGGAAATTTTGTGCTGGTTGCGCATAACTGGTTATCCGGAGTAGTTGAATCAGGATTGCTCAATCTGTTGAGGCTCCTGCAATTTGACCGAACACCAGAGCTCTATGCGGTCGTGCACACTCTGATGACGCACACCCACCAAGGATATCTATGGTTGGATTGCAATGTCGACCTGAACATCAACCTGATCCATTGCATCACAGGGCTAAGAAAGCGAGGAGAGGACCCTAAGTAGTTCTTTCAAGGAAACAATTGGGACAAGGAGGTCGCTGTGAATATGAAGAAATCACACACCGTTGTCAAAGGAAAGAGAGGCTTCGTCATAGATGAAAGAGAGGCTTCGTAACACAACTGCTAGCCGAAAGGATTCTACGAAAAGCAAGACCTACTGAAGTACTCACTAGCGCATTTCTCCTTGGGGCAAAGGCTGCGACAGGAAGGAATATTTAATTGGTGCTAGTACATGTTAAATGAGTTTCTAGAGGAATTAAGTGATACGCATACACATGGAAACAACTTCCACTATACCTGGCTGATAGTGTTGATTGCATTTGTAGGGTGGAAGGACCCAAAACATTATTTTGGGTTGATTACTGACATCAATTATTGTAGAGGATCCCGTTATGCCAACCTCTAGGTGAACTTGTTAGCAGAAAGACAACACGCGTCAGCTGAAGTCTTCTCTACATACTACGAGTAGCTATGCGAAGTCATCATGGTTAAGCCATGGATATCCAAAGAGGTAACAACTAAATATATTCGCACTATTAATTTTTACGCTGATATGAATTCTACTTACATTTCAGCAAAAGCACAGAAGAAGAACCCAGAATGGTTCCAAGGGAACTACCACATGACCGAAGAAGACATCGACACCATTATGAAAGAATGGAAACCTGAATTTAAAGTTGAAAGAATTTTGGAAATCGAGAGTGATTCCGAGGAGAGCAATCCAATTCCTACACCTATTGTTGAAGATCCATGGTTAGTAAAAATGAAGGAAACCAAGAGCCCTCTACAACCAAAGGTATAGAAAAAGAAGAAGAAAGCTGTTAAGGGCCAGTCAGAAGCCAAGCTCCATGATGATGATTACGAGATGATCACATCCACTGTCACTGCGTAGATGGAAGATCTGCTAGCCATCAAAGATTAAAAGAATGAGGCGATTCAACAGAGTTTGCAAAAGAACCTCACCACACTGCAAGGTATAACAAAAAAGTTTGAGCAAGCACAGCACAGCTTTCCCTTGCCACGAGATTCTGAATTAGAAGGAAAGTCAGGGGGCACTTCGCAGCTGAAGATAGCGCCTCTAGCCCTAACCTTGCCAGCGAAGTCGTGCATGGTGAAACTGTTAAGATCCTAGTGGGAAGCCTTCACTAACATATCAAGGTTTTGGTGTAACGGTTCGTATCATTTGGTATTAGAGCCTCCACTCAGGTTCAATTCATAGAGCGGGTGGCAATGTTGGCATTGCAGTGTTCATCCGAGGCTCGTATGGCACAAAGGGGACACCACTCTATGGGCGCACATCCAACACAGAGTTCAGACTGCGGAGCATGGTGGGATGTTAAAATCCTAGTGGGAAGCCTTGTAATACCCCAATTTTGACCCTTAGGAAATATTGGCTCTAATGTAAATATTGTAAACACACGATGTATGTTTCCCTAGCGTGGAGCTCAAGGCCAAGGCCCCGCTAGTTTATGCTCGGATTTTATTTAAATTAGACACGCTTGATATTTTGTTACCCACGTGCTATTAAGCCATGGGATATTGTAAATTGATGTAAATGTTTAATATGGAAATAAAATACCAAAAACTGGCTATGGAGGCAACGAATGAGAAGGGGACATGTGTATCCACTAGGGAGTGGTGAGGGGGCTATGGGACTAAACCCTAGGCTGCCATTTGTCATTATGAGAACCCATTGACTTCCCTAGGTGACATTAATGCCTGTTGTAAGAAGGTGGTTGAGATTTTCAGCCCATGGCTTTAATGGAGCATGGGCAGCCCTGAAATTCGTATGGGTGGGCATGGGCTTTGATTGCGTGGGCAAGAAGTCACTCAACCTCATGGGAGGTTGCTTCATTCTCACCCCACTCCATTGGGAAACTATCTAGCATCATCCCCATCCAAAAACGAGAGCCAGCAGTGAGAGAAAACGAGAAATCGCGACCTTGAGAGAACCCAGTTTTTGAAAGACCAAAAACGTCCAGATTTGGCATGGGACAGGAAAATCCAATGGGGGATCCAATAGCATGAACCTTGGGGCGAATTTGGGAGCATTAGCTACCCCGAAATCAATGGGAAAACCCCGTTTTTGCAGCTCAGAAAACGAGTGACGGATTTGAGTATTTGGTGAGCAGAACAGAGAGAAATCAAGTTGGGATTGACTATGCAGAGGTGGGGTGTGCTTGATAAACCCAGTGAAGGCTAGGATCTCAAAGATCAGCAGCTGGACCTTTCTATGCCCATCCTGAAGAGCACTGGAGGGAAGAGTTTCCTGAGGGACTGTGTAACAGAGAAGGGGATCTTCCTTGTGTTGGATGTGGTAGGTAATGTGGGTGCCTAACTGTTGAGTTCACTTGAGATGCCTGTAGCTCTGTGGTTGAGCTCACTGGCTTAGCACTACCCTCCTCTATCTGCTTGGATGCTTGACTGAAGCCATGGCTATGGGTGAACCCAGCTAGTCCTCCTTAGTGGATACACAGCCCAGCTCGGGGGTGACCTCTCAGCTAAAAGAACACAAGCTGGACAGAGGTCTATGGTTGGGAGGAACGTTGCTCTTCCATAGCCAGTCGTTTGGACCATTACAGTTCAAGATGAGTAATCTGTGATTTAATTTATATACAGTATGTGTTTTGCAATGCATTCATGATTAATAGAATGAAATGCATCATGTTTTATGCAGTGTAATAAATTGTCCATGCTTAATGAAATTTGGTAACTGTTACATGTATGAATGATATGGGTATGCTGAATGTATGAAGAAATAGTGTGCATATGTGAAGTTAAATTCCGCTGTGTAGTTCTTGGATTTATGTCTGCACCCATAAGTTTTAAATTGCATGCGTTATGGGTCTCAGTATTGGGGGCTAAGCCTTTACGGAAGCCCTGTGTTGTTAACGATTTCCCTTCCTCACATTTGATGATGGAAGGGGGCGTTACAAGCCTTCACTAAAATCTCGAGGTTTTGGTGTAACAGTTTGTATCATTTGGTATCAGAGCCTCCACCTAGGTTCAAGTCACAGAGCGGGTGGCAACGTCGGCATTGCAGTGTTCGTCCGGGGCTCGTACGGCTCAAAGGGGACACCATCGTATGGGCGCACATATAGCCCAGAGTCTAAACTACGGAGCCTGGTGGGATGTTAAGATCCTAGTGGACGGCCTTCACTAACATCTCGAGGTGTTGGTGTAATGGTTCATATCATTTAGTATCAGAGCCTCCACCCAGGTTCGAGTCACAGAGCGGGTGGCAACGTCGGCATTGCAGTGTTCTCCCGAGGCTCGTACGGCTCAAAGGGGACACCACCGTACGGGCACACATCCAGCCTAGAGTTTGGACTGCAGAGCGTGGCGGGATGTTAAGATCCTAGTGGGTGGCCTTCACTAACATCTCGAGGTTTTGGTGTAACGGTTCGTATCAGAAACTTGACCCGATAAGCGTAAGGTTGCCACCACAAGAACAGTTAACTTCAGGAACAAAGTACTTAGAGCATGTGGAAATCGACATCGCGACGTTGCCAATGGTGGGTCTACACAATTTGTATCTGCAGGTTGTGGAGGAGATCCATGAGAGAGATGTAGTCGCTCTGAACTAGCACCATGAGTTAGTTTCAAATTACAAGCAGCTGCAGGAAGCAAGCTTAAAGAGGAACATGCAACTTCAAGATGAGCACAAACATCGAATGAGTTTAGAGCACACGGTCACTTCGGTAGTTGTGGAAATACCAGAATGTGAATAAATGTCAGAGCCCACGGACATTGTCCTTAAGATCGGCTCCTTGGTCAACGATCTTAAGGTTGAGATGAAATATATGGAGATGGATTACCAGGAAAAGATCACTGCCTTGGAAGCGCTGAATCCACCGAAGACACCACCTGATCAGCAACAACTCAGAGCAAAGGAAGCCAAAGCTGCTGAGGAGAGTATAGCCAGTGAAGTCGCTAAGTGCCAATATTTGCTGGATGAAGCAATAAGAACGTTTACTATGCTGGAAGAGAACCTAGAGTTGCTAGAAGTCAAGAACACCTTGAAGGAAAAGTAGGCCGCGTTAGAAGCCTTGGACGTGGAGGTGAAGGCACTTCAACCAAGGGAGAGACTAAAAAGATATCAAGAAGTCATAGAACTGAAGAGAGAAGTTTAGGTATTGAGAGACAGGGAGGCCGAAGCTGAAGACAAGTCACAGTACCTGCAAGAAGAAGCTCATGAGATATCATAGAAGATAGAGGGAAAGTTGATAGAGCTACACGATGCACATGATTCAGTCAAAGAGAAAACTGACGATGATATAGAAGCAGATGTGTTAGATACCATCAAAAGTATAGAACATGATGCTAAGTATACGGTTTCTTAGCTGAGCGCAACCTATCAAGAATTTTTCTCTAAGTTATCTCCGCTGGAGGAAGAGTAGCTTGGAGAAGCACAAGTTCAGAGTGGCTCGGGGGCGAGCCACATGTAAGTGTTAGGGGCCTGTTGGGCCTGGCACAAGTAAGGCAATTTTGATGCAAGTCAGTTTTGGAGCTACAACGTAGCTCAGATGAAGATAATTTTGGTAAGCTAGTTTTGGACACTGCGAAGTTGAGCGCAGTGCAGTACCGGTAGGTAAGGAACTGCGCAGCTGAGGTTTGGTTCTGCGAAGATGTAGCACCGCGAGGTGCCACCAGGGAATCTATTTTTGGTAAAGAAGGAAGGAAAGGTCGAGCTAAGAAAGTTACCTGATTCGGTTGAATTACTCCATGATCCCAGTAGGTGGATAAGGAGTGGCGCGGAAGGAAAGCGACCGGTCACACGAGCAAGGGAGGCACATCATGAATTGGCCACATAAGGCCGTTAGAGAAAGAACGCTCGGGAGAAAACAACAATCAACATGCAGTCGAAAGGGAAGACTGAAAGCGATGTGACAATGAGCAAAGGATGGCCACGATGGAAGAGTCGCTATCAGAAGCCAGCAAGTCCGGTTAAGGGAAAACCGTGACATTTTTGGGAAACCTCATGGTTTTTGGCCTGTGCATTGTAAAGACATGACCTACGGGCATGATCTATAAGAAGGCACATTTTGTAAGGGAAAGGGTTAATCCTCATTGAATATCTGTAATGTTGTTAGGTTGTTAATATTCTATTTATGAATTGTTAATCTTTGTTTTTGAACATTGATCTCTGTTGAGATAAGATTGTAAAGGCTCTACAAGCTATGTGTGCAGAGGCCTATTGAGAGGGAAGAGGGCCTGCACCTGAGTGCACAGACTGGAACTATTGTATCCTTCCCAAGATAATATAACAATAGTTCTTGTGGATGTAGCTCCCATCCTGGGGGTGAACCACATTAAATATTGTGTTGTGTGATTGTTTATGTGTGTATGAATCTTTATATTTGCTTACAGTGAATGCTTAAGATCTCATTTACCAGTTTATGTGTTCACTTTTATATGAATTCGTTATAAGGAATGAATATGGGAATAATATGTTAAGTATCACACATTTGGGTGAATGTTAGACGCATGAGTATTTCTAAGTCTGTGAATGTATACGTAGATTGGGACAATACTTAATTAAATGGAGTTCGCGTGGTGCGAATCACTTGAAGCGTAGCACCAGAAGTGCGCAGTATATTGTGTTGATCATATTGCATAAGTCATAAGATAGATAACCTAAGGCCATTGATGAATGGATAGAAAACACTAAGTGAAGCCATCGAATTCAGTTAATTCTGAATGGGAAGTGTAGTTATAAGTTGCATTGTTCTATTGACGAAAGACCATCTGACATCACGCAGTCCTTGGTGCGCGATAAAGCAAGTGTTGATCATGAAGGAGTTAAGCTTCACACAGTCTTCAATTTGCAGTGCGAGCCCCGCAGTGCACTGTTCATCAAATCTGTTTAAAGCACTCATCACCTGGTTGTGGAAACCTGATTTCGCAGCTCCCAGAACTTTGCCTCGGGTGAGACCTCAATCTATTCGCAGAATATTGCTGAAAGGGCCGGTGAAAAGGGTTTTGTTGGTTCCTTGAACAACGGAAAACTTGGGTCTGTATATAAAACCTCAAGACAATTATACAAGCCAACAAAATCTCCATGCAAGAAGGCATAATTGACATCCATTTGATAGAAATCCCATTTATGTAAGGATGGAAGGGTAAGAACAAGGAGGATGGAGTTCATTTTGGAAACAAGGGAAAATGTTTCTTTGTATTCAATTCCGTCAACTTGGGAAAAAACTTTGGAAACTAAACTTTCCCTAAGCCTTTCAATATTTCCATTTGATACATAGTTCTATAGACCCATTTACATCTGACAAGTTTTCATCCTTTCGAAAGAGGGAACAAATCCCAAGTATCGTTCTCCATTAAGGAACGATATTCTTCATCCATAGTTGCATCCCAATATGTATTCCCTGAAGCTTCTGCAAAAGTCTTTGTATCATGATTCTATGAAACTTGATCCAGGAGAGAAGAGGCCTGCTAGAATTGAGAATGTGTCCATAATTGATATCAAAGATCACCAACAAGATCACTAGCTTCTTCGCATGTTAAATGTACCCATAGAAGAGGTGGTTGTGCTGGATAAAAATGAGAAGGAAGAGGTGGATTTCCATCCTCACTGTCATCATTAGAAACTAGAATTGGAATGTTTTCAAGGAAGTTGATATCCGAAGAAGGCACAAGCATTGAATTAGGCTTATAGGCCAAAAATGGCACAAACATCGAGTTAGGATTGCAGGCCAATTGATTTTCATCAAATTTAACATCTCTTCTAGTTATTATATCATGAGAATGTGGTTGAAGAAGTCTGCAACCTTTTACATTTTCAAAATATCCAACAAATATGCACTTTTCACTTTTAGGCCACAATGATTTTCGTTTTTCATCTGAAATATGAGCCCATGCTTTACTACCAAATACACGTAAGTGACTTACATCTGGTTTAATTTGAATCCATGCTTCTTTTGGTGTGATATCTTGTAAATATTTAGTGGGGGTGCGACTAACTATATATTTTTCACAATTTATGGCTTCAACCCAAAATTGAAGATTTAGTCCCTTAGCTTGAATCATACAATTAGCCATTTCTTTTAAAGTGTGGTTCTTTCGTTCAGCTACACCATTTTGATGTGGTGTATATGGAACAATGTGTTTTTGTTGGATTCTGTATTCACTGTAGAAAGTAGTGAACTTGTTATTAACATATTCTCCCTCATTATCAGATCTTAACTTAAGAATTTGACAACCAGATTATTTTTCAACAAGGGACTTGTAGGCCAAGAACATGTTAAATACTTCGCTCTTAAGTTTTAGGAAATAAACCCAAGTGCGTCTAGAGCACTCAACAATGAAAGTTAATAAATATTTGAAACCAGAAAATGAAGAAGATGGAAGAGGACCACGCAAGTCACTATGCACAATCTCCAAGGGGGTCAAGGCATGCTGAGAGGCACGTTTGTCAAAAATATACCGATGATGTTTTTCGAGTACACAACCAGAACAAACACCATACCTTCAAGATACCATCGGAAGACCTGTCACCGTATTTTATTTACATAGTTGTTTCAATGAGCGATAATTTAAATGACCAAATAGCTCATGCCAAATTTAGCTCAAGTCATCACTATGAGCAACAAAATTTGAGGGAAAAGGTGATGACCCAAAGTTGTTAAACTTGTACAACTTGGTAATATCATCAACAATTTTGTGGCTAGGACATGCTTAGAATATTTAAAATCCTTGATTACAACTTGGTGAGGTGTAAACGTTATAGTTTTACATTCACTAGAATGAGTGATATGATAGACTAACAACACATTGTAGGAAATTCTTTGAACACATAGTACATCACTAAATTGTCCATTATCTGCCGGAACTATTCCAGATCCTACAACACTAAGAAATCTATCATCACCAAGAAATATTTGTTTGGTGTTACATTCATGCATATTAGAAAATATGGCTTTATCCTTATCCATATGATAAGATGCTCTAGAATCATGAGCCACTCATTCAAAGTAGAATAAGAAGATGCATTATAGGAAAAACTAGAAGCACAAAGTGCATGTCCGTGAGATGAATATTTTGAAGACGAATCAAGGCCGATGTGGTGCTTCTTCATTGCTTCTTTCAAGGCTTCGATCTTCTTGAAACATTTAGATTCATCATGATTATCTTTCCCGCAAAAGTTGCAATGATGCCGAGTCTTCTTACCTTTTGGTTTGTTTCCTTTGTCATTTTTTGAAGAATAAGCTGGCTAAGAGGGTTTGGGACCATTATTTGGCTTATTATTTCGAATATTTTTCTTCTTGGGATGCTTAGACTTCTCTTTCTATTGTGCCAACAAGGATTTTCCAGATGTATCTGCATTGCTAATCATTCCAAGATGTATGAACTTATCTTGCTCTCTAATAAAAGAGTCACAAAAGGATTAAAGAGTAGGCCCTTAATAACTAGTTGGATCCAAGTATTCTTTCATGGAGTAAAATGTAGATATAAAAACATAGTATGTAGGTCCAAGTTTGGAAATAATATGATAAATGCATTTCTTGTCTTCTCTTTTAATTTTTCATTATGCGCATAAGAGTCTAAGAGTTTTGTACTTAGATAGATAAACTTGAATGTACAAAAAATCAGTTGGATTTAAGGAAATCAATTCATTTTCTAGCTCGTGACCTCGAATCTCATTGTGTTTACCAAACACAGATTCCATTTTTTTCCAAGCTTGATCTGGTTCATCAATTTCATATATGTGGAATCACAAATCAATAGAGATTGACATCCCATTCAATCCATGAGCTTCATCACATTTATTGGACCATTTTATTTTCTTATAAACATCAGTGGGCTCTGTTTCTATCCTTGAGGTAATTCAGTGAAGTCCCCTACTTCGTAGGACATCCTCCATACGAGATTTCCATGAGAAATATTTGGAACTAGTAAGTAGAATATCAAATGGGGTGGACACACTATAAAATGAAGGTCGTACAGACATAAACCAATGGTCTGGATGCAAATATCTCGAAAAACTAGGCTGTTTAAAAAAAATGACATTGAAAACTAACTCTGAATGAGGAAGTTATGCTTGATTGAAAAAATGATTGCAGGTGACCCCAACAGATACGAGGTAGGCAAAGGATTGACCCAACTGAAAAAAAGAAGAGAACCCCCTTCTTCCAAGTTTAACTTTTTAAACTCACTTTACGATAATGTTGCTTTATGTGAACCACTTTTGTAAAATAAGTGGAGTTTCACTTTTACAATAATGTTACTTTAAATATTGCAAGCAAAAACTAAAAGACTTTAAGTGACTCGCTTTTATAATTTAAGGGAGATGCACTTTTACAATAAAGTATCTTAAAAATAATAATTACATGCAATTTTAGAAAAGTAACTAACAAGAAAAATTGAACTTAATACCTCTTATTAAATAAAGCAACTTTTAGCCAAGTGAGCTAATATTAAAATGTACGTAAAAGATGGAAAGGAAGAAGTTTTTTTTTTTCTCTTTTCTATCAAACTTCGTGCTTGCCAAAAAAAGACATTTTTTCCTGCAAATCACTTCACTTAAGCCGAATAATAATAATAATATGCCTTGAATTTGGGGTTAGACCTCGTTACCTTACCCAGACTATATATGTTTTCTCACTATTTCTGATTTGTTGCAGTCGCATGAAGTGCACACCAAAGAGCATACACAATAAAGAAAACTCTTTTTTCTTATCTTTCTAATTTGCTGAGATCGCACAAGGTGCAGGGAAAAGAGCATACCCAAAAAGAGAAGGTAATAACCTGAAACTAAAAAAAAAGACTACATCTAAAAAGAAAATGAGAAAATTATTTTAAATAAAAAAACGTGACTGTAATGATATACCTCTAGATCTGATGAAATGCAAGTATCTTGAGAAAAAAAAAGCCTTTTTCGATGAAACAAAAATTGTTCCCCAGTAGAAACGGTGCTCCATATGCAATGAAACACTTCTAATAGCCCAAAAATGCACAAAAAATTTAGAACAAGAAACCCTTTCACAACTTCGGCAACACCGGTTCAAGATCTAGATCACCAACATAAGCGACTCTTTAGAAAGGCTCTGATACCATGTTCGACTACACAGGATAATTCCAAAAGAACAAACACCTAAAGCAGTGGCTCACACAAACAAATCACATAATACACCAATGTTTTCACGTGGTTTAAACCCTTGAAAGGGAAACACTCCACGGCCCCATCCAAATAGCTACTTGAGGCAGTTTATTATGTAAAAGAAAGAAAGTTACAAATGAGATTCTCATAATTGATCAACTAGCAAGTGACCCTACATGCTTTTTAAATAGATATCATGGACCAATCAAGTGTTAAGCCACGGATCAAAGGTAGTTATGGTCTAAGAGAATTTGAATCGTCAGATCACTCTATGTCTAGAACATATCGTGACTGTCAGATTATATATTTACAAATGCACACTAAAGAAACAAACTTTTACTAATAGATATATCATAACAATTTGATCTTAACTAGATCCTAAGTGTCTAAATATCCTAACACTTACTATTTTGGGAACTGAATAGTATGGATGCCCCAATTTCGTGTATGGGAAAGCCATTAATTTTAAAAATCGTGTTTGGTTTCTTGGGAAAGAAAACACCTACGAAATTTATCCCCAACAGATTATTCACCTATCATTTTTCCTCTCTCACGCATTTTGGGTATGTTGGGAATTTTTATCCATGTTTTTCCCCGTGTTTCCTTAATTCTCAGCTGGGAGAAGGGAGTTTTTGTGTTGTAGAAAAATGGGGAAGAAGGGAAATCGATTTGGGGGTCTGGGAGATCTGTTATTGTCACTTGATTTCCCATGTATATGATGGAATTCGATTGGTAACCCCTATGGTTATTTTTCCATCTCACAATTCATTTTTTGTGTGCCACAAATTGGGAAAACCCATGGAAATCTATTTTTTTTCATCCCATAGTTAAAATGGTTTTTCCATTCCAAATAGTTGGGTATTACTATTTGTTTGAGATATATATTTGGATTAGGTTATATGTATCCATTGATTTTGCTTGGCTTATGTGGAAGTAAAAAATAGTAGAAGAGGATTTAGAATTGGCTTGATAAACCTAGTGAAGAGTGTAACCTCACCAGAGATCAAAGGGATTTGGATACCCTTCTATGTACACCCTAAAGAGAACTAGAAGGGAATGAATGGCTTAAGGGATTGTGGAGCAATGAAGGGGATACTCCCTTTTGTTGGGTGTGTAGGTATTGTGGGCGACACGCCATCTAAATCTTAGAGAGTTACCAATAGCTCTGTGGTTGAGATCACTAGCTTAGAAATTCCTTCCTTTCTATTGCCTTAACAACCTGATAAACCCAAGTATGGATTGGCTTGGATGAATTGTTGTATATATTTGGCTATGCATGAGTTGGTAGGTTCCCTTTCTTTGGAAATCATTCCCAGCTTGGGGTTGGCAGCTATGTTGAGAGATTGATGAACACAATTGGCCTATGGCTAGGTGGAACATTGCAGTTGCATAACCAGTTGCTCGGGACAACTTCACATCAAGATAAGTACTCTCTCTTCTATTGATTATGCAATGTCTTTATTTGATGCATGTTATCAATATGTTGGAAATTGATGAAATTTTGGTTGCTTGCACGACAATAATTGGAGTGATTTATTCCATTAGTATGATGATAGACCATTGGCACACCAACAAATGGGAACAAACCTCCAAAGATCTTGTTGTCGTTGTGATGAAGTGTTCATCGCATCTGCAACGATATTTCAACGCACCGACATAGACCTTACAACGAGCTTGTTGTAATTATGAATTTTTTTGATCGCAAGTGCATCAAGCTCCCACACTTCATAAACCACAAGATTGTCATAAGAGCGATGCCCCGTTCGATAAAAAAAAATTGTCATCTCGAGTTAGTGGATATTCTGCATTTCTAGTTGATGGAGCATTAGAAGAGTTTTGAGGTAAAAAATGGGCCTCAAAACAAATAATGTACCATAAAAATTCACTTTATAAGAACCAATAGGATTCAAGATAATGATGTCAACCATAAGGGTAAAATTTGTAAAACAAATTGGAGGGAAAAATAAAAAACTACTTTTTTCTTATCGTATTTTTGACATATCTCCTTAACGGTTTACCCAAATTTCAAGTTTGGGAACTTGTTGGATGCGTATTTTAATTCCGCATACAACCCATACCCAAATTGCATACTTCTGAGGCACCCACGACATGAAAAAATGAAAATTTAAATAAAAAAAACGTATTTTAATATTAAAATACTTTTTTAATTGAAATTTTCATTTTTTTCATGTCGTGGGTGCCTCAGAAGTATGCAGTGTGGGTATGGGTTGGATGTAGAATTAAAATCCACATCCAACGAGTTTCCAAACTTGAAATTTAAGTAAACCGTTAAGGAGATATGTCAAAAATATGATAAGAAAAAGTAGTTTTTCTTTATCCTTTCTAAAATTTAGAACTATTATTTTGTTATTAAAACTCTTATTTATTATTTCCCTTAGGAGGCCCATTTTATACCTCAAAATCCCCCCAATGGTTTTATTAAATAAGGAGATTGTGAACCTAATTAGTGTCATTCACCTTTAAAAATTGGCATTCATCATCATAATTCCCATACTAACTATGATAGTAACGTGACTTTCCCTCCTTCTAATCCCCAATTACCATGTTTGGTGTAGCACCTATGTTCTACTTGTTGTTGTTAGGTTGGACCTTAGGATAAACAAAGGAATAAGGAGTGAAAGTGGGTTTTTTCTTATTGATGGTTTTAGGCTTAGGAAATTTGACTTCTATCTTGGAACTGATTTGAAATGTGGTGTTGTGACTCCTAGAGAAGTAACATGAAAGATGTCCAACTCCTATCTAAGATGATGCAATATATTATAAATAAACTTAATTCAAAGGGTTCCAAGAGAATCCCTTTCCTCAATATTGATGACAATTTTGTAGAATGTTTTAATGAAGTATTGGATGAACTACCCAAGGATTTGTTTGAGCTGTAGCTACCTTGATAACATTGCATCCTTTTCCCCTAAGTGATATAACTACTTGTGAATGATTCCATTGAAGCAATACTAAGCGTTGATTGAATATTTGTTGGACATTGCAAGCTATTGGGGGCATTTTTCCACTGTGCGAGGGGCTACTCTTCTATGTGAAATTCAATGACTAGAATTTTTTGAGCCTTTGTTGAATTACATTAGTTCTTGAAGTAGGCCTCCAAATTGTGAAGTGAGGAGTCAAACTCTTCTCCATTTAGGAATCCATCAAATGGAAAAATTTGTGTCCAACTTGAAGGATAGATGGACAATGGAGATATCTATAAGGATATAAGGTTGTTGCAAAAGTGGTTGTTGCAATGTCTATTGAAGGGTTTGTTATTATGTGGTCATTGGTGATTGGAATATATATGGTGAATATAATATCATGCACAATTTTTTCCTAAAAATTATTCTATTGATGCCAATATCATCTTGACTTGTAGCACCATTCAAGGACCATACCAAGATATCATCTTTTTCTCCAAGCTTGATCCCTGCTTTGTTGAGGGAGAATATATAGGCATTCCATTCATCATCCCAGTGACTACCAAGTCCTAGATCTTGTGCAAGTAGCCAATAGGATTTTGACTGTCTTAACGTCTCTGGTCTTTGGACGTCAGCAAAAGTATGGAAGCCAAATTCAGACAGATAATTTAAGATGAATGGAGAAAGTGTATAATTCTCCTCAAAACCAATAATAGGATTAATTGCTACCAAAACTTTTGTACCATTGAAACTTTCCATGAAATACCTCTACTAATCCAAGAGAAAGACCGGATAAAATCATTCTAGAAATTTGAAACATTACTACACTTTTGGCAGGGTTTCTAATCCAATTGATAGTATCACTGTTTTAAATATTTTTCTTGTAGCACATCACACCATAGACCAGATCCAAACAAGCCTCACCACACTCTTCACACATAAAGCTGTACTAAACCAATGTATGTTCTTAATATCCTAGCCACCCAACAATTTTGGTTTAGAAAATATGTCCCCTCTAACTAGATGAATCTTGTTTGCTTAATATAGATCTAGGCCAAAGGAAATTAAACATCAACTTTCTAATCATTTGAAGTATGGATTGTGGAATATCTGCCATGGAGAACCAATAAATATGGATCCCAACCAACTTTAACTAGTGTGAGCCTACCACCAAATGAAAGGAGTTTTGAATATCCCATATATTCAAAACCATCTCTCATATCAATCACTTAGAAATGTAAAAGAAACAATCTGCAAAATATCATTATCACCTCCATGCTAAAAGATGCACAAAATAGTTTACTAAGCTCAACAATAGTAGTCCATTCCTCTATAGTGCCTTTCCCAAACAAGACCATATCATCTACAAATAATATATGATATGAGTAATATAAAGAGTGAAAGCTATTTAATATATCCGAATTTAAAATAGATATATGATAATTTTTATTTTGTTTTTTATTTTTTTCATTTTTATATTCGAGAAACCGTTAGATGAAATAATTAAATTAATTTTCAAATAATCAGTCAAAATAATATTAAATTAATTTTCCGATAATCAGTCAAATATCGTTTTTTTAGCATTCAACATACAATATTTTAAGGAGAATTTTCACATAGGTTGCCATTCAACATACAATATTTTAAGAATGAGTTTTTTCACATAAGTTGCCATTCAAACAGGCAACCACCTCTGTCATTTATATCACAAAACAAAGTTTCATGTATTTATTTGACCTAAATTCTGATGAGGCTGCTCGCATTCACTGAAAAATGCCTCAAAGTAACATGTAAGCGTAACATGTGAAAAGAACTTGCAAGATAAAAATGAAAAGACATATATTGCTCCTTCTGCTCCTCGCGTCCTCCTCAGTCTTCTGTCCCTCTTCTTTGTTGTCACTACCGTCTACTGTTATGCAACTGTTGCTATCATCAGCACCATGATCACGATTGCACAGATCAATGTACAGTTCAGCGAAACGATCGCCAGTGGAGTAAAAGCGGAAGAGAAAGGCAGGAGATCGACCTTCGTTTTTCATACTGCCGTCCACGATATGCACTGTTTCTGGGCGTTTAGTTATAGCATTAACTAATTCATCCAAACAAGCACGGCCATAATCTGAACAATTAGTACCGTGCTGTTCTTCCTCTTCCGTTTCCTTATCTTTGTCTTTCACCAACTTCTCACCTCTTTCAACATCTTGCATATACTGGGCAACCATTTTCGTTTCGTCGTACACGCGGAGGCCAGGGATATCACCTTCTTCAGTTGCCGAATGTTTCCTGCTACTACTACATTCTCTCCTTTCATCACTATCAACGTTGCTGCTGGATGAAAACTGAGGCAAAGGCTTATAATCCATTGTCATTGCTAAGATACCAAACCCTTTACTTATGTAATACGGAAACCTATGCTATGAAACCAGGAAGAGTTGCCTGCCTCCCGTCCTCTACTCTCGGAACTGTCTTTCACACTTGACTCCGAAGGCTCGCTTCCAAGCTGTACTTGTCAAAATCACTCGATCACTTTTCAGTGCCCTTAAAAGTGTTAGGAACGTGATGTTTTTTAATTATGGGTCGTATTTATTCTAGCATGGGGAGATGTTGATTAAATGTAAGCTGATTCATATAATTATTCAAGTATGGGAGATTACATGTCGGCTGGTTCATACGATATGGCTACTCAGATTGGCTTTATAATTGACTGCTAAAGATTGGCTCAAAGGTGTAGAATTGCAATGATTGTGCATTCTATGAATTTGCGAGACAAGTGAATCTCCCAAACTATACATTGTACTTAACATGGATTGTGGACCATGCTATCTAAGTAGAAAGACTAATTCTTACAGTTTGTATCATTACGTAATAGTGTGAAATATATTATATTATCATTATAATTACTCTTAAACAGTGAATGCAATTTATATTACCAGCATAGGTGCAATTTATTTTTCTAGCTTTTATTTTTCTAGCTTTTATTATGGTTTAATAAGTTTGGTTTTAATAAATGTGTCTAGCTTGTGTGTCCAACTTATAGGGAAGATGGGTCTTTACAATTAGTTAAGAAAGAGTAATATATGTATAAATAATAACAAAATTTATATTAGTTGTATGAAATTCAAGGGCATATAATAATACATGGAAGAACTAATTATAAAATTTATGATAGTTTACTATAAATTCTTAGTTTTTTTCATAAAAGTAGTGGATCTCTTTCTAAAGTAATTTTTAATTCATGGTTGATTTGTTGTGTGGTGATTATGTTTTTATTTTATTTCACATTTCCTTTTGTCAAGGACGTGAAATTTTTCACTTTGACACCCAAATTCAGCATTGTCTTGCCTTCACAACAAAGGTGTGGACAACATGTGCTTACAACAATCAAATTACATCTCTTCACTTAATGTTTGCCCAAACTATCCCTTAAGCTATAGTTGACTAGATATGCAACTAAGTTTAATATAGTGTAATTGTAATACCCACACTTTTGACTTGGAATGCATTAAATCAAATTATGTTAATAATGTAAATATGTTAGTATGGATTCCCATTGATTCACGAGCATCGGGGCCTAGGCGAAACAGTCGAATTTCATCGACAGGAGAAGTCGACCAGGGGGATTGCCGACGAACACTGGCACAAAAGGGAGATTGGTTGTCGAAGCTGAGTAGTCAAGCAGACGCTATCGATAGGTGATCGAAAGGAGTATAGGTCCAGAGTCGACATGCCTAAGGTCGACAATCGACAAGAACATGAGCGAAGAAGTCGGAGGTCGACGAGTTGTCAAACTGTGACACCGACTGGTTTTGGTGAAAGCCAAGCATGGAGGACGGGGAAGACTGGAAGCCATAGAAGCTAAGTGAAGCCGACAAGTAGGGTCGAAGGTGACGAAGTGTAGTATGGTCGAGGTTAGTGATGGGACCGACAACTGTAGCAAAGTAAATGGTGCATGATTCAAGGCAACCGTTGTTGGAGGTTTTTGAGGAAGTTATGAGTAGTTATGAATGTGATTGGGATCATTCCAGATGTCACCACAGGTAGAGGTTGTGCAGCACAGAGAGAGGGCAGTGACAACTGCGGGTCTGTAGGATTAGGGAGAATTTGACGGACAGAGGAAGCGTGTCTCAAGGAATGGAGTGAGCCTCAGGAAGAGCAACGACAAAGCTGAGTAGAAGACTAGTGCGAAGGCACAAAGACAGGAGGCAGATCAATCATCAGAGGATCGAGAGAGATCATCCATCCATAGCTTAGAGAGTTCTTTCATTCAGCAGAGACCGTGAGAGGGAGGAAGATCACACACAGAGAGAAACACACCATTTAATTATGTATTGTAACAAGACGAGGTTGACTAGTTTAGTTGTTTTACATTTCCTATTGTAACACTGTAATTAATTGAAGTAATAGAAGCCAAATTTTTCCATTCATTTCACATATAGTCTATGTGAGTCCTCGTGTGTTGTTGTGTGTCATAGTTAAGCAAGAGTCCCTTTGTCAGGACTGACCTTGAGCCAGTTGGTATTAGAGCCGGTTTGAATCTAGTGCTGATTAGTTGAATCTGGAGAGCGGGAATAACCTACGTACGCGTGGACAACTCCAACTACGGTTGGGTAGATTTGTGCACGAGTTATGGAATTCAGGTTGCGATTCGAGCAGTGGGAGTTTCAGCTATGGTTTAAAATGGCTCACAGAGGCGTTAATATCCGAGGACGAAGAGCGTGTGGTGCTGCAGTCACAATTGATCGTGAAATGTTCGACGAGTGCATGTGAACAATGCGAATTCTGACTAGTGAGGTCGCAACGATCAAAGAGATCGAGAGGTGTGGATGCATTCTCGATGCACTAGACCACAACGATGAGGAAGTCGAAGAAGTGGAAGCACGAGAAGAAGCAGTCGAAGAACCAGAGGATAAACTTATCAAGCTTCTGACGGAGATGAGAGGTTGGACAAAGATGGATGTACATACCTACTCAAGAAGTCTGGATCCAGAAGACTTGATAGACTGGTTTAGAGAAATGGATAAATACTTCGAGGTAGAGTAGATAGAGGATCCTAAACGGTTAAAAATGCATGTCTGAGGTTGAAGGGTCATGCCTCATTGTTGTCCGACAATGTACAGGATGAAAGAGTCAAGCAAGGAAAGGAGAAGATCAAGTCTTGGGACATGATGGTTTCCAAGATGAAGGGGAATTTCTTGAGGAATTCCTCGCAGAGGAGGAGAAATAGTCGGGATGTTTTGACATCATTCTGAAGGGACCATGTGTCGAGAGGTCGAAAATGGAGAGAATTCTGATCAAATATGAAGAGATGCTCGATGAGTTCAAGAGCATAGTAGTCTACGAAGCACCAACGAGATTGCCACCGATAAGAAGCATATCCCATTAGATCGACTTGATTCCAGGATTGATTTTGTGAAACAAGGCATCGCATAGAATGACCTCGGTAGAGGGTCAGGAACTCAATCGAAAAGTCCAGGAGTTGTTGGACAAAGGATTTATCAGAAAGAGTCTAAGCCCATGCGTGGTACAAGCAGTATTAGCGCCAAAGAAGGGTGGAGAATGGAGGATGTGTACAGACTCCAGAGCTATCAACAAGATCATGATCAAGTATAGGTTTCCATTACCTGATATGGATGACTTGATGGATTTCTTGATTGGAGTGAGATACTTCACCAAGATCGACCTGAAAAGTGGTTACCACCATATTAGGGTCAAAGAAGGAGGTGAATGGAAAACAACCTTCAAGACGAAGGAAGGGCTGTATGAGTGGTTAGTCATGCCATTCAGATTGAATAATGCACCCAATACGTTCATGCAGTTGATGAAAGAGGCACCGAATCCATTCTTGGGAAAGTTCATCGTAGTGTACCTCGATGAAATCTTGATATTCAGCCGAACCAAAGTCAAACATTTGGAGCACATTCGACAAGTGTTGCGGAAGATGCAGGAAGAGAAGCTGATGGTGAACCTCCAGAAATGTTTCTTCATGAAGGAGGAACTGGTGTACTCGAGATTCGTAATCTCAGGTAAAGGGTTAGTGATGGACCCAAATAAGGTGAAGGCTATATTGGAGTGGCTAGAAACAACAAGCACAATAGGAGTGCAAAGTTTCCATGGACTTGCTTTTTTGTACCAGAAGTTCATTAGAGGATTCAGTCGGATATGTGCACCATTGACAGAGTGCATGAAGAAAGGGGAGTTTAAGTGGACAAAAGCTTCCCAGAAATCTTTTGACAAGTTGAAGCAGAAAGTGATGGAGAGCCCATTGTTAGTGCTCCCATATTTCGACAAAGTTTTCCAAGTCAATTGCGACACAAGTGGAATGGAAATTGGAGTAGTGTTGAGTGAGGAGGTCCAACCAATTGCATTCTTCAGCGAGAAGTTGGATGAAACGAAGAAGAAATATTCGGTATATGACTAGGAGTTCTATGCTATTTTCCAAGCATTGAAGAAGTGGAGGCATTATTTGTTTCCCAAGGAATTTGTGTTGTACATATATCACCAAGCGTTGAGGTATCTGAATACTCAGTCAAAGTTGAATCAACGGCACATGAAATGGGTTGAGTTCGTACAGGGATATACATTGATGTTGTGACATAGGTCGGAAAAATCAAACAAGGTTACTGGCGCACTGAGTAGAAGAGTTGCATTGCTGAACACGACGATAGTTCAGGAAATAGGAATAGAGTTAGTGAAGATGGAGTATGCTACCGACGAGGATTTTGCGAAAGCATGGGAATCTTGTCGTGAACCATGGAGTGTCGACAAGACTCCATACTTGGATTTGATCCAAGAGGGATACCTATTTAAGGGACGACAATTGTGTATTACCAGAGGATCCGTGTGGGAGAACCTAATCCGAGAGTTGCATAGTGGTGGATTAGCAGGTCATTTTGGCATCAACAAGACTAAGGTATTAGTGGAAGAAAAGTATTATTGGCTAGGAATGACAGGATATGTCAGAAAGTGGGTTTGACATTGTAGAATTTTCCAGTTGGAAAAGGAAGAAGTCAAAAAATGGGGTTGTATACACCGTTGCTGGTACTGAATACCCCATGGGAGACATAGCATGGATTTTGTTCTAGGATTGCCGAAGACATAGCAGGGAAGCGACTCAATATTTGTTGTAGTCGACAGGTTTTCAAAACTGGCACACTTTATTCTGTGTCGGAAGACAAGTGATGCCACAAGCATTGTTGTACTATTCTTCAAGGAAGTAGTCAGATTGCATGGGTTACCGAAGAGTATCACATTAGACAAACATACCAAGTTCATGGGGCATTTATGGAGAACGCTATGGAAGAAACTGGACACGAGGTTGAAGTTTAGCTCTGCATATCATCCGCAGACAGACGGACAGACCAAGGTGGTGAACATAAGTTTGGGAAACCTTCTGAGATGTTTAATGATCGACAGACCCAAGCAGTGGGAGAACGTGTTGGGACAATTAGAGTTTGCATACAACAATTATGTCAATTGGGCGATAGGTTTGAGCCCATTCCATATTGTTCAGGGAAGAATCCCACATGAAGTGGTGGATTTGGTCGAGTTGCCGACAGAAACCTAAAAAAGCGCGGATGCAGAATCATTGGCAGAGCACATGAAATAAGTTCATGAAGATGTGCGAAAGCGTATAGAAAAGCACAACACGACATACAAATTGAGAGCCGACAGAAAGAAGAGACTACAGTCATTTAGCGAAGAGACTTGGTCTATGCTCATTCGCGGAAAGAGAGATTTTCGACAGGGACATATAACAAGCTGAAGCTGAAGAAGATTGGACCATGTAAGATTCTGAAGAAAATTTCGGATAACGCTTATGTGTTGTAGCTGCCAAATGACTTGAGCATTTCACCAACGTTCAATGTCTCATATTTGTTGTTGGCTATAACTGACCCAGAGGTTTTCTATAAGACTCGGGTTCTTTGTGGTTTCCCCTTTGACCAACAAAACCCCTTTGCACTGGCCCTTTCGGCAACAACCTGCAAGCAGGCTAAGGTCTCACTCGAGGTGGATCTATGGGATATTGCGGAATCAGATTTCCACAGTAAGTGATAAGCTGCTTGGATGGACGTACTGCGCAGCACAACAGATGGTATGTGCGCAGCACAACATATGGTATGTGCTGCGAGGTGATACTGCGCAGCGATGGGCATCGCTGCGGTCAACACCACTATGTTCTTCTACCACGAGGCTTCTACCAAAGCTGCGAACAACCCAACTTTATCCTATACTGGGATTATCTTGAAAGTGCTTAAGGTACTGAAATGAATATCACTCATCCATTCATTCATACGCTTAACTGTCTAGCCTTCCAACCTTCATTCATTAACTCAGGATATCATAATTCAAACATAGCCGATTGCTCTAATCCACTGTTATACATTCCTTTACTGCGCGTAAGAAAATACTTAACGAATTGATTAATTTACTGCCTTCATACACCAGATAAATGTTCACCATTCAACTATTCATGCGAAACTTAACATATCATTTTCATACTCCTCTTAATGGAAAATGCATATAAAATCTCTCTCATAACAGTATGCACGGAGACATTTAGACATTCATTGACATAAATCATGAGTAAACATTCATTCATAAGCACAATCACACAACAAGAGATTTAACGTAGTTCAGTACTCCCCCGGGTGGGAAGCTACGTCCACAAGAACGATTGGTAATATATTTCTTAGAAAGGGATGGGGACAACCATTCTTAGTCTGCGCACTCAGCTACAGACTATCCTTCCTCTCAAAATAGGCCTCTGCACACACAACTGCAGATCCTTTACAATATTCTTAGCTCAGAGAGATTTTACAATTGTCACAGCCAAACTAAGAGTATAACTCCAAAATGTAACTTAGAACAACAACTGGAACCCCATCTCATACAAAATTCTCTTCTTAAATAGATCATGCCTCTAAGGTCATGTCTTTACGAAGTCAAAGACCTAAACCCAAAAACCTTTAGGGTTTATAAACTGCGCCAGTTTCCCTAAACCGGCTTGCTGGCATCTGGTAGCGTTTGCTTCATCATGGTGGTTTGCCACGTCTTCAATCTATCGCAATCGGCCTTCCTGTCACACGTGTGCCAACTAGCTGCTTCCGTCGAACCGTTTCTCTCTAACGGTTTCGCCCACCAAGTGTGCCAAGACGTCGCTTTCCTCAACAAACTCGTGCATTGGATGCCTGCTTAATTTGCTCGTGCCCATCGCTCGGCACTTCTGGAGCATCTTTCCAAAACTATACCATTACCGGTCCATCCAATACCTACACCTAGTCCATGTCCAGCACTCTGCTTTGCTGGCTCCACGTGTCCTGACTGCTTCGCAGCACTACCTCCTCGCAGTGCTGGTCTTCGTGGTGCTTCCAGAATTCAGATGCTGCGCACAACTTCGTAGCCTGATAAAAAATAGGATGCTGTGCAAATCTCCACAGCATCTTCAACACTTAGACAAAATTATATTTCTGAGCTACGCTCAGCTCATCTTTCCTTGCTTATCACAAAAAGGTGTTTCCAAAACTTTGTCTCAACCAGGGCCCAACATGCCCCTAACACTTACATGTGGCTCATCCCCAAGCCACTTGCTGCTTCAGTTGTCTCACTCTGCTCTTCGACCAATGGAACTAGTTTGGCCGCGAACTCATTATATACCCTAAGCAACTGCTCCACTGCTTGTTTGGTATCCTGCTCAACTTGCTGAACTGTTTCAAGCAACGCTGGAGTTATCTCTTCTTCAATATGTCCCTATACCTGCTCCTGGTTTTCGTGCGGTTCCTTTAGCTTATCTTCTATCTGTTGTGACACTGCTGTAGCATCCTCCAGGAGTTGCTGTGACTGATTTTCCATCTCAGTATCCTTCTCTCTTAATGCCTAGACTTGCTTCTTCAAGCCTATTACTTCCTTATACCTGGACAACCTCTCCCTGGGTGGCAGACCCTTGAGCTCTGTGTCCAACTTTTCTAGCGCGGTTTGTTTTTCTTTTACCGTGGTCTTTACCTGTAGCAGCCCCTGATCCTCTTCAAGGGCAGTGAATGCCTTGGAAAATTGTTCCAATAGATCTTGGCACTGAGCCATGCCACTTGTTATGTTCTGCGCGGCGGTATTGAAGGCTTGCTCTCTCAACTGTTGCTCAGTTAATGGCGCCTGCATGTTCATTTTTTCCTTCAACGAGGCAATATTGGCCTCATAAAAAAATTCTTTATCCTGCATCTCCGACTTCAAGGATCTCACCTTACATCCGATCCTCAGAACTGTGTCTGCAGGATCATCCTGGAGTTCTATACCTTCAATATCCTTCGCAACATTAGATATGGTAGTCTCCAAGTTTTGTCGGTGGTCCTGTTCATTTCGTAGCTCCATTTCTGTGCGCAACTCGAGCTACCTATTTGCTGCTGTGAGCTCCACTTGTGACTTCATCGAATCCACCATTCGTTCATGCATCTCCTCGACGATCTGCATGTGGATGAAGTGCAAGCCTAGTAATGGAATTTTGGCCAAGTCGAGCTCTACCCACTCGACACCCTTTGTGTCTAGGACGATCTGTTATGCCATTGGCAATGCAACAACCAATGGGTCCACATGGACAATCCCGGTATTTGACGGTTATAGCTAGCTGCGGGGGTCCTTGCTATGAGGTTGCTACTGATCTCCCTTGAGCTCTTGTGTCATGCGGCAAGGTTAGGATTTTCTAGACATCGTCCATTTTCTTCATAAGGCTTTGCATTGCGAACCGCATCTTTTGCAGGTCATCCTGGATAACCTTATCCTTTTTATCCTTACCCGCCATGAGCTCCTTCATCTAATCTGAAACTATTTCTACTATCATCTCGTAATCATCTTCATTCAGAACTACCTTGGATGGGGTCTTTGTGGCCTTCATCTTCTTCCTTGACTTTAGATTTTGTGGAGTCTCTGGCTCTTTCCGCTTCCCTTTTTCTTCAACAATCAGGCATGCCAGCGGGATTGACTCATCTTCGTCAGAGTCTGTCTCAACATCCATGACTTCCACGAAAGTCGGCGGGCCAATCCTTCATGAGGGCTTCAATGTCCTCCTCATACATATGGTAGTTTCCTGGAAACCATTTTGGCTTCTTCATTCTCACCTTGGGTGAAATGAAGATACATCTCATGTCTGCACTGAAGTCAAGAATGTGAATGTACTTCAATGTTATCTGCTTTGTGATGCAAGGTGTATTGATAATCGCATCGCGCAGCTGAGTGTAATATTGGTTGAACACCTCAGCTGTTGCATGCTGTCGCTCTGCAATGACATTTTTTCATAGGTTGGCATATCAGAATCCTCTAGGACCATTGGTTTTTATGTTGAC
Source organism: Larix kaempferi (assembly GCA_027924585.1). Taxonomy (NCBI): domain Eukaryota; kingdom Viridiplantae; phylum Streptophyta; class Pinopsida; order Pinales; family Pinaceae; genus Larix; species Larix kaempferi. The sequence goes on along the minus strand of BSBM01000204.1, from coordinate 1,553,126 downwards.
ACCCACATAGTCCCTTGGCTCCTTCCATCCGCAAAAGGCGATGAGGATGATGAGCCATGTGAAGTGGAACTGTCCACCGTTTTCCTGGATATCATTGAGTTCATCCAAGAACTCGTTCAGAAGGAATTGACACCAATTGAACTCAGTGCCTTCAGCCACAGCGGCACTAAGTAATACTGCGCCCGCAGGAACCTCTGGAGGCCTAGTCATTCTGAGGATTTTTCCTGCGAGTAACTGGGTGAGAAATTTTGTCGTTCTGTCCTCAATTTCTTCTCTGGGGAAACCTCTTCTCCCCTTCACTAATGCATGGCTTTTCTTCATTTTCTCGATAGCTTCTTATTCCTTGCTCTTCCCTTGGAAGAACTGCTTGGGATCCTTACCGTGCTTGCTGAGACCTGTTATGCAGTGGATCAAGGCAATGTTGATATTAATATTTTTATCTAGCCACAGGTATTCCTGGTGGATTCGCGCCATTAGCGTGCGAACCATGGCATTAACTTCCGGTGAGCGATCAAAATGTGGCAATTTGAGGAGGTTCAACAATCCTGACTAAACTACCGGTGTTAGCCAGCTTTCAACAACCGAGTTAAGTGAGCCCTTGGCATCCTTCTTCTAGCACATGTACTGGTTAGGATAGAACTGTGGGTACTTAGGCGTGTGGGGCTCTTCTTTTTGCACGCGTAAGAGGTAAAAATAATCCCACTTGCAGTCTGGAATCTTTCCGAGCAGGTTCTTGGAAACCTCTACATGCTTTGAGATCTCATATTTAGCGCTCTTGACCAATTTGAAGACTGGGGCATCCAACGCCCGTGGTGATATATACTCCGGTGTCAGCTTCAATGGTTCTTTCCGGAAGACCGATGATTTTTGTGCCATCTGGCCTATCTTTAGGGTCTTGCTTCGTGGTGCAGTTACATCTTTCCCTTTGTTTTGCATGACTGGAGTATGGCGAGGTGATCTACGGGTTCCTTGACCTGGCTCAATTACAACCTTCTTGGCAAGGGTTTTCATTAAATATGCAATTCCCCCATACTGAAAGACTCCTAGTGCTTCTTCAATGGTCAGCTCTTCTTCTCTATAGGAAGGTTCAGACATTAACTAGTTAGCTAACAACTGTGATACTCAGATGATAGAGGGATATTAGCTCAAGGAGTGATTGCATAAAAATTCTAAGTGCTGAGTAACACCCACGAGTCCTGTAGCGGTGTTATTTATAGGCGCAGCTAGGTCCTCCCCGTGCCTCCCAACGGCTATATGAGCATTTAATGTGGTGTCCGTTGGCCAATTTGAACAAATATTTCCGTCTCTTCTGTTGTCAGCATGTTCAGAATGACTATCTTTCCTTTAAATGTTTGAGCGGTTTGTTGTAATGGTCACATAACGGCTATTTTATTCCAACGGTAGTTTAATGGCTATATTTCCTGAGTGCTGCACCGAGCTGCACGGCAAGCCATCTGAGATCCTGCGCAGTGCCAAAATTTTTTCAATTGCGTGCTTCCTTTTTATTTTCTTACTTCTCTTTTTCTTTTTCTCTCTTCCCCCCCCCCCCCCCCGCGCAGCTTCAGCAGTGTTGTGCGGTACACACATTGCTCTATTTAACATACGTGTACAGGTTCCTTTACATTTCTAGTGTCCAATTTCAACTGTACTTGACACTTGGAAATATCTTTCTCTTCTTATCATTCAGGATGCTGTCAAGCAGGGCTGTCATTATACAACTTTAGCCTGCTTCCATTTATCAAAGTGTGTAAAGTATCGCCTGCTAAATTGGCTAACTGGACTGCACCAGTGTTAGTAACATGTATTATAGTATATGGACCAAGCCAATGCATCTTAAATTTACCAGGAAACTTCATGAATTTGCTATCATACAGGAGGACTAGGTCACCTACCTGAAAGCACTTGTTCTTTATATGGCGATCATGCCAAGCTTTCTCTTGGTATTTTTGAGCTTGCTAGTGGAAGCCGACAATGAAACGATCTTCCTCCAACCCAACAAGGTGTAGCAACCTTTCTTCTAGTGCTGCGCGGTCTGCCATCCCTGTGAATGTAGCGATCCTCAAACTAGGGACAATGTAGTCCATTGGCATTATAGCTTCCTGCCCATAAGACAACTGGAAAGGTGTATGTCCCATCAATTTCTTGCAGGTTGTCTTGTATGCCCATAATACAGAAGAGAAGTGCAGATCCTAATCATCTCTATTCACATTGTAAACCTTAGTCAATGCGTTCTCCAGAATTTTATTGAAAGCCTCTATAGTTCCATTCGCTTGCGGATGATATGGAGTACTGCGCTGATGACGAATCTGGAATTCCTCTATAAGTGCTTCAATAGTTTTGTTCAAAAAATGAGTACCTTGGTCACTCATCAAAATATTTGGACAACCAAATCTTGATAATATTTCTTCAAAGATGAACTGCGCTGCAGTACTAGTGCTGCAGTCCTTGACTGGTTTTGCTTCTACCCATTTGGTGAGGTAATCAGTAGTAGTGATAATATACCTTGCACCAGTTCTCTTCCCTGGTGGGTTTATAGGACCCACGAAATCAATTGCCCATTTCTCAAATTCCTGCAAGGTCAGCTGTGGATTTAATGGCATTTCATCTCTTCGTGAGGGTCTCCCTGTCCTTTGAAAGACATCACAGTTCTGAGAGTATTCTTTGGAATCTCTGTGGATCGTGGGCCACCATAGCCCTGCATGCAATATCTTTTGCGCAGTGGCTCTTCCCGCATAGTGACCTCCCGCGATCCCTGAATGCACGTTTGCTAGAATCAATGGTTTCTCATGATCTAGTACGCATCTGCATAGGACTTCATCCAGCCCGAGTTTGTATAATGGGCCTGCAATTATAGTGAAGTCCGTGGCGTACACCACTAGCTGCTTCTTCTTCTGGACAGATAGTTCCTGCAGTGCCAGTCCTGCTGTTAAAAAATTGATGATATCCTTATAGTAGTCATCAGCAACCTGTATACTAAATAACTGCGCATCAGGAAGAATGTCTTCAATATTCATCGGCTCTTCTCTTGACTCAATCCTTGATAGGTGATCAGGTCCCAAGTTCAGTCTACCTGGATTAACAACAATCTCAAAATCATACTCTTGGAACAGCAATAGCCATTTGCCTATACGCCCCCCTAACAATGGCTTATTGACCAGGTACTTCAATGCAAAATGGTCAGTGAACATCAGGAAGTGTGCACCAAGCAAGTAATGCCTAAATTTCTGTAGGGCATATACCATTGCAAGGTCTTCCCTCTCAGTAGTGGTGTAGTTCTTCTCTGCTGTGGAGAGCTTCCTGCTTGAAAATGCAATGAGGTGGTCAATACCTCCTTCCCCCAGTTAAGCTAATACAATTCCCAATGCAATGCATGATGCGTCAACATGGACATGAAATGGCTTCGTCCAATCTGGAAACATTAGGATCGGTGTAGTCACCATCTTTTCTTTTAATGTATCAAACCCTTGTTCGCATTCTGTGTTCTAGATGAACGGTGTGTCTTTCTTTAGCAGCTTTTCCATTGGTGCGGTTATCTGCGCATAACCCTTTATGAATTTCCTGTAGTATCCAGTATGGCCTAAGGTAGAGCGCAATATTTTGACTGAATTTGGTGTTGGCAAGTTCACAATAATTGCAATCTTCGCAGGATCCACCATCAATCCTTGCTTACAAACAATGTGTCCAAGTAGGACGCCATAAGGAACACAAAAAATACACTTCTTTAGATTTAAAAAGATCTGATGCTGTTGACACTTTTCAAGCATCATTCTGAGCTTCACACAATGGTTCTTTAATAGACTAAACACAGTCCAATCATCAAAGTAGGCTTCCATAAACTTATGCATAAAATATTTGAATGCTGCGATGACCACTCTGGAGAATATGGCAGGTGCGTTCTTCAAGCCAAAAGGCATTATTGTATACTGGAACGACCCCCATTCCATAGCAAAAGTTGTCTTATGCTTATCTGTGGGATCAATCCTGATCTGATGATACCCGGAAAAACCATCAGTAAAAGAATAGGCCTCATTCCCTCCAACATTATCAAGCACTTCATCTGTGAAAGGGGTAGGGAATGGGTCGTGCATAGAAGCATCATTCAGTTTTCTGAGATCAACACAAATCCTGATCTCACCCTTCGCTTTCTTATCTTGAATAACCATAGGGATAATCCATTCTGATTCCTCAACAGGTTCAATGATTCCTACTTTAAGCATTTTGTCCAACTCTACGTGTACTCTTTCCTTATAGCGCGGGTTTAGTCTGTACGGTCTCTGCTTAACAGGTTTTGCACCTGGCTTCAAAGGGATTTTCATAACTCCTAGGTCTCCCAAAATTCCCTTCATTTCTGTGAATTTTGTTGGAAATAGCTTTTGATACTCACGTAAGGTGTTTTCTATCTCTGCAATAGTCTGATCGTCCCAATAGTCTCCAATTGCTGCGAACTCGGGTTCTTCTTTTGTGCCAATATTCACTTTTTGTGTTTTTACTGGTCCGCTCATATCTAGGATTTCTAACGGAGGTCCTTCTACGTCACGCGCACCCTCCGACTTTGGTATGTTTATATTGCATGGATCGTCATCATCATCTTCATTTGCATCATCAATCTCTTCAGCTAGGTTGAAACACTCGATAAGGTGCTCTTCATGTTCTTTCCATTCCGACTGTAGGTTCGTAGGAAAGGTATCTGCCCCGAAGAATTCCTCCAATGTCATATTTCTGTAAGGACAGTATTCCCTGAATATGCGGTCCGTAATTATTTACAATGCCTCATGGATCAACGGGTTTTCGTCCTCGAAATGGAAGTCCCTATGGAAGTTCACAGTCAACATTTCCCTTAGTGGTTTCTCTGCGCAACTCCAGGTCTAAGTACCATTTATTTGGAATGTCATCCTCCAGGGTATGCACGAACAGGTGCACCCATTCTTCACATGGCCTTCCTAGCCATGCCTGCGAACAGACTTCAATGTGTTGACTAGGGTCTGTATGTCCACTAAACTTCTCAAAAGGTAAGGTAACCTTTTCAGCAAATCAAATTTGCATCTTAATTCTGCATTGATCCCAAGTGGTCAACGTCTGCTTGTGCGCATTCCACCATCTGGCGGGTGTGTCGCGCAGTGCCATATCTAGTGCTGGTAGGCCATTCTCATCTGCAATAGTTGCAGTGTATTCTTGGATGAAAGTATAAACATTAGTAGAACCATCATATGTGGGAATAGGACTTACCTCCTTCCCAATCTAGCACAGTGATTTCGTAACTTGCGTGCATCTTCTTGCTGATACTTCATGCATTCGGCTTTGCCAATTTTCTAGCTCTGCCTCCAAATTAGAGATGCAGGAGCTGTCACATCTCCAACTAAGTGTGCCATCTGCGGTAGGATTGATGTAATCTTCCTGGTTTGCTGTGAGCTGGTATAGTCTGTCCAAGTCTTGAGCCTTGGATTGCTCCTGAATCGGCTCGCTGCATCTGTCACCATCTGCAGGATCCAACGGTGCGATGACCCTAAGATGATTTCATTCAAATATCATCTTCTTTGATTTTAAGTCTATTATAGCCAAGTTATCCATAGTCCAGTCAATTCCTAGCAATGCAGGAAAAGGCTGACTATCATCCACAATCTCAATAACTTCAAAGTCTGTGTGACTTTGGACTCCATCGATGTCAACTATCACATCAGCTAAGTGGCCAAAAGGTATGAATTTCTCTTGGTTAGCCATTCTTAACTGAATAGGTGACCATGACAACTTTGGTCGACCCATCCGTTTCCATGTCTGCTTAGTTAAGACATTTGATTTGGATCCCAGATCCAGGATGCATTCATCCATTTCAAAATCTCCAATCTGTGCAGTAAGTCTCATTTCTCGGCCCATTATTTTATGCTTCCTTATGTGATGTACTGTGCTATCAGAAGCCTTTGTTTCAATCTGTGGCTCATACTGGTTTATGAGCTTCTGCAGCTCTACTATGGCATTTTCAATTTTTAGTAACTTCATGCAGCTTCGCAAGAACTGCGCAACGAAGGTGCTGACATCCGTCGCGGTGCTTGTTTTGTCATAGGCTGCTGGCATTTCTTCAACATGTGGTCCTTGACTGCGCAATGGGATCCTCTGTGTTTCTGTTTCTATCTCTCTAAAGCTATCCCACGCGTCGATAAAGACTTCCTTGTTCTTTTGTAGATCGAGAGCAGGTATTTTTCCCAGAGCTTTCCTTATCCATTCGGTCTTAAGAGGGCTCTTCTTTATGTGGGCCTCCCCTGACGTTGAAGCTTCTTCTCCCCTGTCGCGGCCTGTCTGAGCGCCACTGCACGTGACCACATTGATGCTCGGGTCTGCTTGTCTTTTCTCTACTGCGATCCATTGGACGTTTGTGTTTGGTGCATCTGTCCGTCTTCTTTTCTGCATTTCCACCTCTAGTACTAGGCAATCTTCAATAACATGGTCAAATGATTTACAATAATTACACGTAGTGCAGGGGTCAACACAATCTCTGGATACGTGACCTAGCTGGCCACAATTATAAAAAATGACCTGACCGCAGCCTCTCCCCTGTGCCTGGCCAGGATTTCTTCCTCTGCCACGGTATCCACCACCACAACCTCTGTATCCTCCTTTGTCATATTGTGCATTCTCTTGTTTCTGCTAGGTGTCTTCTTGTACGTGGTACAAGCCAGCACCTCTCATTGAGTCCATATCCCATTTTCTTTCATTCATTAATTCATATGCGCGGCAGTTGGATTCATCATGTCCAACTGACTTACAGAAATTACAGTATAAGTTTTTAGGTGTTTTCACATATTTCTGTATAAGATAGAAGTCTTCAGGTCTATTGCCTGTGGTTCTACAGATTTCAGACCATGGGGCCTAATTCCGATTCAATGGGTTAGGCGCGCCACTATTAAGATAGTCGCAGAATAACGGGAAATTCTCCCGGTCATGGCCTTCTCCTTTACAAGCTATACACTAGACCTCATGTCTAGGTTCATACCATTTTTCTTTGCCATTCTTCATGCTTTGCAGCTCTAGTGTCAGGGTGGTTAGCCGGTTCTAGATTTGAGACATCCCAAAACTAGTCTCACCAATCGGCGAAGCCTCTAGCTTCACTGCGATCTCCAAGGCCTCTGCCTGGGACTCAAACTTCTGCTGCATCAATGGTAACCTAATATGGGGAAACAACGCAGCAACGAACCATTCCTTGTGCTGTTCAGGAACCATAACAAAGCTTACTTGGTCTAATAAGGTCTTGAACTTCTGATCAAACTCCCAAACCGTTTCAGTCGGTTTCTGCTTTATTTATTTAGACTTGGTTATACACTGAGATTCAGATTTAGGTTTCTTAAACTTAGCTATGAGTGCAGCTTTAATTTATGGGAGGGTTCTCAGTTGTGTGGTAGAGTATTTCATGAACCAATGTAACGCTCTATCTATGAAAGTTGTGATGAGCTGTGCTCTCTTCACTGCATCATCCTGGATTTGTCTTACACTCCATACAGCTTCAAAAAGAAACCAATGCTGGTCAGGGTCTTATAGGCTAGTTCCTTTGAATATTGGTAGTTTCATGTCTGTGTTTTCCATTGTGCTACTAGGTGGTGGAGCGCCTGAATTAGTGCGCAGCTGCTGTAAAGGGATCTGTGCAGTGAAAACAAATGGGATTATTGGGAGAGATGGACTGGGCTGAATATTCTGTGGGGCGGGCTGAGTATTCTGTGGGGCAAGCTGTGTAGCGGGTGGGTTTTGAGATAAAGGTGGTGTGGTCTCTGCAACCGGTGCATTATCAAGAGTAAATGGTGGTACGGCTTCGTTGTCAATGTTACACGGGATATCAGTATTAATATGGAGTCCAGGGCCTCCAAGTTTCTTATTAAACTTATATCTCTTACCACTTCTAAGATTATGTGTTTCTTCGTCCGAATCACTAAATATATTGTTTACCATGACAAACTTAAGAATATTACTGCATTCTTAAAACACCTTTATCAGCTAACAACATCTTAATGTATAAACTGAGATTGTTCAGGAACTTACCTTGAAATCCTTCTAAAAAGTATGAATATGCCTGGCTGTAGGACTTGAGTGTGTCTATAGAAAATTCTATTATGAAACCTTCTAGCATATGATCGACCCAAAAATCAACTGCGCACACCAATGGGATGTCTATTGCTTTGAGCTACGCTGTGAGCTCAGGAGTCCACTCTATAGGAACTCCTCCTTGAAAACAAGTTTTTTTCTCTGCGAGCTGCCCGATCCACGAATGCAGCTCGTTGGGGAATGATTCCCAGAAAATCTCATGAATATCATTGAATAGGTATCTATCTGACCACTATGTGTCACTTAGACGTGGATGTCTATTCTATTGTATTTTAAATTCTCTTATGGTCTTATCTCACCAAGCTTGGATTTCTGTCTTCTCAGGATGCCAGTTGTCAGAGCCTTCTGGGAACTGGTATTCTTCGTCACACATCACGCTTGCAACTCACCATGGATTCTAGCGCAGCAACGAAACCATTTGTTGGCTATAACTGACCCAGAGGTTTTCTATAAGACCTAGGTTCTTTGTTGTTTCCCCTTTGACCAACAAGACCCCTTCACACCGGCCCTTTCGGCAACAACTTGCAAGCAGGCTGAGGTCTCACCCGAGGTGTATCTATGGGGTACTACGAAATCAGATTTCCACAGTAAGTGATGAGCTGCTTGGATGGACGTACTGCGCAGCAAAACAGATGGTATGTGCTGTGAGGTGAGACTGCGTAGTGATGGGCAGCGCTGCGGTCCGCACCACTGTGTTCTTCTACTGCGGGGCTTCTACCGAAGCTGCGAACAACCCAACTTTATCCTATACTGGGATTATCTTGAAAGTGCTTAAGGTACTGAAATGAATATCACTCATCCATTCATTCAAACACTTAACTGTCTAGCCTTCCAACCTTCATTCATTAACTCAGGATATCATAATTCAAACATAGTCGATTGCTCTAATCCACTGTTATACATTCCTTTACTGCGCGTAAGAAAATACTTAACGAATTGATTGATTTACTACCTTCATACACTAGATAAATGTTCACCATTCAACTATTCATGCGAAACTTAACATATCATTTCCATACTCCTCTTAATGGAAAATGCATATAAAAGCTCTCTCATAACAGTATGCAAGGAAACATTTAGACACTCATTGACAGAAAGCACAATTAAACATTCATTCATAAGCACAATCACACAACAAGAGATTTATCGTGGTTCACTCCCTCGGGTGGGAAACTACGTCCACAAGAACAATTGGTAATATATTTCTTAGAAAGGGATGGGGACAACCGTTCTTAGTCTGCGCACTCAGCCGCAAACTATCCTTCCTCTCAAAATAGGCCTTTGCGCACACAACTGCAGATCCTTTACAATATTCTTAGCTCAGAGAGATTTTACAATTGTCACAGCGAAACTAAGAGTATAACTCCAAAATGTAACTTAGAACAACAACTAGAACCCCATCCCATACAAAATTGTCTTCTTAAATAGATCATGCCTCTAAGGTCATGTCTTTATAAAGTCGAAGACCTAAACCCAAAAACCTTTAGGGTTTACAAAATGCGCCGGTTTCCCTAAACCGGCTTGCTGGCATCTGGTAGCGTCTACTTCATTGTGGCGGTTTTCCACGTCTTCAATCTGTCGCTATCGGCCTTCCTATCACATGTGTGCCAACAGGATGCTTCCGTCAAACCGTTTCTCTCTAACGGTTTCGCCCACCAAGTGTGCCAAGACGTCGCTTTCCTCAACAAACTCGTGCGTTGACCGCCTGCCTGATTTGCTCATGCCCGCTACTCGGCACTTCTGGAGCATCTTTCCAAACTTAGACCATTACCGGTCCATCCGATACCTGCACTTGATCCATGTCCAACACTCTGCTTTGCTGGCTCTACGTGTCCTGACTGTTGATGTATATGTAACTTCGGAATGTATTTCACATATATGTATATTGTATTCCTATAGAGATGGTATTATTCCTCTATAAGGAAGTGTCTTCATTTATATTGTAAGTGTCGTAACTTATACTTGATGGGTTATTAGACCACCTTGTTTGGGGTCGGCCCTGTATAAGTCATGTGGGTCAAAGGGTTATTAGACCACCCTATTGGGGGTCGGCCATGTGGGTCAAAGGGTTATTAGACCACCCTATTGGGGGTCGGCCCACTCAGCATTATGTTATGTGGTTAAGTTCGAGCCGACATGAGTTAGGTAAAAAGGAAAGTCAAGTCAAGTATAAATAGAGTGCGGGAGGCACTCTATTTGCTCACTCACTTCTCACACATGCTCTCAAGGAGGAGAGGCGCACTTATGGAGGAGGAGGATTGCTGCTAGGTTATGGCTATCTCTATTGGTTGGTTGTATCATTGCTCTATCTATCTCTGAGGAAGTTATTGGGGTTTTTCACCTTTATGGTTTTCCCCAAGTAAATCTTTGTGTCTCTTGTGTGCTTGCATTATTGTCTCCATGATTGATATGCTGTAGATATGCTGTACATGTTGTTCTCTCAGTTAAGATCCTAGATCAGATTGAAGTAAATTCTGAAAATTTAACATGGTATCAGAGCTAGCCTGAAAGAAGGCATGATATGGCATGTATGACACTTGTTGCACTTACGATGCTAGGGCTTGATATAGCAAAAACCAGTCATCGTAGCACTTTCGCTATAAATCCATTTTGGCGAAGTTTTCAGATCTGAAATTGTTACAGGACGAAGCTAAGATCTCCAGGTAGCTTGTGTCCAAAGGACAACCTCTAATTCGTTGTACTTTGTGATTTATGATCTGTACAATATAGGGTTTCTGCCTCTTCCAGATCTGAGTCAAAATCAGGTGACCTTGGGAAAAATGTCATATATTGGGCTAGGAAGCTCCAAATGAAATTTAGTAAAAAGTGACAGGTAGTACACAGTCTGTACTATCTCAGAAAACTTTTTCAGAGGCCGAAGTGGAACCAGTGACACGTGGAACGCCGTACAAGTTCGCTCTCCTGTTTTATCCCAAAACAGGTCACGTTGCGACATTTGGCATAACTCTCTCTAAGAGAGTCCAATTGAGGTCAGACCTGTCAGGATGGAAAGGTAACAGGCCGAGCTATCTCAGAAAACTTTTTCAGAGGCCGAAGTTAAAACAGTGACACGTGGCACGCCGTACAAGTTCGCTCTCCTGTTTTATCCCAAAACAGGTCACGTTGCGACATTTGGCATAACTCTCTCTCAGAGAATCCAATTGAGGTCAGACCTGTCAGGATGGAAAGATAACAGGTCAGGCTATCTCAGGAAACTTTTTCAGACCCTGGAGATCAAAAATTTCGGAGTTACACCAGAAACAATCAGGTACATATTTCTGTCAAAACAGAATTATTTTTGGTACCTTCATTCATGGCTTCCGGAATTTAGGGCTTTGGAGAAAGTTGGAATTTTTGTAAACGGAGACCACGGCTGGATGCTACTCATCAAAATAGAAATTTAGAGACCAAGATCAGAATTTTTGGTTGGGCAGAAGGCTGGGCTTGATTAGACCCTAGTTCGGGACTTTGATCAGAAAAGTGGAAAATTAGGGCTTCTGTAAAAATGAGAATTTTTGAAATCTGTGACCACGGCTGGAAGCTCCTCAGAAAAATAGAAGCTTAGAGCTTTGGATCAAAAATTTTGATGGGGCAAAAGAGTGGGCTTAATCAAACCCCAGTTCAGGGTCACGTCCAGTGAATCCGGAAGTTTCAAAGGCAAAATTGAGGAGTGAAACTTTGCAGTTTTCAAATTCTGAATATACCAGTTTGATCAGCTCATCAAGGCGCATATTTCTATCCTTTCGGAAGTTTGAAATTCAAAGTTTGAATTTTTGGGGTTTCTCTGATAAACCCATATCCAGCTCCAGGTCCAGTTCTTGCAAATCAAGTGGATTGGGTTAATCCTAGAAGAAGATGGATTGATCATCTGCATGAGTGAAGAAGTTCATGTTTCAGAGGGAGATGAGGCTAAGGCCTTACATAAGAAGATTACAAGCGATCTCGACAGGTATGACTCATCGAGGTATGTTTCGATATTTGTCCATGATTAAGTTTATGGTTTATGGTATGTTTGTCTTCATGTTATTACGGTTAGTACAATTTTGATTTTAGATTTGTTGTATCACCTTAACAAAATTATGAATGCATGATAGAAGATATTCATTGGTTAGGGTGTTGACACTTATGATTGTACTAATGCATTATGGTGTTGTATGAGGTTTATGTTGTCTACTAACATGAAAGGTACACCAAGAAAGACAAATCATGTTCCATTTCAAGAACATATGATCATGATGACATGAGGACAAAGATTCATCCATTGTCATGGATCTCATAGAAGATCCATTTACGAGGTATGTATAACTTGGTTTTGTAATAGTTAACCTATGAGATATACAGGTTACTAGCACAAGTCATCGAAGAAGAACAAGAAGACATCATGTGAGTATGTTAGACATAAATAGCTAGCATGCTAATCCAGGTATGTTTTTCCTATATCAAGATAAAATCCTACCTTGTGTTAGGATCTTATACTGTTGTTGATAATGATTATTCATGAAGTCATAGGTTCGAATAATCATAATTGTATGAATATTATGTTTCTTACCATAATTGATGATATGACTAACCAGAAGAATCATGATGGTATAGGTTTGAATAATCACAGGTTTTATGCATTTTATATCTCTTATCTTGATTGATGATTCAACTAATCTGAAGAGTCATAGGTTTGAGTAATTACAGGTTTAGACATGTTATGTTTCTTATGATTTGACTAACCATAAGAATCCTACATAAACCTTGAATGCTAATGATTATTATTTCTGTTTGAAATGATCATGACTATACATGCTTGAGATTATTGTGTTTTAATAGTATACTAATGAATGTATGATTTTATATGAGATCACAAGGATAACACATTCATGATACTAATAAGCATGCATAGGGACCAAGGATGAATATGAGATTCAAGAACAGGTAATACAGGAAGCAAAGATCAAGAGGGAGTACATTCCAGTGGTTTATGCAAGGATGCAGATATTCAAAGGGAGTTGACCATCTCTCTACATCCCACAACAGAAAGGTGTAGAAGAAGCTACTTCAGATTAGGACTCCAGCAGCTCCTGCAAGGAAGCGAAGACTCAGAGGGAGTCCACCCAACGAACAAACAAAGATAAGTATTTGAATTGTCATTTCTTAAATAATACTGTTCAATAATGTATATATTGATGTTCCTAGAATTAGGTTGTGTATTATGCATATTAGAATAATAGCATTGATGAACAGTATACTCCTAATATGCATGGGTAAGTGGCCTATGGCACTGTACAACATTCCATTGCTACTTATCTAGAATGAAACCTCTTTGCTGACATGTTGGGAGTTGTGCACACTCTTAACAATGTTCTGGTAGAGATTGGAAGGCATCTAGAAAGTTACGGGATATGGATAAATGTTGTATTGAAGCATTGGCTAAGATAATTGCACGACTGTATGACATATTTATTTATGTGTAAGAATTTGTTCTGAAAACTATGAGATGTTTTCTAATCATGCAATTTAACTTGTTGTGTAGGAAAGATCGTATGCCATCTCCTACAAAAGAAGAACTACAACATTTGTTCCAGCAACAAAGATATCTATTGAAGATATTGAAGATATTGAAGTTCCCAGGATCTGGGATGAAGAAATGAAATGCCATGATCCGTCGATCATGAAGAATGATGTTTGGGATGTAATCCCAAGACATGAAGGGAAGTTTGCTATGACTTCCAAATAGAACTATCAGATCAAGCATGTTGCAGATGGCAGCATTGAGAAATACAAAAGTGATGAAATAGAAGATGCACCAGATGGATTTCAAGACAGCATGGTGTAGTCATATATGTGTGCAGAACTTGGTATGGTAGGATAGACATCTTTCTATCCAGTTTGGTCTTTACCAAGAGTTAAGCAGGTTCCAACCTTTTATACAAGGTTGAGGAAGGCAATCCAGTGATACTACTTTTGTATGAGGATAACCTGTTTGTTACAAGTGAAGATAGATTGATTGCCGACACGCAGCGGAAGCTTGCTGCCAAGTTCGAGATGAAGAACTTGGGGATGATGCACTATTTGTTTTTGGCATGGAGGTGTGGCAGAGTGCAGATGGAATCTTCCTTGGACAAGGAAAGTATGCAGTAGAAATCTTGAAGAGGTTCGGAATGATAGATTGCAAGGCAATGGCCACACCGATGGCATCGAATCTGAAGCTTCTATGTGATGCTTCATCTGAGCCGGTTGATGTCTCTCTGTATCGTCAGATGATTGGGTCCTTGATGTACCTGACGACCAGACATTTGCTTTGCTGTGAACACATTGAGCCAGTTCCTGACGGATCCGAGGAGTGTTCACCTGGTTGCTGTAAAGCATGTTCTGAGGTACCTGAAGGGTACAGTGGATTATGGGCTCAGGTATGAGGCGAATCAAAAGTTTAACCTGCAGGGTTATGTTGATTCAGACTGGGCTGGCAGTGCTGCAGACAGGAAGAGCACATCTGGGTGTTACTTCAGTATGGGATCAGGTGTGATCTCTTGGTTTAGCAGGAAGCAGTCCTGCATAGCACTGAGTATAGCTGAGGCAGAGTATGTTGCAGCCTGTTCAGCTAGTTGTGAGGCAGTATGGCTACGGAAGCTACTGTCTGAGTTATTTGATCTCCCGTTGGAGGCTACTGGTATCTTCTGTGATAACCAGAGTTGTGTGAAGCGGTCCGAGAACCCAGTGTTTCATGACAGGTCGAAACACATAGAGATCAAATATCACTATATCAGGGATATGGTGCAGAGAGGAGCTGTGAAGCTCCTGTATGTTGCGACGGACGAGCAGATTGCAGATGTGCTGACGAAGCCAATAGCCAGGGTGAAGTTTGAGTACTTCAGAAAGAGGCTTGGCATGCTTCAGATCGAGGATACTTCGAGGAAGAAGTGATGGACACATTTGCTGAAGCCATTCCAAGCATGTTGGAAGGAGGATCCTTCACATGGCTGTGGATGTAAGCGCTGGATGATGAGCATCAGGATGATGTTCTAGTTTCTGCTTGGATATGATCAGTTGGATCATTTTATGTATGTATGTACGCATCATGTGGATGCTGGATATGATCAGTTGGATCATTTTATGTATGTATGTATGCATCATGTTGGATGCTTGGACCATGTATCTGTATATGTATCAGGTGGATACATTGTATGATCAGGAGGATCATGTATGGTGATATACATCATGTATTTGTATTTGTATCAGGTGGATACATTGATGATCAGGAGGATCATGTATGATGATATGTATCAGGTAGATACTTGGTATGCATCAGGTAGATGCATTGATGATCAGGAGGATCATGTATGATGATATGTATCATGTATTTGTATCAGGTGGATACATTGATGATCAGGAGGATCATGTATGATACTTGGTATGCATCAGGTAGATGCATTGATGATCAGGTGGATCATGCAGCAGGATGTTGCAGTGATGATCAGGATGATCATAGATGACGAGCTTCAGGATGTTGCTCCAGATGACATGCAGCAGGATGTTGCAGTGATGATCAGGATGATCATAGATGACGAGATTCAGGATGTTGCTCCAGATGACATACAGCAGGACGTTGCAGTGATGATGATCAGGATGATCATGGATACATCAGGATGATGTATGGTGAGTATCAGGTTCATACTCTGTGGCCGTGGATCAGGTTGTGCAGATGAGCATGTAATTCGGTGCCCTGGGAGATTTGCAGATGGTCTTTCGAGGTTTTGCCTATGGCATGTAATTCGGTGCCCTGGGACATCTGGCAAATGCTCTTTCGAGGTTTTGCTCTGGGAGGACATGTAATTCGGTGCCCTGGGAGATCTGCAGATAGTCTTTCGAGGTTTTGCCTATGGCATGTAATTCGGTTCCCTGGGATATCTGGCAGATGCTCTTTCGAGGTTTTGTCCTATGGCATGTAATTCGGTGCCCTGGGAGATCTGCAGATAGTCCTTCGAGGTTTTGCCTATGGCATGTAATTCGGTTCCCTGGGATATCTGGCAGATGCTCTTGCGAGGTTTTGCCATGACCACATGTAATTCGTTGCCCTGGGAGATCCTATAGGTAGAGCTGTGTGCTCGTAACAGCCTGGGATTCTCTTGCGAGGTTTTGTGGTGAGGTCACATGTAATTCGGTGCCCTGGGAGATCCTATAGGTAGAGCTGTGTGCTCGTAATAGTCTGGGATGCTCTTTCGAGGTTTTGTGATGCACGTAAAATTCCTGAGGATTCCACAGTATGGCCAGTGATGATGAAGACCTGCAGGTGGTGGGCCTACATCCAGTATGAAAAAGGACTGGCTCTGTAGAACTTCCTATGATGAGTAGATTCAGAGATTGTTTGAGATAGCAGCAGCAGTGACGATGATGATGACTTGATGACGATTATCCAGTGACGATGATCCAGAGAAGATGACTTGTGCTAGAAGAACTGTGCTGAGAAATACCTTCCTAGTTAAGAGGGAGTGTTGATGTATATGTAACTTCGGAATGTATTTCACATAAATGTATATTGTATTCCTATAGAGATGGTATTATTCCTCTATAAGGAAGTGTCTTCATTTATATTGTAAGTGTCGTAACTTATACTTGATGGGTTATTAGACCACCTTGTTTGGGGTCGGCCCTGTATAAGTCATGTGGGTCAAAGGGTTATTAGACCACCCTATTGGGGGTCGGCCATGTGGGTCAAAGGGTTATTAGACCACCCTATTGGGGGTCGGCCCACTCAGCATTATGTTATGTGGTTAAGTTCGAGCCGACATGAGTTAGGTAAAAAGGAAAGTCAAGTCAAGTATAAATAGAGTGCGGGAGGCACTCTATTTTCTCACTCACTTCTCACACATGCTCTCAAGGAGGAGAGGCGCACTTATGGAGGAGGAGGATTGCTGCTAGGTTATGGCTATCTCTATTGGTTGGTTGTATCATTGCTCTATCTATCTCTGAGGAAGTTATTGGGGTTTTTCACCTTTATGGTTTTCCCCAAGTAAATCTTTGTGTCTCTTGTGTGCTTGCATTATTGTCTCCATGATTGATATGCTGTAGATATGTTGTACATGTTGTTCTCTCAGTTAAGATCCTAGATCAGATTGAAGTAAATTCTGAAAATTTAACACTGACTGCTTCGCAGCACTGCCTCCTCGCAGCGCTGGTCTTCGTGGTGCTTCCAAAATTCGGATACTACCCACAACTTCGTAGCCTGATAAAAAATAGGATGTTGTGCACATCTCCGCAGCATCTTCAACACTTAGACAAAATTATATTTCTGAGCTGCGCTCAACTCATCTTTCCCTGCTTGTCACAAAAAGGTGTTTCCAAAACTTTGTCTCAACCAGGGCCCAACATTTGTACAATTTTGAAGAAGGTTCAACAAGTGGAAGCCCAAAGTGTCAAACATTGACTAGATAGAGCAGATTCCAGATCGACACAAGGAGGAGATCGCAGAAGTAATAGTGGAACCCAAAGTCGGGCGTACACACAGTTCACGAAGGAAAGAATATTTGGTGCGATGGAAGGATGATGAGTTGCAAGAGGCAAGATGGATTTCTGAAAAAGAGTTCAGGAGACTTACGGAGTAGTCAAGTTATTTTTCACCTGGGAAGTCTGATGTAGGAGCATCGAGGCCTAGGCAGATCAGTCGAAGTTGATCGACATGAGGAGACCAACCAGAGGGAGTGTCGAAGACCGCTGGTTTGTGAAGCAGATTGACTTGTCGAAGTCAATAAGTCAAGCAGATAACTGTCGAAGCAGTTGACATGAGTGCGAAAGGAAGTCGAGAGTCGACATGTCTGTAGTCAACAGACAACTGTCTATAGGCGACAAGTTTCCGCAGAATCATAGGAAGGTCGACATGTTGTCAGACCACGACATCAACAGGTTGGGCATGAGCCAAGCGAGGAGGACGGGGTAGAATTGCGAAGCCTTGGTTTGTGAAGGAAGCTGACAGGTGAGTCGAAGCTGACATAGGACAGTATGGCCGACGTGATGGTTTACTGTAGTTGGTCAGAAGGACACGTAGAAGTCAAGGATAGTACTTGGCAACATTTTGGGGTTTCTAAGGAAGTTAATGGCAGTTATTGGAGGTGGGTGAAGAAACGACAGATGTCGTCACAGGAAGAGGCTATGCAACACAGTTGGGATGCTGAAAGTTGCAAGTCTGCAGGATCATGGAAGGATCGACTGACAGATGATGCATGTCTTGAGATCACAGTGGTGTCGGGAACAACAGCAGCAGTAGTAGAGTATAAGACGAGGGATTTTGGACCAGTTGAGGGATGACTTGGAATTTTGGGGAAGTCAAGAAGAGCAAGCAGAGCTCAAGTGAAGTTTGGTAGATTGGATAGAAAAGTCACACATCTACAGATCTGAGAGATCGATCCATAGCTCAGAGTTCCGCAGTAAACCAGGAGAGGGTGAGGTCGACACACTAAGATATCACACAGTTACTTCTATGTTGTAATGGCTAAGGCCGATAGTTACTTAGTCATTTCATTTCCTTGCAGTTTTGCATTGTAACCGATTCAGAGAAGTAATATAAGCCAGCTTCTGGCATGTTGTTTGCATCTTGTCTATGTGAACGTGTGTGTGGTGTGTATTGTTAAGAAAGAACCTTATTGTTGCGATAAGGCACCTTGCGTCACCATGCCTGAAAAAAGAGAATAAGTCGTGACCATTAGAGACTTCAATGATTTGATTATGATGTATACATCCAAATATATATTTATGAGGTTTAAAGTATTATAGAATAATCAAACGAATATTTTCAAGAACATGTAATTCTAATCAATTACCCTGAGATAATAAAACAATAAGGTAGTAAACATAATTGGGGTAAAAAACCTTAACTAAAAGGGATAGTAAGGTAGTAAAAAAATTTAATGTAGTAAACACAGTTGGTGTATAGGTGAAGGAGGTATTGCAATCTTGTGAGATATATTTGCAGAGAATGAAGGAAATGTTAAAAAGTGAGGTTGATGCAAAATAATTTTGGGTGAAGATGTTGAAAGAAGTATTGTGGATGTTGGTAGAATAGATGGGTAGAGGTGGATGTCCAATATGCTCAAATTTCCAACTATGAGATTTTGATGTAGGAGCATCCCTTGTGCATAGAGATATCTTGCACACCCAATTTAATTTTAGTAGTTATACATTAGGAATTTTCTACAATTTATTGCAAAAGTTGCTAAACAAAAACTAAAGAACCCCTGTAACGTGTCAAATGATTAAACATCAATGTAAATTTAACCCACTGGAACATGTATTATTTTGATTTTGGGAATTATGATCCCTCTTGTTGTCCAATGAATTGAATTACTTTGGGGAATCAATTGAGTGTCCTTTGTGATCTAAGTGTGCATCATTCATGCTCCTAGGATAGTTTAATAATTTCATTAGGTGTATTTGTACAAATATTTATCTCTCTTATGAGTGTACACTATAACAAGCATCATAGACTTCTTCACAATAGGATATATTTGGTACATCATAGACATCTTCACAATAGGATATCAAATAGATTACAACTTATGAGTAATAAATATTACTTATTGAACTCGATTACCTTCATGTCAGCTATGCTCGAGACTCCTACAAAATGGTATCATTGATTGTACTTCCTATTCCCAATGCCCTACTTATGGTAAATTGTTGGACATCAATAAAATTATTGTATCTTATACCAAGTATGTAACATTATACTTTAATATTTCCCAAGATATTATTCTAATTTTAACTATTATATTTTATAATTTTTGAGAAAAATACACACTAGTCTAAATGAATTCAATTTTTGTCTATCTCACAATAGTTTCTAGCTCAAGTTTCACACTATTATTTGAAGGGTTTGGAAACAAGATTTTTTCCTAGATGTAATGAGTTCAACATTGAAGGTAGATGGATTCTAAACCTTTTGTTGTTTACTTGCATAAAATACTCCACAAAATCAATGTCAAACTAGCCCCAACTATATTGTGATTTCAAATATGAACATCTAGAAAAATGTAGGACCTTATGCATGTTAGATCACAATAGTATTCTATATACTTGGCACTTGATTAAGAGAAATTAAAATATTTTGATTTTTAGGGTAGAACAAAAGTTCCATAAGGGCATAACATTTTATATTGTGGTTTGAGGGTCCATTTGTTCCCATAATTTGACTATTTGGACAATTGATTAGTATTGGCTGTTATCATGAGTGCTACAATTGAAGTACCGTTTCATAATAGGAACACCAAATGACATGAATTCCTTCAATAACCCCAGAAGCATTAAATCATCAATCTGAACACAAATATCTTTTGATTTTGAATTAGACGAAGGTAACACCAAAGAATTTATGAAGAAAATAGATGAATCTCTTACTAAATTAAAGAATCATCTTGTTGAAACTCTTATTAAATTAAAGAATCCTCTTGTGTGAAATGAGTAGTTGTAGCACCCTTGTATTTACTGACTCATTATGGAATCCACCTGTTGACGGGCATAATGGTTCCACTCGTTACTGCAAAGGATATAAATCCGATCCACGAGTGTCAAAAAACCCTACGTAAGAGTCTCCCTAGTTCCCAGTCATTTGGTGTGACTACTTCTTAAGGCCATGGCCCCATTAGCCACAAGATGGGTTTTTTCTCCTAAAAGGAGACTTAGTAGTTTTTATTAAATCTAAACCTTAACGAATCTATCCTATTTTAAGTCAGTGTAATGTCAGATATGATAGGGAATACCTAAAAACATATTCGTTAACAAGAAAACATGTCAACTTGAGTTAATCTAAAAGGAATCACAAAATTAGGTGATCTCTAATAATAAACAATATTGTAAACAATTAATAATAAATCCTTAAACAATTACATAGTGCATTACTTGTGCATTCTCAATAAAACAATATTAAATAAAACATAAGTTTTGGAAAACAAAGATAATTACTAATCAAATGAAAATTGAACTAAGAGATATCTTAAATAAAACTAACAATTTAATCAATATCCTAAAACTAACAATGGGATGTCATAAACATAATTTGTGAGAAACATTCATCATATTTTAGCCATAACACATTTGATCAAGGAATTCATTCAGAGCCAAATTATAGCCATTGTAATACAAAATGAGTTTACAAAATTCAACTAAAAAACTTTAACTAATCAATAAAAAATAATTCAAAGAGACATTAAAGTTCAAGAAAATCCAAACTTTAATCAAGGTGAACCCAATTATGCAGAATACCCTCTCCATTAACTTGGTCGCAAAATATTACATAACCAATTAAGAATGATAGAGAATTATACATTGTTCGATGACAAACATCTCATTTGTGGTTCAACGAGCCTGCTATTTTCCTTTCATATTAAGATATATAGATCCACAAAATCATAATATGACTTCCTTAAACCAATGGCTTGCCTAACTAACTTGACCAGGATTGGTCACAAAGTCTCTCCATTTATCGTAAACCTCTAACATTTGCACTGCATTAGGATACGTGGTATGTTCTAACTGGAGTTAGATTCTGCACATATATGACTAGATCTCCTGCTTCTAAGTTTATCCTAATTCTCCAAGAAGTTCTTCAAAATGACCTTCCGATAAGCAAGCCCTTAAATGAATGATAGGAGTAGAGGAAAATAAACTTGAATAGTGGCTCAGATCAGTTTTATTGATTCATCTCTTTGTTGAACCACTTTGAAAATCCACAACTTTGAAGGAACAACATCAACCAACTCAATGAATATCGACATCCCTAGGAGTTCCATCAAGTTGTCCATAAAATCCCAATATCTTCCACATGTTTTCTATTCATTCAGACTTATGCTAGAAACATATTCACAAACAACACCCCATGACTTCAACGAACCGAACTCACTTTAATTTAAGTGAGTCCATCCGAGCAATGGCTTCTAGGACATTTTTTTAGATGATTCTGCCACTCACTAAGTTGCTGATAAGATATATCTCCCTTTTTCTTCCTTTCAACATGTTCTGCTAACTGGACTCACAAACGCTCAAAGTGGTTAAAATAATATTGGATTTCATTTAAACCTTCAAATAGCACCTTCTGAGCTTTCTTGAACTCTCATTTACAGGCATAGCTTCATCTCGAAATTCTTGATAATTTTTTTTTAAAAGTGAGGAAGTAGTAGACTAAACTTTAAATTGTTTGAGTTCTTTCCTAACATACCCGAGCTTAATTGATTTACTTGTGACATTTTCATCGGAAAAATTCTTCTTGTTAAGAATTTATCGCAAATATTTTTGAATATTGTGCATCTCCACTTGGTGTTGATCTTTGAGTTCATCTAAACTCTTGTCAAAATATGCTTGTAGTGTAGCCTTATCTGCTTCCAAGGCAACATAATTAGTCTTTTCTTCCTCCAACATATTGTTCAAGATGGAAATAGAATCAAAGTTTGCAGTAGAAAATACCTCCATGACATCTTCCATTTCTATAGCTTCCCTTCTAGTATCATCAATGGATTTCCTCCAAATAACCTCATTCTCAGTTGGCCCCGAAATTAGTTCACATTCCCTAGTCCTCTTTGCACCTTTTCTAATCACTGCTTTTTTCCTTTTTCTAAAACAATAATCCCCTAAGGTTAGCACCACATCTTCCCAAAAATCATCTATATTTTCTGATGAAGATAATGACAAATCGGCTAAGGGTATAGGTGAGATTTCAATATGATCTTGGAAGACCTCAAAGTTTGTGGGTACAAGAGTAGGGATTGGGACAGATGGAACTTTTTCTTGTGATGGAGTAATATTTTGAATAGGAGGGGTACTATTAGGCTCAGTAGGTAAGGTGGTGTAGGTGGCAGGTGGTCCTGAAGATTGATTTTGAAGTGAGGGAATAGGATTTTGGTGTACATATCATGAGATATCTACCTATGATGGAATAGAGGAAGTGGCTGGATCTAACAAAGGGTTTGAATATTGAGTGGGAAGTGTTAAAGAAGGAAGTAAATCATGAGTGAGATCATAAATATGCTCAAAAAAATTAGGAGGAGTAGGTACATCCACATTGGGAGGCATTTCGGGATTAGAACTCACAAGGGTATTAACAAGAGTGATCAAGGCATCATATGTAGGTAACTATGAAGGCTCCTATACAATTAAAGTTGAATTAAATGATTATTCTAGTTTCTCCTCATCTAAATCAATAATTTTAATAGTAGACTTGGGGAATTTAGGCTTGGGAGTAGCAGTAAGAGTTACCTTATCTCCGCCAATCACCAAATCATAAACTATTTCATAGGAAGTGCTAACAATAGTAGCAAATATATTCTAGGTTGAGACATTGTAACTTGCAACTATTTTTCTTTCTGCATTAAGTTGACCAAATTCTATAGAGGGTTCTGTGACTTAGTAGCTGCTAATTTTTGTTTCCCCTTTTCTTTCTCCAGTTTACTTCCTTCCAAATTCTTGGGATGAACTGGTCTAATTACCAAAGATTTACTATTTTACTCTAGTTTCGTTTTCTTAGATTTCTCTTGAGCAACAAATTCCCTTTCCATTTCTCTTATGATTAATATCCTTTGATGTTTTTGTGATTCATGAACTAAGTTCCTCTCTGAAGGGTTAGCTATTTTACCCAATACTGATTTGAAGCTCAAAACTCCATGATAAATAGAATCATCGGGTTGTGTTTCATGAATATAAGTATTCTTCAACTGTGCTAGGAGGAAATGATGCTCAATGAAATTTTTAGGATCATGTATCCTCTTAAATCCCAATCCCAATTTTAATTATTTCAATTGAGCGCCTAAAATTTGAGCATGGTAATCATTTTGAATAACCAAATGACCAATGTAGAAAGGGAATTTGGGCTAGTCTCTCTTAATTATGTTAGGAAAACGATATTGTGATCCATCAAATGTAGTTTGGAACATGACCTATTCTAAGACCATCATGTCAGGGACAAATATAGGAAGAATATGAACTAAGGTTTTACCCCATATTCTTAAATAGGTGAAAATTCACCACAATACCAGTCACCCATTGGGGCTACTAGATTCCTGGAATCCTTGAAAATTCTAGGTGCATTAGTATTAAATATAATCAAATAAACTGCACTTAGTAAGTTGCCGCATAGATCATACACGCGAGTTTTGAAGTTTTCTTCCAATAGAACATCATAATAAATAGGAACTGGGGTGTTTTGTGTTGTCCGGTTCCATTTCATTGATGGAAATGAAAAAAAAAGAACACATTACATCTACTAAATAAGAGGACATGAAAAACTCGGGTTTTCTAACGACCAATGTCTTGTACAACTGAGCAATTGCGTCTTTGAGAGTGATAGAAAAAAATGCTCCCAAATGAAGACCTGCCCCATAGAAACAATGTGATGGATTAGAGTGGTCCACTCTAGATTGAAGTATACACTATTTTAAAATCCATAAAATATGCAAATCCTGGAAGTGGGGAGTTTGTAGGTTTCTCTCAGATACCAAATAGGATATAACCTATTAGGTCATAGAAGATACCAAATAGGATATAACCTATTAGGTCATAGAACAAAACTGTTGGGATAAAACCACTAGGTCTTAACCAATGTTTATGCTTTGTATTTCTATTCAAAATAACCCATGAAGTCCTGTGTGAGCAACTATTGGGGAGTCTTCGTAGCATACATCCTCGCAAAAGTACCAGGATTGAAAGAAGAATACGTGGCCTGGTTCAAATCCTGGAAGGTATAAATTGTTATGTCCGCATAGTCTATCATCTATTTGATGAGGTCCATGTATGGGATGATGGATGGGCGAGCCACAATAGTGTAAAGGTGGGATTTAATAATATTTTGGTAAGCCTAAGTGTCTTCTTCGAATATAGAAAAATCATCATTGTTTAATATACTGTAGATAGTGGCCCAATCGACGCATTTTGTATTGTTGTTCCGACCATCCGTGTTTGACTAAATGTCAAAATTTGGATCTTTAAATTTAAGTTCTTCTGACAGTTTTTTCGACCTAGTGCTGTGAGCCATGGAGTCCACAATCGAGTCTGCAAAAACATAAAATCATAAGCCAACTTGAAATTTCTACCATGAATGTGAGGAAAGAGATTTGAAGATTCTCTTATTTCCTAGTAGGAGGAAACAAGAACGACTTATTTATGTGAACGAAGATCGCTTGCAGTTCGCAGCTAGAGGTAAAAACGACAAAGTAAAATGATGAAATTGTTCCAAATTTTGGCCAAGTATAAACTATCTTACGAGTAAATACACTTACAATCAACTATAAATGAGCCATATAGAAATGGTGGTTAAATTATGATTATAAATTAATTTTCTGATTTGACTAGTTCTTTGGGGCGGCTAGTTTACTCGTGTGTTGAGGAAAAAGTTTATGATGTCAGGAAGTGATTCTGATGTGCGGTCACATAGAATTTTCAAGTTTAAGGTCTTGGGTCATTTTTAAGTGATTTTTCAATTGGGTTTTTGAATTCCGACATCCAACATATCGACATTGGAATGTTAGGAGAATAATGATCATTGTAAAGAAATTATACTTCCAATTTCTGACATCTGAGGTTAATTATTGAATTTATAATATCGATGTCGGAACATCAGGAATACAGCTTGAATTTTAAAGGATTTTCCCACTTTTAGTATCTGAGAATTAATAAATACATCGCAGTCAAAACATTGGAGATAAAAATTTGGAAACTTGAAGGTTCCAAGATCCGAGATCCGACGTCCATACAAAGTTTTGGAATATAGGAATTGGGTACATAGGAAAGAGATAGTTTTGAAGAGAAATTTGTCGACATTCATTTGAAAAGTATAAATGATGAAAAATCTATTATTTGAACAAAAAAATGGATTAAAACAACTTGCTTTGAAAATTAAATAAAAATCTATTAGATAACTTGCTTTGAAAATTAAATAAAAATCTATTAGATAACGTGCTTTGGCAGGTTATCTACGATCCTTGCAGCGTGCCGTCATCATAATCAAGGGTGATGTTTTGATCCTTTATACACTTTCCTAATTATTGTTTTAAATACAATTTGCTTAAAACTAAATCTTGATCTTGGTTCTTGTTTTAAATTCATGTATTAGCATTTTAGTTATATGTGATACTAGTGTGGAGACTATGGATATAGTCTTGAATCCACAAATGAAAAGCATTAAGGTCATACAAATACCAGCGCTAGCATTCCTTGTCCAAAGAATACGGTTAACAATACAATGTTTATGCGTTATATGTAATTGTTGATATAAACAAGGGCTATGGGGTTCACCATAGTCAAAATGATATGAATTCCTTTAATAATGTTATCATTATAACGTCATTTTAAATGACTTGTTGTTTGTGATGGTTTAAAGGCTTTGTACTAAGTTGATGGCGAATTTTAATGGCCACCCTGGCTGCGGGTTGACAGCGTTGTTAGGCCTTTATGGCTCATGCTCGAAAGAGATCTTAGCCGTTCATCAGTGCATTGGTATTGCAAGAGTTTTGGAGTAGGGTTTAATGTAGCATTTTCGATGTATGAACCTTCATTATTTGGTTGTTTTGTTCACGACGTTATGAGAGCCGAAGCTCTACTCTGTCAATGGCGATTTTTTGAAAACATGGGTGAAATAATGCTACAGTTTCTAATGCCATTCCTCATGGTGGCTTGCCAAGGTCAGGAAGAGTTCCTCGCAGTGATAATGGATGCCATCCATAGTTCGTTGGTGGCTACCAAAGATCTTGGCCAAGCTCCAGCCTTGAATTGCCAAACAAAAGGTAAGAAAGATTTATGCTCAAACATTTTAAATTGGTGAATGCATTTTTGTTTTTATTTCAAGTTGCAGGGGTTGATACTTTGTAATTTTTTTGTGCATGCAAAGGAGAGATAAGGGTGCATAGGAGGAGCCGACCCCTGGCCCTAAATTCCCACATAACACGTAATATAACCTAACTCAAACTTACTTGATGAATTCTTGTAATTACAGTTTTTAAAGCTTATCGTTGGTTCTTGGTTGCAGGTGGAGGGTGCCAATGAGGATGGCGACAGGGTCACCTCTTCCCAGGCCCACGTCTTAAGACTCCAAGGTAAATTAGTTGACCTTACTTGTTGTATCCTATTCTCTTAAAAGAATAACATCCATATTTTTCTAACTACATTCATTGCTTGTTGTAGATAAACCTTCGGTAGGGTTTGAAGTCGTAAAAGGGATTCAATTTTCTATTTCATAAGATAAGTTGACTTTGAACTGGTCCACCCTTAGGTTTTGTGAACTGTCGGTTAGGGGCTTCATTCCCTCTCTGCTCTAGCATTTACTTTTAACTTACTTTTGTGTGTTACTATTTGCTTATTTATAAAATGGAATTTTATGATGCGAGTGCCATCGTGGATGGCTTACTCCTCTATAATATATTTTTAATATTTAGGATTATAATGTTGGTAGTGGATGCCATTAACATGGGATTACAACCACAAGGTTACGATATTGTGTATTTCATTCGACACTGTTTACATTTAACTTTTAATATGACCCACAGGGTCTTTGCAATTTTCTGTGATAAATTCCAGAATGATATCATAGTTTATAAAAGTGATTTCATGTGTTTTTAGTTAACTCCTTCTGAATACTATACTTATTCGTTGTTGTGAAGTAATTCGAATAGTTATCCTGTTGATTCACTTATTTATAACCCTCGGTGGGATTTGATCCAAGATCTAAATCCCTTTCAACTTGATTTGGGTTGTTAAATATTAGTTGAATTATTTGAAACTCTTTATTGATCAATAGGTTATGTTATGAATACCCTAACTGGTAAGGTAAGTTGATTGTAAATATAAGTATTTCGAGGGCTTATATTTCATATATAATATACCTATAATTTTTATCATATCTGTAATGTAAATAGGGTATCAATACAGTAGTCGCGTTGGATCCAGATCTACTGATTCTCGATCTGTGATCAAGTTTATAAAATGAAAACCTTTAAATAAAGTTTAAATGGTAGATGAGGATACTCGAATATAGCAGTTACTTTGCTTAGTTTTTTTTTGGCAATCTTCAATATTTATGTTATAAGAGTT
Source organism: Larix kaempferi (assembly GCA_027924585.1). Lineage (NCBI taxonomy): Eukaryota > Viridiplantae > Streptophyta > Pinopsida > Pinales > Pinaceae > Larix > Larix kaempferi. The sequence continues at coordinate 1,524,995 of BSBM01000204.1, read as the reverse complement.
AAAACATATTTTGACTCCGTTCTTTAACTAAATATAATTTATACTATACTTAAAGAAAATAGAGATTGGTTTGGAAAGCAGTCTAAATGCTAACTACAGTTATTTAAAAAACTAGATATCAATGCAACATAACAGTTAAATTGAGAGCATAATCGAAATAAATTTACATACTAAATATGTTTATTCTGTATTCTTAGATATCAAGGCGGCAACATAATTGAATTGAGGACATACTAGAAGATATGTTTACACAGATGTATAAACCAAAGATTGTTTGTTTAGATGCATAATAGAAATTCTATCAAGGGTTAGATGCGATTCATAATAAAAATAAGAAATCCTACTGTAATTAGTTTTAGACAAGTAAGAAACAAAACAAGGAACCTGGAACCAATGTTTGGGAAAACAAAAATGAAACAACCATTCCTCCCAACCAAATACTAGAGAAGCCAAGTCCCACTTGCTCCAGAACCCCCGATCCTGATCGTTGAACCACAAGATAAAAATCCACTTAATGCGCTATCTCTTGCATTATGAGATTCAATCCCCATCAAATTCTAGCCTGTTGCTTATGGACATACTATTATATAGTATTTTTCCTAGGACTTGGTCATTTATGAACCTCCTTCTCTTTAGCACTCAACTAAGAGTTGTGACCTGATTTTGGGGAAGATGCCTCCTACACCTTCAGTTCTCACTCAGCAGCATCAACCACTTGTCTTTTCCTTTTGTGGGTCAGCAATCACTCATGCAACAACTATTTAATTTATGTCCCCCTTTAGTATCCTTATTAATATAAGATAATCCATTACATTGTTTCATTTTTTACTTGTCAAAAATATTAAAAATAAAATAAATTAAAATATTCAAAAAAGTATTTAATAATAATTTATTAAATCCTAGTGTATTACATGGAATATTTAGGTGTTACCCTATAATCCCAGAAAGCATTAAAAAGTTGAGTGTGCCAATTTTTTTGGTGGCTTGCCATAGTCCTCTTCAATATTTTAATCAATTTTTTGTTGGTTGATTCAGCTAATCCATTTCCATGTGGATAATAAATCACTGAGTATTTCATCTTAATTCACTTATCTAATGCAAATTCAGTAAGATTTACAGAAGAAAAATATGATTCATTATCAAAGACCAAGCACTTAGGAACATCAAACTTGGTTATAATATTGGATTGAAGGAACGAGATCACCTGATTTGTGTTCACTACTCGAAGTGGAATTTATTCCACCCATAATGTAAATTAATCTATAGAATTGATAATATAATTATGTTGCATAAATGAAGGAGGATTATGTTCGGATATCCATCATCTATTTCAGGATCTTGCATGATCTATTTCAGGATATGATCTATTTCAGGATCATCTATTTCAGGATATGATCTATTTCAGGATCTTGCATGCACAGGCATGCATCCCAGTCACCAGTTTGATGCCTCCAGCACCTTATCCACCTTCTTCTAGCACCCGGGAGCCACTTACCACAGAGTTTTAGCCCTCCTAAGCTGAAAGGCGCCCTCTTCTCACCTACTGCCAGAGAAGGGCGCACTTGTTCACCTACCACTGCAGATTCACTCCAGTTACATTCAGTTAGCTCCGATTCTCCTTGATTTGAGGCTAGTTTCACTCCTGACTGACTGTTTCACCTCCGATTGACCTCCAGTTCGATTAGGTGACTTGTTCTGACTCCAGTTAGCCTCCCATGCGCCCCCACTGAGCCTCCAGATCCTATTTTAGTGCTACACACTTCAGTTACATTTATTATACTCAGTTAGACTCAGATTGACACCTGGATGACTGGTTGTTGTGATTGATGAGCACCACAGATGATTTATGAGGACTCCTAGACAGAGTCAAGCTACTCCATTCTGTGATTCGAATGACCTCCTTAGGCAATTCGAATTGCTCAGTCATTGTGACAGTTTGTATTGTAATTCATTCACCCTTTCTGGGATAGAGAGCACTGCTGCATGTTTTGCACAGTTTTGCACCATATTTTCTATGTTCATCTGTTGTGATTGATTTACTTGTTCATTAGATCTGTTGTGACTAATTTTACATGGTATCAGAGCCATTGCAGGGACAAGATCTCTTTTCGACAGGTGTTTATACAAGAAGATTTGACTGAATTGCTAAAAATTGCAAAAAGTTTGGCATGAGATATCTCAAGGGCATTCGCTCCTGTGCATGCAAAGCTTGAAAAATATTCCAATACCACTCCAGAAGCTTGAGTTACCACATAATTCCTGGATCTGATACATTGGACCTATTCAACATTGCTTGAAATCCAATCCCAAGTGTGATGCAACTCTCAAAGGGTGGATTGTTCGACCTTATTGTGGTTGTTTTGATGTGATTTGCAGGTTTATTGTCTCCTCCAAGTGCACTCGCTATTTTCTGCATGCAAGGTTTCCTCCTTCAATTGCATTCGCTATAGTATGCATGCAAGCTTCCTCTTCATCAGTTGACTCAATCCTTGCAATGGAATACTCTTCTTCAAAGCCTATCCTCACCCCATTCAATTATTTTGATTGGAAATATGATATGGAGATCATATTACGTTCAAAAGGTTACTACCGAGTCACTCTTGGTCTTGAATTGGAGCCAAACAATGTAGCATAAAGAACCAAACACTACAACAAGCTTGATGAAGCTTACGGTCTTCTTTGTCTCTCCATCTCCAAGGATCTTCACTTCCATCTCAGCGGATTGAAGACTCCAAAAGCCATATGGGAGCAACTTGAGACACTATTCGGCAAGCAGGATGAGCTTAGGGCTTTTCAATTAGAGAATGAATTGATTGGCCTTAATCCTCAGAATTTCGAGACCATCAATGAATTCTTCACAAAATTCAAGAACTTGAACTTGCAATTGAAGAACAGTGGTGTTATCAAAGAGGATAAACAGTTGATCCTCTCCATTCTAAGCAAGCTTGGGAAAGATTATTCGGTATTTGTCTCTACTTTCAATTCCGGTCGGCTAACTACCCCGAATTGGAAGATGCCTACCTTGAATGCCTTCATTGAGTCCGTTACGAAAGAGCATGACAAGTTGATTCAAATGGGGTCCATAAGCTCCAAAGATTCAGCCCTATTTGTTCAAGGACCCAAGATCTCGAATGGTAAAGGAAAGCCAAAGAAGGAGAAGCCCAAATTCGAGCCTCACAAGCAAAAAGACAAAGGCAATCAAACGGATGCACCATCCAGTTCGAAATCCAAGCAAAAGGGCAAAGAAGGTAACCAAAAATCTAAATGTACTTATTGTAACCGTGGCTTTCATCCCGAAAGTTCATGTATGAAGAAGACTATAGATCAAATGGCCCTCCTTTTGGAAAAGAACAACATAACCCTTCCTGACGGTGCAAGGAAGAAAGATCGGAATGATGATCATGAAAGAGGACAAGCACTCATGGCAACGGTTTCGAAGCCTTCAACTCTCTTGATAGATTCGGGTGCATCAAATCATATGGCTGCAAATATTGATTCTTTTTCCTCATTCGATCCAAACAGCTCCATCCCCATCCATTTGGGAGATGACTCAAAAATTTCTTCAAAGGGCAAAGGTACGATTCATGTAGAACATGGATGCTTTCAGAATGTTCTCTATGTGCCTTCCTTAGCTTCGAATCTCCTTTCTGTGTATCAAATGACACATACTGGTGATCCAAAGAAAGTCACATTCAGCCCTAATATAGTTGAAATTTCTGATATCAAAAGTGGAAGACTAGTTGCGGTTGGAAAGGCAAACCACACTGCTAAATGTTATGAGTTTTCGCACTTTATTCCGCTTGCAAAGCCCACTGCTCTTCGCACACATGGTAATGAGGTTAGTAGGATTTGGCATGAAAGATTTGGACATCTAAATTATAATTATTTGCTGCTGCTATCAAATAAATCCATGGTAGATGGGATTCCACAACTCCGTTCCTCGAAGGGAATATGCACCGGTTGCATTATTGGGAAGCACCCCGAGCACAGATTCGACTGCGGCAAGGCTAGCAGAGCCTCTACTATTTTGGGATTGATCAATTCTGATATCAGTGGTCCGCTGCCCCATATGTCATTAAATGGTTCAAGGTATGTTTTGACATTTATTGACGATTTTTCCCGCTTTACATGGGTATTCTTTCTCAAAAACAAGTCAGAAGTGCTTGGAAAATTCAAGGATTTTAAGGCTTCTGTTGAGACCACCACTGAGAGCAAGATCAAAGCTCTTAGATCTGATAATGGTGGGGAATATATCAAGTCCGATTTGCTGCAACTTTGTGCCCAAAGCGGAATCAATATCCAACATACAGTTCCCTACACACCCCAGCAGAACGGTGTAGCGGAAAGGAAAAACCGGTCACTGAAAGAGATGGCTACATGCATGATTGAATCGAAAGGTTTGGATGCAAATATTTGGGCTGAAGCAATCAATGTTGCTGCATATATACAGAACCGTGTTCCACATTCATCCGTGAAAGGTATGACTCCTTTCGAAGCATTCTTTGGTCACAAACTGGATGTGTCAAATTTGAGAGTTTTTGGCTCTACTGCATGGGCTAGAATTCCTTCTGAGAAGAGACGAGCTTTGGATCCACAAAGTATCAAGTGCATATTGATAGGAAATGGGGAAGAATCAAAAGCATATAAACTCATGGATATCAGATCTAAAAATATATTCATAGAGCGCAGTGTGCAGTTTGAAGAACCGCTTCAAGAATTGCAACTAGTTGAGGAGAAAACTGCCGATTCACCGCCTTCACCAGAAGAAGATTCGAGCAGCGATAATGAAGGTATGAGTTCTGATATTTCTGATATTGTAGCAGAATATGATGATCATGACATATCAGGTTCGGAATCCGACCATTCAGATCCCCCTCAGTTACCAAAGTGGGCCCAAAACACTCTACAATCTGCTGGTTCTAGTCTTGGAAATCCTGCTGATCCGAGACGAACAAGAGGAGACTTTCAAAGGGCAGGTATGGCTCTTTCTATTGCTGATCCATTTCTTCCTGAGATTTGTTATTTGATGGCTGGTTCAGATCCCCAATCATACTATTCAGCCCATCGAGATCCGAGATGGAAAAGTGCCATGGACGAAGAGTACAGTTCTCTTCAAAAGAACAATACATGGGAGCTAGTTTCTCTTCCACCTGGAAGAAAATTAGTGAAGTGTAAATGGGTCTACCGTACTAAAGTTGCTGCTGATGGCACTATCAGCAAATATAAAGCAAGGTTGGTGGCAAAAGGTTTTTCCCAAGTCCAAGGAGTGGACTACACAGAGACCTTTGCACCGGTTGCAAAGATGGATTCCATCCGCCTTGTTTTAGCTATTGCCGCATCCAAGCACTGGGAAGTGCACCATATGGATGTGAAGAGTGCATTTTTACATGGAGACCTTGCTGAAGAGGTCTATATGCAGCAGCCAGAGGGTTATACATCAGATCCATCATTGGTTTGTAGATTGAAGAAATCTTTGTACGGGTTAAAACAGGCCCCAAGAGCTTGGTACGCAAAGATGGACTCCTTCCTTCTTTCTCAGAATTTCCAAAGATGCAAATCTGATCCGAATGTCTATCTTCAGCGAGTTAAAGGTAATTTGTTGGTTATTGTACTTTATGTTGATGATCTGCTTATTACTGGTAGCACACTTACTTCAATAAACAAGCTAAAATCTGCCTTAAATCTAGCTTTTGACATGAGCGATTTGGGCTTGCTGAGTCACTTTTTGGGCTTGGAGATAGCTCAAAATTTTGATGGGATCACTATATCTCAGCAAAAATATGCTTCCGACCTGTTATTGAAGTTTAATATGGCTGAATGTAAGGCAGCCCCGTTCCCATTCCTCTCAGGAATCAGTCTTGAGGAGGGAGATTCCACACCGCTTGCAGATTGCAGTATGTATCGACAGTTGATTGGTTCACTACTTTATTTGACACATTCACGGCCTGATATCTCATATGCCGTGAGTGCCGTGTCAAGATATATGCAGCAGCCACATGAGCTTCATTGGCGAGCAGCCAAGCGGATCTTGCAGTATGTGCAAGGTACGAGACAGTTTGGCATACATTATGCTGCAGATTCTGAGCTAGATTTCATTGGTTTTACTGATTCAGATTGGGCAGGTGATAGCATTGATCGGAAGTCCACTTCCGGTTATGTTTTCATGATTGGTCATGGTGCTATTTGCTGGTCCAGCAAAAAGCAAGCAGCCATTTCACTTTCTTCAGCAGAGGCAGAGTATCGAGGGGCAGTCAATGCCTGCATTCAGGCAGTTTGGTTGCAGGGTATTCTTTCCGAGTTTGGTTTTGGTGGCACTACTTCGACTGTCCTATTTTGTGACAATCAAAGTGCTATCAAGATCTCCACAGATCCAGTTCAGCGGCAGAGGACCAAACACATTGAGATTCATATGCATTACATTCGACAGTTGGTGCATGACCGCACCATCATTCTGCAATATTGCCCTACTGATGAGCAAATTGCAGACATCTTCACCAAGAGCTTCACTGAGAAGAAGTTCTCTTACCTCCGTTCACTGTTGGGGGTGAGTTTCATCATGGTGGAGACAGATTGATTCATTATTATGCCTTAGCTTGAGGGGGGGCTTTCTTCCCACTGGGTTTTCCCTCTTTCCTCACTTAGTTTATTTTCAGCATTTTTTGGATTATTGTATTGGGGTGACCTTGGCCTTAGTTACCAGGGCCCCACATTATTTTAGTTGGCACATCATAGTCTAGCTTGAGGGGGGGTGTTTGGATATCCATCATCTATTTTGGGATACATCATCTATTTCAGGATCTTGCATGATCTATTTCAGGATATGATCTATTTCAGGATCATCTATTTCAGGATATGATCTATTTCAGGATCTTGCATGCACAGGCATGCATCCCAGTCACCATTTTGATGCCTCCAGCACCTTATCCACCTTCTTCTAGCACCCGGGAGCCACTTACCACAGAGTTTTAGCCCTCCTAAGCTGAAAGGCGCCCTCTTCTCACCTACTGCCAGAGAAGGGCGCACTTGTTCACCTACCACTGCAGATTCACTCCAGTTACATTCAGTTAGCTCCGATTCTCCCTGATTTGAGGCTAGTTTCACTCCTGACTGACTGTTTCACCTCCGATTGACCTCCAGTTCGATTAGGTGACTTGTTCTGACTCCAGTTAGCCTCCCATGCGCCTCCACTGAGCCTCCAGATCCTATTTCAGTGCTACACACTTCAGTTACATTTATTATACTCAGTTAGACTCAGATTGACACCTGGATGACTGGTTGTTGTGATTGATGAGCACCACCGATGATTTATGAGGACTCCTAGACAGAGTCAAGCTACTCCATTCTGTGATTCGAATGAACTCCTTAGGCAATTCGAATTGCTCAGTCATTGTGACAGTTTGTATTGTAATTCATTCACCCTTTCTGGGATAGAGAGCACTGCTGCATGTTTTGCACAGTTTTGCACCATATTTTCTATGTTCATCTGTTGTGATTGATTTACTTGTTCATTAGATCTGCTGTGACTAATTTTACAGATTAATCGGTCCCACTACATCCAAATCCCACTGCTGAAAAGGGGTATCAACAGTGACTGCTTGAATGGGGTATGGAGCCTATTTTTCCTAGCCAGAGGCCTTTTGACATACTTCACATTTGCGGGTTGTTGAGGCATCAGGTGTGCTGGAATTTTTCAAGGCTACAACACATAAAGATAAATCCCATACTAAAAGGATTCAAATAACCGTACTCAAGGATTAACCTATCCCTAAGCTATTTGGTATAGCTAACTCTTATGGATATCAGGCCTCCGCTAGCTCTGTGGGGTTGATCCTGATGGATATTTCTTCCTAATGAGGAAGATGTGAAATATGTTGTAAAGAAAGAAAATAAAAGCAGAAAGAAAAAAATTAAAATTACCTAATCTAACTTAACTAAACTAGATCTAAGGATGTGATTTAGGATCCAGAACAATCAAATATGTAAGTGTAAGAAAATATTATTACTAATCAATGGACATAGAGATCAGATCTAACATCACCTAACTCCAATTAAAACAACGAAGTAAAAACCAATTTGTTTGAATTGAAAGTTTTAAATTATTCAACTATTCTGTAGCTGATATATCAATTGACAAATTAACATGTAAATATTACAAAAAGAATGATTGTTTCATAATTGTTCAACATGAATTGATATGGATCAAGCAAAACAATTTACTAATCATAACCCGCACATAAATACTACGATGAAACATCAACACAAAGATCTATATGTCTTATAAATAAACAATAAAAAACAAGATAATTAAATGTATGACTGAAATAAGGAACTAGAATGCATCAAGGACACTTAATACACATAACAAAAGAACGGAAAAGGAAACTGATTGAATTGAATTAAATATTGCAAAACATTACAAATTCCACAGTACAGCAGGTCTCCAAGTCTTTCTCTCAATTGTTTTTCCTTAGTTCCAATCCCTTCCATACGATATCTCAATCCCTTTAAATAATAATTACAAAATTTGCAAAGGTGAAAATATCCCATAAAGGTAGGGATTACAAAATATTTTTTCAATATTTGCCAAGGGAATTTTTCCACTTGGCAAATACATCCAACAAATCTTCAATATATTGATATTGGGCATGCTCAAGTGATAACTGGTATTTGCAGGTAAGAGACTCGATTTCCCATTTCTTCAGCTTTTCCCATTCACGTAAGAAGAGATTTATTTTCATTTCTGAAGCTATAGGTGACTCAATCAACTCCTTAATATCCACTATGTGAATGTGATCTAATTTACCAATGCGCTCCTTGGCCTACAAGTACTTCTCTTCAACCTGTTAAATCATAATCTTAGGTGGAAGAGACTTATCAATCTGATCCAAGATGGGGAAGTTCAATAGAGTCAATAGGTTGTTAGATGCAAATCATCTTTTACTGTTGCAAAACTTTTGTCCTTCTTGAATTGTGTATTCCAATGCTCCACATGCATTCCCCCAAGATTCAAGAGAAACCTTTATTATTCCAAGCTTGAATTTGTCCAAGATAGGCATATCTTCAGGTTTATCTTTTATATACTTCTTCCAGTCTGTCACATCCTAATAATATTTGGTTGCATCATTCCTTGTTTGGTTATGATCATACACGACATCTGAATAATGTTCAAAAGAGTTGAAGGTCTCTTGAATCTCATTTAACCCTTCCAACAACTGAATGAGCAAATTCTTGTGATCATCCTAAATATTTAAATCCAATTTAGTGAATTATTCCTTAGAAAACTTTGACAACGAAGAGGTAACAACCATAGTCTGTGAATCTTTTAATTGTTGCTCAAAAACTACTATCTTCTCAACATGGCTTATATTCATCACTTGTGTTTCTCGGAGCTGATGTTGGAGAGCTTCATTCTTTGCTTGCAAGGTTTTAAGTTGATTCTCATAATCATCTTTCAACCCCTGCAGATGGTATTGATGCTCCTCATCCATCTGAATTTGATCCTACTTGAGTTTATGCAGTTTCTACTCCTTTACCTCAATCTCTTTATTAAGTGAGGCAATAGAATCATAGTTTTCCCTTGCAAAATCTCCCATGGTCGCAGCTGTCTCTAGAGCTTCCTGCTTTGCAGCAGTAGAGGCTCTTTTCCATATGACTTGATTAGGGAAAGTTCTTTGTACTAAAGTACCTACCCTAGCTCTCTTAGGACCCTTTTTTACCATAGCCTTCTCCGATCTACTCCAGAAATACTCTCCCAAAGGGACCACTGCATATTCCCCAAAGTATGCTATTTCTTCCACAATGGGTGTTGTCACTTATGAAGTTGTGACAAAAGGCACAGGTTGGGAAATAGCAGGAGTTGAAATGGACATGGTTATCTTAGGAATGGATATGGAGGGTGTTGCAGCATTGGAGACTGATGGTACAGATATGGAAGTGGGTGTTGAGGTGATAAGTTCAGAAGGTGCAACAAAAATTGCAATCATTATAGTTGGCTCTGAAGGTGTAGTTTCAATAGGGAAAATAAGTGGTTCAGTTGAGGTGTATGGAGGGACTATAAGATCAAATGATGAGGTGGAAGAGACACTAATAGGAATGTATAGCGGTGTAGAAGATGTCATAGTAGTAGAAGTGATTATTCTAGGGAAATGAAATTTAGGGAAAGGATCATCAACAACCAGATTCTCCAGTGGATCATAAGAGGTTTGAGTGACTGAGGTAACTTATGGTAAGTTCATAGGGATATAAATTGGACAAGAGAAGTTGGCAGGGAGTGACTCATCTTCTACATCACTGTCCTCAATGTGAAGCATAGTGACTTGTGGCGCTCAACATTCAATTTTTTGTTTCTTCACTGGAGTAGCTGCAACTATGGTTGAAGTTATTGCTTATGTATCAACCAATGAACCCATCAATGCAAGAATCTTCTTAATTTCTGTAGTTGATTTGCTAATAGCATTAAGAGTAGCCAGGGGTTTAGGTTGTGGAGTATCCTCAATAGGATCTTTCCCTTTGTAATCTGTTGAATAAGTCAGCATCAAAGGAGTGCTGGCTTGTTCTTTCTGTGCCTCTTTCTCTACTAATTATTTCTTATTTATTTCCACAAGTAATAGTTCAAGCTTCATGTAATACAATACTTTGGTCTTGAGCTCTTGCTAATATTGGAAGATAAAATTATTCTCTTCTAGAGAAGAGGTTCCATTCAATACTTCAGTGAAGGAATTGGCACCCTCATAAACATAATCATGAGGAGTTATCTGATGTACATAGGTATTTTTTATATGCTCCTATGTAAAATGATTTCCTAATAAGGAATTTGGATCATGCATCCTCTTGGGAGCTTCTCCAAGCTTCATAGGGGTGATATTTTTCCCAAGCAAGCTTGCATGTGTAGAATTCTGAATCACCAGAGATCCAAGGGTAACGGGAAACTTGGGCCACCCCTTCCTTTTAGCTCCATGCAGTTTTGGGAATACACCATCAATTACTGTTTGGAAATATATTTCCTCCAGCACCATCTTATCAGGTACAATCCTGGGAAATAAGTGGGTTGTGTAGTTACCCCAAATCCTGATGTAGGAGAAATATTCTCCCACATACCAATTTCCCATTGTAGAAATTAGTGCCTTGGCTTGGGATGAAAAAGTAGGAGCATCCTCCTTGAATATTTTCTGATAAATGGAACCCATGAAGTGATCAAAGATGTAATAGATAAGAGATATGAAGCTATCCTCCCACAATGCAGAGCAGTAGATGTGGACTGGAGGTGATTCCTTTGTCCAATTCCACCCCATGGTAGGGAAAGGAAAAGCTTAGCAGAAGACATCCATTACATAAGCGCAGAGGGAAAATGTGGGCTTGCTTGAGGAAGGAGTCTTTTGGAATTTCTATATTGCTTCTGTCAATACCACTGACAAAATTTGATCCCAATTGAAAGACTCTCCTGTGGTAAGAATATGATGGGCCAAGGGTTCCCATTCGACTTTGAATACTGTGCAGTTCAGAAATCTATATAGTCTACACAACATGGCGGCCAAAAAAGAGAACGGTTCCCTAAACCAGGATATAGGGTACAGTTTATCAACTTTGGGTGTAAAGCTAGCAGGGTTTTCCATCCATGATTTGAGAATTTCATCAAAATTATACCAGGTCAAGGAGGACTCCAGGAATTGCTTATTGCGTAGCTGTTGGGGTTGTCTAAGTGCATAAGCTCTGGAAAATACCTCAGGTTGGAAAGAGGCCAATTGGTTTGATATGTGTCATTAAAGGATCGGTCCCGCAGGTTGTCGTGGTCAATAATACACTTGATAGAATCAATGTAATGCATTAGGGCAGGCCTAACCGCTATTTCATGGATCTGGGACTTTCCGATAGTTACAAAGGCTTCTTGGTCACGCTGAATTTTTTAGAAATCGTCATTATCAAATATAGAAGAAATCTGTGACCAGTCCAGGTGGTATGTTTCAGAAAACCTCTCATTGGTATCGGAGAATATATCATTTTTTGGGTCCTTATTCTTGAGTTCATTGAGGGCGGTTCTGGACCTGGTGTTCCTCGATATGATTAAAAGGAAATGGAAATTTCTGATAAAAATGACGAAGAAAACAATTAATTAAACTGAAATTAGTTTCCGAATTTGCGCAAATGATTGGTAAAAATAATGAAAAAATTACTTGCAAATCGATTGAGAAAAACAAATCCGTTGACAGGGTTGAAATCGCAGTAAAACCGTTTGCTGAGGGTAAAATCTGAAGTTTGCAAATGGTGAGAAGATCATAAAAATTTGAAATATTTAACCAAAGGTTAATAGTGAAATCAATCAGGATCATAGATCTCCAAGAAATCGACGGTTAAGATTAAAATGAGGAAAAGCAGAAAAGAAAAATGCGGAAATGATTTTTGAAAATTTTATTTTTGGTTTCCGCAATCCGCAATCTACATTATGGGTTGTAGAATTGTGGATGTGCGAATTTTGACTTAAGCAGTTTATTGTTTCCGCAATCCGCAATCCACAGTCGGGAAAATAGAGTGGGAAAAATTATAGAAAAAGTCAGCCTTTCCGCAATCCGCATTGTGGGTTGCGGGAGTGCGAAAGTGCAATTTCGATTTGCTTATTTTGAATTTTGATTTCTGCAATCCGAATTTGTGGGTTGCGTATTTGCAGAACCGAAAACTTGATTTTTATTGAAAAGTGATTTCTGACTTCCACAATCTGCAATTGCGGCTTGCGGAAATGCAGAAGTAAAAAAAAGTGATTTTATTGGGAAAAATAGTTTCTAACTTACGCAATCTGCATTGCAGAATGCGGAAACATAAATGAAATTTTATTGAACAAATGCTTCCAAAAATATGCAATCCATATTGCAGGTTGCGGGTTGCAGAAAGGAGAAATTCGAAACTTAAAAATTTCCAACATCTGCAATCTGCATTGCGGATTGCGGAAACAACATTTTTCAAAGAAAAAATATGTTTTCTGTAATTGACAAAACACATAAAAATAAGATTTTTTAAGCAAATTTTATTAAATCCAAAGCATACAAATACTTGGAAATAAGGACAACAATCATGACACCCCATAAGAAAGATAGGTAAAATTTCATATTCCCATAATTAGTTTTAGCCGGGGCTTCCATTTTTAACTCATAAAAATGGGATTTGTTGTGTCTACAACAAATGGCGACTGGCTGGGCGAAGTAGTTATCTATGTAAAATTAGTCTCCAAAATTCGAGAAGTAACATGTCAGCATGAAAAAAATATCATCCAATAACCTGAAAATGTCTTCACAAAACATGACAGAATCAACAGAGTTTATATATATAATAATTGATACTTGCTTAGTCCGAACCACATAAGATTGAAACTCAATTGAAAAAGCCACCTAGAAACAAATGGTATTCATTGTACTAATATGCAAGCATGAGGGAAGTTAAGAATAAGTCTAGGAAATATCTTCCACTAACTCTTACTAGATTTCCAGATCATCAATCATCTTGGGTTATTATTAGTTTATTCACATATTTCATTCATTTACTTATATACTTTTTTTTTTTTTTTTTGGAAAGGAACTAAAAGAATGAGACTTTGCTGAAACAAGACCACTTCCCTGACTTGGTGATCAGATTTTGGTAATGCCATTCACAAATCCTACCTAGAAACTGAACAAGATGGCTCTGTAAAGAGACCCCTTGGATTTGAGATTTTGACTGAAAGAAATTACCATGTCTTGGTAACCATGTGACAGTAACTCCATTCTAAGATAGAACTCATGATCATGGTCAGGATGGCTTGTTATAAGACCCCCTGTTCTTGATTTCAACAAAGTATCTAAAAGAAAAATAAACAAATAGAAGCAAAATTTTATTAAATTTGTAAGTTGTAAGACACTACCTTAGCGTGGTAGCCATATATTAGAAGTGCCATTCACTGATACCTATAGATCACGAATGGACTGACTTGTGATAGGATCTTCCCTTCTTCCAGTAAAAGATGAAATCCACCTCCCTAGCTTGATGACCAGATGTGGATATGTCATTCCACAAAATATCTATTAACATGATAGGTTGGCTTGTGATAAGACCCCCCCATCTTACAACTTGCAATCCATTAAATGAATTTTATTTAATTCCAAGATGATTAATTATGGGGATCAGAATAGCAGAAAGGTTGACTAGACTAAAGGATTTATTGCCAAGCAATAATGGAACACATTATAGGATTACCAAATCACTTCTAAGACTTAATGATCAAATGAGGTATTTAAAATAGTGGTCCAAATAAGAAAATACCAATTGATTGGTCTGCATGGATTACTTGTTGTATTTTATGGAAAGCACATTCTCATATAAAGACTGAATGAATTATAAGTTGCCATAGCTCTTCCAAACTTAAAACTCAATTGATTTTGAAATAAACTGATCAACCAGTTGGCCAAATGTTTCATATCCATGATGCTTAGAAGGAAAACTAAAAGAAAATAAAACCAATCAAAAGAAAACAAAAAGTGAAAATAAAAACACTCCTATGTACAGATAATCAAAAGCTTATCTTAAATGAAATACTTCTTCAAAAGTTGGATGTTGACTGGATAGGATCCTATGGAACCCTCCAATGTCTGTAATTGGACGGTGCTGGGGCCAAGTTTTTCTGTAACGATAAATGGCCCCAGACACAAGCATTGGAATTTTGTGTAATCATTTTTATCCTTATGTCGTTTGTCCCATTTCAGAACCAAATCCCCTATTTGGAAGTCTCTTTCAGTTGAATATTTTTCATCAAACCATCTTTTGACTAATTGTTGATGTTGGTACAGTTTATTTTTTGACTTTGTCCTATCCTCTTCTAATTTGAGTAATGAATCAATTCTGTGTTGAAGAGGGGAAGATTCCTCCTGTAAGAAAGATTGGGCCAACTGTAATGATGGGAGTAAGAGGTTTGAGGGTAAAATGGCTTCCTTTCCATAGACCTAGTAGTAAGGGGAAATTCCAACAATAGATTTTGGAGCAACAATGTCTACCCAAAGAGCATTGAAAAGTTGAGTGTGCCAGTTTTTATAATGGGTGGCTACAGTCTTCTTCAATATATGAATCAATTTTTTATTATAAGAATCATACAATCCATTTCCATGTGGATAATAATTGACGAAATACTTGAGTTTAATCCATTTCTCTAGGGAATACTAGGTGATATCAATCAAAGAAATATAAGAAGCATTATAAAAAAATAAGAACTCGAGAATCCCAAACCTAGTGACAATATTGCTCTCAAGAAATGATATCACTTGGATGGTATTGGCAACCCTAAGGGGAACCTCTTCTACCCATTTAGTGAAATAGTCTGTCGAAGTGCAGATGTACCAGTGTTGCAAAGAAGAAGCAAGAGTGATTGGACCGACAAAATATAGACCCATTGTTGGAAAGGAAACTGAACAGTGACTGGTTGTAAGGGAAAAGCATGCTTCTTAACCTTACCAACAAATCTTTGTTAGGCCTCACATTTTCTGTAAAAAACATATGAATCTCTTAACAGAGTTGGCCATTAGTAACCTGCCCTCAGAATTTTGTGTGCAGTTGTCTCTCCTGAGAAATTCCCCATAGCAGGGCCTGCATGAAATTCCAATAAAACATTATCAGTTTCTGTTTTTTCTAAACACTTGAGCAAAACCACATCATAATTTATTCTAAAAAACACATCATCAATAAATTGATAAGGTGCATCTTTTAATCTTGGAGATCTACGTTTCTTAAATTCCATAGTTTGAGGGACAAATCCATGTTTAAGAAAAAACCTAATATCGTCATACCATTCTCATGCTGGGGAATAAACAAAATTTACTGTATCTTCATATGTAGCTTCCTCTTGATTCCATTCAAGCTGTGCTTGTTCTGGATCATTAGATTGAGCAGATAATAAACAAAAACCTTTCCCTCTAACAATCTTAGCATGTTTTATTTCTAGATCACACTCCTGTAGCGCAATCATCCATTCGGCACGTTTCTCTCCAATCTCTTTTTGAATCAAAACATTCCTTATTGTTGCATAAGGCACAATGACTTTAGTTTTAGATTTCAAAATATAAGGCCTGAAATGTTTAACAGACTTATAAACTGCATAGGCATGTTTGTCGATTCGGGAATAATTTAATTCATCTCCCTTAAAAGTTGAACTCATGAAAGAGATTGGGATTTCGGTATCCTCAGCTTGTTTTTGTGTAAGCACGACAACATACAAACAATCAATAATAAATGTGTAAATAATGAAATCCTTTGTGAAATCATGGTACATTAAGGCAGGAGCTTCTGCTATAGTTATTCTAATCTCGACAAAAGAATCCATTTGACTGCCAGAACACTTGAACTGTGCATCCTTTTTGATAAATTATTGTAAAGGATTAACAATATGGGAAAATTTAGGCGCAAACCTTCTAACTAAATTAATATTTCCTAGAAAATACTGCATGTCATTCTTGGAACCTGGAAACCTGATTTTGGCAATTCCGTCTGTTCTTTTGGGGTCCATGATCATACCGTTTTTGGACATTAATAAAACCCAAAATATTGTGTTCTGTAAATACAAAAATAGACTGCTTTGGGTTCAAATAAATACCATACTTGCAGCACCTTTCAAAAACCTGTTTTACAGCAAACAAATGGTCACATCTCTTGTTGGAATAAATAGTTATGTCGTTAAGATAAACAACTACCGAATTATGCATTAGGCCTCTGAAAGTTATGTCCATGGCCCTTTGAAAGGTAGCACCTGCATTTATTAACCCAAAATGAATCCTCCTTTAAGAAAAGGTGTGCCAAGGTGTTCTAAAAGCAATTTTATGCTGATCAGATGGTGTGACCAATACCTGAGTGTAGCCTGAAAAACTATCTAACAGAGAAAACATTTCAACACTTGCAACTTTCTGCAAAATCTGTTCCATATGGGGAACATGGTAGTTATCCTTTTCAAATGCTTTGTTTAGGTTTCTGAAATCCACACAGAGTCTAATTTCCCCATTCTTTTTACGAACAGGGACTAGATTGGCAATCCATTGTGTGTGTCTCAAAGGGAATATTATTTTTGTTGTTAATAGTTTTTCCAATTCCTTCTTCACAGATGGTTGTATGCTGGGATGCATTTTCCTAAGTTTATGCTCATATGGTTTGATGTTTGGATTCATAGGGATATTTTGTTGGATGATGATGGTATCAAATTTTTTCAAGTCATCATAGGTCCAAGAAAACACATCCTTAAACTCCCTACAAAACTTCATATAAGCTTTGTTGATGTATTTGTAACTTTGGAAGATATTCACTTGTATATTGTATGTATTACATTTGTACATTATTGTATCCCCAACGGAGATGTATTATTCCTTCGATTGGAAGTGTCGTCTTTTGTATTTGCAAGTGTCGAAGTTACATTGTAAGTGTTGTCATTTGTATTTGATGGGTTATTAGACCACCCTAGCGGGGTCAGCCCAGTAACAAGTGGTAATGGGTTATTAGACTCTCCTAAGGGAGGTCGGCCCAGTTAGAGTAAAAGGAAAGTCAAGTCATTGTATAAATAAAGAGTGTCTCTCTCTCATTCTATTCATTCACACACTCACTCACTTCACATTAGTGAGAGAGAGGAGGAGTGAGCACAAGTGGAGGAGGAGCAGTTGCTAGGAGAATATCTCTTGTTTTGGGGTTTGATCTTTTTGATCTTTGTATTTATGTTATTTCTATCTCTGAGGAAGCTGCGGGGTTTTTCACCTTCTTGGTTTTCCACGGTGAAATGCTTTGTGTCTCTTGTCTCTTGTGTTTTGATATGTTGTACATGTTGTTCTCTCGGTTAAGATCCTAGATCATATTTAATTAAATTCTAAAAAACTAACATGGTATCAAAGCTAGCCATAAGGAAGGCATTGTATGGCATTTACGACAGTTGTTGCACTTGAGACAAATTGGAAGCTAGGGCTTGGTATAGTAAAAACCGGTCATCGTGGCACTTTCTCTATAACTCGGTTTTGGCGAAGGTTCAGGATCTAAAAATTTTACAGGTCGAAGATGAAATGTCCATGTACCTTGTGTCTGAAGGACAACTTCATATTCATTTTACTTTGTGAGATGTGATCTGTACAAGTTAGGGTTTCTTCCTCTTCTAGAATGCAGTCCTAAACAGGTGACCTAGGAAAAAAGGTCATATCTCGGGATAGGAAGCTCCAAATGGAATTCTGTAGAAATTGACAGTTAGGGAACAAACTATAGTTTCACAGGGCCAGGTTTCAGAGGCCGAAGTTGAAACAGTGACACGTGGAAATCCGTACAACTTCTCTATACTATTTCATACCATAAACAGGTCACATTGCGACACTGGGCATATATCTCTCTTAGAGAATCCATTTGAGCTCAGATCTATGGGGTTGGAAAGATGACAAGTCAGTCTACTACAGGCCAATGTTTTAGACCCTGAGGATCCAAAATTTCAGAGATACATAAAAAACAACATGGCATATATTTTTGTCCAAACAGAATTGGATTCTGAGCACTTTCATTTTTGGTTTGTCACTGATGTGGGAGATTAGGGTTCCAGAGAAAGTTGGAATTTCTTGAATCTGAGACCATTGTTGGATGCTCCTCATCAAAATCAAAATTTAGAGACCAAGATCGAATTTTTTGGTTGGGTAGAACCCTGGGCTCTATCAAACCTTAGTTTGGGATTTTGACCAGAAAACCAGAATTTGACAAAAGCTGCAGATCCGAAACTCGCACGCCAATTTTGAGGGGTTAATTTTTGGATTTTTTAAAAATATGAGCACACCATCTTGCTCGCCTCAATCAATTGTATCTCCCTATCATGACAGAATTTTGAAATTCCAAGTTTGGATTTTTAGGGTTTCTCCGACAAACCCTAGCGAGCTCCAGATCTAGATTCTGCAAGTCAAGTGTATAGGATTGGGTTAATCCTAGAAGAGAGTGAATTGGACACCTACATAAGTGAATAGGTTCCAGTTCCATAGGGAGATGAGGCTAAGGCCTTACATAAGAAGAACTTGGTCAAGGCCAAGAGAATCATTGCAGATTCTATCAAAGACCATCTCATTCCACACGTATCTTCTCTAAAGACACCCAAGGAGATGCTTGATTCCTTGACCAAGATGATTGAAGGAAAGAACATAAATCATGTATGACTTGAAGAGATACAAGTATGTCTTGAAATTTGTTCATGATTAAGTTTATGATTAATTTTGTCTTCATATTATTGAGGTTAGTACAATCTTGATTAATTTTAGACTTGTCTTATCACCTTAGTAAAAGTATGAATGCATAGAAGACATTCATTTATTAGGGTTATTGACATGTATGATTATACTAATGCACTTTGGTGTTGTATGAAGATGATGTTCTAACATGAAAGGTACATCAAGAAAGACAAATCAAGTTCTAGATCAAGAATAAATGACCATGGTGACATGAAGACAAAGACTCATCCATAGCCATTAAAGCTCTACTTACGAGGTATGTATAATTTGGTTCTACAATGATTAACTTATGATATATGCAGGTTACTAGCACAAAGTCTCTAAATCATTGAAGAGAACAAAGAAGACATTGTTTGGGTATGTTAGACATAACTAGCAAACATGATAATCCAGGTATGTCTTTTCTGTATCAAGTTAAAATCCTACCTTGTGTTAGGATCTCATATAAGTATACTTTCATATGATTGATAATGATTATTCATGAAGTTACATGTTTGAATAATCATGGATTTATGCATATTATGCTTCTTATTTTGATTGATACGACAAACTAGAAGAGTCCTATGGTCAAATAAGAATATGCATGAGTAAAAGAAGTACTCCCTGAAACCTTGTATACTAACACTTGTATGAAATGATCATGACCATACATATTTAGAATCATAATGTTTTGATAGTATTGAGATTATACTAATTAAGGTATGATTATGTATGAGATCTCAAGGATGACACAATGATGACACTAGTGCACACTTAAGCATACATAGTGGTCCAGGATGGATATAAGTTCAAAGACAGATAATCTAGGAAGAAAAGATCAAGAGGGAGCACACTCCAGTAGTTCCTACAAGGAAGCAAAGATCAAGACGGAGCACACTCCAGTATCTCCTGCAAGGAAGCAAAGATCAAGAGGGAGCACACTCCAATAGTTCCTACAAGGAAGCAATGATTGAGAGTGAGTCCACCCAACAACCAAAAAAAGATAAGTATTTGAATTGTCATTTTTTGCATATATGATTACTTAAATAATGTTGTTCAATCATTTAGGATAGAATTATGCATATTAGAAAATTTGCATTAATGAATAAAATACTACTAATATACAAGTAATGGGTAAGTGGCCTATGGTGCTGTACAACATTCCATTGCTACTTATATAGAATGAAAACTCTTTGCTGACATGTTGGGAGTTGTGCACACTCTTAACAATGTTCTGGTAGAGATGGAAGGCATCTAGAAAGTTATGGGATATGGATAAATGTTGTATTGAAGCATTGGCTAAGATAATTGCATGACTCTATGACATATGTCCTTATGTGCAAGATTTTGTTCTGAAAACTATGAGATGTTTCTAATCATGCAATTGAATTTGACTTGTAGGAAAGATCGTGTACAATCACCTACAAAAGAAGGAAAACAACATTTGTTCCAACAACGAAGTTCAAGAAAACTATCTATTGAATATATTGAAGAATCAAAAGTTCCCAGGATCTGGGATGCAGTAATAGAAAGATGCCATGATCGAGGAGTACCAGTCGATCATGAAGAATGATGTCTGGGATGTGGTCCCGAGACCAAAAGGGAAGTCTTCTGTGACTTCCAAGTGGATCTACAAGATCAAGCATGCTGCAGATGGAAGCATAGAGAAATAAAAGGCAAGGTTTGTGGTTGATGTCTTCTCCCATAAAGAAGGGATAGATTATGAAGAGATTTTTGCACCTGTAGAAGAACAATACTTGCTCTGGCTGCAGTAATGAAGTGGAAGATACACCAAATGGATGTCAATAAATATTTCTTGAATGGTGTAGTCGAAAAGGAAGTGTATGTGGAGTAGCCACTCGGTTTTGAGACACATGAAAGGGAGTCATATGTGTGCAGATTGAAGAAATCCTTGTATGGATTGAAGCAAGCACGCAAGACATGGTACGGCAGGATAGACAACTTCCTTTCCAGTTTGGGATTTACCAAGAGTAAAGCAGATTCCAAACTTTACTACAGGTTTGAGGAAGGCAATCCAGTGATACTCCTATTGTATGTGGATGACCTGTTTGTGACAGGTGAGGATAGGTTGATTGCCAACACGAAGAGGAAGCTTGTTTTCGAGTTCGAGATGAAGGACTTGGGTATGATGCATTACTTTCTAGGTATGGAGGTGTGGCAGAGTGTAGATGGAATATTCCTTGGACAAGGAAAGTATGCAGTAGAGATCCCGAAGCAGTTCGAGATGATGGAATGCAAGGCCATGGCGACACATATGGCATCGAACCTGAAGCTATTGAGTGATGCTTCATCAGAGTCGGTTGATGCCATGATGTATCGTCAGATGATTGGGTCCTTGATGTACCTGATGAACATGAGACCAGATAATTGCTTTGTGGTGAACACCTTGAGACAGCTCCTGACGGATCCTAGACATGTTCACCTGATTACTGTAAAGCATATTCTAAGGTACCTGAAGGGTACGGTTGATTATGGGATCAAGTATGATGTGAATCAAAAGCTTAAACTGGAGGGTTATGTTGATTTAGATTGGGTAGGTAGTGCTATAGATAGGAAGAGCACTTCATGGTGTTGCTTTAGTATGGGATTAGGTGTAATCTCTTGGTTTAGAAGGAAACAATCCTGCATGGCACTCAGTACAGCCAAAGTAGAGTATCTCGCAACTTGTTCAGCTAGTTGTGAGGTAGTATGGCTAAGGACGCTACTGTCTAATTTATTTGATATCTAGTTGGATGCTACTTGTATCTATTGTGACAACCAGAGTTGTGTGAAGTTGTATCAAAACCCGATGTTCCATGAAAAGTTGAAGCACATCGAGATCAAGTATCACTATATCAGGGATATGGTGCAGAGAGGAGCAGTGAAGCTTCAGTATGTTGCGACGAATGAAAAAATTGTAAATGTGTTGACCAAACCACTAGCCAGAGTGAATTTCGAGTACTCCAAAGAGAGGCTTGGTGTTCTTCAGATAGAAGATACTTCGAGGAGGAAGTGATGGGAGACATTTGCAGGAGCCATTCCAAGCATGGTGGTAGGAGGATCCTTCCCATGGCTGTGGATGTAAGAGCTGTATGATGAGCACCAGGATAATGCTCCAGATGATATGCATCAGGATGATGCTATGATAATGATCAGGTTGATCACGTGTGATGAGCATCAGGATGATGCTTCAAATGACGATGATCAGGATGATCATGCGATGATGATATGCATCGGGATGATGCTATATATGATGATGATAAGGATGATCATGTGATGATGATGTGCATGAGGATGATGCATTGTATGATGATGATCAGTATGATCATGAGCATTAGGATGATTCTCCGTGCGAGGATGATCAAGTTGATCATGAGTATCAAGATGATACTCTGTGGCCATGGATAGGTTGTGCAATAAGCATATAATATTGCCCTCGAAGATTTGTAGATACTATTGCGAGGTTTTCCTATGGCATATAATAGCTCCCTGGGAGATCTGGAAAATTCTCATTCAAGTTTTTTCTTGGAAGGACATATAATATTGCCATGGGAGATTTGCAGATACTCTTGCGAGGTTTTTCCTATGGCATATAATAGTTTCTTGGGAGATATGGCAAATTCTCTTTCGAGGTTTTGTCCGTGGCATGTAATAATTCCCTGGGAGGTTCGATAGGTTGAGCAGTAAGCTTGTACTAGGTCTTGGGATTCTCTTTCGAGGTTTTTCCAGACCACATGTAATCAGTCCCAGAGATTCGATAGGTTGTCCTAGGCATGTAAAAGTCCTGGGATGCTCTTTAGAGATCTTTCCAGTTGTGCTAGGTACATAAACGTTCCTGGGATTCTCTTTTAAGGTTTTGTGGTGGTCACATGTAATATTTCCCTGGGAGATCCGATAGGTTGAGTAGTAAGCTTGTAATTAGTCTTGGGATGCTCTTTTGAGGTTTTGTTAATGCACGTAATCAGTCCCAAGATTCCATCAGATGGCCGCTCGCAAAGATGATGAAGACCTATAGGAGGCTAGGCCTACATCCAACATGAAAAAGGGCTGGCTTTGTAGAACTTCCTATGATGAGAAGAATTGAGAGATAGCACCAGTGATCGAGATGAAGAATACAACAGTAGTGATGATGATGCTCTGTGATCCAGCTCCAGAATTGAAGACTTGTGCATTGATGACCTATATCAAGAGAATACCTTCATAGTTAAGAGGGAGTGTTGATGTATTTGTAACTTTGAAAGATATTCACTTGTATATTGTATGTATTACATTTGTACTTTATTGTATCCCCAACGAAGATGTATTATTCCTCTGATTGGAAGTGTCGTCATTTGTATTTGCAAGTGTCACAAATTACATTGTAAGTGTCGTCATTTGTATTTGATGGGTTATTAGACAACCTTGGTGGGGCCGGACCTGTATGATTCATGTGGGTTAAAGGGTTATTAGACCAGCCTAGTGGGGTCGTCCCAGTAACAAGTGGTAATGGGTTATTAGACTCTCCTAAGCGAGGTCATCCCAGTGCCTCTTATTATGCGTTGGCATGAGATATCTTATTAATGCAAATCATTTAAATATTTATGCCCTCATTACGAGCTAGGTAAGGACACAAGATTCGTTGTGAGAATTGAATTGTGGTCCATGGATGGAATGCCATGCAATCTTAATGTGTTACAGAGTTAAATGTAATGCTTAAAAACAAGGACATTCAATCGACGGATTGGCCATGCATTAAAAATTGAATGTGCATACATATATCTTCCTTTGGATAACAACTTACGAATTTCCATGAATTTATATAGCATATGTGAAATGAAGTTCCTGCTGCAACAAACACAAATAATGACGATTCTAGATCATGCATTTAGTTTAACATTGCATGTATTTATATATGCTCGTAAGAGCCATAACCATAAACTTTGAATCGCTATGCATATCGTATTTTCCTACAAAATTATGAATAGCATAACTTAAAATATTAATTTAAATGCAAACCTATATACATTGTATTGGATATGGCGAAACCATTGTTTTATAATACAACAAGCATAAACGAAAACGATACATGTAAACCCCAACTGCGTAAAGTTAACATTTCATATTACGAGTTGGAACGCCATACATTGCCCATAACCACACTATGCATTTAATATAAAGAAAGAGACAGAGGCTGTAGGCATCGTGGGAATGCCCTTACAGTTTCAAAACTAGCGATGGCCTAAATGGTTTCCTTTCAACTGCATTCATTATTTACAAAATTAAATCGACTATGTAGAGTGATTTCTCTTCATCCCATATCCGAACCCTTCAAGGGTCAAACCCAAGAAATGTCGGTAACCACCAACGATGCTCTGTGTGTCCAAACATACGGCTGTAGGGACCGGCCTCCACTAGAAGCAAGCCACTGCTTTTGCGTTTGGGGCCAAGGGCCACCATTCTTAAACAACAGTGAAACCACAACCCAACACTTAAATTTTCAATGTATGAGTAACTCAACCCTAAGCCACGGGGTGAGACTACTGTCTATGAGACGGTGATTTATAACCTGGAAGGTTGCGACACTTTGTCCTCACGCTCAACATCGGCCGTGGAGGTTCTCCACCTTGCTATAGCTTTCACCACATTTGCGCACCTGCTTACCTGCAAACGGTTATGAGTGGTTAAACCACATAACAAACAACTTTTACAAACTAACAAGTGAAATCACAACAACATGTATTTTACCAAGGTATAATGAGGAGGAACTTTCTTATTACATGTTAAGTGAAGCAAACCCGCAATATGGTCCATTCACTACATACATGATGTGAACACAAGAGTTAAGCATCGGTCGATGGATTATCACAATAAAGCAAACATTACAGCAAATGGTTGAAAGTGGTGTGTCACTTACCAGAGCATGTAGAATTTAACGCCGACGTCGTGGTATTCTTCTGGGATTCAGTAGACCTTTTAAGCCATCTCCACTAGTTCAAGGTGGATGAGTTCTTTTGCGCAGGGCAAAAGGCCCTCTGTGCAGGATCATAGTGCATCAATAGTGAACCCTTTCGAAATTCCACCCTTCTTCTATGTTGTGGGTACCGGACAGGAAGGTAATGGCCACCACTGACCCCGGTAGCCATGGAGTAATGGCGTACACCATGTATCACTGGCGTGAAGACCACAGAGCTTGGAATCGATGGTGATGGAGTTATCACTTTGATCAACAAACCAACCATGCGTAGATCTACGGTGTTCATCGACTTGGTCATTTATGGATTCACGTAGAGTAAGTAGTACAGGAGAGGAGTTGGTAGGACGTTGTGTTGGGCGGGAGACACATTTAATGGTTTCCAACTACTGTCCACATAAACCAAACCATAAGCAGCTGCCAAGTAATTTTCCACGTGAGCCAGGACTTCCGCGTACCTTCCAAATGGCAAGATGATTGGGGCCGTACATTGTAAAAAGTTTGGTTGAGCCTGTGTGCCTTCACCACATCAACGACTCAAGCCACCCGTGAAGCATTTCAGTGCCAACAAGTTGTCCATGCTGTTTCTTATGTGTGTTGTCCACGCTAGCGTGACATCAATATCATTCCATCAAACCCATAAGTCGTGGGTTCAAACCTTACACGCATACGCTGTAAATCTCATAACTTATGTTGATAAGAAATGTCACGAAGTGACATTCACTTAACATTTTATGTTACGATTTTTGTCATAGCATGACCTTGGATTTCGTCGTCGCATAGGGTTGAATTCATACCTTATGGCGCGTTTTGGACTTTATTTCATGCTTGGCTTAATAATCCTTAGTCCTTAGTTAGGACACAGTAATATATATATATATATATGTAGCTAGGGTTTTACCCCTAGCTTGTGCAAATGAGCACCTACTAAGGAGAAGGGACTCCTTAGTAGCAGTTCAGTAAATGGAAATTATTAAGCTAAAAACTGAAATGTAAATTACTCTAAAACATGTGCATGAAGCATAAACAACAAGATGTAAATAATGGTCTTTGTATTAATATTACCTCCAATGTGAAGGTTGGTGAAGCTCTTGCAATGTCCAAGAGGGTTGCTCCAAGCTCCGATGTGCTCCTTCTCTTTCTCCAATGGTGGAAATGTGCCAAAAGGGGCTCTCAAGGTGAAAGTGGCTCAATGGTGAGCTAGGGTTTCAAGAGAGATTTTGGCAGAGTAAGGGTGCTTATGATTGTGGATGTGAAATAAGGGATCTCCATCACCTATTTATAGTTTTTTGGTGGTGGAGTGCTGGCCCATGGTTTTGGGAACCACATGGTTTAGGGCAGCTGTATAGGGTTTTTTTCTCCTTTTCCTCATTATTTTATATTTTTTATTCCCTTTTTAGGGGGTTTTTGCTATTTTTAGAGGAATTTTGGATATTTTTGGAGGAAAAAGGGGTTTTTAGCCTTTTTGAGGCTATTTTGATGGTTTTGTGGCCTTTTGGAGGCTTTTTAGTGGGGTTTTTAGGGTTTTCAAGGGAAATATGGTAGGAAAATGGACAAATGAGCCATATAATGTGGTAGATGAGGTAGTGAACATTTTTTGGGTGTTAACAATATATATATATATATAATAATAAATATATATATATATATTGTTTAGAATTTAAATAATTTAGTTTAGTTTTTAATTAAAAAGTGAAGTAGTTCTTGTATTATATTACATGGGCTCTTAAGCCATGGTTTAACTTAGAAATATATATATCTATATATATAGATATATAGGTTAAGCTATATATTTATATATTTATGCATTTATACATTGCAATATATATATGTATTTCCATTAATTGGAAAACTAAGCTTTTCTTTTATATGTGCAATACATTGATTTAAATGCCATATAGGATTTATAATCATATGTTTTATATCTTAGCATTTGCATGGTTGAAATTAATATATGCATGTATTTATTAGGTAAGCCTAATGTAGCATCTATCACTTGTGATTATACATAGTTGTGTATTAGAACAAATTGCACAGACTCAGATACGTTCAGAACAGTCCATTCCTTTAGGATAGTAGCTTAGTATTGTTGCAAGTACTGCTTGGCATAATTAATACAACTGCATAGGTTATATTTTGGGAACATATAACTATGCCAAGCTAAATGATATTCTCTTAATGTTATGAAATGATAGCAGTGTGTAACATATTAATGTATGTTAATATAGTTACTAGCGCTAATTATTGCCTATCACTTTTATGGTCGTAAGTGTTTAGGATGTAGCATGTAATTTAAATGCTGACATTTGAGTTGTCCTTGTATGGTAACTTTTACTAAGAGATTTCTGCCAGCTGTAGCAATAGCTAGATTTGGCGATTTCCGCATTTTCGAAGTGTTAGAGTTTTGTTTAAAAAAAAACAATCACGTAGAAGAGACGTGACAGGTCCAAAAAACGCTTTCCCTAGTCAACTAGCTTTTCACCTTTCACCCAAAAGTAGTAAAAAGAAGGAATGTGCCATTTTCACCAGAATCTTATCCAGAATCAGTAGGAATGCGCTCAAGTGGCTTAGGAAACTTGTGTACCACACCTGGAAGGCTTTTGGTTCCCCCCCAAGATGCCTTGTGGTCCATACAATGACTCATATGCCAACTATTTAGTCTAATACATAATAATTAATCAGAAAATGATTAATTAATGTCTCTAATGTATTAACTAACATAGAGTGGGTTTTAATTATTCCAACATGGATGTTGGCAAGAGTATGGAAGCCAAATTCAGACATATAATTTAAGATGCTTGGAAAAAGCGTATAATTCTCCTCAAAACCAATAATAGGATTAATCCCTACCAAATTTTTTGTACCATTGGAAACTTTCCATGAAAGACCTCTACTAATCGAGGAGAAAGACCAAATAAAACCATTCTAGAAATTTGAAACATTACTTACACTTTGGGGAGGGTTTCTAATCCAATTGATAGTATCACCCTTTTAAATATTTTTCATGTAGCACATCACACCATAGACCAGATCCAAACAAGCCTCGCCACATACTCTTCACACACAGTTGTACTAAACCAATGTATGTTCTTAATATCCTAGCCACCCAACAATTCTGGTTTAGAAAATATGTCCCCTCTAACTAGATGAATCTTGTTGCTTAATGTAGATCTAGGCCAAAGGAAATTAAACATCAAC
Source organism: Larix kaempferi (assembly GCA_027924585.1). Lineage (NCBI taxonomy): Eukaryota > Viridiplantae > Streptophyta > Pinopsida > Pinales > Pinaceae > Larix > Larix kaempferi. The sequence continues at coordinate 1,496,636 of BSBM01000204.1, read as the reverse complement.
TCTCTAATCACCTGAAGTATGGATTGTGGAACATGTGCCATGGAGAACCAATAAATAGGGAAACCAACCAACACAACTTTAACCAGTGTGAGCCTACCACCAAATGAAAGGAGTTTTGAATATCCCATATATTCAAAACCATCTCTCATATCAATCACTTGGAAATGTAAAGGAACAATCTGTAAAATACCATTATCACCTCCATGCTAGAAGCTGCACAAAATAGTTTACTAAGCTCAACAATAGTAGTCCATTCCTCCATAGTGCCTTTCTCAAACGAGACCACATCATCTACAAATAATACATGAGTAATATAAAGAGTGGAAGCTATTTTGATACCCTAAAATTTTCCTTCATCTTTTGCAACAGTTTTTAGCCTAGAAACCCAATTTGAAGAAGGATTAATCTCAAGTATACCCAATTTACTTTATCATAAACTTTAAAAAGTTTACACTTCAAAAAATTAGATCCTTTGTGTGTTTAATAGATTGGATTATGATAGTTTTTATTTATTTAATTTTTATATTTGAGAAGCAGCTAGATGAAATGACTAAATTAATAATATTAAATTAATTTTCAGATAATCAGTCAAAATAATCTTAAATTAATTTCCAGATAATTAGTCAAATATCGTTTTTTAGCATTAAACATACAATATTTTAAGGAGAATTTTCACATAAGTTGCCATTTAAACAGGCGACCACCTTGTCATTTCTATTACAAAACAACAGTTTCATGTACTTATTTGACCTAACTTTTGATGAGGCTGCTCGCATTCACCGAAGAATGCCTCAAAGTAACATGTAAACGTAATATGTGAAAAGAAGTTGCAAGATAAAAATGAAAAGACATATATTGCTCCTTCTGCTCCTCGCGTCCTCCTCAGTCTTCTGTCCCTCTTCTGTGTTTTCCCTACCATCTACTGTTATGCAACTGTTGCTATCATCAGCACCATGATCACGATTGCACAGATCAATGTACAGTTCAGCGAAACGATCGCCAGTGGAGTAAAAGCGGAAGAGAAAGGCAGGAGATCGACCTTCGTTTTTCATACTGCCGTCCACGATATGCACTGTTTCTGGGCGGTTAGTTATAGCATTAACTAATTCATCCAAACAAGCACGGCCATAACCTGAACAATTAGTACCGTGCTGTTCTTCCTCTTCCGTTTCCTTATCTTTGTCTTTCACCAACTTCTCACCTCTTTCAACATCTTGCATATACTGGGCAACCATTTTCGTTTCGTCGTACACGCGGAGGCCAGAGATATCACCTTCTTCAGTTGCCGAATGTTTCTTGCTACTACTACGTTCTCCCCTTTCATCACTATCAACGTTACTGCTGGATGAAAACTGAGGCAAAGGCTTATAATCCATTGTCATTGCTAAGATACCAAACCCTTTATTTTTGTAATACGAACACCTATGCTGTGAAACCAGGAAGAGTTGCGTCCTTCCCGTCCTCTACTCTCCGAACTGTCTTTCACACTTGACTCCGAAGGCTCGCTCCCAATCTGTACTCGTCAAAATCAGTCAATCACTTTTCGGTGCCCTTAAAAGTGTTAGGATCGTGATGATTTTTTATTATGGGTGGTATTTATTCTAGTGTGGGGAGTTGTTGATTAAATGTAAGCTGATTCCTATAATTATTCAAGTATGGGAGATTACATGTCGGTTGGTTCATACCATATGGCTACTCAGATTGGCTCAAAGGTGCATAATTGTAATGAATGTGCATTCTATGAATTTGCAAGACAAGTGAATCTCCCAAACTATACATTGTACTTAACATGGATTGTGGACCATGCTATCTAAGTGGAAAGACTATTTCTTACAGTTTGTGATTAATGCTATCATTAATTAAGTAATAGTGTGAAACAACTATAATATATTATATTATCACTACAATTACTCTTAAATAGTGAATGCAATTGATATTAGTAGCATAGATGCAATTTATCTCTCAAGCTTTTATGGTATATTCATATGTAAGATGGATTTATTATGATTCAATAAATTTGGTTTTAATAAATCTGTCTATTTTGTTTGTCCAATTTATATAGCTAAGATGGGTCTTTGCAATTAATTAAGAAAAAGTAATATATGTATAAATAATAACAAAATTTATATTAGTTTTATGAAATTTAAGGGTATATATATGGAAGAATTAATTATAAAATTTATGATAGTTTACTATAAATTCTTAGGTTTTTCATACAAGTAACGGATCTCTTTCTAAAGTAATTTTTAACTCATGCTTGATTTGTTGTGTGGTGATTGTGTTTTTTTATTTCACATTTCCTTTTGTCAAGGACTTGAAATTTTTCACTTTTGACACCCAAGGTCATGTAGCATTGTCTTGCCTTGACAACAAGGGTGTGGACAACATGTGCTTACAACAATCAAATTACATCTCTTCACTTAAGGTTGGCCCAAGCTATCCCTTAAGCTATACTTGACTAGATATGCAACTAATTTTAATAAAGTGTAATTGTAATACCCACACTTTTGACTTGGAATGCATTAAATCAAATTATGTTAATAATGTAAATATGCTAGTATGGATGTCATGTCCCAAATTCGGCATTGGGTCACAATGGCCTAATCAAATTGGCCCTATTCATTAGAGTTTGTCAAATTGATGCTAAAGGTCAAATAATTGCCAAGGAGGAAAATTACTAGTTTTCTACGTTTGGGGTGGAAGCTTTGGGATTTGGAAAAATGGGGATAATAAATGATGTTGGAACATTAGGATGGCATAAATATTTAATAAATGAGATAAATAAATATATACAAGTGAAAATCAAAGTGACATTTGATCATTAAGACACATGGAGGAAGTGGGACCCACACAAGCTAGGATTTATGTGCCACATCGCATCCTCTTCTTGCAATTTCGAATCCATGGGAAGCCTAATGTTCTTGGGATGAGTTATAAGGTCAATAATACTTGGCATGAGTAAATGAGGTTGAAATATAGAGGAAGAGTAACTCTCATGGAAGAGGAAGAGGCAATTTGGAGCTAGTGAGACACTTGGGATAGATTCCCTAGCTCTATGACAACAATGATGAAGATGATATGACACCTATGACACAATTCAGACTTGAAGGATGACATATGACATATATGACATGTCAGGGCTAAAAATAGACTCCAAGAGGGTGCTCAAGGGTGTTAGGGAAGCGAAGATGCTTCCATATGTGATTTGGTGGAAGTGGGAGACTAGGAATTGTTGTACAAGTGGCGTCCTTCGGAATCTCTTCCCAACTTGAGTTGGCATGAATCTCTTGGAAGGAATTCGACCCATAGAGGACATTAGAACTTTATAAATGTCAATAAAAAAGAATGAAACCAGCTTTTGATCATTTGTAGAATTTGCAATTGCATTTGTGTAGAGGGAGAGCTAGTGGATGACTAGTTTCTTGCCTTAGCCAATTTCAAGGGTGAAATACTCCCATCCAAGTTGGTAATTGGAAAGGCCATTCAGAACTTTAATTTCAAGCTTTAATGGATTATTTATTTGGAGGTGTAAGCTATAGGGTAGGTCATGGTTTCTTCTATTGCAGCACAATCTCTCAACCATTTCCCGTTTTGATGGCATATTCTTGATCCTTAAGGGATGGCATTTTTGGTGAGCTATTGTACTCTTTGGGGGAGCTTCTCATACCCCATTTATTTTGTAATATGAATTAAATACTCTTTTCTTCATCTCCAGAAAGTTTCAGGTCGAAATTCCCAGTATAAATGTATAAATCTCATTTTTAATGAAAGAACAGTGCCATTTCCCCACTAGATTGATGTATAGCATGATAATGTTGATGATTTCGAATGAATGGATGGTTATATGATACATTTATTATTAATAGACTGCCATGGATGTATTTTACAAGTTTTATGTACTGTACTTGAGCATTTGAATTATTTTTACGAAGTTTAATTGCATTGGGAGAAGAAATAGTGCAAATTCCCCAAGGGTCAAATTGGTGATTTTTGCAGTTGAATGGGAGAGGGTTGGAACAGAGATAATAATCAATTAATGATGAAAATGAGACCTTAATAAAATCCTTGAGACATCCCCTACCTCTTTTCATAAATTTGAGTGGGTTTGGAGGCATCTGGGAGGCCAATTTCAATACTCACCCTAGGGGGATTTGAACCCAAAATTACTATTAAAATTGCATACTTGGTACATAATCTTAATAGAGTTTGAAGAGGTATTTTGGTGGCCATATCTCATCCCTGAACATCATATTCAAGTCCTAATATAATTCATACACCTTCCTTGAATATTTGAAGGAATTTGGAGTCAATTTGAGACCTAGATACCAATACTAGTCAAAGGGAAATTACTAGTAAAGTTCCCTACATTGGCTACAATTGAAAGAGGATTTTCAAAAGTATTTTAAAGGTATAAAAGTATCCTTGAAACAAATATTTATGTTCTAACATCATGCATATACCTTCTCAGAATATTTGGGAGAAATTGGAGCATTTTGGGGACTTAGAGCTCAAAACTAGTCAAAGGTCTAACTAGGGAAAAAAGTGAAAAATTGCCATTTTAATAAAATTCCTAATAAGGGACATTACAGTGGTATCATAGCATGGTCCTTTCACCTGTGGATTAGGTACATACATTCAAGAATAATTGGTAACCATGTCTTACTATTATGATGAATCCTATGAGTACAATTCTTATGAGGAATATGCAGATGCTTATGAGCAATATGAAGCAGAATGTGAATGGTACAAGGAAGAGGTGCCATCATGCAAAAATTCTTACAATTTCAGAAGAAATGAAGATTATTCTGATGAATTTAACTCTTATGAATATGAGTGTTTCACACCAACCAAGGATAATGTTATGATTGAGTTCGAAAGATGGAAAGCAACATATAACACCTTGCCCCAACAATATCAAAAATATCAAGAATATCTTGCTTTGAGCAAAATACACAAAATGTCATGTCTTTTGAGTACTTTGCTGAACATATTTTTGAAAATAGGCCCAAAAATGAAGATGTGGAGTTAGTGAAGAAAGGTTTATGCCCTTCTTGTAAAGAACCTTGGAGAGAATATCATATATGTGTGTAGGAAATGATGTCCTACTTGAGGAGAGCTTTTGGGAATTCTTCAAAGAGAGATTCCAAAGATATTGATCCTAAGGAAAACAAGGGGAAAAATGCATCGGCTTGCTTGAAGGATCAAAAGGCAGAGACATCACAAGAGCATGAAGAAGATTCTATTGAGAATATGGAAGATCATTTCGAGACACCTTCTAGCTTAAACATGAACCAAAGAGCATCTACTGATCGATACTTAAACTATGAAGGAGTACCTACTTATGGGTTCTCACACCTCTATGTTGGTGACATAAATATCACTTTTGAAAGTGTTTCTGCAAGTCCAAGTTCCATTAAGCATGATAATAAAGACCTTGTAGCATTTGAAGAAGAACAAAGATCAACTTCCCCATCACCACTTGAGCTTCATGAAGTTGGTCCAAGCAAAAATGAAGAAGATGAGGAGGTTCATTTGCAAGAGCCTAATTTTCTTGAAGGATCCTTAAAGATGAATGAAAAGAATATCCAAGGGTACCTCAACATTCTTCATGACACTCAAGCATTGGTGTCAAATTCTTGTTGGAGAGCTACTTCATTGGAGGAAACTTCCTTCCTTGAAGACATGGAGAAGAGTCAAAGAGCAATGTGCCACATCAAAGGTAGTTTCATGTTTTATTTTTTATTTTTGATAGAAACCATTTGTTTAAGCTTAATGAATTGTTACACGATGCATAGTTGAAGAATAATGAGGATAATCATAAGCTCACAATTAAAAATGAGCAACTTCTTGAAAAGTTGCAAGATACTTGTTTTTCCTCCTATGTTTCGGATTGTCAAATGGTAGATTGTTTGGAGGATTCTCATGACATGGTGGATCATGAAAAATGTGGAAATTTGAATATGCTTAATGTATTTGAAGATGAACTTTAAGAGATCCAAACACTTGATGTGGTGGAAGAGGAACTTGAATTGTCTCTTGATGAAGGTTATGCAATTTTTAAAGAAGAGCATGATTCCTCTACATTGGAACTAATCTACAACAAAGGTTTCACACTTTTGAAGGAGTCGCATGATACTAACCATATGGATCCTTTCCATGATGAAACTTCTACACTTTTTGATCATCTGGGTGAGTTAGTTAATTCTCCTACATCCTACAATTCCATATTTTGCAGCATTAGTCTCAATGAAGAATGGGTGAAAGGTTTCTTTTTGATGGTGCCACATGAGGAGTATGGAACTCGTATATTTACTTTTTATGATGATATGGTTGGAGCACATTCTTATTCACATTTGTAGTAGCATCCTTTGTTACTTTATGATGATGCACATCTACATGGATGCACCTATGATATGCATTTGAGTCACTTGAAGACTCATGGTTTTTCTTACTCAACACTTGATTCATTTGATGTCGGGGGAACTTCTTCCAACACTTGGGTGAATAGATTTATGATTGGAGAACATTTTTGTTGGCAGCCACATACTTTGTTATATCTTTATGATTCTCACATTCAGGTATGTATGGGTGAGACTTCTTTGAGTCATTTGAAGTCTCCTTGTTTTTTCTGCACATTATTTGGTTCAGATTTTAGTGGAGATTCTTCATTCACTTCTTGGATGAAAGAATACATGGTTGAATATTTTGATGCATATCAAATCCTTTTGGAGCAGCATTATAGGACATGAGATCCTCACCTACGTCATTGGAACAGATTTGATTGGTCACTTGAAGCTTGTATGCACTTGGAAAATGGTGGTCTACTTGCTTGGAGGTATAAGCACTTTCATGATTCTTTGATGAAGCACCTCCTTGATGTACATTTTTATTATGTTGTTATGTACTTTGATGATATATACTTTGTACTCTTGTTGTTTGGAATAATGCATACAAGAAAATGGGATCTAGGAATCCTCTTATCTAATGGTGTGGGTTGGAGAGCACTCTTAATTGTTGGGGTGCAATACAAGCAATGAGACCCTGAAATAATTTTTGTCTCATTGGTTTCAATTTTTTGGGGAAACAAGAAGTATGGGAGATGGATTTCCCACTTAATAAAGTGATTTTTATCAGAGTAGTGCAGCAGCAAGCATGGTGGTTCCTCTCTAAAATATTCATGGAAAATCAAAGACTCAAGGTTGGGAAATTCATTGGCAACTTCAAAGAATTATACAAAAAGTAGATTCTTCAACACCCATGTTTGAAATTGCTTGAAGACAAGTAATATTGGGAAGGGAGGACTTGTCATGTCCCAAATTTGGCATTGGGTCACAATGTCCTAATCAAATTGGCCCTATTCATTAGAGTTTGTCAAATTGATGCTAAAGGTCAAATAATTGCCAAGGAGAAAAATTACTAGTTTCCTAATTTTGGGGTGGAAGCTTTGGGATTTGGAATAATGGGGATAATAAATGATGTTGGAACATTAGTATGGAATAAATATTTAATAAAGGAGATAAATAAATATATACAAGTGAAAATCAAAGTGGCATTTTATCATGAAGACACATGGAGGAAGTGGGACCCACACAAGCTAGAATTTATGAGCCACATGGCATCCTCTTCTTGCAATTTTGAATCCATGGGAAGCCTAATGTTCTTGGGATGAGTTATAAGGTCAATAATACTTGGAATGATTCAATGAGGTCAAAATATAGAGGAAGAGTAACTCCCATGGAAGAGGAAGAGGCAATTTGGAGCTAGTGAGACACTTGGGCTAGATTCCCTAGATCTATGACAACAATGATGAATATGCTATGACACCTATGACACAAATCAGACCTGAAGGCTGACATATGAAATATATGACATTTCAGGGCTGAACATAGAATCCAAGAGGGTGATCAAGGGTGTTAGGGCAGCTAAGATGCTTCCACATGTGATTTGGTGGAAGTGGGAGACTAGGAATTGTTGTACAAGTGGCGTCCTTTGGAATATCTTCCCAACTTGAGTTGGTATGAGTCTCTTGGAAGGAATTCAACCCATGGAGGACATTAGAACTTTATAAATGTCAATAAAAAAGAATGAAACCAGATTTTGATCATTTATAGAATTCGCAATTGCATTTGTGTAGAGGGAGAGCTAGTGGATGACTAGTTTCTTGCCTTAGCCAATTTCGAGGGTGGAAGATTCCCATCCAAGTTGGTATTTGGAAAGGCCATTCAGAACTTTCATTTTGAGATTTAATGGAGTCTTTATTTGTAGGTGTAAGGTACAAGGAAGATCATGGTTTCTTCTATTGCAGCACATTCTCTCAACCATTTCTAGTTTTGATGGCATATTCTTGATCCTTGAGGGAGGGCATTTTTGGTGAGCTATTCTTGATCCTACATTGGCCAGAATTGAAAGAGGATTTGCAGAAGTATTTTAAAGGTCTAAAAGAATCCTTGAAACACATATTTATTTTCTAACATCATCCATATACATTCTCAGAATATTTGGGAGCAATTGGAGCAATTTGGGGACCTAGAGCTCAAAACTAGTCAAAGGTCTAACTAGGGAAAAAAGTGAAAAATTGCCATTTTAATAAAATTCCTAAGGGACATTAAAGTGGATTCCCACTGTTGATGCAGTAGAATTGGGGCCTAGGAGAACAGTCTAAGTTTATCGACAGTAGAAGTTGACCAGGGGGATTGTTGACGACCATTGGTGCAAAAGGGAGATTGGTTGTCGAAGCCGATTAATCAAGCAGAAGTTGTCGATAGGTGATCGACATGAGTAGAGGTTGAGAGTCGACATGTCTAAGGTCGAAAGACGATAAGAACATGAGAAAAGAAGTCATAGGTCGACGAGTTGTCAAACCGCGACACCGATGGGGCGGACTGGCATCCGTAGAAGCTAAGTGAATCCAACAAGTAGGGTCGAAGGTGACGAAGTGCAGTATGGTTGAGGTCAGTGATGGGGTCGACAACTGTAGAAAATTCAGAGGTGCAGGATTCAAGGGAACAACTGTTGGAGGTTGTTGAGGAAGTTATGAGCAGTTATGAAGGTGGTTGGGATCACTCCAGATGTCACCACAGGTAGAGGTTGTGTAGCACGGCCAGAGGGCATTGAAAACTGTGAGGCTATGGGATCAAGGAGAATTTGATGGGCAGAGGAAGAGTGTCTTTGGGAACGGATTAAGCCTCTGGAAGAGCAACATCAATCTGAGTAGAAGACTAGTGTGAAGGCACAAAGGGAGGAGGAAGAACGATCATCATAGGATAGAGAGAGATTGTCCATCCATAGCGCAGCGAGTTCTTTCATTCAGTAGAGACCATGAGAGGGAGGCAGATCACACAAAGAGAGAAACACACAATTTACTTATGTATTGTAATAGGATGAGGTTGACTAGTTTAGTTGTTTTACATTTCCTATTGTAACAGTGTAATTAATTGAAGTAACAGAAGCCATCCTTTGGCATTCATTTCACATCCAGTTTGTGTGAGTCCTTGTGTTTTGTTGTGTTTCATAATTAATCAAGAGGCCCCTTGTCGAGACCGAACTTGCACCAGTTGGTATCAAAGCTGGATTGAATCTAGTGTTGAGCAGTTAAATCCAAAGAGCAGGAAGAGCCTGCGTTTGCATAGACAGCTCCAACTGTGGTTGGGTAGAGTTGTGCACGCGTTATGGAAGTCCTGTTGCGATTCAAGGAGTGGGAGTTTCAGCTGTGATTGAAAATGGCTCACAAAAGCATGAATGTCTAAGGATGAAGAGAGCATGGCGCTGCAGTCATAATTGATCGTGAAATGTTCAATGAGTTCATGCGAACAATGCAAATTATGACCACTGAGGTCGCTGTGATAAAATAGATCCAGAGGCGTGGATGCATTCCTGATGCATTAGACCACATCGATGAGGAAGTCGAAGAAGTGGAAGCATGAGAAGAAGCATTCGAAGAACCAGGGGATAAACTCATCAAGCTTCTGACGGAGATGAGAGATCAGACAAGGATCGATGTATGTACCTACTCAGGAAGTCTAGATCCATAAGACTTCATAGACTTGTTCAGATAAATGGAGAAATAATTCTACATAGAGTAGATAGAGAATCCTAAATGGGTTAAAAATGCATGTCTATGGTTGAAGGTTTGTGCCTCATTGTGGTGGTACAATGTACAGGTTGACAGAGTTAAGAAAGGCAAGGAGAAGATTAAGTCTTGGGACAGGATGGTTTCCACGTTGAAGGGGAAGTTCTTTCCTAATGACTATGTGATTTCCTTGTTCAGGAAGTTGCAAAAATTTCAACAGAAAGAGATGACCATGAAGGAGTACACGGAAGAGTTCTATAGACTGTCGATTTGGTCAGGAAAAACCGATGAAGGAGAAGAAACTATCGAGAGATATGTGAACGGATTGAAATATTCTATACAGGACGAGCTGAGCCTGTCGAGGTTCAAAGAGGTCAGTGAATCCTACCACTAGCCCTGAAGGCAGAAGAGAAACTGTTGAGAAAATCCACATCGACCAGAGGGAGAATGACTAGTTGAGATGCGAAGACTGTTTTTGCGAAGGGCCAAATTAGCTGAACTAGGAGAGAAACCATCGAAGATAAATAACATGTGAGAGGGACATCTACTAAAGTGAAAACGCAAGAAAATTGACAAGATGGTCAAGAGACCCACGGTCGAGGCGTGTATGGTCTAAGTGGTCCAGCTGACAAAAATGGATCTGACAAACTAGCTGTAGTCTGTTATAAGTGTCAAGGAGTCAGACACAAGGAATATGAATTCCCGGAGAACCTACACGCTGCAAGGGATTCAAAGCCCAGACATCGAAGGAAGATAAATTCCACGAGAGGATGGAATCAAAATTCGACAGTGGCGAAGATGGTAGAGGAAAAGGTCGAAACGTGATGGCCAAGAGAACGTTGGTTCAGGATGACAGATGCGACGAGAAGGAGCCTGCACAGCGAAAGGCTATCTTACGGACCAGAGTCTTGATCGACGAAAAGTATTGCAAGACCATAGTCGATGGTGGAAGTACGGAGAATCTTGTGTCGACAGAGGTCATCGACAAATTGGGTTTAAGATGTCAAGCATACCCACACCCATACAAGATATCATGGTTTCTTAAAGGACATCATGTCAAGGTAACCAGACAGTTCCTGATACACTTTAAGGTTGGAAATCTTGAAGACAGTGTATGGTGCGATGTAATCCCAATGGACACATGTCATCTGTTATTAGGGAGGTGTTGATAGCCTCGGATGGTAGGTTTCTAGAATGGGTTCCAAGGCTAACAAAAGAGAGTGAAAACCAGAATCAAAGGCTTCAAAAGACTTTGCGCAAGAGAAATTCTATCCCCAACCTGTTTGGTGTAGTTAACTCCCACGGATACAAAGTCCTCCGCTGGCACTTATGGGGTTTGATCCTGAAAGGATCAGTCTTCCTATGAAGCAATACTAAAGTATCCTAAATCTAAGACAGATCTAAACCTAGAACAACTCTACCTCAAAGAAAATCTAAACTAAGTCATATCTAATCTAAAAGAGAGTTTTGACTGTGTGCAGGATAACTTGGCTTGAATTTAATAAGTCATTCGACCAACTTAACATAAATGTAAAATTGGATCACTTCATATTACTTCAAAACACAATCATGCAATGAAAATTAACTGATGATAGTTAAAATATTAGGTGCATGCAATATTATCCTGTAGTTCTTATGCTAATTGAAAAATTAACATGAATTAATAATTTATGTGAATCATTTGCAGAAATAGATAAATATTTTAATTAAAAAAATTCAATTAAAACATAAATACACGAAGACCATGAATTAAGAAAAATCCAAATCATAGATCAATGCATTAATGATTGCAAAAGTTAAACAGTATGCATTCAATATTTAAGGTGAAGAAATTAGACATCATCAAATAACTTTGATAACATAGACAAACAAGATGCAAAAGAAACTAACTTTGGTTCATTAAGTCTACAACAAATTGCAAGATCTCAAGTGAAGCAATGTTTCTCCAGTCCTTCTATGATGATTTTCTCCCCCCCTCCCCTAGGAGACCTCTACCCTTTAAATAATAATTACTAAATAGCTATAAAGGATAAGGTTCCCATAAAATAGGGATTACAAAATCAAGTTCCACTTCTAAATCATTTTCAAGAGCAATTAATACTAAACAACTCCCGAAATTCCCAAAGAAATTCATTACATACATTCGGAGGAATTTCCGACAATGAATTGTTAAAGACAACAACTCACTAACTGCCTGCGACAAATAACAAGGGAACTGAAAGATCTTTCTTAGAATATTCATGATGATCACCAATGTCCTCGAAAACTGAAAAGTCGACCACTTGTTCGTCCTTGAAAGGGATTGGTGGAGAGACAGGTACTTCATTGATTATCAAATCCTGGATAATGGTATCATCCCGATCAGCTGGCTTTTCAGTGGTCTTCCTTCTCTTCTTCTAAGGGATCCGTATGCACATGGATTAAATCACAGAGTCCTCTTCTTCACTATAACTTCTTTCATCCGGAACACCTGCCTCAAAAGGTGGTGACATAGGTTCTTGGTGTAGAATAGGCTGAAGGTTCTTTCTCTTCAAAAACTATGACCAGATATTTGTGAATTCTCTGCATCTTTCTCACAATATGGAATAGTTAGAAGGAAAACTTATGAAATCAACTAACAAGACTTTTCTATTGCAATATGACGACAAACTTGGATTAAGACATGATAAGATTTGCATTAATTCACGTATGATTTAATGTCAAATCCTAACATCCGATTAGTTATGATTTAGTCGAATCAATGATTACTAGTTCATGTTTTTACGTAAGTGAAAATCACGGTTTAAAGATCTGATTGCAAATCAAAGAATGGTGAAGAAAAATGGAGACCCGAAATGATTATTCAAAACAACAATAGCCCAATATAAACCACAGGATCGAGGCAAATCAATGGTTAATATTCCAACATGGAGAATGTGGAAGAAAAAATTGCAGGAGTTTATTTTTCAAATATATACAATCTTTCTGCAATCCGCCATTGCAAGTTGCGGGTCGTGGAAACACAAACCACACTAATGAATGTAATAACTCTTCCGCAATCCACAATCCACATTTGCGGGTTGTGGGTGGCGGAAACGAAAGACGCGAACTTATTATTCAAACACTTTCTGCAATCCGCAATCCGTAGTTGCGGCTTGTGGGATGCGGAAATGCAAAAATCAAAACTATTTACAAAGTGTCCCCACAATCTGCATTTGCGGGTTGCGGGTTGTGGATGCAAACAACCACGATTATTCAAAAAATAATTCTGCAATCCGCATTGCGGGTTGTGGAACGAAAACATTTTAAAGCTGAAAAAGCAAGCTTCCGCAATCCTCATTGCGGGTTGTGGATTGCAGGTTGCGGAAAGAATTAAGTTTTGGGAAATCCAAATATTTCCGCAACTCGCAATCCACACAAAATCAAAGGGATTTTGGAAAAGGAAAATTACTGACTTAATCAAATCATGATAAAGCAATAAATGCATGATGAAAAATCCCAAAATGACCATAAAATTTAATCATCACCTTTGCATATAAAAATTTGGGGCTCCCATGGTTTTTTGAAAACACGGAATATATTGTACCTACAACAAATGGTGACTGGATAGGATGAACCAGTTATCTCTGTCAATCAAATCTATAGTTAGAAGGAAGGCATGTCAGCAAACTGATATTTCAACCTATAATCCATAAAATGTTCTCGTAAAACACAATCAAAATAGCAGAGTTAGTAATATGATTGATATATCCCCATCCAAAACCATTTAATGATGATGTTCATATGACAAGGCAATGTTAGAAGCAAACAGGAATCCCCTACCAGTATGGAGTCATAGGAAGGCAGTTTATGATGAGTCTTAGAGAAAACTTAGAGCCATTTTGGGTTACCAAATCTTGCATCACCTTGGGTTTATTAATTATTTACTTATGTACAAATGCATTTACTTAGAATATATACATTCCCTCCCCCCCCTTTTTTTACAAAGAAACTAAAATATGCAAACATCACTTCTGTTGATACAAGGCCATTACCTTGACTTGGTGATCATATGTTGGCAATGCCATTCACAAACCTGATCTGGAAACTGAACAAGCTAGCTCGGTAAAGAGACTCCATGTCTTTTAGATTTCAACACTAAAAGAAATTACCATGGCTTGGTGACCATAAGTGGTAATTTCAGTCCAAAATCAGACCAGTGATCATGGTAGGGATGGCTTGTAATAAGACCCCCCTTATCCTCATATACAACAAACTTTCTTACAAAGGAAAAAAAAATTTATTAGTGCATAGATTACAAGACACTACTATGGCTTGGTAACCACATGATAGGAGTGTTACTCACCAATGTTTTGTAGATCATCAATGGACCGACATGTGATAGGATCGTCCACCTTCTAGCAGCAATTGAAATTCATCTCCCAATTTTGGTGGCTTGATGTGGAGATGTCATTCCACTTAATAATCTATGAACATAATGGGCTGGCTTGCAATAAGACCCCCTTCTTGCAGTCCATAATTATTAAAGTGAATTATTTTCAAGGTGATCAGAATAAGATCCATAATAGATCAGGCTGACAAGGCTATGAATATATGTTTCCATTCACTAATGAAACATAAGGCAAGAAAAACCAATTGCTTCCTCAACTTTAATTAACCAAACAAAACATCCATAAAGATATTGGTTAAGGTGGGAAGGTAAAAATCAAGGCTTTGTCAATACTGACTGTTGATTTCATGAAAAATATTTTCTGATGTAGGATGTGTGACATTAAACTGACATTACAACCTAGAAACTCCAGACTAACATATCTTTGAAACACACCATTGAACAACCTTTGCTACATGTATGGACATTATTTAAAATAAAACCAATGTACAAAAGACAAATCAAATGACAAGAAAGTAGAAAAGGAAACAAACCACACTTTATGTACAATAAGTGAATCTGCTCAATTAAACAAAGTACTTTTTGAGCAATTGCACATTCACTGGGTAGGTATCTGTGTTACCTTCCAGTGTCTACAATCAGATAGTACTAGGACCAATATTTTTTGTAACAATCAATGGTCCTAGCCATAAGCGTTGGAACTTGGTGTAATCATTTTTATCTTTGCGTTGCTTATCCCACTTTAACACCAAGTCCCCCACAGTAAACTCCCTATCATATGAGGACTTCTCATCAAACCACCTCTTTACCAACTGTTGATGTTGATATAGTTTGTTTTTGGAATTCTCCCTATCTTCTTCTAGCTTGAGTAACATATCAATTCTGTGTTGGAGTGGGGAAGAATCATCCTCCTATATGGACTGTGCCAACTGTAATGAAGGGATCATGAGGTTGGATGGAAAGATGGCCCCCTGTCCATAAACTAAACAGTAAGGGGAATTTCCTATGGATGCCTTTGGGGTGACCCGGTCTTCCCAAAGAGCATTGTATAGTTGGGTGTGCCAATCTTTATGGTGAGTAGCAACTGTCTTCTTTAAGATGTTGATTAAGTTTTTATTGGAAGACTTTGCTAATCCATTCCCTTGTGGATAATAATTGGCAGAAAAATTCAATTTTATCCCTTTTCAAATGGCATACTATGTAAGATCAATGGAAGAGAAATAAGACGCATTGTCAAATACTAGAAATTCAGGGGTACCAAACCTAGTGACTATTTGGATTTCAAGGAAGGATATCACTTGATTTGTATTGTATTGTCTGAGGGGGAATGCCTCTACCCATATGGTAAAGTAGTCCATGGTTGTTAATATGTACTTGTGTTGCAAGGAGGAAGTAGGGTTGAGGGGTCCAACAAAATCCAATCCCCATTGTTGAAATGGAAACTGAACTGTTATTGGATACAAAGGAAACGCAGGTTTTTTCATTTTCCCAGCACACTTCTGGCATGGTTCACATCTTCGTACATATGAGTATGCATCTTTGAACAAAGTAGGACAGTAGTATCCTTCCCTCAGGATCTTATGTGTAGTGGTTTCTCCTGAGATGTGCCCTCCCACAGGTCCTGCATGAAATTGCAAAAGAATATTATCAGTTTCTTCCTTCTCTAAACATCTGAGAAAATTACCAACATAATTCTTCCTAAACAAAACCCCATCTATGAATTGATACGGTGTAGATTTTAACCTTAAAGCTCTGCGTTTTTTAAAGTCAAGGGTTTCAGGAGGAAACCCATGGGTGAGGAAGAATTTAATGTCATCATACCATTCAAACACTTGAGTTGTGATAAAATTAACATAACATGTTGTTGCACTCTCTTCTTGTTCCCACTCAATCTGTTGTTCAACAGGATCATTGGATTGAGCGGTTAGCAAACACAAGACTTGGCCTTTCACAATCTTTGTTGGTCTGATCTACAAATCATATTCTTGCAAAGCTGTCATCCAGTGATCTCCCTTTTCACATAGCTCCTTCTGAACCAGAACATTTCTGATAGCTGCATAAGGAACAATTACTTTAGTCTGACATTTCAATAAATATGGCCTAAAATGTTTTACTGATTTATAGACTGTGTAAGCTTGTTTATCGATATGGGAGTAGTTGAGTTCTGCTCATTTGAATGTGGATCTCATGAATGAAATAGGGATTTCAGCATCATTATCATGTTTTTTGTGTAAGGACAGCTACGCAAGACAAGTCAGTAGCAAACGTGTACAAAATAAAATATTTGCTGAAGTCTGGAGACATCAAAGCAAGGGCTTCTGCAATGGCTCTCCGGATTTCAACAAAGGCATTTCTTTGTTCCTCGGACCACTTAAACTGAGCATCTGTTTTAACCAATTGTTGCAACGGCTTAATAATCTGAGCAAAATTCAAAACAAATATAGGAACAAAATTAATCTTACCAAGAAAATATTGCATGGCTTTACATGAACTAGGTAGGCCGATCTTCACAATGGTTTCTGCGCGTTCTGGATCAATGATCATGCCTTCTTTCAAAACAATAAAACCCAACAACTTACCTTCAGTGACTACAAATATAGATTTTTTCGGGTTCAACGAGATTCCGTATCTTCTGCAGCGTTCAAACACTTGTTTCAGAGCAGACAAATGTTCATGTCGTTTTTTAGAAAAAATGGTAATATCGTCTAAATATACAACGACAGAATTGTGCATCAATCCCCTAAAATATATGTCTATAGCTATCTGAAAGGTAGCACCAGCATTTATCAGACCAAAAGGAATTCGCTTGTAGGAAAAGGTTCCCCAAGGGGCCCTAAAAGCGGATTTTAGTTGATCATCAGGGGAAACTAGGACTTGGTTATACCCTGAGAAGCCATCAAGGAGAGAAAACATCTCAAACCCTACTACTTTCTGTAGAATTTGCTCCATTGGAGGAACAAGGTAGTTTTCTTTTTCAGAAGCTCTATTTAAGTTTCTAAAATCAACACACGGTCTGATTTCCCCATTCTTCTTCCGAATAGGTACCAGATTAGCAA
The DNA here is from genome assembly GCA_027924585.1 of Larix kaempferi. Classification (NCBI taxonomy): domain Eukaryota; kingdom Viridiplantae; phylum Streptophyta; class Pinopsida; order Pinales; family Pinaceae; genus Larix; species Larix kaempferi. The sequence continues at coordinate 1,479,142 of BSBM01000204.1, read as the reverse complement.
TCCACTATGTATGTCTGACAGGGAATACAATCTGTTCTTCCCGTAATTTCTCAAGCTCCTTCTTGAGAGAGGGTTCCAAACTGAGATGGATCTTCCTTAACTTTTGCTGATAAGGTTTTACTTCTGGTTTCATTGGTATATTATGGTGCATAATACTAGTGTCAAAATTTTTGAGTTCATTGTATCTCCACGCAAAGACATCTTTGAACTCTTTGCACAATTTGATAAAAGCCCTCTTCTCCTCAGCAGAACAATCAACCCCTAGATTGATGAAACGAAGATTTTGTTCAGTTCCTAGGTTGTCTGGCTCATAGTTGAGGGATGAACTCTGGGTTTTACAGTTGGTCTTTTGCTTGAACTTTTCTTTCAGATTGTAGTATTTCTATAGGTTGATGATTTATTTAGGGATAAGGTTGGAAGGATCAGAAAAGACTTCTCATGCTCAGCTTCATCTATTTCCACATCTTGAAACATGTCCTAGGTTGTAAGAAAGTCTAATATTTGTTGGTCATCATCAAACAATTTTCAATTAGTCACATTATCAGGAATGGAAGGCCTGTACATAAGTTCAATTGAAAAAGTGTTAGGGCACAAACCTTTTGGTGGAATCAACCTGGATGCAGTATTAGCTAGTAAATCTGCATCAAAATTCTGTGATCTGGGGACTGATTTAATGTTAAATGCATAAAATAATTAGTTAAGTCCCTTACCAATTTCTAATATTTAATCAAACGAGGAGACAAACAATGGATTTTGTTTCTCACCTACTTGACTATGATCTCAGAATCTCCATAACATTCAATTAATTTGAACCCATGTCAATTGCCTTCCTGAGTCCTTGGACCAAGGCCTCATACTCAACTATGTTATTCGTGCATTCAAGCTCAAGTCTGCAGGAAATCATAGTTTTGGTTCCTTTTGGATCAATCAAGACACAGCGTGCACCAGCTCCATCTTTAGATCTAGAGACATCAAAAAATAGATTCCATGCATTCAAGTCTATCCTAAAATTAGTATTTACGTTGTATACATTATGTAGAACCGTACATGAGAATGGAATAGAAGTAAGATTGACAATTTAAGACTGATTCTATAAGTTCTCAGCTGGTGGCAAATCCGCAGGTAGATCCCCAAAGAAAGTATCAAAAGTGTAATGTTCCACATGTGAGCTGAAGTATGCAGTGGGATCACTAGAATCATTTAGGTCTGTGACAATTTGCTTCATGTAAGGTTCACTGCTAATTTTAATCCTGTTTGGCCTTCCATTGTAAGGAAGCCATAAGTGAGACCAATCAGTAGCAAAGTAGCCTTTGAGCTTCTCTGACCAATCTCTGCTTAGCCACATTCCATACATTTCTGGGATGTCAGCCACAATAATATCCACAGTATGGTGGATTTTGGGGTTAGTAGATAGTGTTAACATGATATTCTTCAGTTCTCCCACTACCCTAACTTTAGATATGTCAAGTTGAACAATTTGAGTAGGACAGGGCTCCCAAGAGGCATTTAAATTTTTGCAGACAGATAAAGGCATCACATTTGATGAAGCCCCTGAATCTATCATACAATTATGGACATTTCTATTGAAAACTTCAAAAGTAAGCATGAAAGGAGGTGTTTTCTTGTTACCTGGTTTCTGATTTCCAGGTTTAGAGTATGTCTCAAGATTATTGTTTTGAGTTTCCCTAGGCTTGTTGAAAATCATACTTTTGGGTAGTCTATCTCTCATTGTAGGGATTTTCAGAAGTTCGAAGGGAGAAATGTTGGCTTTTACTCTTTTCAAGTCCTCAATCAGGTTGTATTCTATTTCAAGAATTAAAGTGTCCTTAACAGCTGGTGCTTTACCTCTATTTGGTGTGGGTGTTGAAGTGGAAGCTTCTTGTGTGGGTTGTCCTTTACTCCTTGTATTATAGGGATGTTGGACATTGAAGACAACCTCGAGCTCATATTCCTCCTCAGCCATGGGAAGTTTTGAAAAGAAGCTAACTGTGTTTATCTGCTGATCTTCTACTTCATCTGGTGGTTCAGGATCTTGATTCTCTTTTGGGTTTTCATCTTGCTAACTAGGAGAATTATGTGATTATGAAACCAAATCCTTAAAGATAGAAATAATTTCTTCAGAGTTCAATCCTTCATCAGGATTGGGTGGGACTTGGTTTTGGGGAGGTTGATAAGGTCTTCCGAAAGGTTGTCTCTTGAATCCCCTGCTATTGTTCTGGTTTTCCGTGATAGTTTTCTTTAGGTCTACCATTTCATTTGAGACCTTTTGGAGAAACTTCTTCATGTATTCATCTCAAATGGGTCCTTATTTTGCACTATTGGAGGGGCCTAGGTCATCCTGTCGACTAGGCCCTCCGACCGACCACTTGAAGTATATGTCGACAAGTCGCGTCAACCAGCATAGGTTGGTTCAGTCGGTTAGATCGACATATGGTTGTGTAACTGTATTGAAAGGCATATATATATGCCGTTGAGCCGATGTATTGGTTCGATCTATTCTATGTTGTAGTATTCCATTGCTAGTTAATAAAGGCTATGCTTCTCTCTATTAGTATCTTGTCTCTTGTATCTGTATCATTGTGCATGCTTGCTTATAATGTATATAATGTATCTCTAGTAACTACATGACCCATGGGACTACAACATCTGGTTTTGTTGCTTGTTGATGCATTCAGAAATAGCAGCATGAAATAGGATTTCAGAGCAGGATATTAAGGATTGGTGGGAGAAGAAAATTGTGAATTATTTGCAGAACTATGTGCGACGAAACAAGCTGACGATTATCCAAGTAATGGAACAATTCTTCTCAAAGACCCATGAGAAATTCGTAGAGTCTGTGCCGACCACCTTGAAGAAGATTCTATATAAAAAGACCAGTTGATGAAGTAGAGAGAAAGTTGTTGTCGAAGTTGATCAACGAAGGACGCACAAATATGTCGGAGTGGTGTGAAAAGATTGTGGACGACTTCTGCGAAGAGCAAGCGATTGAAGACCGTGTCTCTGTAGATGAAGTTAGAAGAAAGTTCTTCACTGAACTAGATGATCAATTTCAGTTTTCTCTTCCAACCTTATTGTTCAAGTTTTTTATCAACATATGACAAGACGAAATGACCAGTAGTGGACATAAATCCAACAAAGACAGACTCATGAGTCATAAAAGCACTCTGGATGTCCAGAAAATCGAAAGAGAAAAAGGATACAGCGGCGTGAAGAGATGAGGGAGCAGGAAATTGCACTCCGAGGGATGTGAGGATCAAGTGTCGCAATAGATGCAGAAGAAAATATGCTAGAGTCAAGTCGAGCCTGCGATGATCGGGGTGTCGAAGAAGACCTGTCACCGATGGATGAAGACTTGTGGATAGAGCGTGGTAGAGCTCTCCAAGTTCAGATACTTGAAACAGTAACATCTCCTTCTCCATTTCATTTAACACAAAGTGTCTGAGTGCAGGAATTGTCAAGGAAAACCTTGGTCTCCATGCTGGTCAGTCAGGAATATGGAGTCGTTGAAGTGAAGAAGGTGATGACATCAATAGATTATTGATTCATAGGCCAAAGCAAGGAAATTGGGTGTCCTTTCAACCCGAATTTTTGAATAGAATCTTTCATCTATTATACGCAGAACATGAAGAAGCACCCCCGCTGCCAATACCAAATTTGAGTGACTCGCCGAGTTCGTCGGAGAACCCGAGATTTAGCGAAATCACGTTCGAGCAGAAATTTACTTGGATTTCAACAGAAGTATCATAAGAGGAGAGACCCGGTGAAATAGAAGAAGTTATAGACACTGGTTTTGAAGATAGAGAACCCAGTCTTGATAAACAACTAGTTGAAGTCAAAGAAGCACCTAGTTCTGATTGTGGAAATAATCCACCTACTCCACCATCTAATTTTCATGTCAATACATCAGCAGACATGTCGCATTCAACAACACATCTTCCATTCTATGAAGGCGATGAAGATTCAATGCGACACTGGTTTGTGTGTGAATCGATATGGATGACAAATCAAATCACCTATGAAGAATGATAGATGGCCCAGTTTGTTGGCTCACTGAGAAAAAGAGCACTGACAAGGTATATGGGATATATTGCAAAAACATCAAATGCAACCAAGGCGCAAATTAAACAAAGTTTTCTGGCCTTTTTCATGATAGAAGATGCAACATATCTGGAAGCTGAATGATTGAAAACAACAGTCCAGAAGCCGACAGAAACTGTTAAGGAATATGATAAGAGGTTCAAAGACCTCCTGATCAAACTTGAATATGATATCGAAGAAAAGTTATTAATTAAATGGTTCAGTGTCGGTCTCATAAGTACAATTAAAATACATGTAAGTCGACAAAGTGTCAATACTTATGAAGAAGCATTAAAGGAAGCACTAGAGATTGAAATGGATGATGAATATCCTCTAGTCTCCATGGGCATACATGTCGATGAATTCCTTGAGAGTATGGAGCAAGCAATCCGAAGTATGTCTTTGAAAGGGCCAGAATTATGGTGTACTACATGTCGAACTGTAGGACACACTAAAGACTCTTATCGAATTGAGGATCGGTGACAAGAAGTCAAACTTATTCAAACCAGATGCTTTTGCGATTTGTGTAAGGAATATGAATTGCATACCACAAATGATTGTCCATACAATCTGAAAAACAAGAAAGAAAAATGGTGTCAAATATGTGAAGTCAATATCCATTCAATTGAAGAATGTCATCTGAATTTGAAAAATCGAAAAAAATACCATGCAGTATATCAGACAAACTCTGTCGAGCAACATCACGACAGAAATGATCGAAGGAATGACCGGTACAATTAGAACCATAATGACAGATATCCGAGATATAATGACCACAGATATGATCTAAGATATTACGGATACAACCGGCGCGGTGGATACCAGAGTCGTAGTTGTGGCGGTGGTGGTCGCGGTGTTCGACCTAATTGACCTAGTTTATGTTTCACATGTCGTAGCGAGGATCATCAGCATGCAGAATTCCGATACAAGGAAAGAACTGATCTTAAATTTTGTACAAAGTGTGGGGTAGGAGATCACTTTTTAGAGGATTTCCCTACTATGATTGAGAAAATAAATAATAAAAAGAATGTTCATGTCTTATCTTGTGTACCCAAATATGATGTGCTTCGTACTAAAAACTTGCAAATTGTCACTAGGCAAGGTACCCACATTGGTCAAGATAAGCCACAGATAAGTAAAATTGTAAAAAAAGAGGATTACCCAAATCCTATGAAATAAATTGTCATGAGTCCATGAAGATATTGAAGATATTGAAGAAAACCGACAGGAAGTTCTCAATGAATTGTTCAAATTAATTTCAAATGATGAAGCTGTAGGAAAATTGATTGACCTGTTGCATAAACTAAAGTATAAACACGTTGAGCAAAGACAAACCAAAAACATTTGTCAACTAAATCAAAAAGAGAAAAATGATGTTGACCCATTGATTGACCTCGACATACATGGATATCATGTACGACAAGTCGTACTAGACTTTGGTTCCCAAGTGAATATCATGACTCGTGATACCTGGGACCAACGCAGTCGACCACAATTGCAGGAATAGGGCATTTATATGAAGCTCACAGATCAAGGATTAATTGAGCCAATTGGAGTATGGAAAGGAGTCAAAAATTCCATCAAAGGCATCACAACAAAAGTGGATTTTGAGATCATTAATCGCAAAGATGATGCAATCTCTTTCCCAGCCTTGGTTGGTCGACCTTGGGGGCAAAAGATGAAGGCTTCAATTTATTTAGATTAAAGTCACATCAAAGTGAAAGGAAATGGTCAGAAGGTTATTGTACCAATCTTCCCATCTCAGGGATAACCATGGTCAGAACTTGCAAAAGTAGATAATGACATTCGACAACTTTATTGAATAGACAATAATGAAGACCGCATTGAACCAAATTCCCAAGGAGAGATTCACCTTGGAGATCCTGTTTCACTCGGATATAATTTCGATGCAGAACTCTACGACTGGAATATAGGGAATTATGATATTCATGCAAAAGAATGTTGGACAGTGGAATCCATCTCAAAGAAACAAATGAAGAAGTGTCTCTCAATATCATATACACCAAAGATATTTGAGCGGAAAATGCGGGCATCTCCGACTCTTGTTCCAGACAGAAATTCATAGACATGTAATTTGACATTGAGATACAAGGAATATGATTCCCCTGCTGTACATGTTGAACATGTATCAAAACATGTCGGAGAGCAAGGCCGACTACAAAGTTTGGTTGAGACATTCACTGGTCAAGCCGCAAGATGGTGGGACACCCATCAGTCGAAACTCCAAACTTGGAATACCACATCGACATTTTTTGTAGAAAGGTTTGGAGGAAAGAAGCTCACGACTCAGGCCGACATCCCTATGTTCACACAGGGACAAAATCTCGAAGTCCACATCAACTATTGCGAAAGAGAATGGAGAAAATTGGGATATAAAGATGAAAGGGCATGGCCTCATCTCTTCCCCAGAACACTTGATGATTTACCTAATAAATGGTATAATATGGAAGAGGTGAGAGGGGAAACTTTCAGTTGGAAAGACTTGAAAGAAAATTTCATCAAGGATTTCCAGTTTTCTCCAAAGGAGAAGAAGTTTGTCGAAGCAAGTAAAATTATAAAAGAATTTCTAAAGCCAACAGAAAATCCAGTACTTGCAGAAAAGCAGCAAACTACTCGTCGACCTACTACTTGCTATAGCATAATGTCGACAGAAAGCCAGCATTCGACAAAATTAATCCTAGAAACGTAGAAATTAGTCAGGAAGAAATTTCAATGGAGACAAGATCACTCAAGCACGTCGAAGCAGGTAAAAACAATCTTTAGCACAAAGATTGTCGAGAAGGATGAACCAGAAACGTTGTCAAAAAAAGACTTTCCACCAACATTCACATAAATTAATGAAGGTGAAAGACCGATAAATGATAGTCGTGTGCTAGAATGGATGGATGCGAAGATTAAAAAAAAAAAGTAGATATTTCAAACGACGACTGACCGAAAATGGAAAAAATTGGGGACTATTGGAATGAAGAACAAACGACAGAAATCACCAATCTCCTCAAGGAATTTTAGGACGTATTTGAATGGGATTACAAAGACCTAAAAGGAATTGTGCAAGAGATGTGCGAGATGAAAATTGATATCAGACCAGATGCCAGACCAGTAAATAAAAGACCCTACAAACTTGCTCATAAGTATAAGGATATTGTTAAAAAGGAGATCGATAGGATGCTCGAGGTAGGAATCATATATCCTATCGATCAATCAGAATGGGCAAGCTCGATGGTTGTTCATCCAAAGAAGCACTATCCGACATGAATGTGAATTTGTGTCAACTTTCACAAGCTGAACAAGGTAACGCTCATAGACCCCTTTCCAAATCCTTTTGCAGATAAGATTATTAATGAAGTTGCAGGGCATGAGTGCTACTCTTTCACGGATGGATTCTCTGGGTACAATCAAGTGCTCATTGCAAAAGAAGATCGTAAAAAGAAAAAATTCGTGTGCGAGTTTAGGTCATTCACGTACAAATTCATGCCCTTCGGTATGAAGAATGCACTAGGGGTCTTTTCCCGGATTGTCGTCAAGTCATTTCAAGAATATATCTACAAAACCATGGCTATCTACTTTGACAACTGGACAATCTACACAATACTAAGGGATCATTGCAAATGGCTTCGACTGATGTTGGAACGTTGTTGGCAAATTCAGTTGTTGTTGAACATTAAAAAGTGAATTTTTGCGACACCTATTGGTATATTGTTGGGCCATGTAGTATGCAAAGAGGTAATAAAGGTCAACTATGCCAAGATAAAAATTATTCTTGACCTAAAGCCTCCAGTCAATCCGAAGCAAGTGCAGATCCTATTAGGTCATACGAGGTATTACAGGAAGTTTATCAGACATTGCTCCGAAACGACCTACCCTCTCGAAGAGCTGTTAAAAGAAGATCAATATTACAGGTGGACGGAGGAATGCGATGTTTCATTCAATACCTTGAAGAGAAAAATGGTCGAAGAACCTATCCTCTGATTCCCAAACTAGTCGGTAAAATTTCATGTGCATATTGACGCATCTGGAATAGCAATCGGTGCTATTTTAACACAACCAGGAGAAGATGGAATGGATTACCCTAATGCATTCAGTAGTCGAAAGTTGAACAAGGATGAAAGAAATTACTCCATGACGGAAAGAGAAGCATTAGGTATGGTATTTTCACTACAGAAATACTATCATTATTTGTTGGCTAATCCTTTTGTATTTTATACAGATCATCAAGGTTTGAAATACTTAGTCAATAAACCATTACACCATGGGAGGTTGTGTCGCTAGCTTCTACTATTTCAGGAATTTGAATTTGAAGTAATAGTCTGACCTGGAAAGGCTAATGTTGGACTAGACCACCTATCAAGAATCGACATCAGAGAGGAACCGACAGGAATATAAAATGATTTTCCGGATGCACATTTGTTTCGTATTGAAGCAATCCCTTTGGAACTTGCAGAAATCACACAATTTCTTGAGGATGGGAAAGCTCCTGAAGGAATGACTGAGAAAAAGGGGATCCTTGCTATGAAAGCAACACCTTACACATTGATCAATGGATTCTTCTATAAACTTGGCCTGGATGATATATTACGTCGGTGTGCACTTGAGCATGAACGAAAGGATATACTCTCAAAAGCTCATTTTGGACCGGTGGGAGGACATTATCATGCAAACATAACAACAAGAAAGATTATGCAAGCCATATTTTCATGGCCGACAGTTCATAAAGACTATCAAGAGTTTGTATCTAAGTGTGATAGATGTCAGCGTATGGGTCGACCGCTGCCTAGAACAGAAATTCCTTTGGTTCCAATTAGTCCTACCCGAACGTTTGAAATTTGGGCGATTGATTTTATTGGACCATTTCCAGTAATTGGCAGATGGATAGGTGCATGATATCTTATCACTGCTGTGGAATATGTCACCAAGTGGGCAGAAGCAGAACCGGTCAAAACGTGTTCAAGTGAAGTCGCTTCCAAGTTTATCTATGAAAATATCATAACACGTTTCAGATTCAGATTAACATTGATAAGCAACCAAGGTACTCATTTTGTTTGCAAAACCATTGAAGCACTAACTAAGGAATTTGCAGTTGATCATAGAATAAGCACATCATATCATCCTTGTAACGCCCATATTTTGATTCGGCATATTTATTAGTTAGATACACCATACTTTATTTCTTATATATTCTGTTGAACTCAGCTCGACTGAGTAAACTATATTGGACCTCATTATATGATGTTACTCTGTTTTATGATTTCACCATGATTATGATGTTACTATGTTATGCGAATATGATGTCATGATTATCATATGATTTCCTTATTTTACGATTGCAGTATATGTTTATATGTTTTCATTAATGAAATGTGAAATATATGATTCGGTACGTGGATACCATCTTCTTATATGAATTGTTGAAATGTTATATGTCATACGCATCTATGATGAGCTAAAAAGGTTACATGAAATAAAATGATAACATGGATCAATTGGCGATCAATGGAAAATGCTTTCTATAAATTGTATTTTGCAAAATACTAACCTACAGGACTCAAGGGCTTTGGGATAGCCAAATACTTGATCTGATATATATTGGAAAGGAAAACATGTTCATACAGCAAACCTCAGCAGCCAAAATGAGGATACGATAACACAAACTGATAATCCCGATAGCAGCAAGTATGAGTTGATAAGGGCGTAGGCCCAATATGTTGAGAGGGATGGATGTGTTTCCCACCCTATGGTTCCATGAGACCCGAGGTCGTGGGAGGGCCGTGCTGAGGCACGCTCCCCATGTTGTTGTGATGACGATGGTCGGATGCCTGCTAGGGGAGGATAGGTCCGCTGTTCAGCCGACGCTATCGCTCTCAAGTTCTATGTGGTCAGATCGGTGAGTCCGACATCCACAGTTGTACTAGCAGAGGGAGGATAGGGAGGATGCTGGACGTAGATTATGATGGGAGGATGTGTTAGTTAGTACTGTTGGGGGTTTAGTATTCCTTGATTCCGAGTTAGTGGAAGTAGGCACCCTTCCTGTACTTGATTGATTAAACTAATGTAAACATAAAGACAATGATGTTAAATCGTAAAGGGTTAACTGTTAAATAACCGAGGATGTTAAAGTAATTATACTATATATTATGCTTGATCTTCTGCATGGGGGTAGATACTATTATTAGTTAGCAAGTATGCATAGGCGGAATGGGGTTTGTTTATAGTACATATCCGACATGTGCATACACTGGCCATGCATGCACACCTTGTACGTGTACAATATTACTGGTGTATAACATACTTGTCATGCTTGAATAGTAGTATAAATGTCATAGATAACTCAGTTAAGGATACATCAATCAACTTAGGTAATGAATGGTTAGGTTGTCAATGTGTAAATAAGTGAATTAGTAATTATATGAAAACATTGTAATAATAAACTAAGACAAGTGTCGTCAGTTAACATTGTCATAGAAGAACTGTTGTGAATAGGGTAATGATAGTGTCTAATTAATTAGTAAAATTGTTTAAGCCCTCACAAGTGCTTTGTTGATGATAGGGTACTCATGTGATAAACAAATAATTAAGAATACTATGATTAATTCAACTTTTATTATTGTTAAGTGGTGATTTAATTATTATTATTAATTAATAAATGGTGATCTAATTATTATTATTACTTAATTAATAATATTCCAGCAACATTTATATCCCTATCGTAACAATTGCAATATAAGTAAGATTTAAAATATTGATTTATAAATTAATATTGTGTGATTATTTCCATTTCAAAAGTTAGCCATAATAGGATAATCATTTTTGGAATGAACGTGATGTGATGGAAAATGGTTATTTAATTATTCAATGTTAATCTTGGAATTTAAACCTCAAGCTAAGTGGTCTCGACGGATAAGGTGGACCATTAAGACACATCATGTCCAAGTTGAAAAGGGGCAACTAATTATATAATATTTTATTAATTACATTAATAACATTAAAATATCAAGGATGGCGGATAGACTTGTATTTAATGAAGCTTGTCCCGAATGGATAACCTTTGGGTGATAATCCCCACCGTAATAAATACTTACGGCCGTCAATCCAAAACCAACTAATTTTTCCATGAGAGTAATTAATTATACATTTTTATAAAGAACCGTGTATGAATGAACTGGTGATAGGAGTAAATGTTGAGGGGCTCGAGAGGGGGATTTTGGGGCGGTGGAGTAAGCCCAAGATATTCTCGAGGAAGGGAAATTATATAGAGGGGGAGAGCTTGGAGAAAGGGGAGGTTTTTTTTTGGGAAGAAAAGAAGTTTTGAGAACATAAGTTGGGAGAACAGAAAGTTTGGAGAATAGAAATATTTTGAGAACGGAAGGAAACACTGCTCTCGGGATTATCAGATTGTGGGCTCGGGGGCTTGGAAATCCTTTGATTTCCAAGGGCCAGCAAGATAATAGCTGGTCGGTAGGGTGGACACTTCAGTTTGGCTGCCTAAGAGGTTATACAACCCGCTACAACTTACGGTTAGCATCAGCATCAGGTAATTTCCGTTATTTGACTATTATGCTAAAACTTACTGTAAACATGCATAACTTGCTATTTACTGATTTACTAAGTTGTGAAACCTATTCTTATGCTGGAACATGATTGTTGAAAAGAAAATAACGATATGTTTGTTTATTTTAAATTACGAATGTAAGGTTAGTGAAAACACGACAGTACACTAGATATTATTTAGGCACATAGTAATTCTTAGAAATTTACTTCCATAAACTGATAAAGCTTAAAACGTAGAAAATTAACCCTGAAATTTTACATAGTGCTCTGCTAAAAAAACCAGAGCACTACAGATGGTATCAGAGCGCCAGGCTCGGAAACTCAGACCTTAAGGGCCTACTCACAAAAAAAAAACTAGTCTAAGAAATTGGATCTACACTAGAAAATTCAATTAGTTACCTAGATTCGAGCTCTTGCCGAACTTAGCAAAAACAAAAAAAATTTAGGTGCAAGACACACGCGGAGAAAGTTACACAAAATCCTTCTTTCCAATAGTTGTAAGCACCAGGAAACTAACTACCTGCACGCATAGAAAACCAAGATATAATTAGTTTTTTTTTGGTATATAATGCATATAAACAAAGGAGTTCTAACAGAATATATATATATATATATATATAACCTGGAAATTGTAGGTATCTAGTTTTTGCAACAGAGAAAAAGAAAATTACTTTCGTATATTTTCTGCCAAAAGGGAGAGCCTTGTAAATAGTGTTACAACATAGGCATATTATTGAAATGGCCTATTTTTTTTTGTTGTTGTTGTTTTTGTTTGGTTTTCTTTTACAAACAAGATTGCCATCACTAAATTTTACATGGTAAAAAGGGCAAAAGGTAGAATTGAAAAGAGTATGCATTTACAGGATTTATGCATTTCACTCTCTTCTTGAGGTAATTAGTTTAAAAATAAATTAAAAGAAAAGTAAAACTTGTGCAAATAATAGAAAAGAATGTAACCCTAGCAGAATACGACTTTTACACAATTAGAGATCCTGAGCATAGCTCAACGGATTCAATTCGACAAACTGAATTTTTTTTACTTAGTGCTCTGCTGTAAAAACCAGAGCACTACAGATGGTATTAAAAAAAAAAAAAAAAATGCCAACTCTGCAGAGTAGAGTGGGGGGAATGCAAACTCTGCAGAAAAAGATTGGCAATGTCAAAATGAAAATACTAAACTGCCAGTCATCAGGGTCAAGATAGTTTGGTTTTGGTTTTGGTTTTGGAGCAATGCTGTTTTCTTTTCAGCTTTTCAGCGTGACTATTTAAGTAACATTTATCCGTGACTAATGACTAATAATGTGCATTGTGCTCCAGTGTGGAATAAATGCACTATGATGGACATAGTTCCCATAAAACCCAATCCTGTAGGATGATATAAAATCAACATTGAAAGGTTTTTCAAAACTGTTAACCAGTATGGTTTCTTTCAATCGAAAGGAACTCGGCGTGTTAAATTTTTTTACTCAGAATGCTAAGTGTGTTTTATATAGCAGCTTTGTAGCAGAGTTCACTGCACTAGGAAACCTTTGTAACGATCTTGTAGGATAATTTAAAACTGGTTGTCAATGGTATTTCAAAAATGCCATGAGCTGTTTGTGAAAATAAATATGCTTCACAATACAGTTAAATTGGGACATGGGAAACATCATCAGAGAAAATCATATTTATGCCAGAAATGACTGTTGTACAGAAGCGTTATTTTCTACCATAGGTATTTAAAATATATATATATATATATATATATATATATATATATATATATATAAATTAAAATAAATCTACAAATGAGTAAATACAGTTAAATTCTTAATGCATATAGTGCTCAGATCAAGGAAGGTTATGCTAAACGAATTCATATCATAAATTTCAGAGTTCTATTAAGATTACCTTAAAGGAAGAAATTCTTGGGTCAAGCCAGAACTTCCCATATTTTCTCAAAACCTTTCTGTCGTAAAATAACTCGAAGCTGTGAACAGTGCATTTTCCCTCGATTGTGTTAGCACTCTGGACATCGAAGTGGTCGGAGAGGAAGAGCTCCTTGGCGCCGTGGAACTGCCTCCTCCCACCGATCGATTCCTCGGGCCTGTAATACCACCGAACCTTCACTTTCACGTTATTTCGGATATCGCTCTCGATTTTCCCCACTCGAGCTACATACAGAAATTCTGAAACCAACGTGAATTGAACAGACAACCTTCTGATCTGGGTTGAACCGAAAGCGAATCGAACAGACAACCTTCTGATACGGGGTCAGACGCGCCACCATTGCACCACGGAGGCTTATCAGAATCCGAGGGACGCATCAACACGCTCTGACAACCTTGTTGCACAATGCCCTGTCTTGCAGCTTGCAATGTCAATCTTTGATGTTCAGCAGAGCACACATCCTGCATTGTAAGTTTTCCCTCCAGTTGGTGGCTTAGATCGCCATCAAACAGCCCAAGACGCATGCACACAGAGAACAAATTGCGAAGGGCTCTGTTGATATCCGATTCATTCAAATTCTCCTTTCCCTATTGCTGAACTTGTATATTTTTGCAAGTAGCTTCCACAGTCTACATCCATCCCTGCTTTCAGAACATCCGCCACAGCATCTTCTGCAGTTGGTGTATACTGATGATCAGTATAAATAGTGGCAACGGCGTCACAGTCTGATGTGATGTATCCTTGAAATCCCCAGTCACGTCTGGCAATATTGGTGAGAAGGTTGAAATCAGAACACGTTGGGACTCCATTAAGGCTGTCGTAAGAGCACATAATACCATTGGCACGCCCTTGCTCCACACAGCTCTTGAACGGTGGTTGATATGTATCCAATAAGTCTTGTTTGCTCACTTGTTCAAAAAAATTACCTTAAAACTCTCTTAAACTAGCATAGATGCATTTTGATCCAACTTCAAGTTGCCAAGCTTAGACATGTGTTAACCCCAGCAATGTCGCCGAAATGGCTTGCAATGAGTTCACGGGCGAGCTTCTGAGCGTGCCCAGCAACCATTTTTATCTTGCTCGAGCTCAATGTTTTCTGAAAATCACGCTGGTATTTTCCCGCTGGGCCAGCCTCGCCAGTGCTTCTACCATAGAAGATGGGAGTTGCAGAGCTAAAACTGCAGAAGAGAGGGTGAAAATGGCCGCATCTTGGGGATTGACCCTATTTAGGGTTTCCCCCACTTTCCGAGGGCGGTGGGTTGCTTGGAGAGACCGCGTGTCCTTCATGCATACTCGCTCTTTGCATGGCGGTGAAAGGCCGCGTGGTAAAAAACAAAAATCTACGGTTTGTAAATCTACGTTCTATTTCGTATATAGTTTGTAAAATATATATATATATATATATAGAAGGCTATAACATAGGTTATATTAAAGTTTAAATTTATTGTTATATATTATGATAGAATATATGTTGTACGAAAATTTAATTTACTCATATTTTGTTAAAATATACATAAAATAAAAAATTAATTTTACTTTCCTGTCATAAAATATGTTATATTAAAATTTAAATTATTTTATATATTCTCATAGAATATATGTTTTATAAAATTTAAATTTATTCATATTGTGATTAGAATATATGTATTATAAAGATTAATTTTACTTTTATGTTATAATAGATGTTGTATTAAAGTTTAAATTTATTGTTATATACTCTCATAGAATATATGTGTTATAAAAATTTAATTTATTCATACTTTGTTAGAAAATATGCATTATAAGAATTAATTTTTCTTTTCTGTTATAACATATGTTGTTAAAAATATGTTTTATAGGAATTTTAATTTTTAGTATTAAACTTAACTATGATTGGTGGAGGTTTAAACAAATAATGTTAATTAAGTTGTTTAGATTAAAGGGTAACATTTAAAGTTAACTAAAATAGAGATATTAAAAATTTTGCCGAGATTTCAACTCCTAGTCGAAGGGATGAAAGAGACCCGAAATCTCAAAAACAAGACACCATTAAGACCAGCACGATGAGCTGAACACCATGACAGGATTGTTTAAATAAAAATGACTATAGATTTTACTGCGCTAATCTTGACAAATTGTTATCTCATGATGCAAGTTATTGAATACCTACATTTCAGTTCGGCGGATATTTGATTGAACAACTAAGGATATGATTTTATTTTAATAACTCAGGAACTATCATGGTGACAACACGCAGAGGTCGAGGTCGGGGTCAAGGTCGACCACCGTCACCACCACCTCCGCCACGGCCAACACCGCCAATACCAACCTCAACACCAGAAATGCAGATCATAATGAGGTCATTGGAGGCTATTATGACCACGATGAACAGGCAGTCAGAAAGGGCCGCCGAGGTGGAAACCACTCAAGTGAGTCGAGAGAACTCTGAAAGGGAACATGGCCCAAGACTGGAACCGCTTCAGGACATATCGAGGGAGTTACAAAAGATAAAAGTTCCAGAGTTTTCAGGAGGACGACCTGGTAAGCATGCGGAGGCATGGCTGGAAGGCATGAAGAGATGCTTCGCATTGAATGAGTACACATCTAGTTCCAAGGCTAGGATGGCCGTCTCCCAGCTTAAAGGTGATGCTTTGAATTGGTGGTCAGACCTCGAGAAGCAGTTGCACCTTACTCCTCTTACAACTTCTTGGGAACTGTTCGAGGAGAGGTTCCACATGAAGTATTTGCCAAATTATTACAAGGAAGAACATGCAGGTGCACTCCATGCCTTAGTACAGGGAGACAAGACAGTGGAGGAGTATGAATCTCGGTTTATGGAACTGGTAAAATATGTTCCTTACCTAGATGCAGATGATTGTCAGGTAGAGCGTTTTGTGTATGGACTTAAATACAAGATTAGAGCTGCTGTGCGGATGTGGAAGCCAACTTCAGTTGCCATGGCGGTTGAGTATGCTCGTTATGCAGCTGATATGTCAGATGGAAAAGGGGGTAGTAAGTTGACAGGAACCAATCAGTATGTTTCAGGGAAGGCATCACATCCTTACTTCAGGGGAGGACAATCTAGACCTCCTCCTTATGGTAACCGGTTCACACCGAGGGGTAATAATTCAGTTAACTCAATCTCGCAGGCATCGTCTGCAACCCACTAAAGCCAGGGACGTACACAGGGAAGTTCCTATAGAGGAGCAAGGGGTTTTAGAGGAACCAGGGGAAGGAACTCATCTCAGAGGATTCCTTCGAGCAACATGAAAGCCCCTCCCAATCTCTCTTGTTGGGGATGCGGAGGTCCTCATTTCCAGCGAGACTGCCCCAAGGGTCGGTCAAGGAGCAGGAACAGGGAAGGAAAGGAACCTATGGATAGTTCGGGTAACAGTCATCGGATTCATGCAGCGGTTCATAACCACCAAGCAGAACATCAGTCTACCGTAGTAGAATCCACTGGTAATGTAAACAATGTCAAACTTAAAATTTTGTTTGATCCAGGAGCAACTGATAGTTTTATTTCACCATTTGCATTAGATAAATGTGGGTTGGAAGCCTACGAGCACAAGGATTTCAAACTGGTTGAAATGGCTTCAGGAGCTAAGCAAACAGTAGGTCTTAAAGTGAGAAGCTGTGAGGTTGACTTAGGAGTGTGCACCACTAAGTTGGATGCTTATGTCACCAATTTGGGGACTTATGACCTCATTATTGGCATGGATTGGTTAGAAGACCATAGAGCTTTCATAGACTGCTATGCGAAGATGGTGTTGTGCCTTGATGACGAGGGAAGGACAATTCAAATCCAAGGCTTGAAGAGGAAGGTATCCCTCTGTTTCATCTCTATGGTGAAAGCTAAGCGGTGCCTAAGACAAGGATGCCAGTTGTTCGTAGTGGAGGCTGTGAACGATAGTAAAGGACCTTCCTTGAATTCTTACCCAGTACTTTCTGAGTTCAAGGATGTCTTTCCAAAGGAATTACCAGGACTACCTCCAGAAAGAGAGCTCGATTTCACAATCGAACTAAAACCCGGTGCAGAACCTATCTCAAAAACTCCTTATAGAATGACAACTCCAGAGCTCCGTGAGTTACAGATCCAGTTAAAAGAATTGCTAGATTTGGGACTGATTAGACCTAGTATCTCACCGTGGGGAGCACCAATGATCTTCGTTAAGAAGAAGGATGGATCTCTGCGACTGTGCATAGATTACAGAGATTTGAACAAGGCCACCGTGAAGAACAGGTATCCCATACCAAGAATTGATGACCTCTTTGATCAAATGAAAGGTGCGTCAGTCTTCTCAAATATTGATTTGCGATTAGGATATCACCAGTTGAGGATCAAGGAAGGCGACATTCCTAAGACTGCCTTTCGAACTCGATTTGGGCATTACGAGTTTGTAGTGGTACCATTTGGTTTGACCAATGCTCCAGCTGTATTCATGAGCCTCATGAATGGGGTCTTCCGAAAATACTTGGACCGCTTTGTTCAGGTCTTCTTAGATGATATTCTTATCTATTCTAAGAATGAGAAGGAGCACGAGGAACACTTGCGGTTAGTCTTGACATGCTTAAGGGAACATAAACTTTATGGTAAATTGTCAAAGTGTTCCTTCTTCCAAAAAGAGATTCACTACTTGGGGCACATCATCTCAGGTGAAGGGATCCCTGTAGACCCAGAAAAGGTAAAGGCCATTGAAGATTGGCCAATTCCAGGGAATGCTCATGAGGTGCGCAGCTTCATGGGGTTAGTAGGCTATTACCGGAGGTTTCTGGAAGGATTTTCTAAAATTGCAAAACCTATTACCACCTTGCAACGCAAGGGAATCCGGTATGAATGGACCGATGAATGCGATGCCGCTTTTACAGAGTTAAAAAGATTGTTGACAAGTGCACCGATCTTGCGGGTACCAGACATGGATAAGGATTTCATGGTATGCACCGATGCCTCGAAGCAAGGATTAGGAGCGGTGTTGATGCAGGAAGGTGGGGTAATAGCTTATGCATCTCGAAAGTTGAAACATCATGAGGAGCAGTATGCCACGCATGATCTAGAATTGGCAGCAGTAATGTTGGCACTAAAATTATGGAGGCACTACCTAGTTGGTAGAAGCTTCACCCTTAAAACAGACCATCAGAGCTTGCAGTACATATTTACCCAAAGGGATTTGAATGCTAGGCAAAGGAGATGGAGTGAGTTCATGAGTGAGTATGACTTTGGTATCTCTTACATCAAAGGAAAGGAGAATGTGGTGGCAGACGCTCTAAGCCGAAGGCCGAGACTTTTCTCCTTAATTCCCTTGAAGGTTGACTTGAGGGAAAGGGTACTAGGACAACTATTGGGCGATAGTTGGTATCTAAAAGTAACCTCAGCTATTCAGAATGGAAAGAAACAGGAATTGAAGTATGATGGGTACCATCTTGAGGAAGATGGGTTGTTGCGGTATCAGGGAAGGATGTATGTTCCTAAGGAAGGTGATATCAGGAAAACAATCCTTAGAGAGGCCCATAGATCACATTACTGTGCACACCCAGGAGTGAAGAAGATGTATGCTGACATGAAGCAACTCTTCTTTTGGCCAGGTATGAAGATGGATGTAGTGGATTTTGTTTCGAAGTGCCTTGAGTGTCAACAAGTTAAGGCAGATCATCGTCACCCGGCCGGTCTCCTACAACCGCATGACATTCCTATGACTAAATGGGAAGTCATTTCCATGGACTTCGTTGTAGGATTACCACTCACATCTCTGAGACATAATGCTATTTTGGTGGTAGTCGACAAACTGACCAAAAGTGCTCACTTCATTCCAGTCAGAGACACCTATGATGTGACAGATGTGGCAAGGGTATTCATAAATGAGATTATACGTCTTCATGGAGTTCCTAAAAAGATAATCTCTGACAGAGACCCTAAGTTCACCTCCAGATTTTGGACAAGCATGCAGTCAGCATTAGGGACACAGTTGAACTTAAGCTCAGCTTATCACCCCGAGACAGATGGACAGACTGAGAGGGTGAATCAAGTGATGGAGGACATGCTTAGGATGTATGTTATGGATCAACAGACACAGTGGGAGAAATATCTTCCTTTAGTGGAGTTTGCATACAACAATAGTCATCATAGCTCCATTGGTATGCCGCCATATCAGGCATTGTATGGGAGACCGTGCAGGACACCACTCAGTTGGGACAGGTTAGAGGATCGAGTTTTAATTGGGCCTGAATTGATTCAGGAAATGGAGGAGCAAGTGATACAGATTAGGCTGCGCCTGAAGGAAGCACAGGATAGGCAAAAGAGTTACGCTGATGCACACAGATCAGATAGAACTTATGGAGTAGGGGATCGTGTATTCATTCGCATCAGACCAAATAAAAGTACCATTCGGTTTGGGAAGGGTACCAAGCTGTCACCTCGCTTTATAGGTCCATTTGAGATTCTTGAGAAAATCGGACCAGTTGCTTATCGTCTTGCGCTGCCACCCCACTTGCATAAAACTCATAATGTATTTCATGTTTCTGTATTATGACATTACATAGCTGATGAGACTCACAAAATTCATTGGAAGGAATTGCAGGTCTCGGATGAGGGAACCTTCAGGGTCGAACCATTACGTATACTTGATCGTAGGGTTCGACAACTCCGTAGTCACCATGTGGACCAAGTTAAGGTCCAATGGGACAAGTATAGCCTAGGGTCTGCTACCTGGGAGGATGCAGAGACCATGCGTCGAGATTTTCCCTCACTATTTTGACCATAACTTCGGGACGAAGTTTTCCGAAGGGTGGGTGTATGTAACGCCCATATTTTGATTCGGCATATTTATTAGTTAGATACACCATACTTTATTTCTTATATATTCTGTTGAACTCAACTCGACTGAGTAAACTATATTGGACCTCATTATATGATGTTACTCTGTTTTATGATTTCACCATGATTATGATGTTACTATGTTATGCGAATATGATGTCATGATTATCATATGATTTCCTTATTTTACGATTGCAGTATATGTTTATATGTTTTCATTAATGAAATGTGAAATATATGATTCGGTACGTGGATACCATCTTCTTATATGAATTGTTGAAATGTTATATGTCATACGCATCTATGATGAGCTAAAAAGGTTACATGAAATAAAATGATAACATGGATCAATTGGCGATCAATGGAAAATGCTTTCTATAAATTGTATTTTGCAAAATACTAACCTACAGGACTCAAGGGCTATGGGATAGCCAGTTACTTGATCTGATATATATTGGAAAGGAAAACATGTTCAAACAGCAAACCTCAGCAGCCAAAATGAGGATACGATAACACAAACTGATAATCCCGATAGCAGCAAGTATAAGTTGATAAGGGCGTAGGCCCAGTATGTTGAGAGGGATGGATGTGTTTCCCACCCTATGGTTCCATGAGACGCGAGGTCGTGGGAGGGCCGTGCTGAGGCATGCTCCCCATGTTGTTGTGATGACGATGGTCGGATGCCTGCTAGGGGAGGATAGGTCCGCTGTTCAGCCGACGCTATCGCTCTCAAGTTCTATGTGGTCAGATCGGTGAGTCCGACATCCACAGTTGTACTAGCAGAGGGAGGATAGGAAGGATGCTGGACGTAGGTTATGATGGGAGGATGTGTTAGTTAGTACTGTTGGGGGTTTAGTATTCCTTGATTCCGAGTTAGTGGAAGTAGGCACCCTTCCTGTACTTGATTGATTAAACTAATGTAAACATAAAGACAATGATGTTAAATCATAAAGGGTTAACTGTTAAATAACCGAGGATGTTAAAGTAATTATACTATATATTATGCTTGCTCTTCTGCATGGGGGTAGATACTATTATTAGTTAGCAAGTATGCATAGGTGGAATGGGGTTTGTTTATAGTACATATCCGACATGTGCATACACTGGCCATGCATGCACACCTTGTACGTGTACAATATTACTGGTGTATAACATACTTGTCATGCTTGAATAGTAGTATAAATGTCATAGATAACTCAGTTAAGGATACATCAATCAACTTAGGTAATGAATGGTTAGGTTGTCAATGTGTAAATAAGTGAATTAGTAATTATATGAAAACATTGTAATAATAAACTAAGACAAGTGTTGTCAGTTAACATTGTCATAGAAGAACTGTTGTGAATAGGGTAATGATAGTGTCTAATTAATTAGTAAAATTGTTTAAGCCCTCACAAGTGCTTTGTTTATAAGAACAAGGATGCTATGTTGATGATAGGGTACTCATGTGATAAACAAATAATTAAGAATACTATGATTAATTCACCTTTTATTATTGTTAAATGGTGATTTAATTATTATTATTAATTAATAAATGGTGATCTAATTATTATTATTACTTAATTAATAATATTCCAGCAACATTTATATCCCTATCGTAACAATTGCAATATAAGTAAGATTTAAAATATTGATTTATAAATTAATATTGTGTGATTATTTCCATTTCAAAAGTTAGCCATAATAGGATAATCATTTTTGGAATGAACGTGATGTGATGGAAAATGGTTATTTAATTATTCAATGTTAATCTTGGAATTTAAACCTCAAGCTAAGTGGTCTCGACGGATAAGGTGGACCATTAAGACACATCATGTCCAAGTTGAAAAGGGGAAACTAATTATATAATATTTTATTAATTACATTAATAACATTAAAATATCAAGGATGGCGGATAGACTTGTATTTAATGAAGCTTGTCCCGAATGGATAACCTTTGGGTGATAATCCCCACCGTAATAAATACTTACGACCGTCAATCCAAAACCAACTAATTTTTCCATGAGAGTAATTAATTATACATTTTTATAAAGAACCGTGTATGAATGAACTGGTGATAGGAGTAAATGTTGAGGGGCTCGAGAGGGGGATTTTGGGGCGGTGGAGTAAGCCCAAGATATTCTCGAGGAAGGGAAATTATATAGAGGGGGAGAGCTTGGAGAAAGGGGAGGTTTTTTTTTTGGGAAGAAAAGAAGTTTTGAGAACAGAAGTTGGGAGAACAGAAAGTTTGGAGAACAGAAAGATTTTGAGAACGGAAGGAAACACTGCTCTCGGGATTATCAGATTGTGGGCTCGGGGGCTTGGAAATCCTTTGATTTCCAAGGGCCAGCAAGATAATAGCTGGTCGGTAGGGTGGACACTTCAGTTTGGCTGCCTAAGAGGTTATACAACCCGCTACAACTTACGGTTAGCATCAGCATCAGGTAATTTCCGTTATTTGACTATTATGCTAAAACTTACTGTAAACATGCATAACTTGCTATTTACTGATTTACTAAGTTGTGAAACCTATTCTTATGCTGGAACATGATTGTTGAAAAGAAAATAACGATATGTTTGTTTATTTTAAATTACGAATGTAAGGTTAGTGAAAACACAATAGTACACTAGATATTATTTAGGCACATAGTAATTCTTAGAAATTTACTTCCATAAACTGATAAAGCTTAAAACGTAGAAAATTAACCCTGAAATTTTACATAGTGCTCTGCTGTAAAAACCAGAGCACTACAATCCTCAATCTAATGGTGTTGTAGAATTATTCAATAAAACACTCACAAGAGGACTGACAAAAATATGCAACATGGAGAAGGACGACTGGGATGATAAAGTACCTGTTGTTCTCTAAGCATATAGAACAACGTACAAAAGAACGACAAGACAAACACCTTTTTCAATTGTCTATGGAAAAGAAGCAGTTGTCCCATTACATTTTTGACGACAAGCACCGACTATAGCAGCAATATTGCACATTGATGTCGAAGATCCACGACAAGAATGACTATTACAATTGTCGAAACTAGATGAAAGTTGACAGATGGAAATAGAAAATCAACAAGTCCAGAAACAACAACAAAAAGCTTGGCATGACAGAAACATAAAACAAAAGAATATGTCAGTTGGAGACTTGGCACTACTATATAATAGTTGTGTAAAAGGGAAACCTAAAAATTTGCACACAGAGTGGATGGGACCCTATATTTTAGAAATGATAAATCCCAACGGATTAGTCCGAATGAAAACGTTACAAGGTATTGTTTTCAAGAATGTGATAAATGGCGCTCGGCTTAAATAGTACAAGTGGCGAATATTCTCTAAAAAAAAACGGTTAGAAAGAACCGAATAAGATAAAGTACTATAAGAAATCAAGCAAACAGCAAGGCAGGTCAAAAGTAGAATGATGAGAGATTGGAAAAGTAAGGCTAGAAAAAGAAAAGAGAAAATCTTGATGCATAACTGTCGGTATTATAGACATCGACAAGAATGTCAATGAGTTGCTGAGGAAAACCAAACATGACAAAAACAATAGAGAACAGACCGACAAAACCCACCTAGAGAAGTCCGTCGACATGACACATCAAGCGAGGTGTCACGACATCATGATGGTAAAGAAGTAAAGGAAAAAAGTAGTCGCGACGCCATAATTAATGCACCTGACAGGGCGTCGATAGCCTGTTAGCTCAATTTAATACCTTCGTCAAATTAGCCATTATTACAACCCTCTACGTCCCGTTCACCCGTGCCGAGCAGCTCCACCATAAATCCTGAGCTCGAGGATTCTTGGCAACTATTTTTCTGAGAACTTGAATTCCAAGATATAGAGCTCCCTGACCCTATCGAAAGAAACCTTGCATTGTTGAATCCTGAATATTCTATGGCTCCAAGAAAAACCCAAGCCTCGACCAGGGCCGCTGCGACAACAGTCAAAGAATTGGAAAAAGAAAAATCCCCCTAGAAACAAGATTGCAAATCATCTGAAATGCTAAGCTCCTGGAAACATGTTGGAAGAGAGCTTGGAGAGAGATTGAATATTGGGGGAAAGAACGAGATGTCCGCTGGAGGGAGGAAGAATAGAGGCTGCAAACTGCTACAATTCTACATTATATGAAGGCACCTCTCTTGGAAAGTTTCGGAGGACTCAAAGGAATTATTGCATAGTTTATTGTTATCTGCTATCAAAACGGTGAGTTTTATTTTGACATTCCAATCGAAATTACTGGTGAACTTATCCATAAAATCACCAGTCTATCACATAAAGAAGATGTTGTACCGACAAGTTCAAATGTGGACTTGGTCGACGAATTTGTAGTTACCACTGCTGGAAGTAATTCACGAGGTCTGGTCGTGAGCCATATCAAATATGATAACTACAAAACTGCTGCTAAAATCATATCGCATGCACTTTCACGAGCAGGAAGAGGGCCCGAATTGAAAATTGACATGTTGGAAGTTGTTAAATTATGGCAATGTGCAGAAAATTCTAGAAATGGGAAGAATTCTTAGCCGACATAATCAAACATACATGCTACAAGTTCCAGGAGGAAGGACTAGCATCCGATATCCATCTGTAATTGTATGGATTTCCATGACCCACATCCATCCACGAGGAAATAAGGATTTTTCTCAAGAACGAAATGTCTTTATGGAGAATTTTTGCTGCTTTTCACAAGGAGGAAGTCGACATGGACCAATGATAGTTAAACTCTGGTTGGAAGCATGGTTCATAGAATTCAAAACAAAGGCGACCAGATGTAGAGAACCTCAAAAAATTTGACGGAGTTTACCTCCGACTGCACATATCCAACTATCTTTGGATCATACGACAATCTTGTATTTATAAGGAGCAGTAGGAAAAACAAAGTCCCTCGACTTATACCCTTAAATAGATGAAATTTTCATAGAGTTGGGACGATAGTCCAATGAAATATTGGTGATTCCATCTCAAGCAAGAAAAGTCGACTTCACTATTGTCGAGCCGTTGACGGATGCAAAAAAGGAAGAGGAGTATGAAAGTCGGTTATATGTGAACACTTTCACTTATCAGCCTAAACCAGTACTTGACCCCAATGTAATGGCACTCACAAATACTCCACATGAAGATTCAGTGGAAGTTGCAAAGCATTCAAACAACAGTATAGAATCCGACAATCCAGAGCATCTCTTGACAGATGAAAATATACAATGGGTAGCGGGTGAACTGCTTACATCACGACATAACAAGGTAGTATCGACACATGGGAAGGGGCAAAAAAAAGTAACCTTTCAGGATCCAAAGGAAGAAGACGAAATCGAGTTATATGATAGTGCCACTCAAATACTCGCAGATGTAGCCCAAAATAAGTTGCGAGTAGAGGAGCAGTTTAAGAAATTTTTGCAAACAGACCAGTGGAAGACTCCTGTTGGGCCCTGGAAATGCCCCTTTTTTACCACACTTATTATATCATTTTCCCTGTTATACCCTACTTTCATAAACTATATACATGCCTTTCTTCTAGATCAATCAACAATACTGACAAGGTACTTTTCATTATTGCTTCATTTATTTAATGCTTAAGATTGTTATGGTTATGAATTCTAGCCTTTGATTTATGCTAACTTGTGTTGATTTCATTAAGTCATGTTCAAAGCACAGGTGTATCAACTGCAATTCCTTGGGAAAGAATCACACGTGGTTCTAACTGTTACTCTTCATATTTAATTCCACATATTAAAAGGGACACCGCATCTTTCCACGTGAAGCTGTAACAGGACTTCGCTAAAACAAAGCATTGCTGCAACAGACAGGATGCCTCCCAATTGGTTAATCCGTAATTCCACTGACTTCTAGAGTAACAACATCCTTCATGTCCAATGACCTCATTCAATATGGCTATAATAGTTCAGTTGTAACTCCGCAGCATGAAGATTAGAGATGTTCATTGCTGCGCTAAATTAGTGGATCACGGATTGTATTTTTCATGTATAAATATGGGAAGGCTTTCAGAGTCTGGGGTTGGTTAATTATCATTTTTTACGGGCTGTAACAGAGAGCTGAGACTGTGGATTACCATATTTAATATAAAGAGCGGAGTTCTTCATATTTATGTGTCTTAATTTGTGGTAGTTCATGGTGTCTCTGTTAGAAGGCCAGGGCCCGCCTTCTCATAGAGATTGCCGATTTAAGTAGGTAGTTTAATTTATTTCCTGTTGTGTGGCGTGGAATTACATTAGGCGTTATTATTGTTAGCTGCAACAGAGAGTTTATAATTGCATTCTTTTTTAGTAGTCTATCATTGCATCCTGAATAGCTGCAACTGTGTGGTGTGTCAGTCGACTGTGTAGGATAGTTCAATTGATGCATGATGTGTTAGAATTAGCTATTACAACCAAGCTCAGCTTTAGTTCCTTTCAGTCATTTATGCTTGCTATGATTTCCAATATTTATCAATTTAGAGTTCAAGCTTATTTCTAGTTCTAGTTGTTGTTGTATCTTTATTGAATTCACTAGATTAGGCAGATTGTGATTGAGTTACAGTAGTTGTTGGATGAATCATTTTGGTAAAGATTGAATACTGTAGTTTGATACTTATAGGATTTAACTTCTTGCAAAAGTAATCTAGTTCATTTTTATTTTAAATCAGTAATTGCTGGGTTGATTTCTGTAGGAAGGTAATTGTACTTTGAATTCCTAGATGGATAAGTTAGATTAGCTTTAGTCATGGAATGAGGTTGGCTGATCAGATAGGTAGGATTGTTATCTCCATTTAATTAATAAACTACTTGAAATGTTTATGCATAGATTGTGCTTATTGCGATTGAAATAAAAGACTTCCCTAGGTTGACAATTTATATTGAGCATCCTGTGTGTTAGTTGTAATTAATTAGCATATAGTGTGACAAACATTTCCATGCTGTTGTCGGGGATAGTAATTGATAGACATAGTTATTAGTTCGTTTATTGATTTCATTTTGGTTTAATCATCTACAGCATGCATGAATACAAGAAAAAAAAATCGGGAACCCCCTTTGAACACTAACACTACAGGTTGAAGAGGTCGAGGTCCTAACACAAGTCTGGGAAGACAAACATTTATTGACGATATAATTTCTAAAGATGATTCTTCTACTAGACCACCGCAGATGTCTAGAGGAAGAGGAAATTATGTTCCTCCCAATCTTTAGAATTTAACATCAATGGTGGAGAACATAACGGGACCATCTACTCCCAACGCAGAAAAGAAACTTCCTGAAAAAAAGGGAAGTGTTGTGGGTGCACCAAATAGAGAGGAGATTTATCATATTAACGAGACCAGAGTTACTGACACTAGTACAAAATGAGAGATAAGTGACCAGGCGACCAAAAATTTTGGTCGCCACGACTTTTTCAAGCGATAAATGACCAAAATTGAGAAATTTTAAGTGAACTGACTAAAAATGACCAAGATAAATGACCAATTTGGTCACGGGATAAGAACTAAACTAAAAATGACCAATTTGGTCACGAGATAAGAACTAAACTAAAAATGACCACAAAAAAATTGGTCATTTATGTGGTCATTGTTAGTTGTGTCATTCAAACAGTGGAAAATTATAATTTTGATAATGAATTTGTAGAATTTAGTAATTTAGTAATCCATCTGCGGTGTTAAAATTTAGTAATTTGTAACATTAATAGTATACAACTTGGATTATTTTTCAATACATGTCTTCTAAGGGATCATTTCTTTGAGGCCATCGATATAAAGTTTCCTGAGGGTACATACATGGATTTTAGACCAAGGCTAAGAGCATTAGTGACTTTTGGGGATTTTATACCAAGGATAAGAGCATTTGTGACATTTGGGCTTATAGGGAGTGTTGTGAAATGTTGGTCAACTCTTTGGTATATTGCAACTATGAACTTACTAAAAGTTCCTTTTGGGATGTGTGGTGATCCACCTTACCCGCCATGTATGTGTTCTCCCTTCTAAGCGTTGAAGGGCTATATTTAACTTATCTGTTTTTATTATGTGCCTTGGACACCTAAAGCCTAGTTTGATTTTTCTTTGAAGCCAGATATACACTTCAGCTTCACCTCTAAAACCATATTATGAAATATTCATTTAAATGTTACATGAGATCTTACGATTGTCATTTCTTTCCAAAGCCTTTTTAGGTGATATCATTACCCCCAAAAACATCTAAGATGATGAATAAACTTCATTCCATTAAAGGGTTTTGACCTGAATATATATTGAAGGAGAAATATATATATATATATATATATATATATATATAACATTTTACTTTTCACTTTTATAACCAATTTTACAATGCACAATAAATTTTATTTTTATATAAAACTATTTGTACAATACATATTACATTTTAAAAGATTTCTTATATTATTTTCATTCTATAATGCACATTACATCTTAAAGAATTATTTAATTCTATAAAAATTAATTATTTTCACACTATATTTTTTATTTTAATTCTACAACACATTTTATATTTTAAAAATTAATAAAAAAATAAAATTGATTATATATATATATATATATGCCATGTTCTCCCCTTTAATTTATAAAAGGTCAAAACAACTTGGGCTAAAAAAATATTGTTTTTTTAATTTATAAAAGGTCAAAAAAACTTGGGGTAAAAGAATATTGTTTTTTTAATTTATAAAAGGTCAAAATTAAATTATTATATTAATAACATAATATTATCTTTGATATTAAACTCTTTTGAATTTAATTTTTGTGTTAATAATAAAATATTTTTAAAAATAAATGACAAAAAATGAAATATAAAATATAGAAAGAATATTATTCTTTTCTAATTTATAAAAGGAGAAAAAGAAAAACATAAAATGTCCCCCCTCCTTACTGAGCCCGCTACTTCCTTGCCTCACTGGCATATGAAAATGACCTAGGTTTTAGTTGAAATTTGACATTAAGAGATTTGATCTCACGAATTCGGGTTCACACAGGCCACCTGGAAATTTACATGAAGAATGCGCCGTGAATTACCTTCTCAGCTCTGTGTGGTCTGTCTTTTGTGGGTGTGGATTTTTCTTTTCTGTTGTTCAACAAGGTATGCTCTTTTTGCATTCAGATCTGGTATTTCTGATTGTTGGTTGCCTTGTTTGGATCTGCATAGATCTGTTTTGCTAATTGTGAATGTATTTCTGTCAATTACGAATAGATTGTGATCTTAGGGCTGATTGGGGATCTAGTCTAGTTGGTATTGAATTCTAATGAATTTGTTATGGATTATCAAATCGATCCCAAGGAAACATATATATGAAAAAAAAGTTGATAGGCTGAAATTAGGCACCTGCGGTGGAAAATAAAATTTCTTAGGAATCGGTATGGGTTCCAATCCTTTGGTCTTATAAGGGTTTTGATCTCCACTACTCCATTCTACTTGTTAATTCCTACTACCTTACCTTATTAATTTTTCTGCTGGGTATCACGGATTATCTTATGGTTCGACTAGAGTCCTTATGATATGAACGATTCAGACATTTGGACCCCCATTCCATTGCTACGAATAAACAGAACTACCACCTTTCACTTCATTCCTGCCTCCCAACTAGCCTTTCTTGGATGCAATAACCCTACCCACCTTTCAGGTTTATGCCTGTTGCTACCAACGTATGGGAGACACAATTAACCCCCTACTTCGGCGGTTCCATCCAACCTCTACCCACCTGAATCACTAGATCCGTTGTACCTAGACCACTTTACTTAGCGGATGAAGGGCGTCCAGGCCAAAGGCTATGGAAATTAGAAAATGAATTGAGCGATTTTCCTATACAACAAGGTTTTACGCTTCACACCTTTACTTTTGGATGAAGGTGCCCAGGCCACAGGCAGAAAGAAAATTACGAACGAATCACCTTTCCTATTTAAAAATTGAGTTCTCGATCTGGATGGATGGGCGGACATAGTTGGACCCCTGAAACAAAGGTTTTTATTTATAAAATGTGCCTCACCATATGAATAGTGAGCGGGTTTCATTTTAAGCAGGCTTTTTCATTGACAGGACCAATTTCTCTTTACCTTTAACTGCTCTGCCCTCACCAAACACTACTCCATTCTACTTGTTAATTGATAGAAGATAAAATTATAGTGTGAATACTTATTTCAGCACTAAAAATTTGGGGATGGGTGGTGTGTGGGAGAAAACACTCCTCTTTCCTCAAGCATAAATGGCCATATGTCTAATATTGTAATTAAGAATGTTGGTACTTCAATCTCCATTAAAAAGAAGTTGTGGATCCTCTTTCAATCTGTCCCATATTCAAACAAGATATAGCAAGCTCCGAAACCAGCCCCTACCACAGGTCTTGATAGATGTTCTTCATAACATTGTCTGCCACCAAAGGATCTCATATCCAGAAACTTATTAGAACTGTGGTACTTATCATCCATACATAATTGACTTGGGTTCCGTCCAACAATAAGATGATAAACACTTGGCGAGATACTATTATGGGAAAGCCCTCCATTTTTAATGACACTCATCTCCAGCTGCTTAGAGATTGGATGGTTAATCATGGAATGGTCTATCCTCAATGATATCCCAATCTGGTCAACAAAGGAAAGATGGGAAGGTTGGACTTGTTAGCATCCAGCCCCCTCATCTACAACACTTTCTCCCTTCATTTTTTTTATTCTCTTTCAAGCTGTGCCCCAAGTGATTCTTCAACTTTGGATTGCATAGGTTGGGGATGAACTAGGTATACAGTGAAACAAGGATACCCGGTAGAATTATAAGCATCTCCTCTACCTAAACATGCATGCATCTATAAA
Organism: Larix kaempferi; assembly: GCA_027924585.1. Taxonomy (NCBI): domain Eukaryota; kingdom Viridiplantae; phylum Streptophyta; class Pinopsida; order Pinales; family Pinaceae; genus Larix; species Larix kaempferi. The sequence goes on along the minus strand of BSBM01000204.1, from coordinate 1,448,002 downwards.
TATGTTTGGCATAACGAGAGTCTCCCCAAGGTAAACACCTTATGCTGGGAAATGGTGCATGAGAAGCTTCTTACTGTGAAAAACCTTTTTAAAAGAGGCATCTAGGGCCCATCCAAATGTGCTTTGTGTTAAGAAGATCTTTAAAATAACTGGCACCTTCTATTTTATTTTCCTTATACTAAATTTGTTTGGCATTGGACCTTCATCGAATTGTGGGATAGACTATCAATTCCATCTAATCGACATGATCTGTTCACCCATTGGCGTTCTCTATATGTTGGATCCTCCAATAGGCCGGTGTTAAAACATGTATGGCAAGTGATATTGTAGTTTCTCTGTTGCAAAATCTAGCTAGCCCACAAATGAGCCATCTTACAACAGTATCTATAGCATCCTAGAACAATTGCAACTAGGGAAGGAAGCCTAATGTTAAAATGTATAAAGATAAGAGGATTAAAAGATCACAATATTAAAGAACTTTACTGGAAGGATAAGTAGTGGGTTCAAGATGTCCATTTAAGGGATCTTTGGAAGTCCAAAGCAGCGATCACCAAGCTAAGGCAATATCAATATTGGAAAATATGAACGAAGAAGAGTATTTAAAAGAATGGAATAAGAACAAGTAGAAGCACATTCTATTTTTCGATGGAGCTACAAAAGGTAATCCTGTGGCAGTAGGTGTGGGGGGGTCATCATTTATCCTAAGGAACACAAAAAATAGCTTTCGAATGGGATCTGGGTATAGCTTCTGCTATTGTGATAAAGTTTCATCTGATTATATTGTGATGTTGTTTCTTTCTGTCTTCTTATGTGACTGCTAATGTCTGTCTTTATGCTTTGGCCTTTGATATCATTTGTTTGTTTATTTGGGATTTCTATCTATGCTCATATCACAGATTTCATAGTCCTTGGATTTCATACAGAGTTATCGTGAGTCTGGAAAATCAGTCTTAACAGATGTTGATAGAACTACAGATAACCTTTTAAAGAGGTATAACAAACTTAGCAAATTTACCTTGACATGCACATTTGGTGTGTCCATAGAGGTGCTCTAGCTTGAGCTTTGTGCATAATCATAGTATTCCCATGTTTGTTTTTAGTTTTGCATATTCTTAATAATTTAAATTTGTCAACCATGTACCCTTAATAAACTCATCTGTCATACACAAAGAAATTTTAAATCATCAATATGCAAAGAAATTAATCCTCATGCTTAGCATTTTGCTAAAAGCTTCTTAGATACATACCTTTATGCATCTACCTGTTTTTCCAGTTTACCATGATGGGTGGAGGTTAAAAGTTTCCATGCTTAGCTGATATTCATTACATAATGGTTTTTTGTCTCTTTTTCAGTCTTGGGTTTGCTATGCAATACTAAATGACAAAACACTTGAAACTGTTATACTATTTATTTTCCTTATAATTATTTTCTTAAATTAACATTGTTTCATCCCCTCTATCATCTTAACTTTTTCTTTGTATTTTGTAGTTTCCTATTTTTTTTGTCCCTTGGTATTTGTTGGAGCAACCAGCAATGGAGGTTCAGCAGTTGCAGTTCAATTTTTGGATTTTTTTCTCAAATGCTCTTTGTGCATTGACACTAAACTTCTCCATTTTTCTTGTAATTGGGAGAAATAGAGCCGTCACTGTTAGAGTGGATGGTGTTCTAAAGGATTGGATATTGATTGCGCTTTCAATAGTAGTATTTCTAGAGTCAGCAAAGGATATGCTATTAGTAATATACATGCTTTTGTCGTACAAATGTATATGATTCTATTTCAAAATGTAATGTTGTCTGAATGTGTGCATTATGCTGGAAAACTGTTGTTTGGATGCAGCTCTTTGTGGTGTGGTAATGATAACTACTTGAAGGTGAAGGATGGGTGGGCCACGAATCAATTTCCATTGATGATGCTACAGAAAAGTTAAAAGCATCAATCAAGGTATGCTTTTATGTGTATTTGAATTTTGTAGAGCTCATGCTAATTTTAAAATATGGTACAATATGTGGATGTAGGGTCTCTATATATATTTTTTGAGATTGTTTTCCCTTTTGTTGTTTCTCTGTCTGAATGGTGATTCGATTCCAGAGTTGATGATAAACTCGAGCTATACGATTTAGTATTTAATTCAAGGAATCATGTCCATTAGTTTCAAGTTCCATCACAATGGATTATTATAACAGCCTGCATACTGAAATATCATGATATCTCCCGTTGGTATGAATGCGATGACCTCCTATCCTGATTCCCTGATCAGATAGTGTGTTTATGGATCCTCTTATTCTCACAATAATGATTTTTCGAGGAAAGGGTCTGCAAAGGAGTTCGAAATGGAATTCATCCCTACCTAGCAACATCGACCGAATTCTGGGATTCCGACCTAATTGATTAGGTAAGATGCAAAATAAAAAGTCCAAATCAGAGAAAATAAAAAGTCAAAACTTAAAAAGAAAAACATACTTTAACAAAAAGAGATTACAAATATTTATTTATATATATTAACATGTATCAATTAGTAACAATCATATTATCCAGATCCATCAACATAAATTTCACTAATTTTATAGAAAAAAACATACTTCAATACCCAAAGGAATTTGAATTATGAAACAGGCTGCCACCTATTTCCTGTGAAATTTTAGCAAATATAGAATTTGGAATAAAACAAATTGCTGCACACAGGTTGGAATTTCTTAGCTTCAAAACAAATCGCTGCACACAGGTTGGAATTTCCCAGCTTCATTGTTGTTTGTCAAATCAAATGCTGCACACAGGTTGGAATTTCCCAGATTCATTATTGTTTGTCAAATCAAATGCTGCACACAGGTTGGAATTCCAAAGGCTGCCCCTTATTTCCTATGAAAATTTTGCAAATATAGAATTTGGAATAAAACAAATCACTGCACACAGGTTGGAATTTCTGAGCTTCAAAACAAATCGTTGCGCACATGTTGGAATTTCTCAGCTTCATTGTTGTTTGTCAAATCAAATGTTGCACACAGGTTGGAATTTCCCAGCTTCATTGCGGTTTGTCAAATCAAATGCTGCACACAGGTTGGAATTCCAAAGGATGCCACCTATTTCCTATGAAAATTTTGCATATATAGAATCTGGAATAAAACAAATCGTTTCATTCTACTGATATCTGGACCAGTAGTTGTAAATGCAACTTTGTTGCCACTACCACCCTTCGAATAACAATCTTTGAAACCCTAACTAGAGTCTAGCAGTGCCATCTGGAGTCCTTTCCCTTGCCAAAGTGTTAGGATGGTTGTTATTACCCAGATCTGAGATTTTTAGCCACCTTTTCTAAAGTGGCTAAAGTCTCTGCTACCAATGGTTTGGACCCCAAGGGTGAGTCTGCAGTAGATCCAAATAGAACCCAAGGGTGAGTTCATGACTCCATAGTAGAACCAAATATTTGATTTACTTGAATCCCCTTTGGCATACAAAGAAGTCCACATGGATTGTCCTTTGTACAAATCTGCAGTAAAGCTAAGCAACTACTCCGTCATACTGCTAGACGATTCTTGAGCAACCCTACCTTCAATACCCTAGTTCTTCTCATCTTCATCCACCTACTCTTTTCCATGTCTTGCTTTAAGAAAAAAGTCTTTCACCCCCAGTTTCTTAGCTTGAAATCCCTTTTCTGTAGGCTTTATTTTTTCATTAGTGTTGGGCAATCACTCTATTTTCTGTTGAATCTACTCTTGATGATGGTTTCCATTTACACCATGTGTTGATTACATTACTCATGTTTGTAGATGTCGTGGCCATCTTAGCATACTTCCCCAGGGATTTATAAAGGCAATTCAATTCCCACACTAGTTTATGTCACTGTATACAGCTGGTGGTGAACTTTAGTGAAGATAAGGTTATGATCTTTAATACGTCTAAGAGTACTCCTTCAGATTTTTATTTGTTCCTCAAAGTAAGGAGGTCTGTCTAGCATATCTTTGCTGAAAAATGCTCATATAACCCCAGGTGGAAGAGACATGTTACATGTATAATGCCAATAAACCAAAATGAAAGAAAAAATAGCGCCCACTCTCTAGTCTTCAAAAAAGAGATGACCATAACATAAAAAATAAACTAACATAGATCTATTTTGAACCGATATCTTTATGTCATGAGAGGCTTGTTCCATGTGGTTCTTAACTTCTTTCTTATCCCTCTTAGTGCTCAAGAGTTCTTGGTTTAAGATGGATATACGCTAGAGGATATCCTTGAGGTGTAACGCATAGGGGATTAATTAAAGGCAATAGGTGACACTTATTAGAGAGTCCAAACTACCTTCTGTTCATCCAGCTATAAAGCTCTCCAAATTCAGGAGAGGCCTGGTAATTTTGAAATATTTTGAGTAGCAAAAGTTAAATAGCAAACAAAATGAAAGGCGAAAAAAATTCATAGACAAGCAACTTTGAATAAGGTATTGTTTATAAATTGAAAACCTTGCAGCTTTGTTTGGATATAATTACAAAAAATATTCTTGACAACCTATATGCTTGACAACCTGTATTCCCCAATTATTAACAACCTATATTCTGAATAGTGATTAAATACCCTTGGCAACTGGAACATGATTGGAGGTTGCAGAAAATGTGATAGACAGTGGAACTGAGTGGGAAGCTATGGATCAAATTATTTTCATAATCAGTAATGTTTGAACTCTGAAGAGATAAACCCCAACATCGCCTTTTTGTAGAAACATTTTTTAGGCAGTTCTGTGCAAGAACAAACATGCACATAGGCCTTCTTAGAAAAACAAAGATACATGATATATATATCATTTAAATAGAGTAGAAAGCTAACTGGAAGCCCTCATTATCAGGTGCAAGTACAGGGGGTGACGATTTATGTGGTCCATTTCATTTTACTAGTTTCAATCTCACTTTTTCACCTTTGTGACCCTCACCTAATGCAATTAGTGCTAAGTGGACTATTTAAGCTAATGAGAAATTGGTCATTATCACTAATGCTCAAGGGAGATGAATCATGCTTGAATGACTCAATACACTATCCAGTTAATCTCGAAGGAAAATTAATTGAAGCGAGAGTAGCGAGGTGCTCTACAGCTTAGTATGGGGGAGATGTTGTCACGTTAATAACGTTATTCTACCAAAAATTAAAATTAAAATTAAAAAAATTCAGCACACAGGTTGGAATTTCCCACCTTCATTGTTGTTTTTCAAATCAAATTTTGATTATTCAATGATTTTGGATGCTTGACGGTGGATAATTCCATCTCAATCATTTCGCTTGGTTCAGGTCACATCTCCGTGCATTGAGAACTCTTATATTTAAGACAATTTTTCTCAATGAAAACAATCGCTGCCTTCGTACATAATAGTATAGTGTTTAGTTACAAGTTTATATATATATATATATATATATATATATATATATATATACAGTTTTTTTTATATTCATAAAGTGAATAAAAAAACTACATAAAACATTCTTATTCTATGACTTATCCCATAGATAATAATAAGTTGTACATTGTCCTCTTGATCCTATAACAACAAACCTGAATACTGATAAGATATTTAAAATTTTGACATGGTTAAATTGATAAGATATTTAAAATTTTACGTGATTCCTATTGTCTTCCTTGAAAACAACAACAAAATAGATAAGGTAGAATAAAAACGATTTGAAGGGTTTGTGATCATCCAATTGTATAGTTAAATTGGTCTTCAAAGTTATATTTTAAAGTGAAGTGTGTTAACACCCAAAAAGTGCTCACTACCTCATCTCCCTCATTACATGACTCATTTGTCCATATTTCCTACCATATTTGCCTCCAAAACCTTAAAAAGCCATTAAAAAGCCTCCAAAAGGCCAAAACCCCCCCTTTTCCCCCCAAAATAATGTAAATTCCTCCAAAAATAGCAAAAACCCTCTAAAAAGGGAATAAAAAATACAAAAAAGAGGAAAAAGAGGGAAAAGAGGGAAAAAAGGAAGCAAAAATCCTATACAGCTGACCTAAACCATATGGTGCCCAAAACCATGGGTCAGCACTCCACCACTAAAAACCTATAAATAGGTGATGGAGGCTCCCCATTTTACATCCACAATCATCCCTATCCTTACGCTGCCGAAAATTCCCTTGAAACCCTAGCTCTCCATTTGGAGCTAATTCTTGAGAACCCTTTTGGCCGCATTTCCAAAACATATTTGGAAGAAGGAGAAAGAACAACACTGAAGCTTGGAAGCAACCCTCTTGGACTGCTGCAGGGGCTCCACCAACCTCTACATCTGAGGTAATTTTTAATACAAAAAGAGAGATCTTCACCATATTTTCATGTTTTGTTATTTATGTCAATGCTCATGTTAGTTTAATTTTATTTTACTGTACTGTCATATTTTACTGTTTTACTGAAGTGCTACTAAGGAGTCCCTTCTCCTTAGTAGGTGCTCATTTGCACATGTTAGGGTGAAAACCCTAGCTATAAAGTGGTTGAAATTGCATATAAGATTAAAATAATTATATATTTTAATAAAAATATTTATAATTAAAATAATGAATTAAGATTAATGTTTTATACAGTTTTTATATATTTAAAAAAACTTTATTATTATAATAGGTACAAAATAATATTATAAAATTTATAGTAGTTAAATATTTTTAAAAAACTTTATTATAATTATGGGTACAAAATAATATTATAAAATTTATAAATATTTTTGAAAACCATAAATTATTAATAAATTATTTGTAATTTTTATTCTAATTCAAAATACCTAAGTGAAAGAGAACAAAATTAAACATATTTAAATCAACCACTGACTTTAAGAAGAGTACACCCTCTCCCTTTCCCTAAAAATTGGTTTCCCTAAAAATTGGTATGTGCTACTATTAGTTATAGCAAAATAACCCTTTTAAACTCGTATGGGCTATTCTTTGTACCAAAATAACTCTTTACTATATTTGTACCAAAATAACTCTACTATATTTGCACCAAAACCTTGTCTAAATCTCTTTGTGGAAAGGTTTATTAGGTAATTTTCTATCGACTTTACCTTTTTTGATCTCCTTTGAAACTGTTGGGATATGAGACACATATTTTTTCTATTAGTTTCATTGACTTTCTCCAAGAACCAAGTTATAGAGATAATATAAAGAGAATTTAGACAATGTATCTTCCAACAACTATATCAATTGGGACCGAGTAGTTTCATTGACTTTCTCCTTTGCAACTCTTAACACTTCTCTTTTGTGTAAGGCCATATTGAAAACAACTCTGCTAAACGTTGATCATTTGGTCAAGTTGGGGCCATTTTAACTATTAGCTTTCCTCTTATGTTATTTTCTTATATTTTAGATGGTATTTTTGTGAATTGAAACTCAAGCATATAGTTATTATAAGAGTACATGGATATACACATCATGTATCAAGACAAAAAAAAATTTGTTGTTGTTCATGTGCCTGTAGAACTTAGGGAAAGATATTTTCAAGGAGAATCTGTTCTTAATGTCATGCCATCCCCTTCATCAATTTTTGTTTATAGTATTCTGACCTTTGTCAATATGGTGTTAACTATTGGAAATTTTATTCTCATATCAATCCATAAGGAATTCTTTTATCACATGACCATTAATGACCAAATATATTATCAAATTAATTACCAAATATACGACTAAATATATGACCACAATATAAGCTATAAATGACCAAGCTAAATATGACCACATTTTTGGTCACGTGATATATGGCCACTAATTTGCTACAAGTGGTCATTTATATGTGGATTTTGGTCATTTTTTTGGTCACTTATCTCTCATTTTGTACTAGTGTGAGGAAGTGTGGTTGGATACTTGCAGAGAAGCAGAGGAAGAGAGAAGGCGAGAAGAAGAAAGGAGGGAAGAAGAAGAAGCAAAAGCAGAGGAAGAACAAATAAAGAAGTCCATTGAATTTTGGAACAACATGGCTAATAGAGAACATGAAGGAGAGAATGAACATTAAGAGAACCAGAAAGAGGAAGTGGAAGATAATCATCCTAGTGACACTGTGGTCACATTAGAATTCCCTATCCTCCAGACACCTGGAGAAACTCCTATGAAAATATATCACCATCAGTTCTCCCGGATTTCCATGGTAAGTCTTATGAAGATCCTGATGAATTTCTTTTTGAGTTTGACATCCTCTGTCGCAGTTATGACTATACCTCCAGTGCTCAGAAGCTGAAACTATTCCCAGCCACCTTGAAAGGAAATGCTCTACGCTAGTTCACGAGTCTAGGTCGTGAGACCATTACTGCTTGGGATCAAATGAAACAAACCTTTCTTTCTAAATATCAATAATATTGTCGAACCAGAGATAGAAAGGAAGAGTTGTTTAAAATGGTTCAGAAGGAAGAGGAGAGCTTGGAAGATTTTGTGGAAATATTGTTGTATAATTTACAAAGGTCTGGCCACATGACAATTGAAAAAGATGTACTCAAGATTATCTTGCAATGAGGAATTAGATAATATTGCCTTGATATGTTGAATTTGTTAGGGAAAGGGGATATCTCGAAGGAACCTTTTGAGAATATCATTGAATTATGTCGAAGGTACTCAAGGGGATCCTCTAGAACTAACAAACGGGACAAGGATCGAGATCAGGGTGTATTCACTAGGACACAGAAGTAATCTAGTGGAGGAGCCACTCGAGTAGAAATAGGAAACTTACTAGAGAATTTTAAAACATATATGATGAGCTCCATTTCCTCAGAGTTAGATGTTTTGAAAGGAAAACAGAGGCAAGTAGTAGAAGATCTTACACTCAGTGTATTCTATCCTAAATGTAGGAAAAAGCACCCACTGAAAGAATGCCCGCTGGACAAGGCAGAGATATGTAGGATATGTGAATTGGAGCATGACACCAAGGAATGTCCTTCATTACCCAAATTCAAAGCAGTTCTGCAGGCATCCACTTCAGAGGTGGAACAAGCTTACTTTATTGCACAGAAGAAACCTTGGCAGCCTCGCAATCAAGGTATGAATCCAGATCCATCAATTTTCTTGAATAATATGAATGGTATGAATAATATGAAGATACAATTTCCTTCACATTATTCTAATAACTAGTGGCATCCATCTCAGAACCTAATGCAAAATCCTAACTCTTGGACACCATGGTCACAACAGTCGAACCATCAAGCTCACTGGAATTCCAACTCGAGAAATTCTTACCAAGGAAATAACTTTTCCCATCACCAGAATCAATATCAATAGTACCCTCCTCAACAATATCCTCACCAACCATATCAGCAACCACAGGTGCAATTCCAAAACAATGCCGCACCTATGAATGCACCACTTCAACCACAACTACCTGCACAACCTAACCCAAACCCGATTAATAAAGCAGTTCATCAGTTTGAGACTACCAACATGCCTGCGTATTCCATATCCCAAATTCCCTGCATTGATATACAATTACGATCAGGGAGGGTAGTGGAACCCATCATCACTGAGGATGTTCCATCCCCAGTGACTGAAAATGGAGTGAATCAGCACTTTGAGAATATGGTTAAATCAACAATCCCCATCATTGAGGATCTGAAATTCCTACCGAAACAATAGCTGAAACTCAAGAAGTAACACACGATGAAGCACAACCTACACAATTGATAAGAGAACTGCCATATCCTGAACGATTGGCCCAAGAGAAAACAGTGGAACAACCTCGATTCAATCTCTTAGGAGAATTGAAGAATTTGTACCATGTAGTTCGACCTTTGCAGCACTCGACTGGTGTGCTTCTGCGAACATCGTCACAGTCATCAACTCATCACTCACTGTGGACATCTGAGTCCGCAGTGCCCCATTAGAAACACCTCAGGTGAGACCTCATCCTGCTCGCAGGCTGTTGCTGAAAGGGCCGGTGCGAAGGGGTTTTGTTGGTTTAAGATAACCACGTAGAACCTGGGTCTTCATAAAACCTCTGGTCAACATTTGATATCCAACAAATGGTTCCGTTGCTATGCTAGAATCCATGATGAGTTCCAGCCGTGATGAGTGATGAAAAGTCTGAGGTCCCGGAAAGTACATTGAACTGGCATCCTGAGAAGACAGAAATCCAGGTTTGGTGGGATAAGACCATAAGAGACTTCAAAAGACAAGAGAACAGACATCCGCATCTATGCAACACATAGTGGTCGGATAGATATTTGTTGGACGACATTCACGAGATTTTCTGGGCTACATTTTTTAACGAGCTGCACACATGGATCTCTCAGCTCGCAGAAAAGAAAACCTGTTTTCAAGGAGGCGTTCCTACAGAGTGGAATCCTGAGCTCATAGCGCATCTCAAAGCGATAGACAGTCCATTGACGCGCGTAGTTGATTTTTGGGTAGATCATATGCTAGAAGGCTTTGTAACAGAATTTGCTATAGACACACTCAAATCCTACAACCAAGCAGAAGCACATTTTTTTGGAGGTTCCCAAGGTAAGTTCTTGAACAATCTCAGTCTATACATTAAGATGCTCTTAGCTGAGAAATTTGTTTTAAGAATGCAGTAATCTTGTTAAGTTGTCATGGTAAATAGCATTTATAGCGATTCCGACGAAGATACTCTCAACTTAAGGAGTGGGAAGAGATACAAGTTCAATAAGAACCCTGGAGGCTCTGGACTCCACGTAGAAAATGAGATTCCTTCTGATATTGAAAATGAAGCCACACCCCCATTTACTCCTCAGAATACTCCACTTGCAAAGCCCACGCAACCTAGTACATCTACCCCTATACACCCATTTGTTTTTACTGCGCAGAGTCATGTACAACAACCTAGCACCCCTCAGGGTACACCTCAAGGTGCCCCTTCGAGTGCTATACCTCCCCCTAGAGCCATGGCCCATACGGATATGAAGCTACCTATATTCAAAGGGACGGGTCTAGAAGACCCTGACCAGCATTGGTTCCTTTGCGAAGCTGTCTGGAGTGTCAGATAGATCCGAGATGATGATGAGAAGAAAGCCCAGCTTGTTACTACATTCAAAGACAGAGCACTACTCTGGTTCATGAAGTATTCTACCATGCAGCCCAGGACCTTGGCAGAGATGAAAGTTGCGCTGATAGCAGAGTTTAAGAAACCAAAGTCTGAGTCTCAGTGCATAATTGAGCTGAAGGAAATCAAGCAGAGGCTGATAGAATCAGTCTGGGAATTCGAACAGAAGTTCAAGACACTCTTCGACCAAGTGAGCTCTGTCATAGCACCCGAACAACATAAAGAATGGTTCATTGATGCGCTGTTGCCGCACATCAGGTTACCATTAATGCAGTAGAAGGTTACATCCCAGGAAGAGGCCTTGGAAATCACAATAAAGTTGGAGGCTTCGCCTATTGGTGAGTCTAGTTCTAGGATGATGCAAATTCAGAACCAGCTTACCACCCTGACACTAGAGCTACAGAGCATGAAGAAAGGAAAAGAGCAGCGATATGAACCTCGTCACGATATATGGTGCACAAGTTGCAAAGGGGAGGGTCATGACCAGGAGCATTGTCCCCTATACCGTGACTACCTCGGCAGTGGTGTGCCTAACCCCATCAATCAGAACCAAGCACCCTGGGGTGAAATCTGCAGAACTACTGGTCATAGACCTGAAGATTGTTACCTGATACAGAAATATGTGAAGACACCTAAGAATCAATATTGCAACTTCTGCAAATCAGTTGGACATGATGAGTCCAACTTTCGTGCCTATGAACTAATGAATGAAAGAAAGCACGATATGGATTCAATGAGAGGCACTGGCTTATACAGAGTGCAAGAGGATAACCATCCAAAGCAGGAAAACATGCACTATGATCAATCTACCTACAGAGGCCGTGGTGGTGGATGCCACAGTAGAGGAAGAAATGCCGGCTCGACACAAGGAAGAGGCTACGACGAGGTCATCTGCTATAACTGTGGCCAGCCAGGTCATGTATCTAGAGACTGTGTAAACCCCTGCACCACCTGTAATTATTGTAAATCATTTGAGCATGTTATAGAATATTTCCCGGTGCTAGAGGTAGAGATACAGAAAAGAAGAGGAACAGATGCGCTAGCCCGAACATCCAATGGATCGCAATAGAGAACAGACTTGCGGATCCTAGCATTAAAGTAGTCACACGTAGTGGCATGGTGATAGGCCGTGATAGGGGAGCAGAGGCTTCCACTTCAGGAGAGGCTCATGTGAAGCAGGGCCCTCTTGAAATAATATGGGTAAGAAAAGCCCCAGGAAGGACGCCTGCTCTGGATTTGAAGAAGAACAAAGAAGCTTTTGTTGATGCGTGGGATACCTTCAGAGAACCAGCACCTAAATCACCTAGGATCCCGCTGTGCAGTGAATTACCATGTGTTGAAGACACACTTGCTGCTTATGATAAGACAAGACACACAACAGATGTTAGCACCTCTGTTGCGCAGTTCCTAAGGAGCTGCATGAAGCTGCTGAAAAATGAAAACGCGATAGCAGAGCTGGAGAAGCTCATAAATCTATACGAACCACAGACAGAAGCATAAAATTCTGATGGTGCACTACATCATATAAAGAAACAGAAGAGGATGGGCCGTGAAATAAGGCTCACTGCGTAGATAGGAGACTTTGAGATGGATGATGTTATCCTTGATCTAGGATCAAAAGTAAATGTCTTGACCAAGAAGACATGGCAGAAGATGGGTCGACCAAAGCTGTCGTGGTCACCTATCCAGCTGAGAATGGCCAGCCAAGATAAATTTATCCCATTCGGCCGCTTAGCCAATGTTGTGGTTGATATTCACGGAGTACAAACCCATGCGGACTTTGAAGTCATCGAGATTGTTGACGATAGCCAACCCTTTCCTGCGTTGTTAGGAATTGACTGGGCTATTGACAATTTAGCCATTATAAATTTGAAAACAAAGAAGATGATATTCAAAGGGAAGCATCTACGGGTGATCGCACCATTGGATCCTGCAGATGGGGACAGATATAGCGAGCTAATTCAGGAGGAATCTAAGGCCCAAGATTTGGACCGACTGTACCAGATGACTGCGAACCAGGAGGATTACATCAATCCTACCACGGACGTTGTACTCAGTTGGAGATGCGATAGCTCCTGCATGTCTGACTCCGACGCTGGACTAGAAAATTGGCAGAATCGCATGCACAAAGTATCAGCTAGAAGGTGCGCGTAGGTCACGAAATCACTACGCTAGATTGGAAAGGAGGTAAGTCCAATCCCTACATTTGATGGTTCTGCTAACGTTTATACTTTTATTCAAGACTATACTGTAGCAATTCCAGAAGAGCACAGATTACCAGCATTGGATATGGCACTCCGTGGCATACCCGCCAGATGGTTGGCTTCGCACAAGCAGATATTGATCACTTGGGATCAATGCAGAACTAAGATGCAGATTCGATTCGCAGAAAAGGTTACCTTACCCTTTGACAATTTCAACGGGCAGACAGATCCTAGGCAGCATTTGGAATTTTGTTTGCAGGCATGGGAAGAAAGACCACCTGAAGAGTGGGTGCACTTGTTCGTGCATACTTTAGAAGAGGATATTCCAAAGAGATGGTATCTAGACCTGGAGTTACGTAGGGAAACCTCAGATTGGGAAACGTTAACTGTGAACTTCCAGAGAGATTTCAACTTCGAAGATGAGAACCCTTTGATACATGAGGCACTGCATATAATCAAGGAATGTATATTCAAAGAAGATTGTCCTCGCGAAGATATGTCATGGGAAGAATTATTCGGCAAGGATGACAATCCTGCGAACACATATTCAGAATGGAAAGAACATGAACAACTTCCAATAGACTGTTATAACTCAGCTAAGGATGATGAGCATGGAAGAGAAGAAGATGAAGATGACCCGCGCAATATCAATATACTAGAGTCAAAAGGCACGCGCGATATAGAAGGACTTCCATTGGAAATCCCGGACAGGAGCGGACCGGTTAAGACACAGAAGGTAAACATTGGCACGAGTGAAGAGCCAAAGTTTGCATCTATTGGAGACTACTGGGATGATCAGACTGTCGCGGAGATTGCAGACACTCTGCATGAATATCACGAACTATTTCCGACCAAGTTTACAGAGATGAAAGGAATATTGGGTGACTTAGGAGTCATGAAAATCCCTTTGAAGCCAGGCGCTAAGCCTGTGAAGCAGCGACCATATAGACTGAATCCACGATATAAAGAGAGAGTCCACGTAGAGTTGGAAAAAATGTTAGAGGCAAGGATCATCGAACCTGTCAAGGAATCTGAATGGATCAGTCTTATGGTTGTTCAATACAAGAAAGCAAAGGGTGAGATCAGGATATGTGTCAACCTCAGAAAACTTAATGATGCATCAATGCACGACCCATTCCCTACCCCTTTTACGGATGAAGTACTTGACAATGTTGGATGGAATGAGGCCTACTCTTTTACCGATGGTTTCTTCGGTTATCATCAGATCAGAATTGATCCCGCGGACAGGCATAAGATGACATTTTCTACAGAATGGGGGTCGTTCCAGTATATAGTCATGCCATTTGGTCTGAAGAACACACCTGCCATCTTATCCATATTTGTCGTCGCGGCATTCAAAGATTTCATGCATGATGCTTGAAAAGTGTAGACAGCATCAAATCTCGCTGGATCAGAAGAACTCCATCTTCTGTGTTCCATATGGAATCTTACTAGGACATATTGTCTGTAAGCAGGGCTTGATGGTGGACCCTGGGAAGATTACCATTATTGTGAATTTACCTACACCAACTTCAGTTAAGATGTTGCGCTCTACCTTGGGTCATACAGGTTATTATAGGAAGTTCATTAAGGGTTATGCGCAGATAACCGCAACAATGTAGAAGCTACTGAAGAAGGACGTACCGTTCGTTTGGAACGAAGAATGCGAACAAGGTTTTGGCACCCTTAAGGAAAAGATGGTTACTGCGTCGATCCTAGTCTTTCCAGACTGGAAAAAACCATTTCATGTTCATGTGGACGCATCATGCATTTCCCTGGGCATTGTCTTAGCTCAGCCAGGAGAATGTTGATGTATATGTAACTTCGGAATGTATTTCATATATATTTATTGTACCCTTATTAGAGATGTGTTATTCCTCTATAAGGAAGTGTCGTCATGTGTATTGACAAGTGTCGCAAGTGTGTGTACTTGGCGAAGGGTTATTAGACCACCCTATTAGGGGTCGGACATGTGGGTCAAAGGGTTATTAGACCACCCTAGTCGGGGTCGGCCCAGTCAGCATTATGTTAAGTGGTTAAGTTGAGGCCGACCTAGTTGAGTAAAGGTCAAGTTAAGTTAGTGTATAAATAAAGAGTGTGTCTCTCTCATTTTACACATTCTATTCTCTCACTCACACTTTGGAGAGTGGCGCACTTGTGGAGGAGGAGGCTCTGCTGCTAGGAGAAGACTATCTCTTGTATTCTGGTTGTATCATTGCTCTATCTATCTCTGAGGAAGTTATTGGGGTTTTTCACCTTTATGGTTTTCCCTAAGTAAACTCTGTGTCTCTTCTGTGCTTGCATTATTGTGTCCATGATTGATATGATGTAGATTTGTTGTACATGTTGTTCTCTTAGTTAAGATCCTAGATCAGATTGAAGTAAATTCTGAAAATTTAACATGGTATCATAGCTATCATGAAAGAAGGCATGATATGGCATGTATGACACTTGTTGCACTTATGATGCTAGGGCTTGATATAGAAAAAACTAGTCATCGCAGCACTTTCGCTATAAATCCATTTTGGAGATGTTTTCGGATTTTAAACTTTTACAGGTCGAAGATCAGATCCCCATGTACCTTGTGTCCAAAGGAAAACTTCTAATTCGTTGTACTTTGTTATTTATGATCTGTACAATATAGGGTTTTTGCCTCTTCTAGATCTCAGTCATAAACAGGTGACCTTGGAAAAAAGGTCATAACTTGGGCTAGGAAGCTCCGAATGAAATTTCATAAAAAGTGACAGGTAGTACACAGACTGTACTATCTCAAGAAACCTTTTCAGAGGCCGAAGTTGAACCAGTGACACATGGCACACCATACAAGTTCGCTCTCCTATTTTATCCCATAAACAGGTCACGTTGCGACACTTGGCATAACTCCCTCTCAGAGAATCGAATTGAGGTCAGACCTATTGGGATGGAAAGATGACAGGTCGAGCTATCTCAGGAAAATGTCTCAGACCCTTTGGATCAAAAAGTTTATAGTTACACTAGAAACAATCAGGTACATATTTCTATCAAAACAGAATTATTTGTTAGCACCTTCATTCATGGCTTCCGGAATTTAGGGTTTCGGAGAAAGTTGGAATTCTTGTAATCAGAGACCACGGCTGAATGATACTCATCAAAATCAAAATTTAGAGACCAAGATCAGACCTTTTGATTGGGCAGAAGAGTGGGCTTCATCAAACCCTAGTTCGGGGTCACGTCCTGTGAATCCAGAAGTTTCAAAGGCAAAATTGAGGAGTGAAACTTTGCAGTTTTCAAATTCTGAATATACCAGCTTGATCAGCTCATCAAGGTGCATATTTCTATCCTTCGAAAGTTTGAAATTCAAAATTTGAATTTTTGGGGTTTCTCTGACAAACCATATTATAGCTCCAGATCCAGTTCCTGCAAATCAAGTGGATTAGTTTAATCCTATAAGAGGATGGATTGGTCACCTGCATAAGTGAAGAAGTTCATGTATCAGAGGGAGATGAGGCTAAGGCATTACATAAGAAGATTACAATAAATCTTGAAAGTTAGGGCTTACAGGTATGTTTCGAATTCTGTTCATGGTTAAGTTTATGATATGTTTGTCTTCATATCATTACAGTACAATCTTGATTAATTACTAGACTTGTCGTACACCTTAATAGAATATATTCAATGATTAAGGTTTTGAAATTTATGATCGTACTAATGCATTGTGATGTAGTATGAGGTTTATGTTGTTTGCTAACATAAAAGGTACACCAAGAAAGACAAATCATGTTCTACTTCAAGAACATATGATCATGGTGACATGAAGACAAAGATTCATCCATTGTCATGGATCACATAGAAGATCTACTTACGAGGTATGTATAACTTGGTTCTACAATGGTTAACTTATGAGACATGCAAGTTACTAGCACAAGTCATTGAAGAGAACCAGAAGACATTATGTGGGTATGTTAGACATAACTAGCTAGCATGCTAATCCAGGTATGTTTTTCCTATATCAAGCTAGACTCCTACCTTGTGTTAGGATCTTATACTGTTGTGTTGTTGATAATGATTATTCATGAATTCATAGGTTTGAATAGTCATGGTTGTATGCATATTATTTTTCTTACCATAATTGATGATATGACTAACCAGAAGAATCATGAAGGTATAGGTTTGAGTAATCATGGGTTTATGCATTGATGATTTAACTAATCAGAAGAGTCCTATGATCATATAAGAATATGCATGAGTAAAAGAAGACTTCCCTGAAACCTTGAATAATAATGTTTATTATCTGTGAATGATCATGACTATACATGCTTAAGATTATTGCGTTAAGAATATACTAATGAATGTATGATTATGCATGAGACCTCAATGATAACACAATGATGATACTAATAAGCATGCATAGTGATTGAGGATGGATATAAGTTCAAGGACAGGAAATCCAGGAAGCAAAGATCAAGAGGGAGGACACTCTAGTTGTTCCTGCAAGGAAGCAGAGATCAAGAAGGAGCACACTTCAGTAGTTTCTGCAAGGATGCAGCTATTCAGAGAAAGTTGACCACTTCTCACAATCCACATCAGAATGGAGTTGCAGAAACCAAGCAAAGACTGAGAGGGAGTCAACCCAACAAACAAACAAAGATAACTATCTGAATTGTCATTACTTGCATATTTTATTGTTTAAATAATATTGTTCAATAATGTATATACTGATATTCCTAGAATTAGGTTGTGTATTATGCATATTAGAATAGTTGCATTGATTAACAGTATACTACTAATATACATGGGTAAGTGGCCTATGACACTGTACAACAATCCATTGCTACTTATCTAGAATGAAACCTCTTGGCTAACATGTCGGGAGTTGTGCACACTCTTAACAATGTTCTGGTAGAGATTGGAACGCATCTAGAAAGTTATGGGATATGGATAAATGTTGTATTGAAGCATTGGCTAAGATAATTGCATGACTGTATGACATATTTCTTTATGTGTAAGAATTTGTTCTGAAAACTATGAGATGTTTTCTAATCATGCAATTTAACTTGTTGTGTAGGAAAGATCGTATACCATCACCTACAAAAGAAGGACTACAACATTTGTTCAGCAACAAAGTTATCTATTGAAAATATTGAACATATTGAAGTTCCCAGGATCTAGGAAGAATGCCATGATCGAGGAGTACCATTCGATCATGAAGATGTTTGGGATGCAGTCCCAAGACCTGAAGGGGAGTCTGTAGTGACTTCCAAGAGGATCTACAAGATCAAGCATGCTGCAGATGGCAGCATAGAGAAATATAAAAGTGATGAAATTGAAGATACACCAGATGGATTTCAAGATAGCTTTCTTGAGTGGTGTAGTTGAAGAAGAAGTGTATGTGGAGCAGCTACTTCGTTCTGAGACACTTGACAGGGAATCATATGTGTGCAGAACTTGGTATCCAGTTTGGGATTTACCAAGAGTAAAGCGGATTCCAACCCTTACTACAAAGTTGAGGAAGGGAATCCTGTGATTCTACTCCTATATGTGGATGACCTGTTTACCACAAGTGAATATAGATTGATTGTTGACATGCAGCGGAAGCTTGCTGCCGAGTTCGAGTTGAAGAACTTTGGGATGATGCACTATTTGTTTTTGGCATGGAAGTGTGGCAGAGTGTAGATGGAATCTTCCTTGGACAAGGGAAGTATATAGTAGATATCCTGAATAGATTCGGGATGATGGATTGCGAGGCCATGGCCACACCTATGGCATTGAATCTGAAGCTTCTATGTGATGCTTCATATGAGCCAGTTGATGTCTCTATGTATCGTCAGATGATTGGGTCCTTGATGTACCTGACAAACATGAGACCAGATATTTGCTTTGCTGTGAACACATTGAGCCAATTCCTGACGGATCCGAAGAGTGTTCACCTGGTTGTTGTAAAGCATATTCTGAGGTACCTAAAGGGTACAATTGATTATGGGATCAAGTATGATGCGAATCAAAATTTTACCCTATAGGTTTCTGTTGATTCAGATTGGGCAGGCAGTGCTGCAGATAGGGATCAAGTGTGATCTCTTAGATTAGCAGGAAGCAGTCCTGCGTAGCACTAAGTACAACCGAAGGAGAGTATGTTGCAAAGGATGAGCAGGTTGCAGATGTATTGACCAAGCCATTGGCCAAAGTGTAGTTTGAGTACTTCAAAGAGAGGCTTGGTGCACTTCAGATCGAGGTTCCTTCCAAAGGGAAGTGATGAGTCCGGAAGATGCAGATGCACATGAGCTTTTCTGACATGGTTGATGTGTTCTCCCTTGGTCATGATGTAATTGCTGAGCCATTTTTCACATGGCGGTAGATGTGTTCTCCCATGGTGAAAAAGTAAGGGCTAGAGCCTTCCCCGAATAATGGTAGATGTGTTCTCCCATGTCAATGGTGTAAGTGCTGGATGATGTGCATCTGGGCTGTGCTTCGTGGACAATGAGATGATCTGAAGAGGACAATGCTATGATGATCAAGAGGATCATGGATGATGAGCATCAGGACGATGCTTCAGTTACTACTCTGTATATGTATATGCATCATGTTGGATGCTTGTTATGATCAGTTGGATCATTTATATATATAATATGCATCATGTTGGATGCTGGATATGATCAGTTGAATCATTTATGTATGTATACATCATGTTGGATGTTGGATATGATCAGTTAGATCATTTGTATGTATTTTGTATATGCATCATATTGGATGCTTGGACCATGTATCTGTATATGTATCAGGTGGATACTGAGATCATGTATGTTGATATGTATCAAGTGGATACATTGTGTGGATCATGTATCTGTGTATGTATCAGGTGGATACATTGTATGATCAGGTAGACCATGTATGATGATATGTATCAGGTAGATACTTGGTATGCATCAGGTGGATGCATTGTATGATCAGGATGATTGTGGATGACGAGCTTCTCCAGATGACATGCAGCAGGATGTTGTAGTGATGATGATAAAGATGATCATGTGTACATCAAGATGATGTATGGTGAGTATCAGATGATACTTTGTGGCCGTGGATCAGGTTGTGCAGATGAGCATGTCTAGGAGATCCTATAGGTCGGATTTGTGTACCCATAACAGCCTGGGATGCTCTTTTGAGACATTGCTCTAGGAGGACATGTAACTTGTGCCCTAGGAGATCTTCAGGTCGGAGTTGTGTACCCGTAACATCCTGAGATGCTCTTGCGAGGTTTTGTCCTATGGCATGTAATTTGCTCCTGGGAGATCTGGACAGGATGAAAAAGGCCTCAGATGCTTCAGCCAGGTTTTGCCATGACCACATGTAATTTGCTCCTGGGAGATCTGGACAGGATGAAAAAGGCCTCAGATGCTTCATCCAGGTTTTGTGGTGAGATCACATGTAATGTGCCCTTGGGAGATCCGACAGGTAGAGCTGTGTGTTCTTAACAGCCTGGGATGCTTCAGCTAGGTTTTGTGATGGGTCACATGTAATGTGCTCCTGGGAGATCCGACAGGTAGAGCTGTGTGCTCGTAATAGCCTGGGATGTTGCAGCCAGGTTTTGTGACGCACGTAATAAGTCCTAAGGATTCCACAATATGGCCAGTGATGATGAAGACCTGCAGGTGGTGGGCCTACATCCAGTATGAAAAAGGACTAGCTTTGTAGAACTTCCTATGACAAGTAGAGTCAGATATTGGTTGAGATGGCAGAAGCAGTGACGATGATGATGACGATGATCCCGAGAAGAAGACTTGTCTAGTAGAACTGTGTTGAGAAATACCTTCCTAGTTAAGAGGGAGTGTTGATGTATATGTAACTTCGGAATGTATTTCATCTATGTATTTCATATATATTTATTGTACCCTTATTAGAGATGTGTTATTCCTCTATAAAGAAGTGTCGTCATGTGTATTGACAAGCGTCGCAAGTGTGTGTACTTGGCGAAGGGTTATTAGACAACCCTATTGGGGGTCGGACAAGTGGGTCAAAGGGTTATTAGACCACCCTAGTGGGGTTGGACCAGTCAACATTATGTTAAGTGGTTAAGTTGAGGCCGACCTAGTTGAGTAAAGGTCAAGTTAAGTTAGTGTATAAATAGAGAGTGTGTCTCTCTCATTTTACACATTCTATTCTCTCACTCACACTTTGGAGAGTAGCGCACTTATGGAGGAGGAGGCTCTACTGCTAGGATAAGACTATCTCTTGTATTTTGGTTGTATCATTGCTCTATCTATCTCTGAGGAAGTTATTGGGGTTTTTCACCTTTATGGTTTTCCCCAAGTAAACTCTGTGTCTCTTGTGTGCTTGCATTATTGTGTCCATGATTGATATGCTGTAGATTTGTTGTACATGTTGTTCTCTTAGTTAAGATCCTAGATCAGATTGAAGTAAATTCTGTAAATTTAATAGAGAAGGGGTTATTGACCACCCCATTGCATTTTCTAATAGGAAGCTATTGACAGCAAAGAAGAACTATACCACTACTGAGCAAGAAGGACTTGCGATGGTATATGCCCTTCAGAATTTTAGGCATTATCTACTTTGTGCGCACTTCCTCATGTTCACTAATCATTCTGCATTGAAATATCTGGTCAATAAGCCAGTGTTAGGGGGGCGCATATGTAGATGGTTGTTGTTGTTCCAAGAGTACGACTTCGAGATCGTTGTTAAACCCGGCAGGATGAATTTGGGACCTGACCACCTGTCTAGAATAGAGTCGGGAAAGGAGCCAATGAACATTGAAGACAGTCTGCCCGATGCACAATTGTTTGCTATACAGGTTGCAGATGATTGTTATAAGGATATCATTGATTTTTTGACAACGGGGCTGACACCGCAAGAATTTTCTGTTCAACAAAAGAAGCAGTTAGTAGTCCACGCCCACAGATTTCACTATCATTGCAGGTCAGTTATACAAACTCAGACCAAATGAATTCCTCCACAGATGTGTACTCGACCATGAGAAACCATATATACTAGTAGATGCGCATTCAGGGATCACGGGAGGTCATTACGCAGGAAATGCTACTGCGCAGAAGATATGGTGTGTAGGGCTGTGGTGGCCTACCATCCACAAAGATTCTAAGGAATACTGCAGGAACTGCGATGTCTATCAAAGGACAGGGAAGCCTTCACGGAGAGATGAAATGCCATTACATCCGCAGTTGACCTTACAGGCCTTTGACAAATGGGCAATCAATTTTGTGGGGCCTATAAACCCACCGGGAAAGAGAACTGGTGCGAGGTATATCATTACTGCAACGGATTACCTCACCAGATGGCCAGAAGCTAAACCAGTAAAGGACTGTAGCGCAGCTACTGCCATGTAGTTCATTTTTGTGGAAATTTTGTCACGATTCGGCTACCCAAAAATTTTGATGAGTGATCAGGGCACTCACTTTCTGAATAAGACCATAGAATCCCTGGCAGAGGAGTTCCACATCCGGCATCACCGCAGTACGCCATATCATCCATAGGCAAATGGAATTATTGAAGCCTTCATCAAGATACTGGAAAATGCATTGACGAAGGTGTGCAATGTAAACAAGGATGACTGGGACCTGTGCATCTCATCTGTGCTTTGGGCATACAGGACAACCTGTAAGAAATTGATGGGACAGACACCTTTTCGGTTGGCTTATGGGTAGGAAGCTATAATTCCAATGGAGTACATTGTCCCCAGTCTGAGGATTGTTGCGTTCACCGGAATGGTAGACCGCGAAGCATTAGATGGAAGAATTCTACATTTAGTCGGCTTGGAAGAGGATCATTTCATTGCAGGCTTTCAGTAGCAAGTCCAAAAGGATCGTGAAAAGGCATGGCATGATCGCCATATTAGGAACAAATGCTTTCAGGTAGGTGACTTAGTCCTCCTGTATGACAGCAAGTTCATGAAATTTCCTGGCAAGTTTAAAATACATTGGCTTGGCCCATATACTGTTATGCCTATCACTGACAGTGATGCAGTTCAGTTACCCACTTTAGCTGGTGATAACCTACCCACTATGATAAATGGAAGCAGACTTAAGTTGTACCATGATAGTCCTACTTCGCAGCATGCGAAAAGATAAACATGGGGAGAAATTTCTAAGTGCCAAGTACAGTTGAAATTGGGCACTAGAAATGTATAGAGTCTGTACATGTATCATAAAGGGAAAATGTATGAGCGGCGCAGCACTGCTGAAGCTGTGCAGGATCCAGAAGCAGAATAGTGGAAAAACAGCTGCATAGTTCAAAGATCAGTACTGCGAAGAAACTGCGCAGGAGTTGAAATTTTCTGCCAGGCAGTTAAGAGCAACATTCAAAGAAAAATAGTCATTGCATGCCTTTTGAGAAAATAGTGGTTAGATGACCGTTGCAGCAACCGCTCGAGCATTTAAAGGGAATATAACTGTTCTAGACAGACTGACGGATGAAAAGACTGAAAGATCCGAAGGATTTGGCCACCAGAGGTCGCATTTAATGCTTATCTAGCCGTTGAAGGGCGCGAAAGGGGGTCTGCTGCGCCTATAAATAACACCAAGTGAAGACTCGCGGGCATTACCAAGCACTTAGAATTTTTTCTGTAATTGACCTCTCTAAGTTAGTAGCCATCTGTATTCTCTCTGCCATAGACGCTATCTCATTAAGTGAATGTCCGAACCCTTCTACACAGAGCAAGAGCTTACTATTGAAGAAGTACTGAGGATATTTCAGCACGGAGGGATTCAGCAGTTAATGAAAACCCCAGTTAAGAAGGTCGTTGTAGAACAAGCTGAATGATCCCGCAGATCACCAAGGATTAATATGACAATGCAAGATAAGGGAAAGGACACACTAACTTGACTTCGGTCAAAGCAGTCCAAGCTAAGTTCGGCTAGCACAAGGTAACCCATATTCACCAAGGAAATTTCACTCAAGATGACACTAGATTATATCTCACCGAGGGTGCTGGATGCCCCTGTGTATAAGATCGTAAAGAATGCCAAGTACGATATCCCTCTATCGCCAGTATCTAAGCACATAAAAATTACGACAAACCTATTGGGAAAGATCCCAGACTGCAAATGGGAGGACTATGACCTCTTGGGAGTGAAGAAGGACGAGCCACATGATCCCAAGTACCCAGATTTTCAACCAGATCAATATATGTGCTAGAAAAAGGATGCAAAAGGAGAGCTGAATCTGGTGACCGAAAGCTGGTTAACACTGATGGTGCAGTTAGGACTGTTAAACCTGCTGCGACAACCCCATTTTGAAAGGTCGACCGAACTAAATGTCATGGTTCACACCTTGATGGCGTGAATCCACCAAGGTTATCTATGGATGGAAAGGCCCATAGACATCAGTATCGACCTAATCCATGTTATTACAGGATTGAGTAAGCGGGGCGAGGATCCAAAGCAGTTCTTCCAAGGGAAGGCCAAAAAAAAAGATGTCGTGGCAAAGATGAAGAAGAGCCACGCGCTGGTGAAGGGAAAATGGGGTTTTCCTACCGAAGAGATTAACGATCGAGCAACAAAGTTCATTACACAGATGCTCACGACAAAGGTATTGAGAACAGCAAGACCCACCGAGGTGCCTGCGGGCGCTACCGAAGAGTTTAACTGGTGCCAATATTTACTAAATGAGTTCATGGAGGAACTCAACAATATTCAACGAAATGGGGGCAACTTCCATTTTACATGGCTGATTGTCCTTATTGCATTCATCGGATGGAAGGAGCCGAAGGACTTTTTCGGCGTCAATGTTGATAGATCTGAACCCAGAGGAATCAGGTTCATGAACCTATGGGCAAATATAAATCTACAACGCCAGCACACTACCCAAGAAGTGTTCTATCAATATTACACATAGCTGCGCGACATGATCATGCGCACACCAAGAATAACGAAGCAGGTAACAAGAAAATACATAGGCATTGTCAATTTTACTACTGACATGTGTTGTGTGTTTATCTCTCCAAAGGAAAAGATGAAGAAGCCGCAGTGGTTCCTTGGGCTCTACCACATGACAAAAGCAGATATAGAGTTCATTATGAAAGATTGACCCGCTGACTACTGTGTCAAAGTTCTGGATGTCCCGACAGACTCAGAAGATGATGAGCCGATTCCTCCACGATGTATGATTATTGAAGAGAAAGAGCTAGAGAAGGGCAAGAGAAAAGAGCCGAAAATCCTATCCCAGCTGAAGGCGAGAAAGAAGCAGAAGGCAAGCAAAGCTCAACCTGACCCAACCCTCAACGATGATGACTTCAATATGATAGCTAATAAAGTTAATGAGACCCTCAAAGAATTTATGTCAGATAAGGAGAAAAGAGATAAGGCCATTCAGGATGACCTTGCAAGGAACTGGGTCGCAATGCAAGGGCTCATGAAGAAAATGGAGGATGTCCACAAGAGCCTTCCCTTGCCGCGTGACACAGAGGCCACAGAAGCTTCGCAGCAAGCACCATCTCCCCTCACTATCGCATTGCTGCCCAAAATGATACTTGTCTGTCTTGACCCAATCACAGTCACATACCCTACATGGGAGGACATCGACGAGGTTGAGCTCGACTTAGCAAAGATTCTGCTACCTAGTCTGCATTATTTTCACATGCAGGTTGGTGAGGAGATGCGTGACAAAACCATGCAGTCCATGAGAGAAGAAGTGCATTTGTAGCCACGAACAAGAAGCTTGAGGAGTCGAGCACATGCACCTTGCTGATGATGGGAGATGAACAGCAACGCCGATAGAAGCTGGAGGCTACAATCAATTCTGTTGCGATAGAGATCGAAGGAGTGCAGATCCAAGATAATCCTGAGGATACCATCCACAAAATACCGGATAGGGTGCGAACCCTAAAGTCAAAAATGGAGGACAAGGTAGTCCTATATGAGGTAGATATCGATCTGCTCAGGGAAAAACTGAAACCGCAGGATCAGTTAACTGAGAAGCAGTAGAGAGAAGTTGAAGTAAGGATTATAGCAGAAAGCATCGCAACAGAGGTTGCGAAGTGCCAACAATTACTTGATCAGTCCTTGAAGGCATTTATAGACCTTGAGGAAAATCCACAACTGCAACAGACAAAGACCGCGGTGAAGGAAAAACAGACCGCATTGGAAGCCATGCAAGTAGAGGTGAAGACTCTGCCACCACGAGATAGACTGCAGAAGTTCAGAGAAATATCTACCCTCAAGAAGGAAGTACATATCTTAAGAGAAAAGGAGACTGCACTGGACAATCAATCACAA
Organism: Larix kaempferi; assembly: GCA_027924585.1. Taxonomy (NCBI): domain Eukaryota; kingdom Viridiplantae; phylum Streptophyta; class Pinopsida; order Pinales; family Pinaceae; genus Larix; species Larix kaempferi. The sequence goes on along the minus strand of BSBM01000204.1, from coordinate 1,421,585 downwards.
CCACTCCTCGAAGATGCCTCTGATGTCTCACAGTGTATAGAAAATAAATTGAAAGAGCTGCGAGCGAACCAATATGCGGTGGAAGCACAAATTGGCATGGAGACAACACCTGAAGAGATTGAGATTGTCAAACAAATGGAGAAGGAGGTCAAAGAAACAATGAAGGAGATGATGGACTCTTATACTTAGTTCTCAACCAAGCTGAACACTCATATTGGTGAGCAGACTCCGGTACTAGACGTTGAAAGTGGCTCGGGGACGAGCCATAGGTAAGTGTTAGGGGCATGTTGGGCCTGGCCCAACAGGGCCATTTTGGGTGACATTTTTGATGATGAATGGACCTGAGCTGTGCGCAATTCAGAATATGGAATTTTGCCTAAGTATCAAGAGTGTTGCGAAGATGAGCGCAGTAACAAGTTTTGAAGTATGCTGCGAAGATCAACGTGGTGCAGTTTCAATGATGCAAAGGTAGTAGGCCACGTGGAGCCAATAAAGTTATGTACTAGACAGAGGATGGTCGGATATAGTGGGTAGACTGGCGATGGTCTATTTTTGGTAAGATTGCTGAAAAGATGTCGAGTTGCGGGAATAAGCATATCAGGAAGGCGGCCGACTGTATGAGTCTGTTAAGCAGAGGATGGATCGGGAAAGTGACAGTTTGGCATACAGCAGGGTACGTGACCGTTAAGAGGAAAACGGTGAAAGGAAAGCGACTAGGAGCTGAGTCAGTTGTACATGGCCGTTAAGGGACGAACAACCTGTAGAGAAAGCGACTGGGAGCTGACCCAGTCGCTCGAGTCAGTCAATGGAAGGGCAGCTCGAAGTGGATGACTTGTTGGAGTGTGCACAACAGGGAGGCTGAAAGCGATGGATCTAAGGCATGGAGAACCGCCATGATAGCAGGATCGTTATCAGAAGCTGGAAGGACGGTTAAGAGGGACCGTAGTGGTTTGGAAACCCTAAGGGTTTCAGTCTTCAATATTGTAAAGACACGACCTTCAGGCGTGGCCTATTTAAGAAGACCATTTTGTATAGGAAGGGTTGGTTGGGTTGAGTTAGTTACAAAAGATGAGAGAAGCTGGTAACTGTGACCATGTTTGTATTGTAATATCTTTCGAGTCAAGACTACATTGTAAAAGGTCTGCAACTAAGTGCGCAGAGGCCTATCTGAGCAAGAAGAGAGCCGCAGCTGAGTGCACGGCTAAAAACTATGAACCCTTCCTTAAAGAAATATCAAACACAGTTCTTGTGGACGTAGCTTCCCACCCGGGGGAGTGAACCACATTAAATAGTGTGTTGAATGATTGAATGTTTATGTGTTTGCAATTATATTTATCTGTTCTGTAGTTGGATGTGGAATGTTTACTTACAGTCTATTACGAGAAGGATTTTATATGCATTTGCCATCAAGAGAGTATGGAATGATATGTTAATTCTGCATGAATAGATGTATGGTTAATATTAGCAACGCTTCTAAGGACAGTGAATCTATCACCTGCTTGAGCATAGAGAAATTGTTACCTATTGAATGGATGCAGTTGACGAATGTATAACTGTTATTTCGCACCTGAGGGTTATACTTAAAATAGTAACACTTAAGGGTATGTTCTGAGCATTAAATAGTCAGCTAGTTAAGTGTATAACTGAGTAGGTAGTTGAAACTTAACCCCCTTTTCCTTAAGTATTCTGCGAATGGTCTAGTGTAAGAATTCAAGCGGCAGTGTCCGCAGAACTGTATTGAGCCCCGCAGTAAGGAAGAAGGTAGTGATGCAAACCGTGGTGCTAACCAGCACCGCGTAGTTTGACCTTCGCAGTGCTCGACTGGTGTGCTGCCGTGAACATCGTCATAGTCATCAACTCATCACTCACTGTGGACATCTGAGTCTGCAGTGCCCCATTAGAAACACCTCGGGTGAGACCTCAGCCTGCTTGCAGGCTGTTGTCAAACCGACCGATGCAAAGGGGTTTTGTTGGTTTAAGGTAACCGCGCAAACCCTGGGTCTTCATAAAACCTCTGGTTAGCATTTGATACCCAACATCAGGCATAACACAATGTAAGTGCCCCCACTGTATCAAGGCGTTCAGCGACACTCATCGTTCGGGCTCGCAGGGCCCCTGAGGTGCTACCACGAGAAACAAAGTGAAGCATTTCCACAGCCTCCTTGGAATTCCTCACAAATCAATTCTCAACTCAATCAAATAGCATAACCACTCTATGTCAGAACGACTATCCTATAGCGAACTACCAGCTACCTCAGCTACATATAACCAGATCATTCCTGGGTCACGACAGTGGGAATGATGCCCCACTACCTCGCAACTGCATGGGGGAACCAATCAACTAACACAGCAGGTGGTGATCATGCTTCCACCGAAGATCCCACATGCCGTCGTGTGAGCAATCTCCTTCCATCATGCTAATTGTACCGGTCCAACGTGCCATGTGCAAAACATTCCCTCGTCATGTGGTAATCCGGCTGAATCTCTGAGGTGCAATTATGCATAGGGATGATGGGCAGTAGTGACAAGATATTAGTGGACCAGGAGTCACAACACTGCCCCGTACCTCCCAAATCCTCTGTAATCATCACAAAAATCCTTCACCAAAAGCTACTGTCGATCCTGGGCGCAATATTTCCATCAGTCTCCAAATTGGCGGCACAAGCCTCCTTGTTTCCGCATACCTTCTTCTGTTGGTGCGCCATCGGCCACCAAGAAACCTGCAACACACACTTTCTTCTTTTTTTCTTTTTTTTCGATGCGACTCAGGCATCACACTGTTCCAAGCCCTATCGATGGGTCTTACATCTGTGACCATTTACCAGCTTGGGGAGCATCGCCCCATCCAACCACTGCAACTAAACCACTCGTCCTGACGTAATACTATTGATGCGATATGGACCCGTCCAATGCATATGCAACTTGCCTGGATGTTTCATAAACTTGTTGTCGTATAATAGCACTAAATCGCCTTGCTGGAACTGTTTATTTTTTATGTGGTGATCATGCCATGCTTTCTGGCGATCCTTCTCCACCGCTTGTTGAAAGCTAGTGATAAATCGATCCTCTTCTAGCTGCACCAATTGCGCTAGACGCTCATCTAATGCTAGAACATCATCCATGCTTGTAACAGCCGCAATTCATAGACTGGGAACAATATAATCCATTCGCATAATTGCTTCCTTCCCATATACCAGCTTGAAAGGTGTCTGACCAGTCAACCTTTTACATGTGGTGCGATAGGCCCACAACACTGCTAGGATTTTTAGATCCCAATCATTGTGGTTCGCATTGCATACCTTTGTCAATGCATGCTCCAACACCTTGTTAAACACCTCCACCGTTCCATTCTCCTATGGTGTACTCTTCTTATGCTGTATCTGCAATTCCTCCGTCAATGCACTAATAGTGCGATTAAGAATGTGGCTGCCTTGATCACTTAGAAATATCTTAGGGCGGCCGAATCGAGTGATAATATGATCAAACAAAAATCGAGCAGCCGTTGCAGTGGAGCAATCAACTACAGGTGTCGGCTCAGCCCATCGGGTCAAGTACTCTGTCGCCGTGACAATATACCGCACACCTGTGCGTTTTCCTGGTGGATGAATCGGTCCTACAAAATCCACAACCCATTTTTCGAATGGTTGCAATGTCGCTTGAGGTAGTAGTGGCATCTTGTCACGTCTATATGGCTTGCCAGTTCGCTAACAAACATCACAAGACCGCGCATAGTCGGTCGCATCATTATGTAATGTGGGCCACCAAAGTCCTGCACGCAGTATCTTCCGGGCAGTCGCCCTACTGCCATAGTGTCCGCCCGCAACTCCACCATGTGCCTCAGCCAATATCTGTGCTTGCTCATGCGACAAGACACATCTGCGCAATATCTCATCAGGGCCCAATTTATACAACTCTCCCATGATTAGCTTAAAATCAACATCCTTGACAGCCAATTGATTCTTCTTAGCAGTGGTAAAGTCAATAGGCACGGTGCTGGTCACTAGAAACTGAAGGATGTCATCAAAATACTTATCAATAGTGGCAACTTGAAATAGTTGGGCATCCGGCAACCCATCTTCGATATTAGTTGGTTCCTCCCCTGTATCAATCCGTGATAGATGATCCGGTCCAGCATTCAACCGCCCCGGTTTCACAATAACTTCGAAATCAAACTCCTGAAACAAGAGTAGCCAATGGAAGATCTTCCCCCCCAACACAGGCTTATTAACCAAGTATTTCAATGCAGAATGATCAGTGAACATTTTAAAGTGGCCACCCAACAAATAGTGCCTAAATTTCTGCAGCGCATAAACCATGGCTAGACCTTCGCGTTCTGCGGTAGTGTAATAGCATTCTACAGAGGACAGCTTCTGACTGGAAAAAGCAATAGGATGATCAATGTCACCTTCACCAGGTTGAGCCAACACAACACCTGGCGCAATCGATGAAGCATCAACATGAACATGGAATTCCTTACTCCCGTCCGGAAAGACCAAGATCGGTGCCGACGCCATCTTCGCCTTGAACATTTTGAAACTATCCTGACATTCTGGGATCCACTGGAATGTCGCATGCTTCTTTAGCAACTTTTCCATAGGGGCAGTAATCGTAGCATAACCCCTGATAAATTTGCGATAATATCCCGTATAGCCAAAGGTCACGCGCAACTGTTTAACAGTAGTTGGCAGTTGCAACCCCAAAATGAGTGCAATCTTGGTTGGATCAACCAGCAATCCCTGCTTACACATGATATGACCCAGCAATATCCCAAAGGGTGCATAGAAAATACATTTCTTCAAGTTCAGCGATATTTGGTGTTGTCGGCATCGCTCAAGCATTAACCGCAGATTGGCCAGATGATCACGAATCAATCCATAAACAGTCCAATCATCCATATATACTTGCAAAACTTTTGAATAAAATCTTTGAATGTAGCAACAACGACCCGGGATAATATCGCAAGTGCATTCTTCAAACCAAACGGCATTACCGTGTACTGAAAGCAACCCCATTCAATAACAAAAGTTGTCTTGTGGCGATCTTCCTTGGCAATGTGAATTTGATGGTAACCCGAGAATCCATCAGTGAATGAGTACATATCCTGGCCACCCACTCCTTCAAGTACTTCATCAGTAAAGGGGGTCGAAAAAGGGTCATGCAAACAGGCATCATTCAACTTCCGTAAGTCGACACAAATGTGCACTTCGCCAGTTTTCTTGTCCTGCACCACCATAGAACTGATCCATTCGGATTCTTCCATAGGTTCGATAATACCAGCATCCAACATCCAATCAAGTTCCACCTTGAACTTCTCTTTATGTCACGGATTCAGCCGATAAGGTCACTGCCGCACTGGCTTAGCATCTGGTTTCAATGGAATCCTCATCTCTCCTAAATCACCCAGGATCCCCTTCATTTCAGAAAACTTTGTGGGAAACACATCTTAAAACTCATGAAGTAACTCAGTAAACTTACTCATCATCTCATCGTCCCAATAATCCCCAACATTAGCAAACTTTGGAGTAGCCTCGTTGCCGATATTCATCTTGCGAAGCTGTAATGGTTGATTGAACTAATTACTTGGCACAACAGGTGGGACCACATCGTGACTTCCTTCAGATTCGGGAATGTTAACATTTCGGGGATCATCATCGTCCTCCAGGCCACCACTTATGTTGAAGCACTCCATGAGAGACTGTATCTGACAATGTGTGTGTGGGTCGACAGGGTAGGCTGCCGAAACAACGTGAAATACCACGTCGCGGATGAGGTGTAGGGTTTTATGGACATCAGGGTTGGCATCTGCAAAAGTGAACGTGTAAGTGAAACAGATCGTCAACTCCCCCCATGTTGTAATGTCTCGGTGCAACTCAGCTGCAATATACCATGAGTGCAGTATCTCCTCCAAAGTATGGACAAAAGCATGGACCCATTCATCTCTGGGTCGCGCTACCCACAATCATTGGCATTCCATCACATGATCACTGGGATCATTCTGGCCATCGTACTTTCCAATGTGATAAACCTCAGTATCGTCGAACTGAACCATCATCAATCTTCGACACTGTGACCAACTCTTAATGCATTTCTTATGTGGCTCCCACCAGCGTGCTGGAACAGCCTTCAGCGCTTCCTCCAGTGCCAGCAATCGCTGTGGTTTTGAGACGCGGTCTTCAAATTCTACTAAAAAGGAGTTTAGGCTAGGAAACCCCTCATAGACAGGCAATGTGATTGTCTCTGTCGCAACCTGACATAAGGATTGCGTAACTAAGCCACATTTCTAGAATGGTACTTCATGCATTCGGTTCTTCCAATGTTCTAAAGCATCATCAGATTTCTCAATGCGCCACTCCAACTCACCGTGGACGGTAGGGTGGATATAATCTTCAGAAATATTGAATGCATGGTCCCATCCAGTGGTATCACCATCTCTGACAGGTTCAACGTATCAGCGTCCTTCAGTCGGATCCAACGAGGTTATGACTCTGAAATCGCGATTCTCTAAAGTCATCATGTGCTTCTTGAAGTTGATTACAGCTCCACTATCGTTAGCCCATCCAATCCCCAAGAGTGCCAGATAAGAGATTCCTCCCGCAACTACTTCAATAAAATCAAAGTCGACATAAGTCTTCATTCCCTCAATATCAATCATGAGCCGCGGAACTCGCCCAATGGGTGTTACCTTCGCATGGTTAGCCAACCGGAGTTGTACAGGAGACCAGCTCAATGGGGGACTCCCCATCTTCTGCCACGCCTGCTTGGTTAAGATGTTAACATCCGAACCAAGGTCAAGAATCACAGAGTCAACATCATAGTCACCAATATGAATATTCATTCGGATCTCCTTGCCAGTCTTCCATCACTGCAGGGAGTTTACTTCCGACTCCTGCCATCCTTTCGAAAATCACTGCAACCATCCCTCAAGCTCAACCAGGGCAGCCGGGTCTCGGGCCAATAATAGACAATTTTCAAGAAACTTTTGCAATGTCCCCGGTGGTGGCGGACGATCAGCGTCCGATGTAGTATCAAAGACAGGCGGCATATCGCAAATAACAGCCATACTGCGGTCTTTCTCCAAGGTGCGACGTGTCTCCAGGAATGTTTCCTGCTCTGTATCAATGTCGAAGGGTACCATTTTTTGACTAGCCAACTGAATCAGTGGTTGTGAACTATCTTCCCTAGTCGTCTTTCCTCCATGAGTGACAACAGCCACCAAAGCATCTTGTGGTCACGGTTCTGTAGAAATGGTCGCAATATTTGCACCCTGCATCTAGTTCTGCTACAGATTCCCCGGTTGATTGATATTCTGATTGGCGTTCGGTGGTGGTTGCGGGGGCTGGTTCTGTACTGGTTGCTGTACCAGATTCTGCACTGGTTGTTGTGGTTGGGCCTGATTCTGTAGCTGCGAAGCATTCCCAGCCTGCCATTGTGCAATCAAATATGGACAATTCTCAACCGTATGATCATTACCAAAACAAAACATACACTAAGTCTGTAGCAGTGGGTAGTCACGCTGATAATGCACCCATACCGCGCAGTGGTAACATTGAATAGGTCCGCGATCACCTCGGCCTCCTCCTCCACGACCAAATATACCACCGCATCCTCCTCTGTATCATCCTCGATAGCCTCATTGCTGCTGGTACTGAGGTTGGTTAAACTATTGCTACACTGGTACTGGTGGTACCCCTTTCCCTTGTGGTGCATACTACGGCTGTTGTACATATTGTGGCTGTGGGGGAGTCATCTGCATCGGGGTGTATTGCGGCATGAACTACTGTGGTTGTTGTTGCTATGGTGCAAACTACATCTGTGGTTGCAGTAGCAGTTGGGCTACCTGCAATTGCAATTGTGGTTGTTGCACGGCGTGCTGATCATCCTTGACATAGAATGCATCACACATCCTCTCCTGTAGAAACCCATATGCACGACAATCTTTGTCATCGTGACCCACCGACTTGCAGAATGTGCAATAAAGATTCTGCGGTGTTGTTACCATTTTCTGCATATATGGGAAATTGTCGTGATTGTGCCCAAATACATGACAAACGTGACACCACGGCATACTGCCGCCATTTAGCGGGTTTGGCGCACCTGCCACCAAATAATTATGGAAATCCGGGCAATTGTCCTTCATATTCCCTTCTCGTCGGCATCGCGTACACCATACTTCATCACATTGTTCCTTGTTCTTCTTTAGATCTTGCAATTGTATAGTTAGGTTAGCGAGCTGTGTCTGTATTTGCGACATCCCAGCTGCATTATCTCCAATCTGTGACGCTTCCAATCGCATTGCAATCTCTAGATCTTTGCTAGGTGTCGATATACTTTGCTGCATCAGCGACAGCCGAATGTGGGGAAGCAGTGCCACAATGAACCATTCTTTATGTTGGACGACACTCATATCAAAACTAACCTTTGTCATCAGTGTCTTGAATCACTGCTCGAAATCCCATACCGTCTCATTGAGATACTGCTTAATTTCCTTCAATTCCGTAATGTATTGAGCCTCCGACTTAGGCCTTCTAAACTCAGCAATCAACCCATCCTGGATCTCATCTAGTGACTTTTCTAGGGCCCCCGTAGGGACTAGAATAAAATTCATGAACCAGTCTAATGCACAACCTCGCAGAGTCGTGGCTAGCTACCCTTTCTTAACATCAGCATCAGTGATCTGTTTCATGGTCCAAACTGCTTCACATAAAACCAATATTTTTTTGGGTTATCTGTCGCACTTTTGTGGAACAACAATACCTTAGCATCATCGCCCACCATTTTGGGCTTCCTTCCTACTGTCGCTGTGCTACTACCAATTAACTTCTGTGGAATTGACAAACTTGGTGGTGTCGAAGTGGTATTTCTTGTTGGTTGTGAGTCAGTGAGCGAAGGTGTGGATATGTTGGTGCTGGGGTTTGGTCCTGCCTCTATCCTGGGCGTAGCATGGTCATCCCTATCAAAACTGTGAGGTCGCTTCATCCTGTGTGGTCTTCCTTTGTGGTTTTGTGGTCTGATCACAGCAGGACCTCCTCCCGTCCTCTGCCTCTTCTCCTGTCGAAACCTTGCTCCTCCCCTCATAAGACCACTTTCTTCCTCAGCTTCACTCACATTCTCCTCATGGTCTGAAGCCATCTACCCCTTACCATTCCATATACTGCCCCCAGTAGTCGCGGTACCCACGGCCTCCGCCCACTAGGCTGTCTACTAATCAAGGTGCATCTTCAACATACCCTTTTCGCAGATTAGCATCTTAATCGACAGTTGGAGTGACAGTAGAAACCTTCCCCTTGGTCCTCAAAAGAAGTATCTTTCAGCTTCATTATACGATTTCTTCGTGTCGACCACAAATTCATTGATATATCCCTCCAAGATGCTATCAAGCCAAACTTCGACATGATTCCCAAGGCTCAAGCTGACATGAAACACGCTAGGAAAAGCTTTCCAGATAGGCGACGGGGTATATGACGGCGCTGAGGTGGCCTCCATCGCATTTGCAATCATTTTGGTGGCAGTAGAGATGTACTTCATGCCATCGATCCGCCTCCTCCGTCGTCGGCCAAACTGTAACCTGCTGGCCTACTTAACTCCATGTCAGCACTCATAGCGCCTCCAACTTTGCAACATCCAATCGCATGTACTAATTTGACGGTAGGCATCTTTAGCCTTCTGTCCCAAGTTTAATACAGGCGGCCGAAAGGGTTTGGCAATTTCTATGGAACCTGCGTGATGGCTATCATTCGAAAGATTTGGCCTCGGACTATGGACTTGGGCCCCTTTTCGGCCATTTTGGTTTCAATTTAATGTTTTCTTTTGCCATGTCTTCGCTCTTCCTTGTATTTAATACCCCTATCAACCTTTCTTAAACTTTATCCCCTGGCTATGGAATTAAAGGGTATTTAGGCTTCCTTGAGGGAAATTTTTCGAGATACCCCTCTATTTCACCTCCATATTTATGTTGCAAAAAACTAGGTGCTAACAACTGGCTCCAACTGGGGATGATATACTCCCTGTGAGGTAGCAAAGAACCTCGTAAACTGGGTTCCTGATCCATTGGGCGACTCCTGCAATAAATATTCCTATTAGAACGCCCGAGAGGGTTGGCCTGAAAACATTCATGGCAAACTTACAGGGGTTTTTGTTGTGAGGTGTATCCTGTGGCGACCTATACCCAAAAATGCTCTGTCATACTACAGACTGAAAATTTCTTGAAATCAAAATCCAAATTTGAAACTATACATTATGAACACAAACTAGAAATGTAGAAAAGATGCTCACCATGTCAAGCTTATTTATATACAGACTACTCTATTCGAGAGGCCGTGGCCCTAGCTTATACAAAAATTCCATTGTAACCAGTCCAACAACCGACATCCTAGGTGAGTCTTCTCATCATGCCCGATAAATTTCCGGACAGCGGGGGTCAATGGCACTGGGCGATGATGGCGGTCGAGAACCTCCTAGGAAATCCCAAACCGCGCACCCCGGTTGATGAAATTCTCCATATATTTTGTCGCTGGGTCATATAGGACAAGGTACATGCCACACTCCTCTTTCATCTTAGCATATTTTCTCTCGAAATAGCTGCAAGTATGCCATTCATTTTCCCAGGTGCTCATGTCAAGCCTAGGGATTACGTACATTTCACAAACTTCAATGAGAACCTGAAAATCATGCATATTAAACACTCTACAACGCAACCGTCCCTTTGTGACTTGGCAGTTTGCTCCTGCACCTGAGCTATCTACAACATCTCCTCTTGGGTTACTGGTGATACGTGGGTTGAAAACCCGGTTCTGCTGTGGAACTTCAAAATAAAATCTACCTTGTCCCCCGAAAGGGTCTATAAAAGGAAATTCTCCTTGAAACTCAGACTCCAGGCTTGAAAAACTAGTATGAAAATTATGCTTCCTAGCCTGGTCTCCCTCAAGCACCTCAATTATCTGGCTGGCAGGCTGGAGATATTGGCCAGGACCAAAAACCCCTTCAAGGATTCTATTATTGTCTTTAGCCCCCAAAACAGATTCCGTATAGGAATCACGTGGTTCACCCTCGTCGTCTTCTATCCTTTCAACAATTTGGTTAAACTATAGAGGGTACCCGTCGGACCCAAGAACTCCTTCCAGAACCCCATATTTTTCCACAAGGCTCACATATTCTTCCTCGAGGGTTCTATACTCCTCTTCAAGGACTCTGTACTCCCTTTCAACTCGGATCCGAAAAGAGACCTCTGTATGCTGGAAATCAATATTCTGATGGATCTGAATGGTGGATTCAGGACCTGCCCCTAAGTCTCCCTCTTTGGATGGTCTTCCCGACTGGTGAAACTGACTGCACGAAGGCTCATCTTTATCCTCGACTTCAAAAAATATTATGAAGTTCTCCAAATGGTATCCTTCATATTCATCATATTTGGGTGGACTGAGATCTTCATTAAAATCATCAGCAACAAAAACTTCAGTAGACTAATTGCAATTTACATAAAGCAAACCAGACTCACCTTCTTCTGGCACTTCACTAAGTTGATCACTTCTCTGCTCCCTATGGGGAAGATTAGGATGTGGGGTAAGTTCCCTGTGTTCATGTCTTTCTTCAAATATTGTTCCTCGTTCAACCCTCTCATCATTATCTTGGTTTGATAGCTTCCCGGAAATCCTTAGATTGTCTTCAACCTCCAAGGCATCAACGAACATAAGCTGCAAATTGGGAGATCTTCTCTCCAAAAGATGGAAAGATAAATCAGGAGGGAAAATAGACGCATACTGTAATTTAGCAGCATTTTCCAGGGGCCGAATTTCCTTTGGCATGTCATAATAGAAGATTGCAAACCTCCTGTTGAAGCTAGACATGCTTTCGTCTCCTTGCCTTTTCATGGAGTAAAATTCTGAAAGGAGTAGATCCCACGGTCTTCTTTTTCCCCAAAAGTCTAGAAATACCTCAGACAATTTTCCCCAAGTATCAATAGACTCAGGCTGCAAATGGTTAAACCATCTCTTCACATCTCCTTGGAAGGACTTGGCGAAAGCCCTCATACACACATCATCATGCTCTACTTCGAAGAGGTCTAGAAAATTCTCAAAACCTTGAAGATGTCTTTCAGCAATAAGAATCTCGGATTCTCCATCGAAGACGGGGAGGTATTTATGGTAGTTCAGAGGAAAATCGTTAAGAATAGGGGTTAGCTTCAAGGGGCTATATCTTAGCTGAGTTATGGAAGGTAAAGGAGTATGTGCAGGGAGGATATCATTGATCTTACTCTCGGGGAACTCATAGGGACGGTTATGGTTTATACAGGGTTCAAAAGGAAGGATGGGATCAATTCTAGGGGTGAAAGGAGGATGTACATTTTCAAAATCTAGTGAAGGATATACAAAAGAATCTCTATCATGACTTAGAGCTCTTTGGTGAGACATAAATGTTTTGATATATATACATAAGAGCAAAAGGAGACCAACACAGAAGAATAGGACCTCTTTGAATATATTGATTCTTTGATACTTGGACCTTGATTCTTCCATGTCTAAAGTGACTAAGCTTGTCCTCCAGTGGAGTCTGCAAATCGGACTTGAATAGTGAATGGAGTCGCCAGGTGGATAATATGCAACCCTTCCGGTGTCTGACTATTGTCCACCATCAACAATCAGCTCTAAAACCTTGCCAATCCCCCAGGGTCGATAATACAATCGTTTCCCAGCAACGGCGCCAATTTGTTAACACCCAAAACGTGCCCCACGGTTGCGAAGAGGAAGAATCGGGGTAACCACTAACCGCTTTAGCTTGTGCTACTGACCCGGCACAAACTAAGAGGGATATCTCAATGCCAATATGAGACTGAAAACATAAACAAGCATAAACATGCAGTCTCTCTTCACAATCAAAATATACATTCAAATCCTACACAGAAGGTCATATTTCTGATGGGACAAATTATGCGGAATTGTTGGAGGGATAATCACAGGGAAAAAACATTGGGCGATGGAGTCAAGACACTACACATAAATCCAATAATAGTGCCATAGTATGACCTACTAAAATAGAGGCAAGGTAGCCACGCTCTTGCCCTCGTAACGCTATTTTCTGGTGGTAAAAGAAGAAAATAAGAGCAGACCATTGATATGAGCATCCAACAAAGATGAATTTGATATCAACTTTAGTAGCAATATTGAGTGAATACCTAAGATAATAACCAGAGCTTGTTTCCAAGAATTCTAAGTTATTATACATTGATCGCAGGCATGAAATGAAAAACATAATGGAAATGCATAAAAAGAAGCACAAGCACATGGGGGAGAGAGAGAAAACTGACTACAAGTTAGAGAAGCATATGAATCTCTACAAAACATTCTACCATAGGCACTGCACATTGTATTAATAAGACAATATCAAAATCGGGCTCGCCCCTCAGGCCTTAGCTGAATGATTTTCCCACCTTTTGTTCTTCTATTACAATGCTTCTAAAGGCTCTTGGCCCTAAACTGGTCCCTAGGAAACAAACAAAATTATGTTGCCACCTTGACATCCCCAGAAGGGGGAATATTACATACATGTCAAGTTCAAAATAGGCTGATTAAGACAGGGAACAAAAATGCCATGAGCAAGGAACCACCTTACTCCTGAGTCTTGAATTGCCCTTGCGAATCAAAGAAGTCCTCTATCTTCAAGGTTCTGTTAGCCTTCGACTCATCTGCTAGAGGGCGAGGTGTCGCTTCCTCAGTGAGGATCACAAAATATTCGAGGATCTCCATGTCCTACTCCTCTTCTAGGGTCGCCTTCTTTCCTCGATGTCGAATTATTTTGTACACCTCTCACCCTTCGGGATCTTCATCTTAGCTAGCAGAGCTAGATTCCACGTGGTCGAATACCACAAGAGATGAAGGAGCATGTTCTTCCTCCACCTCAGACCATGTTTGTTCTGGCATAAAAACCACTCCAGATTCTTGCTCCTTTTCCATGACCAAATTTTAATCGAAAAGATACCCAAGCATCCAGGTGCACCACCTTCTCCATCTAGTGATTTCGAACAGGGGATGCAAGGACCATATCCATAACCATCGTGATGATGACAGCAGCTATGTATGGTTTCATTTTCCATGATAACCTAGCCGAGCATCCCAGTCAAGTAACAATGATGCCCAAGGATCGAGCTGACATGAAACATGTAGGGAAAATATTTCTAGATAGACGGCGGGGTATATGATGGCACTGAGGTGGCCTCCATCACATTTGCAATTATTTTGGTGGCAGTAGAGACGTACTTCAATCCATCGATCCACCTCCTCCGTCGTCGGACAAACTGTAACCTGCTCGCTTGCTTAACTCCATGTTAGCACTTATAGTGCATCCAACTTTGCAACATCCAATCGCACGTACTAATTTGACGGCAGGCATCTTTAGCCTTCTGTCCCAATTTTAATACAAGCGGTCGAAAGGGTTTGGTGGTTTCTAAGGAAAAAACTGGTCTTTGTGCAGTGATGATGAATTTCTTTGGAACGAGCCCTCAGACTTGAGAGAAATATGATTTTCAGAGATGCGACAAGGGGAAAAAGGCTACTAAATCTCCCATACATGTCTAAACCCCCATTCTTCTCCTAATTTCAAGCGTAGACTACCAAAATCATGAATCGAGCGCATTCAAACCCTATCCCCTAGAGCAAATTTAACCCTTACATTTCCAGAGGCTGCTCCCTAATATGCTTTCTGGCTGTAAATGGACTTAGATGTGCTGAGAGCGGAGGCTATAAGGCCCTACCTATCACTAAGAGGTCCTGACAATGACTCCTTTCGTCGCTTTCTTCATCTTCCACACGTGCGGAGGCTTCCGACCTCGACAGGCTCCAAGAAACAAATGCCAACCTCAGTGTGTGTCATTATATATAAGCCTACTTCTTTAACTTCAGCCTTCTTTGCCGGTCATCCACCTTTCTCCTCCGTTGATCTCTTGAGAAAATATTGGACCATTAGATATGATCCCCCTTTATTGATTTGACCTCTTTCCCTTTCATGCCGTTGGATCATTTCCCATGTCCCAATCTCCACCGTCTGTCTCTTAGCGTCGTACATCAATGGAGTGGTGTTGCATTCCCCTAAAGCGGTCTTGCTTACCGCTTATCGTCCTCGTGATGGGCTTGGGTGCTGACACCTTTCCAATGGTTTTTCCCATCGTAACCACTATTCCGTCTATCTGGCATGCATCTCCTCGATGCGACGATCATCTAGGACCTCTGATCCTCCTAGGACAATATACACCGTTTCCTTTGTCACATTGCACTTATACCTTTCGGACTCTGACCTCTGACCGTAGGAGATTCCTTGGCTTCCTTGGGGCGTCCACGTGATCAGTAACCCACCTTTATGCCTCGGCAGTATTGCATACTCCTGGAATGGTTTTACTTACCTCCTACCCTATCATGCGACGCTTCCTCCAGCTGCCACCTATCCCTCGGTAAAAATCCTCGCGACCACCTGTGCCTCTATTCCCCGCACAACTTGGCTATGAAACAATTAATGATAGTCGATGATCTCCCTCTTGTGCCTATCCAACGGTGGGAACCTGCATGATGGCTATACTATGAAATATTTGGCCTCGGACTATGGACTTGGGCCCCTTTTTGGCCATTTTGGTTGCAATTTAATGTGTTCTTTTGCCATGTCTTTGCCCTTCCTTGTATTTAACACACCCTATCAACCTTTCTTAAACTTGAGCACCTGGCCATGGAAATAAAGGGTATTTAGGATTCCTTGAGGGAAATTTTCGAGATACCCCTCTATTTCACCTCCATATTTATGTTGCAAAAAACTAGGTGCTAACAAATTCCTTCCCCAATATTTGGCCTTCATCTCATACAAAGGAAATCCTAGGGATCTAGATGCTTCCTTAGCTTCAGGAGCTTCAAAAAGTATGGCTTCATCACACATTACAACTCTGGATGTTATATTGAGAGCTTGATGGAATGGTGGTCTGTAACATCCCGAAAAATTGCAAAAATTTAAAAAACAAATCTACGTGGTCTAAACGCCCATAATTGTTGAGTAGAAGACAAAGTGTTTAGCATTTAAATTTTCTATTTGTATTAAAAGGGACACAAAAAATTCTTCTTATAAAATCATTGAGTATGTAATTGTCTAGTCGACATTTAAATAGATAGTGTCGTAACACTAGAGCATATATTTGTCATTAAAAGCTTGTCGTAACACATTCAATTAGAAACTACAAATTTTATATTGCATGTTTTATCATAATAAACTCACATTAATTAAACATATGAGCATTCATATATCTGTGTGTAATAATGTAATATTTATTTATAGTCGTTATTTTCTACGGAACAACCATGTTCAAGGGACCCATACCTTAGCGTTACTATGGATGTATTCTGGAAGTATCGTCTTTTAATAATAAAGAGCTATAGTAGTTTGTAAGCTTACAAGTAGTTGCAACTACTTTACAACTCAGTTGTAACATTTATTATGGTCCACTAGTCTATATTTATGTTGATATTGATAACCCCTTATTACTATCATCTGTCGTAAGTGTGTTTATTTAACTTAACATGTTAATCCTAGGAATATAGGATGCATTAAACATTATAAAAGTTGACAAGAGAACACTAGTAACAAACCTGGGCTTACTTAGCTTTCGCTAATGCACACACTGTGTTGTTTGTCCAGGTCACAGGTTTATTTATACCCCACTAGGGTTTGATATCATATTTCTTGTATTAATGATTCATCTAGTAATGTTCTACATTGATGGGGATTATAATTATTGTTTTTAAATTAAGTTAGATTGTGGAATTACTATCCATACTATGTGAAACGTTGAATGTATTGATTTATGCAAAAAGGTGGCAACCTATGCTATCGATATGGTTATGAAGTTTGACAAGCATTTTAATACCAAAATTATGGGAGAAGTGGGTCTTGAATTTCATCCAACAATATATTAAAATGTGCTCCAAAAATAAGTTGGCAACTATATGTAGTTGGTTTCGTATTGATCGTGGTGGTAGGTGGAGTAATAAATGTTGACCACATGATGGGTTGTTAATGCTTGTTCAAAACCCTATTGTTACGTTGGGGTTTTGGTATTTTGGGTTATTGTTGCATTTGTTGTGGAGGAGGAGGGTTGAGCTCTGCTCAGCCGCCATGGTGGTTTGGAATTCAAGTGCCACTCACTGAGTTGGCTAAAATGTTGGTAGTGTTGGGTCGTGAGGAGTTATGGTGTTTGCAACATGCACTCGGTTTCCAGGTTCGGGTTCTTTCCTCGGCTCCGAGTTCGAAAATGTGCAGGTAACCCAAAATACTCATCCAGAACTTCAAATGTCTTCGGTAATGAATTTATGTCTGTGTTCACATTTAAACCTATAATAGTTTTCATGGTAGGTCAAGCAATTTTGGTCCAGCATGATGGCATTTGAAGCATAGGAACAAACCCACCGTGGTTGTCATTTCAACGGTAAGCCTTAGTTCTTCCCATGTGATTCCTCTTTCAACAGGGATGTGTGTGTTTTTCCTTCGTTGTTCCTCACCAATACGACCTTTGTTTGAAATATAGGATTATGAGGCTACCTCGAGAAGTGTTACTATGTTTAACTGTTTTCTGGGCATTAACCCTAGTTGGGGTTTCTCCTGGCAGTTTAAAAAAGAAGTTGTTTACAGGGTTTTTGACAATGGAGGACCTTTGATCTCTCTCGGCAGTATGACTGCGATTGTAAAAAATTTAAAGACATAAAATAACTGGTTCCGGTTTTAATCTTTGTTTTTTACTCAATAATGTGAATGTACTGTGTCATACTTTGATTTCTTAACAGTATCAAAAATGATATTTTTCGCATCACAAGGTTTTGGGTTTGATATTTTGGAAACTATAGTTTACAGGATTTGAACCCTGGAGGTGTCATGTTTTTAGTTGTTTTGTAACAATAAAAGGTGTTTTTATTCATACCTAAGCGAGCTCTCCAAATGGGACTTGAGCCCTCGGCCTTCGTTTTCAATTATGTGTAGTGATGGTCCAAACCAGACTCTAACCTTGGTTTCGATAGTTTAGTTGTTTGCATGCAATAATTAAATGTAAGAAACGAAATGTGGAATCGGTTCTTCATATAATTTATTCCAATGCTATGGGCCTTGAGCCTGGCACTGTACAAAGTTTTTAATGGTAGTTTTAAAAGTATTACTTTCAACATAAGGGTGAGTGCTCCAATGGAGACTCGAACCCTCGATTCTTTTTTATCCTTGTGTAATGTTTTCATAGGATCTAGTAGTTGTTTTAAAATATTTATTGTTGTTTATTAACTGCGGGTTCTCATTAAATTTTCGGATGAGCCTATACAGGCCTTGATTTCAAAATTTATTGTCATTCCTTCAAGTGAGAAAATTCCATCCTAGGCATGCCTCTTATCATGGCCTGAACCCATGACTATCTATAGATCCTGACGCGTTATTCTTTTTATTATTAGTTCTATGTTGTAATACCTTAATTTCTAGGAATGCTTTGCATGATCCTACAGTCTTACGACTTAGTATAGAGATGAGGTATTCGGGTTTTACTCTTAGATACATTTTATAAAATGTATAGTTTGCAATGAAAAAGGAAATAAACTTTCCATTGTATGTTTGAATATTTTTACACTTATAATGTATAGTAATTCGATACTTAATTTAATCGATTTATTCGTTATATAATATATTTGGTTGGCATTGAAGGTTTTTAAATTACGTTTGTTTAGAAATGAAAGAGTTTCTATACTCAACTAAGTATGTTATTTGTATCAAAGGTCTTTACATTACTGCTATATAAAATCTATAATATTAATAGAGTTACTATGTTATTTTTATTCGATAGGTTTGTTTGAAAAGAAGTTTATAACTTCTGTACGAACTATGAAATGCTAGATAGTTTTTGTTCTGTAAATAAAATGGTTTCTGAAAATATCTTAAGATGATACTGCTAAAGTTTAGGGTTTGTATCAATGTTTAGTATGATGCTCGACAATCAGTCTAGTAAAAGGAAATATATATAGTAAGTTGTTTAAGATATATATATATTCCTGAAAATTAATAACGTTTAATTTAAAGAATAATTGCATTTTGTATGAGAAAATAGGAAAATATAAACCACATACTCTGAAACTATAGGTGTATAGAAGGCAGATGCAAATGCTAAATGACAATGAAGTAAATATTTTCTGAGTTCAGTAAAACTTTACTTCTGCTGAATACTAATGTCTGAGCATAGCTCCTAACTATGACAAAGTATTTCTAAGATAAAGAATCTGTTCTAATCATTATTTGAAAATCATATCCAATCAATGTTAATTAATCTCCTTCCTGTACTAGAGTACATCACCTTAGGGTGAAAGGAAAAATACAGGAAGATATTTATTTTCCATCATTTATAAATCTCAATTTGATCATTCATTCTAATACAGAGAAGTAGTTTTGAAATACATAAATCTATCCTTTCTAACCTGTCTAATATATATGAAATACCCATAGAAAAATTATAAGACATTCGAACAGTTTTTCAGAAATAGATAAACAATTTACAAAAATTAAATGAAATAAAACAAGTAGAACCTGATAATTTTGATATGGTGGAAAAACACCTAAATAGGCCTGTTCCTCCCAACCTTCTCCAGAAGAAGCATCCAAATCACTTGCTCCCTTTGACCCCTGATCCTGTTTACTGAACCACTAGGAAGAAGTCTCCATGGAGAAAAAAGGCACTCAGGTTGTACTTCAACAATCAATGGAGACTTTCATACAAACCTCACATATGTACTTCAGCAATCAATGGAGACTTGCATACATATCTATGTTGATGTATATGTAACTTCGGAATGTATTTCATCAGTATATTATATGTATATTTATTGTACCCTTATAAGAGATGTGTTATTCCTCTATAAGGAAGTGTCGTCATGTGGATTGACAAGTGTCGCAAGTGTGTGTACTTGCCGATGGGTTATTAGACCACCTTATGGGGTCGGCCCTAATTAATATATAATATAATGTGGATGTACTCAAGTAGACAAGTCGGCCCCAGTAGGTCACTGGGCAAAAAGGTGAGTATAAATAGAGATAGGAGATCTCTATTTTACTTACTCGGAAAAGTATCTATCTCTCTCTCTGGAAAGTGGCGCACTAGTGAGGAGGAGGAGGATCATCTGCTAGGAGACTATCTCTGTATTATTTGGTTGTATTTTGGTTGAGCCATTGCTCTCTCTATCTCTGAGGAAGTTTGTGGGGTTTTTCACCTTAGGGTTTTCCCCACGGAAACTCTGTGTCTCTTGTCTCTATGCTTTTGATTCTTGTGATGCTTGTGATGCTTGTCATATTATGATTGTCATGCATTGATATACTGTAGATGTTATTCTCTCAGCAAAGATCCTATAGTATTGTGATTTAATACTGAAAATTTAACATGGTATCAGAGCTTAACTGAGAAGAAGACATTTTGCAGTGACAGAAGCTTGTATTGCTTGTTTATTGGGTTTCTCTCCACAGATTTTTGAAATTCAGTATAGTAGATTGGATCTCCTCATCAAGGCGCATCTTTCTGTCCAATCAGATTTCAGTTCCGAGCATTTTCAGTTTTGGCCCTAAAAATTAGGGTTTCCACAAAAATAGGAATTTCTGGAAACTGAAGGTACAGCTAGAAGCTCCTTGCAAAAATCGAAGGTTTGAGCTCTGGATCGAGATTTTTGGCTGGGTAGATCTCCGGGAAACTCAAACCCTAATTCAGGGCTCTCCCTAGTGAACCCGGGAGGACAAAAAGGCAATTCTGAAGGGCAAGACTTTGCTGATCTCAAATTCTGAATGTACTAGGCTGATCAGCTCTCCAAGGCGCATCTTTCTATCCTTTCGGAATTTTGAAATTCACATTTTGAATTTTTAGGGTTTCTCTGACAAACCCTAATCCGGGACCAGATCCAGTTTTCAGCACTTCAAGTGGTAAGTTCTAAATCTTTTCTATTTCCATTTGAAGTACTCTTAAAGATGTCTCTTCACACCAAGCTTGAGGATAAGCTTGAAGGGGCTGATAACTTCCGAGCCTCGAAGTATAGGATTGGGCTAATCCTGGAAGAGAATGAGTTGGACTCATATGTGAAAGAAGACATCCCTATCCCAGAGGATGAAGAGGCCAAGGCATTGCACAAGAAGAACTTGGTCAAGGCAAAGAGAATCATTGCTGATTCTATCAAATACCATCTTATACCCCATGTGTCTTCTCTCAAGACACCCAAAGAGATGTTTGAATCTTTGACCAAGCTATTTGAAGGAAAGAACATAAATCGGAAGATGACCCTGCGGAACCAATTGAAAGCAGTAAAGTTTCAGAATGGAGAAACCATTCAATCTTACTTTTCAAGGGTCTCTCAGATCAAGGAACAATTAGAAGCAGTAGATGAAATGGTGGAGAATGGTGAGGTAGTGATGACTACTCTAAATGGCCTTCCCAGGTCATGGGATTCCTTTATTCAAGGAATTTGTGCAAGGAAGAAGTTGATCTCCTTCAGTAGACTTCGGGAAGAATGTTCTCAAGAAGAAGCTAGACTTATAGCTCGTGAGGAAAAGATGGGAGGTGAAGATCAAGCTCTTGCAGCTCACACCAAAAGAAGCAAAACCAAGAAGGATCACCCTCACCCCAAAAGATTCCATCAAAAGAATAAGAAGGACCTAAGATGCTTCACATGCAATGAGAAGGGTCACTTTGCTTCAGATTGTCCCAAGAACAAAAGGGATAATAAGAACAACTCTAGTAAGAAGAAGAAAGGTAGCAAAAGAAGGTTTCATGCCCATGCTGCCGAAGATGATGAACCTCCAAAGAAGAAGGCAAGGGCAGAAAGTAGTAGTGATGATGACTCATCAAGTGAAGAAGAATATGTTCTAATTTCCGCTCTTACAGGTACCATCTCCCATGGATGTAATGATTGGTTGATTGATAGTGGGGCATCCAAACACATGACTGGGTTCAAGGAATCATTTGTGAACCTTTCTGAACATGAATCACCCCATAAGGTGAAACTTGGGGATGATTATCAATATCCAATCAAAGGAAGTGGTGAAGCCTCTTACAACTTAGATTCTGGAAAATCTCTGAAGATGAAGGAAGTTCTCTATGTACCTGGGCTCAAGAAGAACTTACTCTCCATCTCTGCTCTAGATGCAAAAGGTATGAGGGTTGCATTTGTTGATGGCCAAGTACTAATGTGGCCAAAGGGAAAGACTATTGATGATGTAGTAGTGATTGGAGAGCAAGAGGGAGGCCTGTATAAATTGAAGGGTCAACCTGAACATGCCATGGTACATGAATCCATGGAGCCTAGTGAACTTTGGCATAGGAGACTTGCTCACATGCACTATAGAGCACTTCCAATTGCAAGCAAGGCTGTAGAAGGTCTTCCTGAAATCAAGACCAAACATGAAGGTGTTTGCAAAGGATGTGCAAAAGGTAAGAACATTAAGAAGGCTTTCCCAAGCAGTGAAAGCAAGGCAAAAGACATCCTGGAAATCATCCACTCAGATGTATGTGGCCCCATGTCATCCAGTTCCCTAAGTGGGTATGTTTACTATGTATCATTTATTGATGACTTCTCCAGGAAGACTTGGGTATACTTCTTAAAGGGCAAAGATGAGGTGTTTGATAAATTCAAGGAATTCAAAAAAACTTGATGGAGAATCAAACTGACAAGAAAATCAAAACATTCAGATCTGACAATGGTGGAGAATTCACCTCAAATGACTTCAAGAAGCTTTGCAGTGATTCAGGGATTAAGAGGGAGTTGACTGCTCCATATAATCCTCAACAGAATGGAGTTGCAGAAAGGAAGAACAGAACTATCATGGAAGCAGCAAGGGCAATGTTGCATGACCAGGATCTTCCTATGCATCTTTGGGCAGAAGCAGCTAGAACAGCTGTATATGTGCAGAATAGAACACCCCACAAGATATTGGACAACAAGACACCAGAAGAAGTCTTTTCTGGTAAGAAACCTGAAGTCAGCCATCTCAGAATATTTGGTTGTCCAGTATACACTCATGTCCCAAAGGAGAAGAGGACTAAACTAGATCCTTCAGGAAAGAAGGGCATCTTCGTGGGTTATAGTGAAAGCTCGAAGGCTTACAGAATATATTTTCCAGGGTTCAAGAAGATTGATGTCAGCAGGGATGTAACATTTGATGAGAATTCAACATTCATCAAATCAAGAAAGGCACCTATCGAAGTGTATGAAGAACCTAAGGAAACAAGATTTCAGGACACTACGATGACTGATGCAGTTCCAGAAACTGCTCGTGAGTTTGAAGATCCACAAGAACCTGTAGATCCACCCCGTGAGGATAACACTCACAAGAGGAAACCTGTATGGGCTAGAGAACTCATTCATGATGCAGAAAGATTTGGCATTCGAGAAGAAGAACACAGAGCAAAGAAGAGAACCAGATCACACACCAGTTATGTTGCTTTACTCTGTGACATCATGAACAAAGAGCCTTCCAGTTATGAAGAAGCGGCAGAAAAGAAAGAATGGAAGGATGCTATGGTTGAGGAATATCAATCAATTATGAAGAATGATGTTTGGGATGTTGTCCCAAGACCTAAAGGGAAGTCTGTTGTGACTTCCAAGTGGATCTACAAAATCAAGCATGCTGCAGATGGCAGTGTGGAAAAATATAAAGCAAGATTCGTAGCTCGTGGTTTCTCTCAGAAGGAAGGAATAGACTATGAAGAAACCTTTGCACCTGTAGCCAGATATACTTCCATCAGAACAGTACTTGCCCTGGATGCAGCAATGAAATGGAAGATACACCAGATGGATGTCAAGACTGCTTTCCTGAACGGTGTAGTAGAAGAGGAAGTATATGTGGAACAACCACTCGGCTTTGAAATACATGACAGGGAATCTTATGTATGCAGATTGAAGAAAGCCTTGTATGGCTTGAAGCAAGCTCCTAGAACCTGGTATGGTAGGATGGACAGTTTCCTATCTAGTTTGGGCTTTACCAAGAGTAAAGCAGATTCCAACCTTTACTACAAGGTTGAGGAAGGGAATCCTGTGATTCTACTACTATATGTGGATGACCTATTTGTGACAGGAGATGACAGAATGATTGAAGATACCAAGAGGAAGCTTGCAGCTGAATTCGATATGAAAGATTTGGGAATGATGCACTATTTCCTAGGTATGGAGGTGTGGCAGAATGCAGGTGGGATCTTCCTTGGCCAAGGGAAGTACACAGTAGATATCCTGAAGAGATTTGGGATGATGGATTGCAAAGCCATGGCCACACCTATGGCATCGAATCTGAAGCTTCTTTGTGATGCTTCATCTGAGCCAGTTGATGTTTCTATGTATCGTCAGATTATTGGGTCCTTGATGTACCTGACGAACACGAGACTAGATATCTGCTTTGCTGTGAACACATTGAGCCAGTTCCTGACGGATCCGAGGAGTGTTCACCTGGTTGCTGTAAAGCATGTTCTGAGGTACCTGAAGGGTACAGTGGATTATGGGCTCAGATATGAGGCGAATCAAAAGTTTAACCTGCAGGGTTATGTTGATTCAGATTGGGCTGGCAGTGCTGCAGATAGGAAGAGCACATCTGGGTGTTGCTTCAGTATGGGATCAGGTGTGATCTCTTGGTTTAGCAGGAAGCAATCCTGCGTAGCACTGAGTACAGCTGAGGCAGAGTATGTTGCAGCCTATTAAGCTAGTTGTGAGGCAGTATGGCTACGGAAGCTACTGTCTGAGTTATTTGATCTCCCGTTGGAAGCTACTGGTATCTTCTGTGA
Source organism: Larix kaempferi (assembly GCA_027924585.1). Lineage (NCBI taxonomy): Eukaryota > Viridiplantae > Streptophyta > Pinopsida > Pinales > Pinaceae > Larix > Larix kaempferi. The sequence goes on along the minus strand of BSBM01000204.1, from coordinate 1,396,795 downwards.
TAACCAGAGTTGTGTGAAGCTGTCCGAGAACCCAGTGTTTCATGACAGGTCGAAACACATAGAGATCAAATACCACTATATCAGGGATATGGTGCAGAGAGGAGCTGTGAAGCTCCTGTATGTTGCGACGGACGAGCAGATTGCAGATGTGCTGACGAAGCCACTAGCCAGGGTGAATTTCGAGTACTTCAGAGAGAGGCTTGGCGTTACTCAGATCGAGGACACTTCGAGGAAGAAGTAATGGACACATTTGCTGAAGCCATTCCAAGCATGTTGAAAGGAGGATCCTTCACATGGCTGTGGATGTAAGCGCTGGATGATGAACATCAGGATGATGTTCTAGTTTCTGCTGGATATGATCAGTTGGATCATTTTATGTATGTATGTACGCATCATGTTGGATGCTGGATATGATCAGTTGGATCATTTTATGTATGTATGTACGCATCATGTTGGATGCTGGATATGATCAGTTGGATCATTTTATGTATGTATGTACGCATCATGTTGGATGCTGGATATGATCAGTTGGATCATTTTATGTATGTATGTACGCATCATGTTGGATGCTGGATATGATCAGTTGGATCATGTGTATGTATTTTATATGCATCATGTTGGATGCTTGGACCATGTATCTGTATATGTATCAGGTGGATACATTGTATGATCAGGTGGATCATGTATGGTGATATATATCATATGTTTTGTATTTGTATCAGGTGGATACATTGATGATCAGGAGGATCATGTATGATGATATGTATCAGGTAGATACTTGGCATGCAGCAGGATGTTGCATTGATGATCAGGAGGATCATGTATGATGATATGTATCAGGTAGATACTTGGCATGCAGTAGGATGTTGCATTGATGATCAGGAGGATCATGTATGATGATATGTATCAGGTAGATACTTGGCATGCAGCAGGATGTTGCATTGATGATCAGGAGGATCATGTATGATGATATGTATCAGGTAGATACTTGGTATGCAGCAGGATGTTGCATTGATGATCAGGATGATCATAGATGACGAGCTTCAGGATGTTGCTCCAGATGACATGCAGCAGGATGTTGCAGTGATGATCAGGATGATCATAGATGACGAGCTTCAGGATGTTGCTCCAGATGACATGCAGCAGGACGTTGCAGTGATGATGATCAGGATGATCATGGATACATCAGGATGATGTATGGTGAGTATCAGGTTGATACTCTGTGGCCGTGGATCAGGTTGTGCAGATGAGCATGTCTGGGAGATCCTATAGGTCGGAGTTGTGTACCCGTAACATCCTGGGATGCTCTTTCGAGACATTGCTCTGGGAGGACATGTAATTTGTTCCCTGGGAGATCTCAGGTCGGAGTTGTGTACCCGTAACATCCTGAGATGCTCTTGCGAGGTTTTGTCCTATGGCATGTAATTTGGGCCCTAGGAGATTTCAGGTCGGAGTTGTGTACCCGTAACATCCTGAGATGCTCTTGCGAGGTTTTGCCATGACCACATGTAATTTGTGCCCTAGGAGATCTCAGGTAGGAGTTGTGTACCCGTAACATCCTGAGATGCTAGGTTTTGTGGTGGACCACATATAATTTGTGCCCTGGGAGATCTTAGGTCGGAGTTGTGTACCCGTAACATCCTAAGATGCTCTTTCGAGGTTTTGTGGTGGGGTCACATGTAATAGCGCCCTGGGAGATCCTACAGGTTGGAGTTGTGTACCCGTAATATCCTGGGATGCTCTTTCGAGGTTTTGTGACGCACGTAATAAGTCCTGAGGATTCCACAGTATGGCCAGTGATGACGAAGACCTGCAGGTGGTGGGCCTACATCCAGTATGAAAAAGGACTGGCTCTGTAGAACTTCCTATGACGAGTAGAGACAGAGATTGGATGAGATAGCAGCAGCAGTGACGATGATGATGACGATGCATCGATGACGATGATCCAAAGAAGAAGACTTGTCTAGCAGATCTGTGTCGAGAAATACCTTCCTAGTTAAGAGGGAGTGTTGATGTATATGTAACTTCGGAATGTATTTCATCAGTATATTATATGTATATTTATTGTACCCTTATAAGAGATGTGTTATTCCTCTATAAGGAAGTGTCGTCATGTGGATTGACAAGTGTCGCAAGTGTGTGTACTTGCCGATGGGTTATTAGACCACCTTATGGGGTCGACCCTAATTAATATATAATATAATGTGGATGTACTCAAGTAGACAAGTCGGCTCCAGTAGGTCACTGGGCAAAAAGGTGAGTATAAATAGAGATAGGAGATCTCTATTTTACTTACTCGGAAAAGTATCTATCTCTCTCTCTGGAAAGTGGCGCACTAGTGAGGAGGAGGAGGATCATCTGCTAGGAGACTATCTCTGTATTATTTGGTTGTATTTTGGTTGAGCCATTGCTCTCTCTATCTCTGAGGAAGTTTGTGGGGTTTTTCACCTTAGGGTTTTCCCCACGGAAACTCTGTGTCTCTTGTCTCTATGCTTTTGATTCTTGTGATGCTTGTGATGCTTGTCATATTATGATTGTCATGCATTGATATACTGTAGATGTTATTCTCTCAGCAAAGATCCTATAGTATTGTGATTTAATACTGAAAATTTAACAATCTAAAACCTCTGCACTCAGCGGGAACACTCTGCACTCAGTAGAAATAAGACAGTATTACTCTACAACTCAAAACATAGCTTCCCCTAATCGAATCTTTTGTGTGCATACAGCAGAACCATAAGCTAAATTTTCTCGTCATTAGACCAAGTCAGTTAGTCGATTGTCCATAGTGTCAGTTAGGAAAGTGGACAAGTATTAGCTTATAAATAAATGAGAATTGTAAGTGTTATAGGAGGAGAAGTCGATGGATAGAAGATAGAAATAGAGCTATATGCGGAGATTGACAGAAAGACAATGCGGGGAGTTGCGCATAGATTTATGTACTGCTTTTGGTTTTCCACAGTAATATAAGGATGATGATTTGGTGCAATCTGTGTGTAATGTTGCTCGATACTTATGTTATTGTCTTGTCTTAATGCAATTATCCGGCTCTGTCGCTATGATGTGAATGTTATAGATATCTGTTTACTGTAATGTTAAATGTTGCGATTAAAGTGATGTGCCATAAATTCATGATGAATATTTAGAATTGTTGTTGGTATCATACTGCCCCAACTCTCCTCCTCCCTCGGTGGAAACATGGCTTCGTCTACTCTTCCTAGACGCCTCGAGTGAGACATCATCTGCTCTACGGGTGTTGCTGGGTGGGCTCAAACCTGCCTAGGCCGGTGCCCAGGGAGACTGCGGTATGTGTCGACAGTGAGGTGAACCCCTGTTGACTGAGGTCGCATTGGTCAACAAATGGTTCCGTTGCCAGGACCGTGTGCAGAGTAGAAGGAGGTAATGTTTTGGCACTCGACGAAGCCAAAGATACAGAAATGGTTCGATCAGAAGTTGTAGGAGTTTGTTGAAGAGGAAAGCCGAAATATGCGATTGATAGTAGATCACTGGTTGGGAAGATATATTCATGACGATCCGCACGAATGGTTTTTCTTTGAATTCCCGGTCATTTTGTATGAGTGGTTGTCAAAGTTGACCTTCCAGAAGAGGAACTTCCAGGGTCGTCAACCGACATCTTGGACCCTCGAGTTGATTCAGGAGCTGCAAGAAGTCGATAATAAGGCGTCGCGGGCTATCGAAGTTTGGCTCGATAGCATATTGGAAGGATATATCACTAAATTTACGGTCGATACGAAGAAATCCTATGGCAAAGTTGAAAGATACTTCTTCCAAGGACCGAGGGGAAGGTTTTTGCTGTCGCTCCAACTGTCGATTAAGATGCTAATCTGCAAAAAGGTATATTAAAGATGCACCTTGATCAGTAGACATCCTGGTGGGTGGAGGCTGTGGGTACCGCGACTGTTGGGGAATGGTGCTTGGAATAGTAAAGGGGTAGATGGGTACAGACCATGAGGAGACTGTGAGCGAATCCGAGGAAGAAAGTGGTATTACGAGAGGAGGAGTGATCTTACGAGAGGAGGAGTGAGGTTTCGACAGGAGAAGAGGCACAGGACGGGAGAAGAACCTGTTGCGATCAAACCGCAAAACTGTGAAGGAAGACCACACAGGACGAAGCGACCTCACAATCCTGATAGGGATGACCATGATACACCCAGGATAGAGGCAGGACCAAACTCCAGTACCAATGTACCCACACCTCCACTCACTAACTCTTAGCCAGCAAGAAACACTACCTTGACACCGCCGACTTCGTCAACACCGCAGAATTTAATTGGTAGTAGTAGCATAGCGACAAGAGGAAGGAAGCCCAAGATGGAGGGGAATGATGCTAAGCTACCATTTTTCCATGGAAGTGCGGCAGCAACCCAGAACAATATTGGTTTTTGTGTGAAGCGGTTGGACCGTGAAACAGATCAATGATGACAATGCTAAGAAAGGATAGTTAGCCACGACTCTGCGAGGTCACGCATTAGATTCATTCATGAAGTTTGTTTTAGTCCCTAAGGGGACCCTAGAGAAGTCACTGGATGAGATTTAGGATGGGCTGATTGCTGAATTTAGATGGCCTAAGTCGGAGGCTCAATATATTACTGAATTGAAGGAAATTAAGCGGTATCCCAATGAGACGGCATGGGATTTCGACCAACGATTCAAGACACTGATGGAAAAGGTTAGTTTCGATATGAGCACTTTCCAACATAAAGAATGGTTCATTGCGACAATGATACCCCACATTCGGCTACTGCTGATGCAGCAAAACATATCGACGCCTAGTGAAGCTCTAGATTTTGCAATGCGATTGGAGGCATCACCGATTGCAGATAATGTAGCTGGGATGTCATAGATACAGACATAGCTTGCTAACCTGACTATACAGTTGCAAGATTTGAAGAAAAACAAGGAACAGCGTGATGACGTATGGTGTACGTGATGCCGAAGAGAAGGGCATACGAAGGATAATTATCCGGATTTCCATAATTATTTGGTATCAGGTGTGCCAAACCCATTGAATGGCAGCAGTATTCCATGGTGTCGCATTTGTTCGGTATTTGGGCACAGTCATGATAGTTTTCCGTATATGCAGAAAATGGTGACAACCCCAAAAAATCTTTATTGCACATTCTACAAATCGGTGGGTCATGATGACAAGGATTACCGTGCATATGGGTTGCTACAGGAGAGGATGTGCAATGCATTCTACGTCAAGGATGATCAGCGCGTCGTGCAACAACCACAACTGCAACCACAGGTATCCCAGCCGCTACCGCAACCGCAGATGTAGTTTGCACCACCGCAACAGCAAGCGCAGCAGTTCATGGTGCAATACGCTCCGATACAGACGAATCCCCCATAGCCACAATATCTACAGCAACCACAATATGCACCACAAGGGCAAGGGATTCTAGCAGCATCAATGCAGCAACAATACTAGCAGCAGGCCGACTACCGGGGAGGCTACAGGGGAGGACGCGGTGGTGGATTTGGTCATGGAGGAGGAGGCCGAGGTGGTCATTGTTGATGTATATGTAACTTCGGAATGTATTTCACATATATGTATATTGTTTTCCTATAGAGATGTTATTATTCCTCTATAAGGAAGTGTCGTCATTTATATTGTAAGTCTCATAACTTATACTTGATGGGTTATTAGACCACCTTGTTGGGGTCGGCCCTGTATAAGTCATGTGGGTCAAAGGGTTATTAGACCACCCTATTGGTGGTCATCCATGTGGGTCAAAGGGTTATCAGACCACCCAAGTGGGGGTCGGCCTAGTAAGCATTATGTTAAGTGGTTAAGTTGAGGCCGACCTAGTTGAGTAAAGGTCAAGTCAAGTTAGTGTATAAATAGAGAGTGTGTCTCTCTCATTTTACACATTCTATTCTCTCACTCACACTTGGGAGAGTGGCGCACTTGTGGAGGAGGAGGTTCTACTGCTAGAAGAAGACTATCTCTTGTATTCTGGTTGTATCATTGCTCTATCTATCTCTGAAGAAGTTATTGGGGTTTTTCACCTTTATGGTTTTCCCCAAGTAAACTCTGTGTCTCTTGTGTGCTTGCATTATTGTGTCCATGATTGATATGCTGTAGATTTCCTGTACATGTTGTTCTCTCAGTTAAGATCCTAGATCAGATTGAAGTAAATTCTGAAAATTTAACATGGTATCAGAGCTAGCCTGAAAGAAGGCATGATATGGCATGTATGACACTTGTTCCACTTACGATGCTAGGGCTTGATATAGCAAAAACCAGTCTTGTATAACTTTAGCTATAAATCTGTTTTGGCAAAGTTTTCGGATATAAAACCTTTACAGGTCGAATATTAACCCCCCATGTACCTTGTGTCCAAAGGACAACCTCTAATTCGTTGTACTTTGTGATTTATGATCTGTACAATATAGGGTTTCTGCCTCTTCTAGATCTGAGTCAAAATCAGGTGACCTTGGGAAAAAGGTCATAACTTGGGCTAGGAAGATCCAAATGAAATTTTGTAAAAAGTGACAGGTAGTACACTGATTTTTCTATCTCAGTAAAACATTTCAGAGGCCGAAGTTGAACCAGTGACACGTGGCATGCCGTACAAGTTGGCTCTCCTGTATTATCCCATAAAAAGGTCATGTTGCGACACTTGGAATAACTCTATCTCAGAGAATCCAATTGAGGTCAGACCTGTCGGGATGGAAAGATAACAGGTCGAGATATCTTAGGAACAATTTTTGAACCCTTTGGATTGAAAAGTTAGGAGTTACACCAGAAACAATCAGGTACATATTTCTGTCAAAACAGAATTATTTTTTAGTACCTTCATTCATGGCTTCCGTAATTTAGGGCTTAGGAGAAATTTGGAATTTTTGTAATAGGAGACCATGGATGAATGCTACTCATCAAAATAAAAATTTAGAGACCAAGATCAGAATTTTTGGTTGGGCATAAGGACGGGCTTGATCAGACCCTAGTTCGAGACTTTAATTAGAAAGGTGGAAAATTAGGGCTTCTGTAAAAATGGGAATTTTTGAAATCTGTGACCACGGCTGGAAGCTCCTCAGAAAATAGAAGCTTAGAGCTTTGGATCAAACCTTTTGATTGGGCAGAAGAGTGGGATTCATCAAACCCCAGTTCAGGGTCACGTCAAGTGAATCCATAAGTTTCAAAGGCAAAATTGAGGAGTGAAACTTTGCAGGTTTCAAATTCTGAATATACCAGCTTGATCATCTCATCAAGGTGCATACTTCTATCCTTTTGGAAGTTTGAAATTCAAAGTTTGAATTTTTGGGGTTTCTCTGACAAACCCATATCGAGCTCCAGGTCCAGTTCTTGCAAATCAAGTGGATTGGGTTAATCCTAGAAGAAGATGGATTGGTCACCTGCATAAGTGAAGAAGTTCCTGTTTCAGAGGGAGATGAGGCTAAGGCCTTCCATAAGAAGATTACAAGCAATCTTGACAGGTATGGCTTACAGGTATGTTTCGAATTCTGTTCATGATTAAGTTTATGATATGTTTGTCTTCATATCATTACAGTACAATCTTGATTAATTACTAGACTTGTCGTATTACCTTATAGAAGATATTCATTGATTAAGGTTTTGACACTTATGATTATACTAATGCATTGTGATGTTGTATGAGGTTTATGTTGTTTGCTAACACAAAAGGTACACCAAGAAAGTCAAATGATGTTCTACTTCAAGAACATATGCTCATGGTGACATGAAGACAAATATTCATCCATTGTCATGGATCACATAGAAGATCTACTTTCGTATGTATAACTTGGTTCTACAATGGTTAACTTATGAGACATGCAGGTTACTAGCACAAGTCACTGAAGAGAACCAGAAGACATTATGCGGGTATGTTAGACATAACTAGCTAGCATGCTAATCCAGGTATGTTTTTCCTATATCAAGCTATAATCCTACCTTGTGTTAGGATCTTATACTGTTGTGTTGTTGATAATGATTATTCATGAAGTCATAGGTTTGAATAATCATGGTTGTATGCATATTATGTTTCTTACCATAATTGATGATATGACTAACCAGAAGAATCATGAAGGTATAGGTTTGAATAATCATGGGTTTTATGCATACTATATCTCTTATCTTGATTGATGATTCAACTAACCAGAAGAGTCATATGATCAAATAAGAATATGTATGAGTAAAAGAAGACTTCCCTGAAACCTTGAATACTAATGTTTATTATATGTGAATGATCATGAATATACATGTTTAAGATTATTGTGTTTTGATAGTATTAAGATTATACTAATAAATGTGTGATTATGTATGAGACCTCAAGGATAACACAATGATGATACTAATAAGCATGCATAGTTATTAAGGATGGATGTAAGTTCAAGGACAGGTAATCCAGGAAGCAAAGATCAAGAGGGAGCACACTCCAGTTGTTCCTGCAAGAAAGCAAAGGAGCACACTTCAGTAGTTTCTGCAAGGAATTCAGAGGGAGTTTACCACTTCTCACAATCCACATAAGAATGGAGTTGCAGAAAAGAAGCAAAGAATGAGAGGGAGTCAACCCAACAAACAAACAAAGATAAGTATTTGAATTGTCATTACTTGCATATTTTATTGTTTAAATCATACTGTTCAATAATGTATATACTGATGTTCCTAGAATTAGGTTGTGTATTATGCATATTAGAATAGTTGCATTGATGAACAGTATACTACTAATATGCATGGGTAAGTGGCCTATGGCACTGTACAACATTCCATTGCTACTTCTCTAGAATGAAACCTCTTTGCTGACATGTTGGGAGTTGTGCACACTCTTAACAATGTTCTAGTAGAGATTGGAAGGCATCTAGAAAGTTACGGAATATGGATAAAGGTTGTATTGAAGCATTGGCTAAGATAATTGCATGACTGTATGAAATATTTCTTTATGTATAAGAATTTGTTCTAAAAACTATGAGATATTTTCTAATCATGCAATTTAACTTGTTGTGTAGGAAAGATGGTATGCCATCACCTACAAAAGAAGAACTACAACATTTGTTCAGCAACAAAATTATCTATTGAAGATATTGAAGTTCCTAGGATACGGGAAGAATTCCATGATCCATCGATCATGAAGAATGATGTTTGGGATGCGGTCCCAAGAGCTTAAGGGAAGTCTGTTGTGACTTCCAAATGGAACTATCAAATCAAGCATGTTGCAGATGGCAGCATTGAGAAATATAAAAGTGATGAAATAGAAGATGCACCAGATGGATTTCAAGACAGCATGGTGTAGTCATATATGTGTGCAGAACTTGGTATGGTAGGATAGATAGCTTTCTATCCAATTTGGGCTTTACCAAGAATAAAGCGGATTCCAACCTTTTATACAAGATTGAGGAAGGCAATCCAGTGATACTACTTTTGTATGCGGATAACCTGTTTGTTACAGGTGAAGATAGATTGATTGTCGACACGCAGCGGAAGCTTGCTGCCGAGTTCGAGATGAAGAACTTGGGGATGATGCACTATTTGTTTTTGGCATGGAGGTGTGGCAGAGTGCAGATGGAATCTTCCTTGGACAAGGGAAGTATGCAGTAGATATCCTGAAGAGGTTCGGGATGATGGATTGCAAGGCCATGGCCACACTGATGACATCGAATCTGAAGCTTCTTTGTGATGCTTCATCTGAGCCGATTGATGTCTCTATGCATCGTCAGATGATTGGGTCCTTGATGTACCTGACGAACGCGAGACCATATATTTGCTTTGCGGTGAACACATTGAGCCAATTCCTGACGGATCCGAGAAGTGTTCACCTGGTTGCTGTAAAGCATGTTCTGAGGTACCTGAAGGGTACAATGGATTATGGGCTCAAGGATGAAGCGAATCAAAAGTTTAGCCTGCAGGGTTATGTTGATTCAGATTGGGCAGGTAGTGCTGCAGATAGGAAGAGCACATATGGGTGCTACTTCAGTATGGGATCAGGTGTGATCTCTTGGTTCAGCAGGAAGCAGTCCTGCGTAGCCCTGAGTACAGCTGAGGCAAAGTATGTTACAGCTTGTTCAGCTAGTTGTGAGGAAGTATGGCTACAGAAGCTACTGTCTGAGTTATTTGATCTCCCGTTGGATGCTACTGGTATCTTCTGTGATAACCAGAGTTGTGTGAAGCTATCCGAGAACCCAGTGTTTCATGACAGGTCGAAACACATAGAGATCAAATATAACTATATCAAGGATATGGTGCAGAGAGGAGCTATGAAGCTCCTGTACATTGCGACGGACGAGCAGATTACAGATGTGCTGACGAAGCCACTAGCCAGCGTGAAGTTTGAGTACTTCAGGGAGAGGCTTGGTGTTCTTCAAATTGATGACACTTCGAGGAAGAAGCGATGGACACATTTGCTGAATCCATTCCAAGCATGTTGGAAGGAGAATTCTTCACATGGCTGTGGATGTAAGCGCTGGATGATGAGCATCAGGATGATGTTCTAGTTTCTGCTTTGTATGCTCAGTTGGATCATTTATATGTATAACTGCATCATGTTGGATGATGGATATGATCAGTTGGATCATTTATATTTATATTTATGTGTGCATCATGTTGGATGTTGGATATGATCAGTTGGATCATTTATATGTATGTACATGTCATGTTGGATGTTGGATATGATCTGTTGGATCATTTGTATGTATTGTGTATATGCATCATGTTGGATGCTTGGACCATGTATCTGTATATGTATCAGGTGGATACATTGGATGATCATGTGTACATCAGGATGATGTATGGTGAGTATCAGGTTGATACTCTATGGCCGTGGATCAGGTTGTGCAGATGAGCATATAATTTGGCCCTGGGAGATTTGCAGATAGTCTTTCGAGGTTTTTCCTATGGCATGTAATTCGTTGCCCTGGGATATTTGGAAAATGCTCTTTTGAGGTTTTGCTCTGGGAGGACATATAATTTGGCCCTGGGAGATCTGCAGATAGTCTTTCGAGGTTTTGCCTATGGCATGTAATTCGTTGACCTGGGATATCTAGCAGATGCTCTTTCGAGGTTTTGTCCTATGGCATATAATCTGTCCCTGGGAGATTCGATAGGTTGGGTTGTGTGCCCGTAATCAGTCCTAGGATGCTCTTGCGAGGTTTTTCCATGACCACATGTAATTCGTGCCCTAGGAGATCCTATAGGTAGAGCTGTGTGCTTGTAACAGCCTGGGATGCTCTTGCGAGGTTTTGTGGTGACCACATGTAATTCGTGCCCTGGGAGATTCTATAGGTAGAGCTGCGTGCTCGTAACAGCCTGGGATGCTCTTGCGAGGTTTTGTGGTGAGGTCACATATAATATGGCCCTGGGAGATCCTATAGGTAGATCCGTGTGCTCGTAACATCCTAGGATGCTCTTTCGAGGTTTTGTGATGCACGTAATAAGTCCTGAGGATTCCACAGTATGGCCAGTGATGACGAAGACCTGCAGGTGGCAGGCCTACATCCAGTATGAAAAAGGACTGGCTCTGTAGAACTTCCTATGACGAGTAGATTGAGAGATTGATTGAGATAGCAGCAGCAATGACGATGATGATGACTTGATGATGATTATCCAGAGAAGATGACTTGTGCTAGAAGACCTGTGTCGAGAAATACCTTCCTAGTTAAGAGGGAGTGTTGATGTATATGTAACTTCGGAATGTATTTCACATATATGTATATTGTTTTCCTATAGAGATGTTATTATTCCTCTATACGGAAGTGTTGTCATTTATATTGTAAGTGTCATAACTTATACTTGATGGGTTATTAGACCACCTTGTTGGCGTCGGCCCTGTATAAGTCATGTGGGTCAAAGGGTTATTAGACCACCTTATTGGGGGTCGGCCATGTGGGTCAAAGGGTTATTAGACCACCCTAGTGGGGGTCGGCCTAGTCAGCATTATGTTAAGTGGTTAAGTTGAGGCCAACCTAGTTGAGTAAAGGTCAAGTCAAGTTAGTGTGTAAATAGAGAGTGTGTCTCTCTCATTTTACACATTCTATTCTCTCACTCACACTTGGGAGAGTGGCACACTTGTGGAGGAGGAGGATTTACTGCTAGAAGAAGACTATCTCTTGTATTCTGGTTGTATCATTACTCTATCTATCTCTGAGGAAGTTATTGGGGTTTTTCACCTTTATGGTTTTCCCCAAGTAAACTCTATGTCTCTTGTGTGCTTGCATTATTGTGTCCATGATTGATATGCTATAGATTTATTGTGCATGTTGTTCTCTCAGTTAAGATCCTAGATCAGATTGAAGTAAATTCTGAAAATTTAACAGTCATGGACCTATTCAGTGTTACCACTGTGCGGTATGGGGGCATTATCAGCGCGACTACCCACTGCTACTGAATTAGTGTACGTTTTGTTCCGGGAATGATCATACAGTTGAGAATTGTCCACAGTTGACTGCAAATTGGCAGGCTGGGAACAATCCATAGCTACAGAACCCAGTACAGCAACCGGTATAGAACTCGGTGCAGCAACAAGTGCAGAACCATCCCCCATGATCACCGTCGAATGCTAATACTAATGTAAATCAACCAGGGAACCTACCGTAGAACCAGACACAGGGTGCCAATATTACGACTATTTCGGTAGAACTACGACCACAAGATGCTTCAGTGGTTGTTGTCACTCGTGGAGGTAAGACGACTGGGGAAGATGGTTCACGACCACTCATTCGCTTGGTTGGTCAGAAGACGGTAAATTTCGACATTGATGCGAAGCGGGAGACGTTCCTAGAGGCATGTCTCACTTTGGAGAAAGATCGCGGTAAGGTTTTTGTTTGCGATATGCCGCCTGTCTTTGATGACACATCAGACGCCGATCAACCACCACCAGGGATATTGCAGAAGTTCCTTGAAAGTTGTTTGTCATTGGCACGAGACCCGGCTTCCCTGGTTGAGATTGAGGGATGGTTGCAGCGATTTCCGAAAAGATGGCAGGAGTCGACAGTAAACTACTTACAGCAACGGAAGACTGGCAAGGAAATGCGAATGAATATTCAAATTGGTGACTATGATGTTGACTCTGTGATTCTTGACCTTGGTTCGGATGTTAAAATCTTAACTAAGCAAGCATGGCAGAAGATGGGGAGTCCCTCATTGAGCTGGTCTCCTGTGCAGCTCCGATTGGCTAATCATGCGAAGGTAACACCAATTGGGCGAGTTCCGCGACTCATGATTGATATTGAGGGAATGAAGACTTATACTGATTTTAATGTTATTCAAGTGGTTGAGGGAGGAAGCTCTTATCCAGCACTCTTGGGGATCGGATGGGCTAACGATAGTGGAGCTATAATCAACTTTAAGAAGCGCATGATGACCTTTGAGAATCACGATTTTAGAGTTATCGCCCCTTTGGATCCAGCTGAAGGACGCCGATATGTGGAGCCTATAAAAGATGACGATCGCGCTGGATGGGACCATGCATTCAATATTTCTGAAGATTATATTCATCCTACCGCCTATGGCGAATTGGAGTGGTGCAGTGAGAGCTCTGCGTCTTCCGACTCTGATGATGCATTGGAGCATTGGAAGAATCGAATGCATGAAATATCCGTCTGCAAATGTGGTTTAGTTACGCAATCCTTATGTCGTGTTGCGACCGAAATGATCACATTGCCTGTCTATGAGGGGTTTCCTGGCCTCAACACCTTTGTAGAAGAATTTGACGACCGCGTTCCAGAACCACAACAATTGCTGGCTTTGGAGGAAGCACTAAAGGCTGCTCCAGCACATTGGTGGGCGACACATAAGAAATTCATTAAATATTGGTCACAGTGTCGAAGGTTGATGATGGTTCGGTTCGGCGATACTGAGGTTTATCACACTAGAAAGTATGATAGTCAAACTAATCCCAGTGATCATGTGATGGAGTGTTAGCGATTAAGGGTAGCAAGACCCAGAGATGAGTGGGTTCATGCTTTTGTCCATACTTTGGAAGAGATACCGCGCTCGTGGTACACTACAGCCGAGTTGCACCGTGACATTACAACATGGGGGGAGTTGACGATCTGTTTCACTCATACCTTCACATTTGCGGATGCTAACCCTAATGTCCATAACACCTTGCAGCTCATCCGCGACATGATATTTCAGGTTGTTCCCATGGCTTGCGCTGTTGACCCGCACACCCACAATCAGATGCAGTCTCTCATGGAGTGTTTCAACATTAGTGGTGGCTCGGAGGACAATGATGATCCCCAGAATGTTTACATTCCTGAATCTGAAGGAAGTCGCAATGTGGTACCACCTGTTGCGCCTACTAATCCGTTCAATCAGCCATTGCAACTTTGCAAAATGAATATCGGTAACGAAGCTACTCCCAAGTTTGCCACTATTAGGGATTAATGGGATGATGAGATGATGAGTAAGGTTACCGAGCTACTGCATGAATTTAAAGACGTGTTTCCTACAAAGTTTTCTGAAATGAAGGGAATCCTGGGTGATTTAGGAGAGATGAGGATTCCATTGAAACCAGATGCTAAGCTAGTCCGACAATGACCTTATCGGCTAAATCTGCAACATAAAGAAAAGGTCAAGGTGGAACTTGATCGGATGCTGGATGCTGGTATTATTGAACCTGTGGAAGAGTCAGAATGGATCAGTCCTATGGTGGTACAGGACAAAAAAACAGGTGAAGTGCGCATTTGTGTCGACTTGCGAAAGTTGAACGATGCCTGCTTGCATGAACCTTTTTCGACCCCGTTTACTGATGAAGTACTTGAAGGAGTGGGTGGCTAGGAAATGTACTCTTTCACCAATGGATTCTCTAGCTACCATCAGATTCGCATTGCTAAGGAGGACCGCCATAAAACAACTTTTGTTACTGAATGGGGTTTCTTTCAGTACACAGTCATTCCATTTGGTTTGAAGAATGCACCTGTGATATTTTCCCGGGTCGTTGTTGCCGCATTCAAAGATTTTATTCAGAATTTTCTGCAGGTATATATGGATGATTGGACCGTTTATGGCTTGATTCATGATCATTTGGCCAATCTATGGTTAATGATTGAGCGATGCCGATAGCATCAGATATCGCTCAACTTGAAGAAATGTATTTTCTGTGCGCCGTTTAGGATATTGTTGGGTCATATTGTGTGTAAGCAGGGACTGTTGGTTGATCTAGCCAAAATTACGCTTATTTTGGGGTTGCAACCGTTGACCACCGTTAAGCAGTTGCAGGCGACCTTGGGTCACACGGGATATTATCGCAAGTTCATTAGGGGTTATGCTGTGATTACTGCCCCTATGGAAAAATTGCTAAAGAAGGATGCGACATTCTAGTGGAATCCGAAATATCAGGAAAGTTTTGAAACGCTGAAAGTGAAGATGGCGTCGGCCCCAATCTTGGTCTTTCCGGACTGGAGTAAGGAATTCCATGTCCATGTTGATGCTTCATCGGTTGCACTAGGGGTTGTATTGGCTCAACCAAGAGAAGGAGACATTGATCATCCCATTACTTTTGCCAATCGAAAGTTGTCTTCTGCAGAACGCAACTACACTACCACCGAATGCGAAGGTTTGGCCATGGTTTATGCGCTGCAGAAATTCAGGCATTATTTGTTGGGTGGTCATTTTAAAATGTTTACTGATCATTCTGCATTGAAATACTTGGTCAATAAGCCTGTGTTGGGGGGGAAGATCTACCAATGGCTACTTTTGTTTCAGGATTTTGATTTCGAAGTCGTTGTGAAACCGGGGTAGTTGAATGCTAGACCAGATCATTTGTCAAGGATTGATACAGGGGAGGAACCGACTAATATCGATGATGGGTTGCCAGATTCCCAACTGTTTCATGTTGCCGTTGCGAATCAGTATTTTGATGACATCCTTCAGCTTTTGGTGACTGGCACCATGCCCAATGACTTAACCACTACTCAGAAGAAGCAATTGGTTGTCAAGGCTGTCGACTTTCAACTGATCGTGGGAGAGTTGTATAAATTAGGTGCCGATGAGATATTACGCAGATGTGTTTTGCCGCATGAGAAAGCGTAGATATTGGCTGAGGCACATGGTGGAGTAGTAGGAGGACATTATGGTGGCTGGGCGACTGCCCGAAAAGTACTGCGTGCAGGGATTTGGTGGCCCACATTACATAATGATGCAACAGACTATGCGCGGTCTTGTGATGTTTGTCAATGAACTGGAAATCCATCTAGACGTGATGAGATGTTGCTGCTACCTCAAGTAACATTACAACCGTTCAAAAAATGGGCTATGGATTTTGTAGGACCGATCCATCCGCCAGGGAAACGTACAGGTGCGAGGTATATTATCATGGTGACAGAATACTTGACCCGATGGACTGAGGAAGCACCTGTAGTGGATTGCTCTGCCGCAAC
The DNA here is from genome assembly GCA_027924585.1 of Larix kaempferi. NCBI lineage: Eukaryota > Viridiplantae > Streptophyta > Pinopsida > Pinales > Pinaceae > Larix > Larix kaempferi. The sequence continues at coordinate 1,380,433 of BSBM01000204.1, read as the reverse complement.
GACTGCTCGATTTTTGTTTGACCACATTATCACTCGTTTTGGCTGCCCCAAGATATTGCTGAGTGATCAAGGTAGCCATTTTCTCAATTGCACTATCAACGCACTAACAGAAGAATTGCAGATACAGCATAACAAGAGTAAACCCTATCACCCACAGGCGAATGGGACAGTAGAAGCGTTTAACAAGGTATTGGAGCATGTGTTGACAAAGGTGTGTAATGCGAACTATGACGACTGGGATTTGAAAATTCCAGCGGTCTTATGGGCCTATCGCACCACATGTAAAAGGTTGACTTGTCAGACACCTTTCAAGCTGGTATATGGGAAGGAAGCAATTATGCCTATGGAGTACATTGTTCCAAGTCTATGAATTGCGGCTGTTACGAGCAGGAATGATGTTGCAGCATTAGATGAGCGTCTAGCACAATTGGTAGAGCTAGAAGAGGATTGATTTATCGATGGCTTTCACCAAGGGGTAGAGAAGGACCGCCGGAAAGCATGGCATGATCGCCACATCAAAAAAAAATAGTTTCAGCAAGGTGACTTAGTGTTACTATACGACAGTAAGTTTATGAAACATCTAGGCAAGTTGCAGATGCATTGGCTGGGTCCCTATCACGTCAATAGTATTACTTCAGGAGGAGCGGTTCAGTTGCAGCGATTGGATGGGGGGATGCTCCCCAAGCTGGTAAATGGTCACAAGTTGAAGCCCTATCACGCGGGCTTGGAGCAGTGCGATGTCTGAGTCGCATTGGTAAAAATAAAAAAAATGAATGATGATAATTGTTGCAGGTTGATTGGTGGAAGATGGTGCACCAACAGCAGAAGGTGTGCGCAAGCGGAAGAGGCTTGCACCACCAGGTTAGCGTAGTCAGAGACTCATGACAGTATTGTGCTCAGGCTCGACGATGGATTTTGTACGATGATTTTAGGAGCGTGAGGCGATGTGATGTGATTACTGGCCACCATCTCTACACATGATTGCACTTGACTGATTCGGCTGGGTTCACACATGACAACGACATGTTTTTCACATGGCATGCTAGGCCAGGACGAGCAACGGGGTTGTTCACATGGTGGCACGTGGGAGCTTTGTTGGTAGCATGGTATCGCCCCTCCACTGTGACAGTCGGCTGGCTCATCCACACAGATGAGAGGTACCAGGGTATCATTCCCCCCATCGTGACCTGGGAGGGTCCGGCTATAAGTAACCTAGGAATTTGGTAGTTCACCATACAGAATTTATTACGACATAGAGTGGTTATGTTGGTTAATCAATTTGGGAGTTGAGTTGTGAGGAATTCCAAGGAGGCTGTGGAAATGCTTCACTTTGTTTCTTGTGGCAGCACCCCAGGGGCCCTGCGAGCCCGCACGATGAGTGCCCCTGAGCACCTTGATATGGTCGATGCACTTCCCCTATGTATGCCCGGGTCGGTGCCAAGGTGACTGCGGTACGCGTCGACAGTGAGATGGACCCCTAGCCGGTCCCGCATGATTCAGTATGCAGTAGTTGTTCAAAGAGTTGTGCTAATTTTTATTAGAATGTTGCTTGGGGCAGTAGCTCCCTGACTTCAGTAGAAGATGGGCACTGGCACAAAATAGATGTGCCAGAATCGTCTGCCATTCTCACTCCTTGGTACTGTTCATCCTCTTTTCTTTTCAGCCTGCACTATTCCATGTGACTGGAGGATGAGTTTGCGACGTACATGAAAACGAGTCGGGGGTTTCCTACTCTTGTGTAGGGCTCACAGAATTGGTAGCCGAGTATCTGTATAGCCAAAATAAGGAGACAACATTGCGTGATCCAGATAGTAAGAACAGATGCAATTGATGTGGCTCGAGGGCGAGCCACAAGATTGTGTAGGGGGCTTATTGGCAGGCGGTTTGATGAGGAAAGATCGCAGTACTGCTGACACCATGAAATGGTAGATGAAGGCGCAAAAGGAGTATTTTGTGCCAAAGGATACCGCAGTTGGCGGGTTTTGGGTCACTTGGACCATGTATTTTGTAATATTGAGTCAAGTATACTGTAGTTGGCAGCTTTTGGGTCATGTATTTTGTAATATCAAGTCAATTGTACTGCGGTATGCAGGTTTTTGGGTCATTAGACCAAGTCAATTAGTCGATTGTCCATAGTGTCGGTTAGGAAAGTGGACAAGTATTAGCCTATAAATAAATGAGAATTGTAAGTGTTAGAGGAGGAGAAGTCGATGGATGGAAGATAGAAATAGAGCTGTATGCAGAGATTGACAGCAAGACAATGCGGGGAGTTGCGCAGAGATTTATGTACTCCTTTTGGTTTGCCACAGTAATATAAGGATGATGATTTGGTGCAATCTGTGTGTAATGTTGCTTGATACTTATGTTATTGTCTTGTCTTAATGCAATTATCTGGTTCTGTCGCTATGATGTGAATGTTATAAATATCCGTTTACTGTAATGTTAAATGTTGTGATTAAAGTGATGTGCTATAACTTCATGATGAATATTAAGAATTGTTGTTGGTATCATACTGCCACAACTCGCCTCCTCCCTCAGTAGAAACATGGTTCCGTCTGCTCTTCTTGGATGCCTCGGGTGAGACCTCATCCGCTCTGCGGGTGTTGCTAAGTGGGCTCAAACCTTCCCAGGCCGGTGCCCAGGGAGACTGCAGTATGTATCGACAATTGGTGGACCCCTGTCGACTGTGAGGTCACGATTTGGTCAACATTGTCCCATAACAACAACTAGTTATTGAGTTCATGATGCTGCCACTTGTCCATTGCCTTCTACCCCAGATTCCATTCCTCCTAGTGGGTTAGTAAACACTCTTTCAATAGTCTCTTTGGGTGAGTGTCTCCTATTTTATTTTATTAAATAATAATATAATTCATTGATAGTCATCCTTGGCCACTTGGTCAAATATAAAACTTTACAATAAAAGTTAAGACAATGTTTTTCCACAAACATAAAATGTCTCAAGTTTTGGGTATGTTACAAACACCCCCACTTAAGCTCAACATCGTCCTTGATGTTGCTTATTCTTCATCAGAGCCTCCCTGGAATAGAATTGGATATGCTGTCCGCATGTTACTTTCCAATTCCCAGGTAGCTTCATCCGGGCTAAGGTGCTTCCATTGCACCTTTACTTTCCCTATGGTACGATTCCGCAGCATAATTTCCCTCCTGTCAAGGATAGAGTCTGGTTCCACCTGAAAATCTCATTCGGGATCCACCTGTATGTCATTCCAATTTAGCACATGAGTAGCATTGTGCACATACTTTTTCAAAACCAAAATATGGAAAACGTTATGTATCCTAAATTTAGATGGTAAATCCAACTGATATGCAACTAGTCCAATTCTTAATAGAATTTCGAACGGTCCACAATACCTAGGTGCTAGTTTAGCACAACTCCCAAGCTTAAAAGAACTTTTGTTGGGTTTTACCTTAACAAAAACATGATCTCCTACCTGAAATTGCTTTTCAGTTCGTTTCAAATCTGCATAACTTTTTTGTCTTTCTTGTGCAATTTTTAAATTGCCTTGTACTTTTTTCACGGTTAGCTCCATTTCTTTTAACAAATCTGGTCCTAACATCAATCTGTCAGCATGATTACTCCAAGAAATAGGATTATTGCATTTCCTTCTATACATAATATCAAATGGACTAAGTCTAGCAGAAGCGTGATAGTGATTGTTGTAAGCAAATTCAACTAAATGTAAATAGTCTTCCAATTCAATTGGCTGATCTTTTACATGCATTCTTAACATGTCTTCTAAAATCCGATTCACCCTTTCAGTTTGTCTGCCATTTTGAGGGTGAAAAGATGTACTGGAATTTAACTTAGTATCTAAACCTTTAAACAATGCTGTCTAAAAATTTCCAGTAAATTTAGAATCACGGTCAGAAATTATTACCTTAGGAATTCCGTGTAAACGAAAGATTTGCTTCATAAACACATCAGCAATGTTAGCAGCTTTAAAAGTAGTTTTAACCAAAATAAAATGAGCTGCTTTACTAAACTTATCCACAACTACCATTATTGATTCATTTTGTTTTTAATTTATAGGCAAACAAGTTATAAAATCAATACTTATAATTCCCTACTTCCATTCTGGAATTGGCAATGGCTGTAATACGCCAGTTGGGTGTTGATGCTCAGCTTTAATCTGCTGACATTCAAAGAACCTAGCTATGTATTCAGCCACTTCATTTTTCATGTTTGGCCAAAAGTAATCATTTCTTAACATAGTTATCATTTTCTGATAACCAGGGTGCCCCAAATAATGACTTTTATGAATTTCATCTAAAATCAACAACTTATCTTTTGACATATTGGGCACATAAAGTATGTTTTATAAGTCATTAAACCTTTTTCCTTCATGCTGTAATTTGTTATTAAATATTCAAATATATTTTCATCAATTTTATCGCATAATTTCTGATAATTTTCATCTTCCTTAATTCCTTCTTACAGCTGATTTTCCAAATCTATTTTATAAGTACTGATTGCTGCCACAAAATTTAATTTAGCATTTTTGTTGAAGGCATCATCAACTTTGTTTTCTTTACCCTTAATGTGCTGAATCTCGAAAACTAACCACCTATCTTGCCTTGCGTTCATATTTGTTTGATCTAACAAATATTTTAAACCTTTATTATCTGTCATTAGTGAAAACTTCCTACGAATCAAGTGATGGCACCACATTTTTAATGCATGTATCACGGCTGCCAGCTCTAGATCATAGGTTGCGTAGTTCTTTTCGTGAATCTTCACCTTCCTAGACTCGTAGGCTATTACATGACCTTCTTGAGCTAAGACCCCACAAAGTCCATCATTGCATGCATCAGTACATACAACAAAGTCCTTATTTGGATCTACAATTTTTAATATAGGTGTTGTTGTTAATAATTCTTTTAATTTATTAAAACTCTCCTCACACTTTTGATCCCAGACGAATTTGTTTCCCTTCTTCTACAAAGAGGTTATGGGATTTGCAATTCTGGAGAATCCTTCAATAAATTTTCTGTAGTAGCCTTTGATTCCCATAAAAGAACGTACATCTGTTACATCTTTCGGGACATGCCACTCATTAATTGCTCTTATTTTATCTGGATCAACTGCGATCCCATCTTTATATATTATGTGACCTAAGCACTGTATTTTATCTTTGTAAAAGTCACATTTACTGAACTTAGCATAAATCTTATGTTCTCTTAACACTTGCAGAATTATTTTTAAGTGTTCGTCGTGTTCTTCTTTAGTCTGAGAATAAATTAAAATATCATCAATGAACACAATTACAAACTTATCTAGATACTTATGTAGAACATTATTCATTAGACACATAAAGACTCTTGGAGTGTTAGTTAGCCCAAAAGACATAACTACGAACTCGTACTGACCATAATGGGTCCTGAAAGTAGTTTTAAAAATGTCTTTATCTTTTATCCTGACTTGATGGTACCCCAACCTCAAGTCTATTTTAGAAAATATTGATGCTCCGTGTACTTGATCAAATAGATCATCGATGCAGGGCCAAGGATGTCTATTTTTAATAGACATTTTATTTAGTTGACGGTAGCCTACACATAAATGCAAGGCACCGTCTTTCTTTTTAACAAAAATAACCGGTGCTCCCCTAGGAGACACACTTGGCCTTATGTAGTTTTTATCAATTAGTTCCTTCAACTGTGATTTTAGTTCATTAAGTTCTAAAATGTTCAGTTTGTAAGGATCCTTTGAGTTCAGTATCGTACCCGGTACTAACTCAATGGTGAAATCTAGTTCCCTTTTCGGAGGTAGTCCTGGAATTTCTTCCGGGAATACATCAGAAAATTCCTTAAGAATAGGTATGTCTTCCAATTTTAACTTATCTTCATTAGATGAATTTTTTTCATTAATTATATTTACAACAACATTTTACAACCTTTTTAACTTTTAAAGCAGAAATTTGTCTAACGAAAGTTTTTCTAGGAATTCCCTTTATTGTTTCATTTTCTCCATCATTATTTAAACAAGTAAAAGACTTTTCAAAATAGTTCAGCACTACTCTATGCTTTTCAAGCCAGTTCATGCCTATTAATATGTCATAAGACCCCAAAGATAAAATATTCAATTTAACTTGCGTCTTTAATTGACTCATAAGCAAATCACAACTTTTAACAAATTCTACAACTTTTCTTTTGGTTCCTGTTGCTAACTGAACCAACCATGATTTATCAATTTTTTCTATTTTTAACTTGCAACTCTTCACTAAATCATGTGATATGTAACTCAAAATTGCACCTCGATCAATTAGAATAGAGATAGGTTTGTTTTGTATCATACCTTCGATCTCGACCATGGAATTTTAATGGTGTGCTTGTCGGTTTTCCAGCGCTACATTGATTCTGGGCATATCCCTTGCTAAATCACCAACTGTTGGTTTTGTCTGCATTGTATGAATGTTGTTGACGGTCTTTCTTTTGAGTGGGTAGTTTCCTCTAGTATGTCGTCCATTACAATCATAACATTTTAAAGGTGGTCTTTGTTCATTAATCCTGGCATTATTATTATGATTATTATTGTTATTAGACATATTTCCTGCAGCTGAGTAATTCTGTGGTGCAGTACCTCTGTAATTATTACTTTGAAAATTTATGTTATCAAATTTTTTCTTAATATTTCCATAATTCTGATTAAAACTTTTAATTTTATCCTCGAAATTACTAGATTTGTTATTCCTCCAGCGAGATATTCCTTCTCATTTTCTGTTTTGTTCAAAACAAAATTTAGCCTTTCTCATGGCTTCTTCAAGAGCTGAAGGGTTGTCATACTCAATTATGTCCTTTATGTTGAAAGGTAGACAACTCAGAAACCTTTGTACCTTAGGTTTCTCTTCAACTAAGTAAGGTACATACCTTAACAGACTGAGAAATTTGCTACTTAACTCCTTCATACTCATAGAGCCCAATTTTAAGTCATAAAACTCTTTTTCCTTATCTTCGTAATACTGTTCGGACAAAAAAATTTCTTAAAATGTTTCTTAAATATACTCCAAGTTATGGTATTTTCTGTAATGCCTTTAACCCTCTTAATATCCTACCACCAAATATCTTCCTTTCAGATCAGATTGTAAATGGCCATTTTAGCTTTTAATTGAGATGAATAATCATAAATATGAAAATATTTCTTCATACCGGACAGCCATGCTTCGGCTGCCTCACCCTTTTCATTTTCACCATTAAATGTTGGGGGTTTTATCTTCTTAAATTCCCTTGAAATTTGTTCATAAGGCTTATGCTTTATTTTCTTATGACCACAGTCACTATCACTGTTGTAGTGATTATAATTATGTTTTCTTTTATAAGTTTTATCATCAAATTCAGAAGAAGAGTCACTATCACTTTTATAGTATTTTAATTTATTATCTCTGTGTTTATAGGACATAGTTCCAGACTCATATTTCACTTTTGTTCTCTTATCTTTTTCATCATTATGATATTTATCCAATAAAATCTGGTTCTACTCTTCCTTTGCTCTTAGAATCCTTTCATTTTCTTCTTTAACATTTCTTATCTCAGTTTTTAAATCTTTAACTGTATGTAAAAGTTCAGATGATTGATCATTCAATTATACATAGATTTCTTTGTTAATATTCTCATTTTCATTATCATTACATTCACTATGATGAGATCTGTCTTCAACAAATTCTTCCAGTCCTTCCACACCTGCAATTTAATATAAAAAATTGTTCTATACAGAAACAAAATTAAAACAAAAATTAGTAACTATGTTTTCTGTTTTTATTTTCTGTTGCACGCATTGAGTAAATTTCAGGCCTAGAGTTTGAACTCGCACTCTGATACCACATGTAACATCCCGAAAAAATCACAAAAAATTTTAAAAAAATTCTACGTGGTCTAAATGCCCATAATTGCTATGTGGAAGAAAAAGTGTTCAGCATTTAAATTTTCTATTTGTATTAAAAGGGACACTAAAAATTCTACTTATAAAATCATTGAATATTTATTTGTCTAGTCAACAATTAAATAGATAGTGTTGTAACACTAGAGCATATATTTGTCATTAATAGCTTGTTGTAACACATTCAATTAGAAACTACAAATTCTATATTGCATGTTTTATTGTCATAAACTCGCGTTAATTAAACATATGAGCATTCCTATATCTGTGTGTAATAATGTAATATTTATTTACAATCGTTATTTTCTACGGAACAACCATGTTCAAGGGACCCATACCTTAGCGTTACTATGGATGTATTCTGGAAGTATCGTCTTTTAATATTAAAGTGCTATAGTAGTTTGTAAGATTACAAGTAGTTGCGACTACTTTACAACTCAGTTGTAACATTTATTGTGGTCCACTAGTCTATATTTATGTTGATATTGATAAACCCTTATTACTATTATCTGTTATAAGTGTGTTTATTTAACTTAACATGTTAATCCTAGGAATATAGGATGCATTAAACATTATAAAAGTTGACAAGAAAACATTGGTAACAAACCTAGGCTTACTTAGCTTTCACTAATGCACGCACTGTGTCGTTTGCCCATGTCACAGGTTTATTTATACCCCACTAGGGTTTGATATCATATTTCTTGTATTAACGGTTCATCTAGTAATGTTCTACATTGATGGAGATTATAATTATTGTTTTTAAATTAAGTTAGATTGTGGAATTACTATCCATACTATGTGAAACGTTGAATGTATTGATTTATGCAAAAAGGTGGAAACCTATGCTATCGATATGGTTATGAAGTTTGACAAGTGTTTTAATACCAAAAATATGGGAGAAGTGGGTCTTGAATTTCATCCGACGCTATATTAAAATGTGCTCCAAAAATATGTTGGAAACTATATGGAGTGGGTTTCGTATTGATTGTGGTGGTAGGTGGAGTAATAAATGTTGACCACGTGATGGGTTGTTAATGCTTGTTCAAAACCCTATTGTTACGTTGGGTTTTTGGTCGTTTGGGTTATTGTTGCATTCATTTTGGAGGAGGAGGGTTGAGCTCTGCTCAACCGCCATGGTGGTTTGGAATTCAATCTCCACTCACTGAGTTGGTTAAAATGTTTGTACTATTGGGTCGTGAGGAGTTATGGTAATTGCAACGTGTACTGGGTTTCCAGGTCCAGGTTCTCTCCTTGGATCCAAGTTCGACAATGTTCAGGTAATGCAAAATACTCATCCAGAACTTCAAATGTCTTCGGTAATGAATTTAATTCTGTGTTCACGTTTAACTCTATAATAGTTTTCATGGCAGGAAAAGCACTTTTGGTCCAGCATGATGGCATTTGAAGCATAGGAAAAAACCCACCGTGGTTGTCATTTCACCGATAAGCCTCGGTTCTGCCTAGGTTATTCCTCTATCAACAGGGATAAGTGTGTTGTTCTTTTGTTGTTCCTCGCTAGTACGACCTTTGTTTGAATGATAGGGTTGCAAGGCTGCGTCAGGAAGTGTTACTGTGTTTAACTATTTTCTGGGTATTAACCCGAGTTGGGGTTTCACCTGTCAGTTTAAAAAAAGAAGTTGTTTACAGGGTTGTTGACAATGGAGGACCTTTGGTCGCTCTTGGAAATATGATTGCAATTGTAAAAAATTTAAAGGAATAAGGAACTGGTTCTGGTTTTGATCTTTGTTTTTGACTTAATACTGTGAATGTACTGTGTCATACTTCGATTTCTTAACAGTATCGAAAATGATAGTTTTTGCATCACAAGGTTTTGGGTTCAATATTTTGGAAACTATCGTTTACAGGGTTTGAACTCTGGAGGTGTTGTGTTTTTAGTTGCTTTGTAACAATAAAAGGTGTTTTTATTCATACCTGAGTGAGCCCTCCAAATGGGACTTGATCCGTTTCCCTTCGTTTTCAATTATGTGTAGCGATCATCCAAACCAGACTCTAACCTTGGTTTCAATAGTCTAGTTGTTTGCATGTGTTGGTCCTGGCCCAGATGGGGCAATTTTGAATAGGAAGAATTGTGAGAACTGCGGAGCTAAGCGAAGTTAAGTTTGAACAATTTTGGGATAAATTTTGGTATGCTACGAAGTTGCGTGCAGCATAGTGTAAGAGGAGCTGCGAGGTCGGTGCTGCGAGGAGTACAGCGCCATGATGTGCCACATCAACAAAGTCCAGCTAAGCACAACATTGGTGGGAAGGAATTTATTTTGGTTAGGTCACAAAAGACCTATTTTTGATAAAGATCGTCGATAACTACCAAGCAGTGGGTAGGTGCAGATCGGAGGTAGTCGACTGATCACAATAGGCAGAAGACTACTACTACTCGAACCAATCATCTAAGGCCGGAAAAGAAGGAACAGATCGGCGGAAGCAACCTGTTGGCGCACATATAACAGAAGATCCACTGCCAGATATCAGTAGTTCGGTTTTGGAAAAATCACAACATTTTTGTAAACCTAAGGTTTCTGCCTTCGTAAATGTAAAGACATGACCTACGGGTCTTGATCTATATATAAGGAAATTTTGTAAAGGAAAAGGGTGAACTCTCATTTTGGTTAATATTATTGAATATTGTGAGATCTGTTAGAGAAAAGAATTGTAAAGGCTCTGCAGCTGAGTGCGCAGAGACCTAATCTTGAGAGAAAGAAAGAAGAACACCTGTAGCTGAGTGCGCAGACGAAAGAACTGTTGTACCCTTTCTTAAATAATAAACAACAGTTATTTTGGATGTAGCTTCCCATCCGGGGGGTGAACCACATTAAACCATTGTGTTATGTGATTGTTGTGCATGATTATTATTAATTTGTTATTTAAATTACTTATAGTGCATACATAAGGTTGTTGTTATCTTATATGTGTTTATTTTTATCTATATTCTTTGCGGAAGGGATGAAATAAGATGATAATAGTTCATGTATGGATCAATGTTAGCAGGCAATCCCCTAACCACACAGTTAATTGTTAGGAGTGAATCGCGGTATCAAAGCACACATCACTGCGTATCTCACTCATCCGCATAGATCACAATGTTTATCAGTCTAAATAATGACAAATGCTTAGGGGCTATTGAATAAGATTGACTAGAAGTGATTAAGTCCCATAGACCCCACTGTGCGGCCTCTAGACGTGCTAAGGGTGAAAATATCCTTGTTCCTGAAAATACTCGATGCGGAGTAGGAGACTCCGCACAATCACTAAACATAGTTGAGCAGTCCGTCACCGCGTTGTGCATTAATCAGTTGAATCAATCACATCACATGGTTGTGGAAACCTACTTCTACAACCACCCCCTCAACTTCGCCTCGGGTGAGACCTCAGGATGCTTGCAGTCTGTTGCCGAAAGGGCCAGTGAATAGGGGTTTTGTTGGTATCTTGTACCACGAAGTACCTGGGTCTATATTAGAAAACCTCTAGAACAATACTGTGACCAACAAATGGTTTTGTTGCCGCGCTAAGACCGGTGATGCGATAGTGTATTCAGAAAATTAATGTCTGACAGTTGGAATCCAGAACAGAAAGATATCTAGGCTTGGTGCGATAAGATCGAAAGAGACTTTGCAAAGAAAGAAAACAGACATCCACGTCTATCTGACGTACAGTGGTTGAATAGATACTTGTGGAGAGACATCCATGAAATTTTTTGGGGGTCGTTTCCAAACGAGCTACATGAGAGGATATCGCACCTAACAAAAAGAAAGAATTGCTCCCAAGGCGGAGTACCTACAGACTGGAGTCCGGAGATTACTAAACAACTCACAAAGCAATCGACAGCCCACTGTTGTGAGCAGTCGACTTCTGGGTTGATAGCATACTAGAAGATTTTGTGACCGAGTTTGTTGTAGAAACACTGAAATCATACAGCCAAGTTGAAGCATACTTTTTCGAAGGATTCAGAGGTAAGTTCTTGAAAAACCACATCCTATATATTAAAATGCTTTTAGCTGAGAAAGGTGTTTTAAGAATGTAGCAATAATTCTAAATCTGTCATGGTAGAGAACACATACATTGATTCTGACGAAGAAAACCATACTTTGAGAAGTGGAAAGAGATAGAAGCCTACTAACGAAAAGAAACCCACACAATCTAGAAATTGAATAGATACCGAAATCCCATGTGATCTCAATAATACAAACACTCATTTATCAGCCACAATCCACTGTATTATACCTCAGAATCAATCAGTCCAGAACCCATCCGCTGCGAGCGTCGTGCAGCCAATTCCCCATAATACTATCCCTAGCAGGATCCAACAACCTGTAACTACTTTTGTCACAGGGAATCAGTCTCAAAATAGTACAAAATCCGAAAGGAGAATGACAGATAACGATATAAAACTGTCGATATTCAAAGGAATGGGTCAAGAAGACCCTGATCAGCACTGGTTTCTATGCGAAGCCGTGTGAAGTGTTAAGCAAGTGACAGATGATGCTATCAAGAGAGCGCAGCTCATAACTACTTTCAGAGACAGAGTGTTGCATTGGTTTATGAAGTATTCTCAAGCACAACCAAGAACCTTAGCAAATATCAAAACCATGATTGCAGCAGAGTTTAAGAAACACAAATCAGAATCACAGTGCATAACAAAGTTAAAAGAAATCAAGCAGAAACCTACTAAATTGATCTGGGAATTCGACCAAAAATTCAAAACATTGTTGGACCAGGTGAGCTTTGTTATAGCTCCGCAACAACATCAAGAATGGTTCATTGTTGCGCTATTTCCCCACATCAGACAACCACTAATGCAACAGAAGGTTGTATCTCAAGCTAAGGCCTTGGAGATCACAATGAAGTTGGAAGCTTCACCAATTGGAGAAAGTAGTTATGGGATGATACAGATCCAGAACCAATTGGCTACCTTGACATTATAATTACAAGGTATGAAGAATGGAAAAGAGCAGAAACATGAACAACGACATGAATTTTGGTGCACAGGATGCAAAGGAGAGGGCCACACCAGAGAACATTGCCCTTATTTCAAGAATACCTTAATAGTGGCGCACCAAACCCAATAAATATGAATCACAACAAGGCACCGTGGTGTGAAATTTGTAGAAGCAGAGGACACAGACCTGAGGACTGCTACCTGATACAAAAATATGTAAAGACACCTAAAAACTTATACTGCAATTTCTGTAAGTCAGTCAGACATGATTAGTCCAACTGTCGTGCTTATGAATTGATGAATGAAAGAGAGCGAGATATGGAAGCAATGCGACGTGCTGGAATGTACTGCGTTCAAGAGGAAAGTCATCCAAAGCAAGACAACATCCACTATGATCAAGGAGGACATAGAGGCCGCGGTGGTGGATATTGCGGGAGAGGAAGAAATACTGGGAAAAATCAAAGAAGAGGACGAGGCCAGGTCATATGCTATAACTGTGGTCAGCCAGGTCATGTATCAAGAGAATGTACTAATCCATGCACCACATGGAACTACTATAAATCATTTGAACATGTGATTGAAGACTGCCCCGTGCTTGAGGCAGAAATGCAGAAGAGAAGAAGAACAGAAGCACCGAACCCTAACATCCAGTTAATTGCATTAGAGAACAGACCTGCAAGTCAAAGCGTTAATGCAGTAACGCGAAGTGGCACGGATATAGGAAAATACAACACCGCAGAAGCCTCAACTTCTGGAACAACTGATCCTAAGAACCCTGGAGAAACAGTAGGAATTATAAAAGCTCTTGGGAAATCCCCTCCATTGAACTTACAAAAAAATAAGGAAATATTTAAAGAAGCGCAGGACATGTTTAAACAACAACCACCTACTTCACCAAGGATCCCACTGCGAAGTGAGTACCACAAATAGAAAATATGCCACTGGCATACGATCAGACGTGCACTGCACCAGATACATGTATTTTTGTTGCACAGTTTCTACAAAGCTGCATCAAGTTATTAAAAAACAAGGACACTCTTATGGAATTTGAAAAACTGATAAATCAGTATGAATCATGCAGTAAGAAAGGAATAGCACATGGTGCAGTACATAACATTAGAAGTCCCAAAAGAATCGGCAGGGAAATGCAGTTAACTTCACAGATAGGAGACTATGAGATGGACGAGATCATTCTTGATCTCGGATCTGAAGTAAATGTCTTAACCAAATAGACATGGCAGGCGATGGGAAAACCAAAGTTACAGTGGTCACCTATACAGTTAAGAATGTCTAACCAAGGTATAGTTATACCGTTGGGAAGGTTAACCAATACCATTGTTGACATTGATGAAGTGCGAAGTTATGTAGACTTCGAAGTAATTGAATCTGTAGATGATAGCAATCCTTATCCAGCACTGTTGAGAATCGATTGGGAAATGACGAACTCCACTGTCATTAATCTGAAAACAATGAAAATGAAATTTGAAGGCAATGACATAAGGGTCGTCGCACCATTGGATCCTTCATAAGGGGAGAGATATGTTGAACCTATTCAAGAAGAGTACAGAACTCAAGACCTTGACCATATCTATCAAATGAAAACAAATGCTATGGGTTATATTGATCCTACTGAGGATGGAACGCTCAATTGGCGTTGTGGTAGTTCTTGCATCTCAGACTCAGATGCAGGATTAGAAAATTGGCAACATACAATGCATGAAGTATCTGCCAGGAGATGCGCGACAATTACAAAGTCACTTCGCTGGATTGGAAATCAAGTAAGTCCAATCCCCACTTATGATGGTACAACTAATGTTTATTCATTTATCAAAGAATACACTACAGCAGTTGCAGATGAACATCGCATCTCAGCATTAGACATGGCACTTAGAGAAACACCTGCCAGATGGTGGGATACACACAAAAATACAATGACAACTTGGGACCAGTGCAGAATAAAACTATAAATTAGATTTGCTGATAAGGTCACACTACCATTTGAGAAATATAATGGTCAGAGGGATCCAGGAGATCATATCGCAGCATGTGTACAAGCTTGGAAGGAAAGACCGCAGATAGAATGGGTACATCTATTTGTGCATACATTGCAGGATCCTATTCCAAAAAACTGGACCCTACAGGAGGAGATGCACACAGGAACCACGGATTGGTCCGTCCTTACTGCGACCTTCCAGAAGGATTTTAGTTTTCAAGATGACCAGCCAACTATACATGACGCATTGCAACTGATCAAGTGAAAGATATTTAGCCCAAATCGCAAAGAAGAAAATATAACACTAGAATATTTTTTTTACACAAGCAATGTACTTGCGAGTTTCCAACCAGATTAGACAGAACAAGCAGAACAAGTGATGGGATGTTATAACTTAGCTGAAAAAGATAAAGATAAGGAAGACAACGATGAGGAGGATCCGCGCAATATAAAAATCCCTGAATCTGAAGGAGTACGCGAGGTAGAAGGGCCTCCATTATAGATTCCTGATATGAGTGGATCGGTCAAGACAAAGAAAGTGAACATCGGTACTAGTGAAGAGCCAAAGTTCATAGCAATAAGAGACTACTGGGATGATAATACAGGTGTGGAGATCGCAGCTATATTACAGGAATATCAGGAAGTATTCCCGACAAAGTTCACAGAGATGAAAGTTATTTTAGGAGACTTAGGAGTGATGAGAATTCCTCTTAAGCCCAGAGCGAAACCTATTAAACAAAGGCCATATAGACTAAATCCACGCTACAAAGAACGAGTTAAGGTAGAACTCGATAAGATGTTCGATACAGGAATTATTGAACCGGTTGAAGAATCTGAATGGATAAGCCCAATGGTCATCCAAGACAAGAAAACAAAGGGTGAGATTAGAATATGTCTTGACCTCATAAAGTTGAATGATGCCTCTATGCACGATGCATTTCCTACACCTTTTACCGATGAAGTTCTTGATAATGTTGGAGGGAATGAAGCATACTCTTTTACTGATGGATTTTATGGATACCATGAGATAAAAATTGATCCAGTCGATAGGCACAAAACCACTTTTGCAACAGAATGGGGGTCGTTCCAGTATACAGTAATGCCTTTTGGTTTGAAGAATGCTCCAGCTATATTTTCAAGAGTGGTGATCACAGCATTTAAAGATTTCATCCATAATTTTTTAGAAGTTTACTTTGATGATTGGACCATTTTTGGGTTATTGAAGAACCATTCCGCGAACCTCAGAATGATGCTCGAAAAATGTAGACAACATCATATTTCATTGAATTTAAAGAAATGTATCTTCTGTGTTCCCTATGGGATTCTACTGGGACATATCGTGTGTAAGCAAGGGTTGATAGTTGATCCGACGAAGATCGCAGTTATTGTAAACTTGCCTACACCAAATTCAGTTAAACAATTGCGCACTACACTAGGCGCACTACACTAGGGCATACCGGATACTATAGGAAATTCATAAAGGGGTATGCATAGATAACCGCAGCAATGGAGAAGCTTTTGAAAAAGGATGCACCATTCATTTGGAATGAGGACTGCGAGAAAGGATTCGACACATTGAAAGAAAAAATGGTCACCGCGCCGATCCTAGTTTTCCCAGACTGGGAAAAGCCATTTCATGTACATGTTGATGCTTTGTGTATAGCATTGGGTATCGTTCTTGCGCAACCAGGAGAAGGAGGAATCGACCATCCCATTGCATTTTCCAGAAGAAAGTTGTCATCTACTAAGAAGAACTACACCACTACTGCAAGAGAAGGATTTGCAATGGTATATGCACTACAGAAGTTCAGACATTATTGGATTGGTGCGCACTTCTCAATTTTTATTGACCATTCTGTATTAAAATACCTAGTCAATAATCCAGTGTTAGGGGGATGAATATGCAAATGGATCTTACTCTTCCAAGAGTATGATTTCGAAATAATAGTTAAACCAGGCAGATTAAATTTAGGCCCTGATCATCTATCAAGGATCGAGTCAGGAGAGGAACCAATGAATCTAGAACATAATCTGCCTGAAGCACAATTGTTTTCTATACAGATTGCTGATGATTATTATCAGGATATCATTGACTTTCTAACTACCGGATTCACACCTACTGAATTTACTATGCAGCAAAACAAGCAGTTGGTAGTGCGAGCCACAGATTTCACCATTATTGCAGGACAGCTCTACAAGTTAGGACCTTATGAAGTGCTGCAAAGATGTGTATTAGAACATGAGAAGCCACTTATATTAGTTGATGCACATTCAGGAGTCGCTGGAGGTCATTATGAAAGAAGGGCTACTACACAGAAGATATTGCATGCAGGGCTATGGTGGCCTACAATCCATAAGGCCTCCAAAGAACATTGCAAGAACTGCGATGTCTATCAGAGGACAGGGAAACCGTCAAAAAGAGATGAAATCTCGTTGAAACCTCAGCTGACCTTGCAGGCATTCAAGAAATGGGCAATTGATTTTGTAGGACCCATTAACCCACCGGGAAAAAGAAGTGGTGCGAGGTACATTATTACAGCAACTAATTACCTCACTAGATGGGCAGAAGCAAAACCAGTAAAAGACTATAGCGCAGCTACAGCCACACAATTTATTTTTGAGAACATCCTTACACGATTTGGATGCCCAAAATTTTTGATGAGTGATCAAAGCACCCATTTTCTAAACAAAACTATTGAATCTTTAACTGAAGAGTTCTACATCCAACATCAATGCAGTACGCCTTATCACCCATAATCGAATGGTATTGTCGAAGCATTTAATAAAGTACTTGAGAATGCGCTAACCAAGGTATGCAATGTAAACCATGATGACTAGGGCCTGCGCATTCCATCTTTATTATGGGCATACAGAACGACATGCAAGAAATTAATTGAACATACACCTTTCTGATTGGATTATAGACAAGACGCAATAATGCCAATGGAGTACATTATACCCAGCTTGAGAATAGTTTAATTTACAGGGATGGAAGATCATGCGGCACTAGAAGAAAGGATGTCACACTTGGTTGGGTTGGAAGAAGAGCGCTTCATCACGGGATTCCACTAGCAAGTGCAGAAAGAACGAGAAAAAGAATGGCACGATCGCCACATCAAGAATAAGTCTTTTCAGGTAGGTGATCTAGTCCTACTATATGATAGTAAATTCATGAAGTTTCTAGGAAAATTTAAAATGCATTGGCTTGGAACATATACTGTAATAGATGTTACTAATGATGGCACAGTCCAGTTAGCCACTTTAGCTAGAGAAGAATGCTGATTGGTACCCAGGAAACTACCATCTGTATGAGGAAGATATTAAGAACTTAATGAAAGAATGGCCAACTGAATTCTGAGTTGAGGTCATGGATATCGAAAGTGATTCTGGCGAGGATAACCATATGCCATGTCCCATTGTAGAAGATAAAGAGTCAGGAAAAAGGAAGGATGTTGGAAGTCCTTCAGGGCACAAGGAAAAAAGGAAAAAGCAGAAAGCAATCAAAGACCAATTAGACACAGTGCTTCGCGAAGATGATTATTTAACGATTGCCACGAGGGTAACTGAACAAATGGAGGAGCTTTCGACAGACAAGAAAAGAAGGAAAAGGCAATTCAAGACACCTTAAAGCAAAACCTGACTACGCTACAAGGGATATCCCAAAAATTTGATGAAGTCAGCAAAAGATTACCATTGCACCATGAGTCAGTAGCTGAAAAAGGGTCCGCGGGGACTTCGCAACAGCAAATAACGATTTCCGCGAGGTCCCGTATTGTCCATTTGCAGCCACTATCTATCAAGTTTCCATTACAAGATCAAGCAAAGCTAGATACAAAGAATGTAGAGCGCGTGGAGCTTGATCTTGCAACCATACCATTGCCAGGACTCCATTACTTACAAACGAAACTCGGTGAAGAAATGCATGACAAAACCGTAGAATCGTTGAAAGGACAGGCATAGTTACAAAGGCAAATCGAGGAAGAGAGCTCAAAGAGTAATATGCAATTACAAGATGAAACAGATCGTCGACTGAGATTGGAGAACATGATCACTGCCGTTGCAGGTAATATAGATGAGTTTGAAATTCAAACAGAACCAGTAGATACCATCATCAAGATGAACAACAGTTGAGACAAGGAGTAGTGAAGATTGGGGCACAGAATATTGCTATCGAAGTCACTAAGTGCCAGAGTCTATTGGAAGCAGCACTGAAGGCATTTAGTACCCTTGAAGAAGATCAACAATTACAGTAAGTAAAGAAGGAAGTGAAGGAAAAACAAGAAGTGCTAGAAAAGATGGGTGAGGAGGTTAAGGTGCTGTCAGCAAGGGAGAAACTCCTCAAATATAGGGAAATCAGCAACCTTAAGAAGGAAGTTAAAGCGTTGCGGGAGAAGGAGACAGAAATGGGTGATAAGTCACAACCATTATTAGAGGACGTCGACACGATCTCACAGGAGATCGAAGAAAAGTTGAAGGAGATGAACCAGAATTAAGAGCATGTGGAAGGCCAAATTGGCCATGAGATAAAATTAGAGATCGTGGAAACAGTAGGAAAAATTGAACAAGATACGAAGGCCACATTAGAAAAGTTGACTCACACATTTAAGGAGTTCGCTACGAAGATCAGCCCACAATCAGCGGAACACCTTCAAGGAGTTCCAGGTGACTCGGGGGTGAGCCACAAGTAAGTGTTAGGGGCATGTTGGGCCTGGCCCAGATGGGGCAATTTTGAACAGGAAGAATTGTGAGAACTGCAGAGCTAAGCGCAGTTAAGTTTGAACAATTTTGGGATAAGTTTTGGTATGCTGCGAAGTTGCATGCAGCATAGTGTTAAAGTAGCTGCGAGGAGTACAGCGCCATGATGTGCCATGTCAACGAAGATCCAGCTAAGCACGGCATTGGCGGATGAAGGCAGTTGTTTTGGTTAGGTCACAGAAGACCTATTTTTGGGAAAACCGCAACAATTTTGTAAACCTAAGGGTTCTACCTTCGTTAATGTAAAGACATGACCTACGGGTCTTGATCTATATATAAGGAAATTTTGTAAAGGAAAAGGGTGAACTCTCATTTTGGTTAATATTATTGAATATTGTGAGATCTGTTAGAGAAAAGCATTGTAAAGGCTCTGCAGCTAAGTGCGCAGAGACCTAATCTTGAGAGAAAGAAAGAAGAACATCTGCAGCTAAGTGCGCAGACGAAAGAACTGTTGTACCCTTTCCTAAATAATAAAAAATAGTTCTTGTGGGTGTAGCTTCCCATCCGGAGGGGTGAACCACGTTAAACCATTGTGTCATGTGATTGTTTTGCATGATTATTATTAATTTGTTATTTAAATTACTTACAGTGCATACATAAGGTTGTTGTTATCTTATATGTGTTTCTTTTTATCTATATTCTCCGCGGAAGGGATGAAATAAGATGATAATAGTTCATGTATGCATGAATGTTAGCAGGAAAGCCCCTAACCACACAGTTAATTGTTGGGAGTGAATCGCGGTATCAAAGCACACAGCACTGTGTATCTCACTCATCCGCATAGATCACAATTTTTATCAGTCTAAATAATGACAAATGCTTAGGGGCTATTGAATAAGATTGAGTAGAAGTGATTAAGTCCCATAGACCCCGCTGTGTGGCCTCTGGACGTGCTAAGGGTACAAATATCCTTGTTCCTGAAAATAATCAACGCGGAGTAGGAGACTCCGCGCAATCACTAAACACAGTTACACGGTCTGTCACTGCGTTGTGCATTAATCAGCTGAATCAACCACATCACATGGTTGTGGAAACCGGCTTCTGCAACCACCCCCTCAACTTCGCCTCGGGTGAGACCTCAGGCTACTTGCAGTCTGTTGCCGAAAGGGCCGATGAATAGGGATTTTTTTTGTATCTTGTACCACAAAGTACCTGGTCTATATTAGAAAACGTCTAGAAATATACTACAACCAACATCATGCAGTAATTAAATGTAAGAAACGAAATGTGCAATCCGTTCTTTATATAATTTATTCCAATGTCGTGGGATGTGAGCCTTGCACTGTACAGAGTTTTTAATGGGTGTTTTAAAAGTATTAATTTCAACATAAGGGTGAGTGCTCGAATGGAGACTCGAACCCTCGATTCTTGTTGATCCCTGTGTAATGTTTTCATAGGATCTAGTAGTTGTTTTAAAATATTTATTGTTGTTTATTGACTATGGGTTCTCATTAAATTTTTGGATGAGCCTATACAGGCCTTGATTTCGAAAGTTATTGTCTTTCCTTCAAGTGAGAAAATTCCATCCTGGGCATGCCTCTTATCATGGCCCGAACCCTTGGCTATCTATAGATCCTGAAGCGTTATTCGTTTTATTATTATTTCTATGTTCTAATACCTTAATTTCTGGGATTGCTTTGCATTATCCTACAGTATTACGACTTACTACGGAGATGAGATATTCGGGTCTTAGACTTAGATACATTTTATAAAATTTATAGTTTGCAATGAAAAAGGAAATAAACTTTCCACTATATGTTTGAATATTTTTACAGTTATAATGTATAGTAATTCGATACTTAGTTTAATCGATTTATTTGTTATATAATATATTTGGTTGGCATTGAAGTTTTTTAAAGTACGTTTGTTTAGAAATGAAAGAGTTTCTATACTCAACTAAGTATGTTATTTGTATCAAAGGTCTTTACATTACTGCTATATAAAATCTATAATATTAATAGAGTTACTATGTTATTTTTATTCGAACGGTTTGTTTGAAAAGAAGTCTATAACTTTTGTATGAACTATGAAATGCTAGATAGTTTTTGTTCTGTCAATAAAATGGTTTATGAAAATATCTTAAGATGATACTGCTACAGTATAGGGTTTGTATCAATGTTTAGTATGGTGCTCGACAATCTGTCTAGTAAAAGGAAATATATATAGTAAGTTGTTTAAGATATATATATTGCTGAAAATTAATAATATTTAATTTATAGAATAATTGCATTCTGTATGAGAAAATGGGAAAATATAAACTACATAATATGAAACTATAGGTGTATAGAAGACAGATGCCAATGTTAAATGACAGTCAAGTAAATATTTTCTGAGTTCAGTAAAACTTTACTTCTGCTGAATACTACTGTTTGAGCATAGCTCCTGACCATGACAAAGTATTTCTAAGATAAAGAATATGTTCTAATCATTATTCAAAAATCATATCCAATCAATGTTAATTAATCTCCTTCCTGTACTAGATTACATCACCTTAGGGTGAAAGGAAAAATACAGGAAGATATTTATTTTTCATCATTTATAAATCTCAATCTGATCATTCATTCTAATACACAAAAGTAGTTTAGCAATACAAAAATCTATCATTTCTAACCTGTCTGATATATATGAAATATCCATAGAAAACTTATAAGACATTTGAACAATTTTTTAGAAATAGATAAACAATTTATAGAAATGAAATGAAATAAAACAAGTTGAACCTGATAATTTTGATAGGGTGTACAAACACCCAAAGAGGCTTGTTCCTCCCAACCTTCTCCAGAAGAAGCAGCCGAATCACTTGCTCCCTTGGAACCCCGAGCCTGTTTACTGAACCACTAGGAATAAGTCTCTTTGTAGAAGCAAGGCACTCAGGTTGTACTTCAGCAATCAATGGAGTTGCATACAAACCTCACAAATGTACTTCAGCAATCAATGGAGACTTGCATACATATCCAAAACCTATGCACCTAGCAGGAACACTCTACACTCAGTAGAAATAAGATAGTCTTACTCTACAACTCAAAACATAGCTTCCCCTCATCGAATATCTTGTGTGCATACAACAGAACCACAAGGTAAATTTTCTCATCAGAAAAAGTGTGAGCCTCTGCTCAAATTCGATGGTTTATAAACGATGCCTAGGTCTTTTGGTGGTCAATTTTCAATAAATGAGCCATAAGCTCCAATTCCACATTCTAGGGAACTTAACCACAATTCAAGGGAGTTGTCCCATAACAACAACTAGTTACTGATTTCATGATGTTGCCACTTGTCTATTGCGTTCTACCACAGATTCCATTCCTCCTAGTGGGCCAGTAAACACTCTTTCAACAATCTCTTTGGGTGAGTGTCTCCTATTTTATTTTATTAAATAATACTATTATTCATTTGCAGTCATCCTTGTGTTAAATTTTCAGAATTTACTTCAATCTGATCTAGGATCTTAATTGAGAGAACAACATGTACAACAAATCTATAGCATATCAATCATGGACACAATAATGCAAGCACACAAGAGACACAGAGTTTACTAGGGAAAAACCATAAAGGTGAAAAAACCCAATAACTTCCTCAGAGATAGATAGAGCAATGATACAACCAAAATACAAGAGATAGTGTTCTCCTAGCAGCAGATCCTCCTCCTCATAAGTGTGCCACTTTCTGAATGAGAGAAGTGTGTGAATGAATGATCAAATAGAGATCTCTCGATCTCTATTTATACTTGTTCTGTCCTTCCCAATAAACTAATGGGGCCTACATGTCTAGCTTAACCCATGGTTAACTTAATCTGGGCCGACCCCACACTTGGTGGTCTAGTAACCCTTTGACCCACATGGCCGACCCCCAATAGGGTGGTCTAATAACCCTTCGACCCATGTGACTTATACAGGGCCAACCCCAACAAGGTGGTCTAATAACCCATCAAGTATAAGTTACGACACTTACAATATAAATAACGACATTTCCGTATAGAGGAATAATAACATCTCTATAGGAATACAACCACTTCCGTATAGAGGAATAATAACGTCTCTATAGGAATACAATATACATATATGTGAAATACATTCCGAAGTTACATATACATCAACACTCCCTCTTAACTAGGAAGGTATTTCTCGACACAGGTCTGCTAGCACAAGTCTTCCTCTCTTGATCATCATCAGTGAATCATCATCCTTAAATAGTCGTCATCGTCACTGCTGCTGCTATCTCAATCAATCTCTGAATCTGCTCGTCATAGGAAGTTCTACAGAGCCAGTCCTTTTTCATACTAGATGTAGGCCCACCACCTGCAGGTCTTCATCATCACTGGCCATACTGTGGAATCCTTAGGACTTATTACGTGCGTCACAAAACCTTGCAAGAGCATCCCAGGACTTATTACGGGCACACAGCCCAACCTATCGGATCTCCCAGGGAGCTATTACATGTGACCCTACCACAAAACCTCAAAAGAGAATCCCAGGAATGATTACGAGCACACAACTCAACCTATCATATCTCCTAGGGTGTTATTATATGTGGTCACCACAAAACCTTGCAAGAGCATCCAAGGATTTATTATGGTAACACATCCCAACCTATTGGATCTCCCAGGGCGATATTACATGTGGTCATGGAAAAACCTTGCAAGATCATCCCAAGACTTATTATGAGCACACAGCTCAACCTATCGGATCTCCCAGGGAGCTATTATATGCCATAGAACAAAACCTCGAAAGAGCATCTGCCAGATATCCCAGGGAGCTATTATATGTTAGAGACAAAACCTTGCAAGACTATCTGCAGATCTCCTAGGGTGCTATTATATGTCCTCCCAAAGCAAAACCTCGAAAGAGCGTTTGCCAAATCTCCCAGGGAGCTACTATATGCCAGTGGCAAAACCTAGCAAGAAAATCTGCAAACCTCCCAGGGCGCTGTTATATGCTTATCTGCACAACCAGTCCACAGCCACAGAGTATCAACCTGATACTCACCAGACATCATCCTGATGTATACATGATCATCCTGATCATCATCACTGCAACATCCTGCTGCATTTCATCTGGAGCAACATCCTGAAGCTCGTCATCCATGATCATCCTGATCATACACTGCATCTACCTGATGCATACCAAGTATCTACCTAATACATATCATCATACATGATCCACCTGATCATACAATGTATCCACCTGATACAAATACAAATGCATGATCCACCTGATCATACCTAATACATATCAACATACATGATCTACCTGATCATAAAATGTATCCACTTGATACATATACAGATACATGGTCCAAGCATCCAACATGATGCATATACAAAATACATACAAATGATCCAACTGATCATATCCAATATCAAACATGATGCGTACATACATATATAGAGCAGTAACTTGAGCATCATCCTGATGTTCATCATCCATGATCCTTCTAATCATCATAGCATCGTCTTCCTCAGATCATCTCATCATCCATAAAGCATAGCCCAGATGCACATCATCCAGCACTTACACCACCAACATGGGAGAACACATCTACCACCATTCAGGGAAGGCTCCAGCCCTTACTTTTTCACCATGGGAGAACACATCTACCACCATGTGAAAAATGGCTCAGCAATTACATCACGACCAAGGGAGAACACATCAACCATGTCAGAAAATCTCATGTGCATCTGCATCTTCCGGACTCATCACTTCCCTTTGGAAGGAACCTCAATTTGAAGTGCACCAAGCCTCTCTCTGAAGTACTCAAACTGCACTCTGGCCAATGGCTTGGTCAATACATCTGCAACCTACTCATCCATCGCAACATACTCTTTTTCGGCTGTACTCAGTGCTATGCAAGACTACTTCCTGCTAAACCAAGAGATCACACCTAATCCCTATCTGCAGCACTGCCTGCCCAATCTAAATCAACATAACCCTGCAGGTTAAACTTTTGATTCGCATCATACTTGAGCCCATAATCAACTGTACCCTTCAAGTACCTCAGAATATGGTTTACAACAACCAGGTGAACACTCCTCGGATCCGTCAGGAACTGGCTCAATGTGTTCACCGCAAAGCACATATATGGTCTCGTGTTCGTCAAGTACATCAAGGACCGAATCATCTAACGATACATAGTGACATCAGCCAGCTCAGATGAAGCATCACACAGAAGCTTCAGGTTCGATGCCATAGGTGTGGCCATAACCTTGCAGTCCATCATCCCGAACCTCTTCAGGATCTCTACTGCATACTTCCCTTTTCCAAGGAAGATTCCATCTACACTCTGCCACACCTCCATTCCAAAAACAAATAGTGCATCATCCCCAAGTTCTTCATCTCGAACTCGGCAGCAAGCTTCCGCTGCGTGTCGGCAATCAATCTATCTTCACCTATAATAAATAGGTCATCCATATACAAAAGTAGTATCACTGGATTTCCTTCCTCAACCTTGTAGTAAAGGTTGGAATCCGCCAAACTCTTGGTAAAGCCCAAACTGGATAGAAAGCTGTCTATCGTAGCATACCAAGTTCTGCACATATATGACTCCCTGTCATGTGTCTCAGAACTGAGTGGCTGCTCCACATACACTTCTTCTTCAACTACACCATTCAAGAAAGCTATCTTGAAATCCATCTGGTGTATCTTCAATTTCATCACTGCAGCCAGAGCAAGTACAGATCTAATGGAAGTGTATCTGGCTACAGGAGCAAAAGTCTCTATGCTACCACCTGCAGCATGCTTGATCTTGTAGATCCTCTTGGAAGTCACTACAGACTCCCCTTCAGGTCTTGGGACTGCATCCCAAACATCTTCATGATCGACTGGTACTCCTCGATCATGGAATTCTTCCCAGATCCTAGGAACTTCAATATGTTCAATATTTTCAATAGATAACTTTGTTGCTTGAACAAATGTTGTAGTCCTTCTTTTGTAGGTGATGGTATACGATCTTTCCTACACAACAAGTTAAATTGCATGATTAGAAAACATCTCATAGTTTTCAGAACAAATTTTTACACATAAATAAATATGTCATACAGTCATGCAATTATTTTAGCCAATGCTTCAATACAACATTTATCCATATTCCGTAAATTTCTAGATGCCTTCCAATCTCTACCAGAACATTGTTAAGATTGTGCACAACTCCTAACATGTCAGCAAAGAGGTTTCATTCTAGATAAGTAGCAATGGAATGTTGTACAGTGCCATAGGCCACTCACCCATGTATATTGGTAGTATATTGTCCATCAATGCAACTATTCTAATATGCATAATACACAACCTAATTCTAGGAACATAAGCATATACATCATTGAATAACGTTATGTAAGAAATGACAATTCAAATACTTATCTTTGTTTGGTTGCTGGGTGGACTCCCTCTGAATCTTCGCAACTCCATTCTAATGTGGATTGTGAGAAGTGGTCAACTCCCTTTGAATATCTGCATCCTTGCAGAAACTACTGAAGTGTGCTCCTTTGCTTTCTTGCAGGAACAACTGGAGTGTGCTCCCTCTTGATCTTTGCTTCCTGGATTACCTGTCCTTGAACTTATATCCATCCTTAATCACTATGCATGCTTATTAGTATCATCATTGTGTTATCCTTGAGGTCTCATACATAATCACACATTTATTAGTATAATCTTAATGCTATCAAAACACAATAATATTAAACATGTATAGTCATGATCATTCACAAATAATAAACATTAGTATTCAAGGTTTCAGGGAAGTCTTCTTTTACTCATACATATTCTTATTTGATCATAGGTCTCTTCAGATTAGTTAAATCATCAATGCATAAACCCGTGATTACTCAAACCTATACCTTCATGATTCTTCTGGTTAGTCATATCATCAATTATGGTAAGAAACATAATATGCATACAACCATGACTATTCAAACCTTTGACTTCATGAATAATCATTATCAACAACACAACAGTATAAGATCCTAACACAAGGTAGGATTCTAGCTTTATATAGGAAAACATACCTGGATTAGCATGCTAGCTAGTTATGTCTAACATACCCGCATAATGTCTTCTAGTTCTCTTCAATGACTTGTGCTAGTAACCTGCATGTCTCATAAGTTATCCATTTTAGAGCCAAGTTATACATACCTCGTAAGTAGATCTTCTAAGTGATCCATGACAATGGATGAATCTTTGTCTTCATGTCATCATGATCATATGTTCTTGAACTAGAACATGATTTGTCTTTCTTGGTGTACCTTTAATGTTAGCGAACAACATAAACCTCATACAACATCACAATGCATTAGTACAATCATAAGTGTCAAAACCTTAATCAATGAATATCTTCTATTAAGGTAATACGACAAGTGTAGTAATTAATCAAGATTGTACTGTAATGATATGAAGATAAACATATCATAAACTTAACCATGAACAGAATTTGAAACATACCTGTAAGCCATACCTATCAAGATTGCTTGTAATCTTCTTATGGAAGGCCTTAGCCTCATCTCCCTCTGAGACAAGAACTTCTTCACTTATACAGGTGACCAATCCATCTTCTTCTAGGATTAACCCAATCTACTTGATTTGCAAGAACTGGACGTGGAGTTGGATTAGGGTTTGTCAGAGAAACCCCAAAAATTCAAACTTTGAATTTCAAACTTCCGAATGGATAGAAATATGCGCCTTGATGAGCTGATCAAGTTAAGATATTCAGAATTTGAAAACTGCAAAGTTTCACTCCTCAATTTTTCCTTTGAAACTTTTGGATTCACTGGACGTGACGTCGAACTAGGGTTTGATGAAGCCCACTCTTCTGATTGTTTCTGGTGTAACTCTGAACTTTTCGATCCACAGGATCTGAACAATTTTCCTGAGATAGCCCGACCTATCATCTTTCCATCCCGATAGGTATGACCTCAATTGGATTCTCTGAGAGAGAGTTATGCCAAGAGTCATAACGTGACCTGTTTATGGGATAAAACATGAGAGTGAACTTGTACAGCGTGCCACATGTCACTGGTTCAACTTCGACCTCTGAAAATTTTTCCTGAGATAGTACCTTCTGTGTACTACTTGTCACTTTTTACGAAATTTCATTTGGAGCTTCCCAGCCCAAGTTATGACCTTTTTTCCATGGTCACCTGTTTTTGACTCAGATCTGGAAGAGGTAGAAACCCTATATTGTATAGATCATAAATCGCAAAGTACAACGAATTAGATGTTGTCCTTTGGACACAAGGTACATGGGGATCTGATATTCGACCTGTAAAAGTTTCAAATCCGAAACCTTCGTCGAAATGGATTTATAGTGAAAGTTCTACGATGACTGGTTTTTGCTATATCAAGGCCTAACATCGTAAGTGCAACAAGTGTCATGCATGCCATATCATGCCTTCTTTCACGCTAGCTCTGATACCATGTTAAATTTTCAAAATTTACTTCAATCTAATATAGGATCTTAACTGAGAGAACAACATGTACAGCAAATCTACAGCATATCAATCATGGACACAATAATGCAAGCACACAAGAGACATAGAGTTTAATTGGGGAAAACCATAAAGGTGAAAAACCCCAATAACTTCCTCAGAGATAGATAGAGCAATGATACAACCAGAATACAAGAGATAGTATTCTCCTAGTAGCAGAGCCTCCTCCTCATAAGTGTGCCACTTTCCAAGTGAGAGAAGTGTGTGAATGAATGATCAAATAGAGATCTCCCGAGCTCTATTTATACTTGTTCTGTCCTGCCCAATAAACTAATGGGGCCTACATGTCTAGCTTAACCCATGGTTAACTTAATCCGGGCCGACCCCACACTTGGTGGTCTAATAACCCTTTGACCCACACGGCCGACCCCCAATAGGGTGGTCTAATAACCCTTCAACCCACATGACTTATACAAGGCCGACCCCAACAAGGTGGTCTAATAACCCATCAGGTATAAGTTACAACACTTACAATATAAATGACGACACTTCTGTATAGAGGAATGATAACATCTCTATAGCAATACAACCACTTCCGTATAGAGGAATAATAACGTCTCTATAGGAATACAATATACATATATGTGAAATACATTCCAAAGTTACATATACATCAACACCTTGACCACTTGGTCAAATATAAAACTTTACAATAAAAGTTAAGACAATGTTTTTCCACAAACATAAAATTTCTCAAGTATTGGGTATGTTACAGGGTCATCTTCACATGTGGAGATTTATGGCTAAGTGCCTTCTTTATTGTATTTTTTATATATTAGCCTAGGTTGGCCTAGTCACCCTCTTGGGGTATGTGCCCTTGTTTTGTGGGCCCATAACCCCATTTTGAAGAGATACCTCACATGAGTTATGTATTTACTCAGGCTCTCATTCATACCATATCCTCATATCGATTCATAGTGACTAAATCTCTAGCCTATGGGTACTATATCTTGTGTTTCTCAGCCTCTCATCCCTTGAATCTACCTCTACCAATTACATCTAGATTTCATCCACCATTTGGAAAGTTACGCATAAAACCTAACCCCACTCTACTCAATCCACCTCCTCTTCCCCTAGACCTAGAACCTGCCCATGAATTGGTGTTATAACGTGAATTGCAAGACCCTCCACAACCAACTTTGGAACACCTCCACTCATGATCACCCCTCCTACCCCAATATTAAGGCCTCCTATTGCCATCTCATCCAATCGTTTTGAATCCCTTGATGAAGATCTTCTTCTGTTAAAAGGGAGAAAATATCAACATAGAAATTTAGAAATATACCAACAGTGGCTTGCCAGGTAGGTTACAGCGGGGCAATGTTAAAAGCCTCCCACCCAGGTTTAATCTCACCTAGGAAACACTTGTTCCTGTGCTAATGTTTGTTGTATACAAGGTTCAATCTCACCTAGGAAAGGCTTGTGCCTTTGCTAGTGTTTTTTGTGTACAAGTGCTTGCAACAGCAATTGTGGCCAGGTCAAGTCCTAGGAGTAATTCTTGAAATAGATACCCCAGTGATGGGATCTTATCCTAAGGATTGCTTTCACAAGTCCAAATGCATGTTGACTTCTATTGACCAGAAGCATGTTAAAAAAAAATCATACCATTCTTCTTTTAACTTGTGCTAACCACAAACATGCTACCAAAAAAATCATACTATTCTTCTTTTAACTTGTGTTGACTAGAAGCATTCTAAGAAAAAAATCATACTATTCTTCTTTTATTTTAAGACTAGGGAAACTCTTTTTGAACTCCACGAAATCAATCTTGGCAAGCGTAGAGGAAAGGATGAGGTAATTCGAAGGCCTTGAGTAGGTCTACTGCAGGTGCTATTGGAAGAGATAACCATATAAAGGTTGAACGAAACCTTCAATAAGGAATGAAAACTTCAATAAGAATGAAATCATTAACGAGGAATATACAACTTTTCTATTTTAATGAGCACACTAAGAAGATGTCCAAAGTCTTCTATTCTTGAAAGCACCCAAATAAATAACCCCAACGTCCTTCTACATTTCTCATAAATACCCGACGAAATGAATGATAAGCAGTTACCCAAAGCCCCCAATACAGAAATGCATATAGAAATGCAAACAAAAATCATAAAACATAGAGAGATGAGGAGCAAGAAACACATATGATAATCTGGTCCCGAGAGAGACATGGAATTTTATGAGCGTGGCGAGAAACCTTGGCATAGTCCTCTTTGTTCTCGGCGATCTCATTGAACATATCAATACATTTCTTCACCAAATTCTTCCTAATTACCTTTAGAATCGTGTTCTACTGTAGCATCTCCCGAGAAATGTTGAGGGGCAGATCATCAGAATCCACCACTCCTTTAACAAATCCCAGGTACTAAGGAATGAGTTCCTCACAGTTATCCATTATGAATACCCTTCTTACATACATCTTAATGTTGTTAAGCTTCCTCCTGGTGATGAAGAGATCAAACGACGCCCTCTTGGGAACAAAGAGAATATCCTTGAACTCCAATTGATCCTCCACTGAAATAATGCTTGACGACCAAGTGGTCCTCCCAGTCATTAGTGAGGCTCTTATAGAAGGATGCATATAATTGTCTTCCTTGTTAATCTCCTCTAGCTTCCTCATCCAAATGGGTTTCGTCTGGTTCACCTGAATCCATTCATGTGACACTTCCTTAACCTTCTTCTTCTTCCGCTCCTTTTCCTTTTCCTCCTCCATTTCCTCAACATCCCCTTCATATTCCTTCTTTTCCTCTACCTCCTCTTAGTCGTCGCTCACTTCCTTCTCTGTAGTCTTCTCAGTCCACAAATAAATGGGGTAACTGATAAACTCAGAATGATTCTTGAATAGATCCTTCAGCCGCCGCTCCTCCAAGTACTCAAGCTATAAATTCAAATTCAGGAAAAAATTAACAACCCTCCAAGCCACTCTGTGCCATTAAATTTAATAAAAACCCAACCCAAGCACCATTAACTAATCAAATAGATGAAATAAGCTACAATAACGCATTTATACATACTTGGTCTCCGTTGAGAAACCGAGTAATTTTAGCTCCCCTACACAGGGGCTCTCCATTGACATCTCTAGTTACAGTAAACGACCCCCCTGCCTGGGATTCCCAAATGTATTGCTCATCGTCATTGTAAATCTTCCATCTGACCAATCATACTCACATATGCCCCGTCTTGTAAAGCTTCCATGAACTCCTTGGTCCCGGATCTCGCAATTGTTCCCAAATTGTTCACCAAATCTAGATTGCATTGCATGCCAGAAAATTTCAATCAAAATACCCACACTAATTCTTAACTTAACATTGATCGATTACCTAAACTTACACTCATGAAAATCATATCAAATTACTAATGTACTCACCATCTTTTGTCATGCCTATTCCGCTGTCAATAATGGTAAGGCACTCGTTAGAATTGTCGGGAACAATCTGAATGAAGAGCTCCGGCTGAGCATCAAGCTTGCTCTTATCCGTCATCCCTTCAAACCGAATTTTGTCCAGCGCCTGCATCCAATTCCAAGTCCATAAACAACAAACGATACTTAATAAATTGCCTAATTTATTCTCCTATGGTCTAGGATTCAAGCCCCGCCTAATTATTTGAGGAGATTACTTGACACTTTGAATGGAATGCTAGTAGAAATTCAAATATCAATAAATCTTAATTACTTACATCTGATGAATTGCTGATGAGCACCCGCAAGAAAATATCCTTGTTGTTGTAGAAAGTGTTGATGATGAGGCTGAGCAACTGATTAATTTCAGTCAAAAAGTCTCTACCTCACCGCTCTCCATGCTTACATCCTCCATCCACCATTAGAACTATGATAAACTAGAATGGGGAACCAAATAACTAACAAAAGAAATTCAAAACACTCCAAACCCTGACCTAGAGTAGACGCAAAAATCTTCAATTAGATATCACGAAACTCGACCGTTTCACAGTCCCTAGCACTCACGCTCACACCTTCAAGAATGTGTTTTGACGTGCACAGTAATGGCTTCATTGCGTCTTCCTGCGATGAAGGGCGAAGCTTAACAACCAATTTAAATGGAAGGAAACACTAGAGAAGGCTAGGATGTCTCTAGAAGCGGTAGGAATAATATCTGGTTTCTGGAGAGTTCTTGAGGAGCATTTACTAGGTGGTTTCACGGCTTCCATAATTTTCCACTAAAGCATGCCTCACATCATGGTAAAAATTAATATAAATCCCATTACAAAATTAAGAGTCGATTCAAAATAAGCATTGTACGAGCTACGTGGCAGTTTTATACAATTTTAATTAAAAAATAATTTTATTTATTTTTAAATTCAAATAAATAAAAGCACTCTTGAAGGGATTTATGTCCCATTAGAAGTGCTTTCAACCAATCCAAAAATCAGAATTTTGTATTTAAAAATTTTATAAATTTATTTTAATTTTCAAAATATTATATTTAATATTCAAATTTTATTAAATATTACAAAACATTGTAAATATTTTTATGTGAAAAAAGCGAGTATTGCAAGTCAATGAGGTTTGACTTTCCAATGGAATCATGGCAGGGAATAAAAAATCGTGTTCATATATGGCATCTTCTCTATATGATCCCTTTACATATACAAATGTTTGTTTCAAATTATTATTTTCCCCTCGATCTTTAATAACAATGAGTTGTTGTTTGAAGGTGAACTTTTCCCACATCTTACATTTCTTCTCTTTCTAACTGATAGTTTGTTGCAAGGTGGTCACTTACTGTTGAAGCAACTTTGTACACCTTGTATCTTGTTATGGATATTGTACTGAATTAGGGGTTATGCTCCCAAATTCGACCACTAATATTTAGTAGTCTCTACATAAGAATTTTTATGTTTCTCGCATAAAATGAGTAGTACAGACATGTCCCAAAGCATGCACATGGATGATTAAATGCTAACTAAATATTAGTGTCTCGGGATCCTAATTTATCAGCACATACTTATACAATGAATCAAATTTTGGTGTCGAGGCCACCTTAAAAGGGACATAAAATGATCTCAAGTACTATATTTTTGTAGTTGTACTTATTAGCTCAAGTACATAGGAATTTAAAGAGATATGAAAAAAGTGTACATCACCTTCACATAATAAATACAACAAACAAAATAACTCAAAACTATATGTCCTTACATCACAAGGACATATAACTAGCAATTGCAGCTGACGGTGCAAAAAGTACGCCGTAATAAGGTGGAATGGTGGAAATGATGTAATTATGAAAGAAATTTCAAAATGACAACCATGAAGTTTAAGTTGAGAAAATGATAAATATAGAAAATGTAAAAAAAAAATATCTTCATGTCAATATTAACATGTATATGACAATATTCATCCTAAATAAATGTAAGGAGGGATCAATCTTCTCCAAGACAATGCTGTCGCGTTTTCCTCTAGAATTGGTTGTGGTTCTAGTAAATCATCTATGCTAGTTTTTATTTTTTTATTCTATGAGACAAGATGGAATTTTTAATAACTTTTTATTTGGTTTTAAATTTTTATTTTATGAGTCAACATGGATTTTTTTTCATTTCTCTTTATGTGGTTTTAAATTTTTTTTTATATGCCGACGTGAATTCTTTTAATTAGTTTTTATTTTTGGTACATAACATTACGTTACGTGACAACATCTCACCCATAACCATATTGAGTTGTAGCACCTCGCTACTCTCATTGCAATCATTTATCCACTAAAATTAGTCCACAAACATTTCCAAATCAAATCCAATCTCTCTCTATCTCACCTTTTTTGATATAGATTTGAAATCTTCAAACACTCCAAAATGCTCAAAGATAAGTGTGAAGAAAAGAAGGGTTGTTTATATTTTTATATTTTTATTATTTTGTCTTG
The DNA here is from genome assembly GCA_027924585.1 of Larix kaempferi. Taxonomy (NCBI): domain Eukaryota; kingdom Viridiplantae; phylum Streptophyta; class Pinopsida; order Pinales; family Pinaceae; genus Larix; species Larix kaempferi. The sequence goes on along the minus strand of BSBM01000204.1, from coordinate 1,345,507 downwards.
TAATGTAGGTCAAGTTGGTGCCAAACCATCGAGTTTATCCAAGTCGATGATTTCAAATAATTATTCTTTGAAAAATCCAATTATTAACCAAATTGGCTACTTTAGTTAAGAATGTTTCCAAATCCAATTTGGAGTTCAAAGTTTCTAAAAATCCCCAAAACTAGTTTGCATAAAAGTTTACTTAAGATACAATGAAAATGATTAAAAAATCACTTAACTTGTCTCAAACAATAATACATCTGAAGGATCAAAGGTGCATCAACTAAAAGGACATGTTATCTATTTATGGTGGAGACTAACCTTCTCTTATAAGTAGTTAACTTGGAGCTACTTAGGAGTTATGCTTTTACTTATTCCCAATACTAATGGCTATTGGTTCTATCAAGCACATAGATGGATGGAAAAAAATACAACATTTTTTTAATATCCCTCTCAATGTAATAGATCCAAATTAAAGTAGGATCAATGTTATTTTCTAATGTTATTTTTTATATAGTTGTTGAAATAAAATAAATAATGTATTATCTCTTTGTTTTTGTTTTTTTGACATTATAATAATTTAAGAAAATAAAACATTGACTATTTTACTCATTTTTTAAACATTACACATAAAAGAAATCTTGAGCACCCCCTCCACCCAAGTTTTCAACACCTCACTTCTTGACACCAAAATATAATATTTATCAAACATATTCAAAAATAGTTCAGAAAGGAAAAAAAATTACATAATAGGAAGTTTCATTAAACAATACAGATCATAAGAGGCATTGAAGACACATAGTTATCAATTTGATTTAGTACAAAAAGTTTTGCTATTAAATTGTATGAAATACATATTAACAATTCTTAATATTCATATAAACTATTGGAAGCTGTATAACAATACTTCTTCAATGCCCAAAAATTATAAATTTAAATATATATTTTAATAAAAAATATTGTAAACTTTCATAATTTTTTTATAATATCAAATATTAAAAAATATTTATAAATATAAACTTATTAAAATTATGTTTAAAAAAGGGAGCCTAACGTGGTGGGGACATTAAAAGAGACCCTTATATATCAATGTATAGCCACCTTGAGAATTGACTTTAAAATCATATGGTTGATTATAATTCCACTATTGTATGATTCTTATTAAATTTGCTTAAATATAGTTAACTATGGTTGACTTTAGTTGAAAATAGTTGACTACGGTTGAATTTGGTTGAACATGGTTGGAAATGGTTAACTTTGGTTGACCAAAATTGACTTTAGTTTATTTTGGTTGACCATGGGTCACTTCAGTTGACTTTGGTTGACTTGGGTTCACTTTTGGTTAGCTCGTACTTGACCAACCATGGTTGACCAAGGTTGAATTTGGTTTAGTTTTGCGTGACTTTGTTTGAATTTTGTTGACAGTAGATGATCAGAGTTGACCATGGTTTGATAATGGTTGACCATGGTTTAATTATGGGTGACCATGTTTGTCATGGTTGACTATGATTGACCATGGTTTGACTATGTTTTACTATGGTTAACTATGGTTGACCTTAGTTGACCATGGTTGACCGTGGTGAACTATGGTTGACCATGGTTAACTATGGTTGAGTATGTTTGACCAATAGTTAACTATAGTTAACCATCTTAGTCATGTTTGAATATAAAAATATTATGTTTTGAGTTGAATTTAAAATTCCATTCATATCATAGGAATGTAATTATTTCATTCTTCAAAAGTAATTCAATTATTCATTTAAGTTTAGTCTTTTAATATAACTATCATTCAATCAATATAATTTTTAACTTCAAATCATTTAACTTTTATAATAAATTATTCAACTTCAATCAAAATAATTAAATATCAATAAAATAATTTAAATAAATATTTGTAAACCTTATTTGATTTAAAGTTTTGAACCTAACAAATAATTCTACTACTACCATTTTTAATCATAACAAATATATTTTCTAATACTCAATTTTAATATATATATATATATAATCGATATTACTCTGTTATTAACATGATATAATACATATTAATACATTGATAATACATATTAATATAACAATGGCATTAATTACAAATGTTTTGTCTAATTCACTTTAATGCTTTATGATTATAAAAATGATCATAAATGTCTTAATGAAAGTAGTTCATGTTATACCTCAATGCGATAATAAAAACATTAAAATCCAATTGTCACTTCTGTGGATCTATACCAAACATTTTGCAAACTTCCCTACCGCCACGAAAAGAAGTGTTGTGGGAAAGGTCTTTATCGATCTTTTTAGTTTCACAATATTGGAGGAGGATCTTTTCAGCAGCAACTCGAAATTGCCCCCAAGTGTGGAGAGAAAGATCTTCCTGGAATTTGTCTCTGAGTTGTTCCCAAAAACTAGAGGGTATACCTGCAAAATATTTTTCTTTAAACACCTTCTCTTCAGTGCAGTCAAATTCAATTTGGTAGATGTGGCGGATCCATTGCTTGTGATACCAATGGAATTGAGTGATGGACTTGATGCGGAGATGAAGGAGGATTTGTTTGTGCTTATCAGTCATGGTGGCACTATAACCACAAAATAATGCAATGATTTCTACCAATAGAGCGCCAATGATGTTGGGCTCGTCATGCTGGGTGTTGTTTTGGATTTCAACCTTTTGAGCAGTTGGGAGGTGAGTGTTCCACCATACACCCAAATTACCATTAAAGACAGAAACAATAATATTAACAGCATCAACATGTTCATATTTTTCTGTGGACATATAATCCTTAAAACAAATCATCCTTTTATTAACCATATCAAGAATTTCTCCCTCATTCTTGTCATCTAGATTCCAAGAATATAAATTCTTTGGGTTATAAGACTCCTGGTAACCTGAATTGTCTTTATAGCGGTCGGGGGAACACATTTACGAGGTTTATTATAGTCCCATCGCGATTCTACTTCCATAAGGGAAACTTCTTTACCAGTGGGATTGGATCCTGAGGATGGAATGCCCAAAGAGCTAGCCGTTGAGAATTCTCCAAAGCGTCCAAGCTTTGACAGTTCTATCTTGGGCTTCTCCACATCTTTCTGGATTTTTCCCAATTTTTTAGCATTTTCGTTTACTTTATCTGCTATGTAGGAAAATGCATCTCCAACATTATTATCAAGGTCTGAGATGGAATCTATAAGTTCATCTTTGAGATATTCACATATAGACTTGACTTCTTCAGCGGAGACTGGAGAATGTTCATGTTTTGGATTATCAATTCTTATGTGCTGAATTTCATCATGTATCCTTCTGCAAAGAATTTGCAAAGAATCAATTTGACTTGCCCGTGGCATTTTATTTTGGAGTTCTATGTTTTGTATGGCTAGTTCTTTTAATGCCAGGCTTGACCAATTGTCCTATTCTGCTTTGTCATTATTGAGAATGACCGGAGCTGCAAGCGCAAATCCTTCTTCATAATCTAACTTTATGGGTCTAAATAGCGGGAAATTGGCCTCAGTATATATTTCTTCTCCTGTTGGAGTTTTCCATAAATGTCCTTTTGAGGTTCGTTCTCCTCTAGATTTTGGTTTTTTGGTTTCAGGTGGTGGACTAGATTGCATCATAGCAATAATTTGTTGGAAATCCTTTCTCCATTCATAAAAGGATATCCACTGGTTGCGTAAATCCATTTCAAAGTGCCATCTTTCAGATAGTCTTCTTCTTTCTCCTTTGGGAAGATCTTGATTCCAGAATTCCTCTACTTCTGGATGAGTATGTAAATCCAAATAAAATAGATTCTTCATCATCTTATCTTTGGGATTAAAAGGGGAATGGCCATACTTAATGGTTTCAAAGATCTCTTCCTGGGCCAAAGATAGTTCTCTGATATCTTTGACTGAACATGGTTTTAGTCTTGACGGGGGAAGAGCCATTTTCTGTTGTATCTTTTGTTGTTGTGCAACCAACCGATATTGCTCAACCTTTTCAATTTCTCTAGCAGGTAAGTCAAGCAGTTGTTTTGTCTCGATTGAGAGAGGATAAAACACAAGTCCTATCCGGTCTTGATGGGGTCTTTGATTTGACAATATTTGGTCTAGTTGGGAGGTGGCATCTAATACTTCATCCTTCTGGATTATGATTATACTATTGGATGTTCTCTGAAAACTTTTTTCCCACCATCCTGGAGGGGAAGATGCCATCATAAAATGTGTCTCATGCAGATTTTGGCTTAAAGGTGATGGCTCACACTCTGGGTTTGGGCAAGGGTATTTCTGTGACCGTTTGTTGTCACTAGGTTTATTATTGCTTGGTTGTTTTGGGGGCACCATGTATTGGCAGTCAGGGCAGATAATTGTAAGGGGAATATTTACAGGAACCTTTTCATGTAGGTAGATGGGATCTCTGAGTGCTGGTTCTTTGAGAGGAATAGTTCTTCCCATAGGAGGTTTTGAAACATTAGCACGTAGGGATCTAGAATTGAGAAGAGGAATATTTCCACTAAGCTGGGCTGTGGAAGCAGGAAAAGAGATAACCGCAGAAGAGGAAGCTTCCCAGATATCGGAAGTGGTAATAGTTTGGGAAAGAGGTTGCTTGGGGGCATCTATTACCCATTCTGGGGGAAAACTGAGCTGATTCCATGTTATTTTGGAAGGCACAAGGGCGCCATTCATGGGATCACCTTTGACCAAGACTGCGGCAGTATCTTGATCATGGGGAAGGAGCTGATTGATAGGGTTTTCAGTGTTTGTAAACCGTAAAGCAAGAGAATGATGAATACGGAGGTTAAGAGCTCCGAGTTTCATGTCAAAACCAGAGGTAAAAATATTTACTTCTAGAACTTTGTGAATCCAAAGATCATTAAGAGAGAAGTTAAAACCAAGGACGGTGTCCAGGTACTGGATTCCATTAGAGAGTGGCATTTGCACTCCTCCAATTATTGCAATCATGAATTTGTTGTGATGATTGTCTAAACAACAGACGAGGGCTGTGGCATTAATCCCATGTCGAACTAGGGGTTCGACCCCAATAAGAGCCCTTCCCAAATTAACAAAAATGTTTCCATATTTTTTCTTGTAATACTTGAGTTATGCAGGATCTAACAGACCAAGGGTTTGGCCTACAGAACTGTTATTTACAGTAACTTCACTGACTCCTTCTCGGACTTTAAACAACTGTCTATATTTTAAATGAAACATGGACATATATTTATATATTTGATCAACTGATAGGCGAGGTAGCTCAAATGGTTTGGAAAGATCATTATTTACAAACTTAGTACTTCCATGATTTATCCATTGAATATCTTTGCTAGGAATCAATACATCCATGGAAGACGAAGAAGTAGAACTATCATCTGATTTATATTTTAAAGCATCATTATACGAGATATGAGAGTCCATGATAAACCTGGGAATCAGGTGGCTCTGATACCAACTTGATGCAAGGTCCTCTACACCTGGTAGACTGGATAGAAATTGTAGCGTCGGGCTTGCTTCCTTCTAGCTGAATATCTGCAACTCACGAGCCTGCTACCTTTCTTCAATCACTTCTTGTGATGTCGAACATGCTCTACAGCCTCTACAACTTGATGCAAGGGCCTCTACACCTAGTAGACTGGATAGAAATCGTAGCGTCGGGCTTGCTTCCTTCTGGCTAAATATATGCAACTCACGAGCCTGCTACCTTTCTTCAATCACTCCTTGTGATGTCGAACATGCACTATGGCCTCTACTGGGACTTACTTCGTGGACAGATGCTTTTCACGATCAGAGTGAAGAATCTTGCGAGGTAGCTAGGGAATTACAGATCTGGGCTAAGGAGTGATATGGCTTTAGACAGACCAGAAATACACAAACTTTGAACTGGGAATGGTACCTAGAAATTGTATTAATTTTGCAGCGGAAATATTACAGAGCAGATATTATCAGAATGCTTTCTGATGCGATATTATACCCATAGGGAAATTCACAGAGAAAAATCACAATTCCTTTAGACTCGACTTCCTAAAACAAATCTTTCTGATGCAATGTGATCAGATTAAGCTGCACTTGCAGAGCATACTCGGACAAGACTTAATACTCTAGACTCTCTACTCTCGGATACCTCATGATCAAAATGAGAGGAGGGACTCCTTATTTATAGTTTTGAAAGAGAGATGGTTCCTTCATGCTGAAGCAAGGAATCTCCTCGAACAAGTAGCTGTAGGAAACAAATCGTCCTTCTGATTTGTTTGTTCATAAAAGTTGTCTGAGATGTGGGTCAAACTGCACCAAAAGTTGGGAAAGTGTCTCGAGTCTTAGAACATATTTAAAAGAGGATTGGAACAGTAACAAATTCAGAAAATATCACTAGACCTGACAGTACAACAAAGTGGAGATTTCAGGGAATCCCACGGAAACCAAACAAAGTGGCACTAGGACTGACAACAAAGTGGAGATTTCAGGGAATCCCACGGAAACCAAACAAAGTGGCACTAGGCCTGACAACAAAGTGGATATTTCAAGGAATCCCACGGAAACCAAACAAAGTGGCACTAGGCCTGACAATAAAGTGGATATTTCAGGGAATCCCATGGAAACCAAAATAAAGGAAACAAAGTGGAGATTCCAGGGAATCCCACGGAAACCATTTAATCAATAAAGAAACTGTAAGCAAACCTTTCTTGACGCCAATCAATCATATCATCATACAGATGTCCAAATCTTCGTTGATATGAGGGATCCCACATCTTGGTGTACATGCTCATTATAATGATTTGGTGTCCTTGTCGTGTCTGTACACGGATCTTTGCTTTCACCAGCCACTGAAATTTATTGTATATAAAGGTTTGAATAAGATGTGTGTCATCAAATAATTCCCTGGTGTACATGTACTTGACCTTAGAGCAATGAATATAGTACTGCGCGTGATCATGTTGTATAATGGCAGGGTCCACTTCGCTTCTGCTTAGGCCAAAGTCATTCCACCAACAATGCATCTAGTCTGGGATTCCGTTCAGCACATGTGCCCTTTGCAGACCAAACTTTATCTTTGCAAAATATTCATGGTCTCGGTTGTCCTTCTTTAGGAAGTCCCACCACAATTTTTTGTACTTTTTATAATTTACATCAGTGAGGGAAAAATTGATGGTAGGGTCATTTCCTGGCCAGGAGGCTAAGGTGCGCATGTGATTGATACAGTAATATTGTTCTACGACTTGTCCTAGTTTTGATTCAGTGCTGATGAGTCTCAGGTCCTGGAAATTTGTTTGTAGCACATGTGAGGAATCAATGGCCTGTCTCAATTGTCGTCCATAAACCATGTTGGGAACCCCATAGGTTGATGTTGGATATCTCCTGTCTTCTGGTACCAAATTTATCAGCAAATTTGGGTGTTTTAAATTCTCATCCAAGACTTCTGTGGACCTCAGCTGCCAAGTGGGATTCCATTGTTCCGTATAATTTTCCCATCTCATTTCATCATCAATGTATCTGCAGGAGTCACTTACTTCATACCATTTTGTTATCATCATCATACAACTGGGGGCTCCAATCCCATATTTATCCTATAGATGTTCTCTTGTAAGAAAATCTGCAATACAATTTTGGGTTCCTTTTTTGTGCTTGATTTCAAACTGATATTAGGAAAACATGGCCCGCCATCTGGCGAACTTGGCTTTGGCAGTGGAGTTTCTGATTGGATTTTCTAGGACAAATTTCATTGCCTCGTTGTTTGTTCTTATTAGGAACTTCTTATTCATTATGTGTATTTCAAACTTCTGGATGGCATTCATACATGCCTTAATCTCTTTGTCAATAGTATGATATTTTCTTTGGGCATCATTCCATAGCCCTGATGCATACTAAACTACTTCTTCATCAGTGCCATTGCATTCTCTTCGACATTGCTTCAGGACTACTCCCCATCCTTCTTCTGATGCATCTGTCTCCAAGATCTTGAACAGACTTTCATTTATTATGTGTAAAACAGGGAGATTATTTACCTTGGTTTTTATCCTCTTGACTGCTTTTGTATGCTTCTGTGTCCATGGTGGAGGATTTGTTCCAAGTCGTTTATTTAATAGCTTCCTATCTTGTGCACAATTTTCATAATATGATCTTACATAATTTAGGCAGCTGAGAAATCTCTACAACTGTTTTTTGTCTATAATGACATATGGGAATTTATCAGCAAAATCAGCAGCATGGTGTTAAACTTCAATCTTTCCATTCTTTATTCTTTGCCCTAGGAACTCGATCTCTGTTTGAAATAGTTTCATCTTTTTCTCAGATAGCACAAATACGTTCTTGTATAGGACATGGAGCAAGGTCCTAAGTTGCTTCATATGCTCGTAAACAGACTTTGAAAATACAAGAATATCATCAATGTAGACCATGAGCCAATCCATATATGGTTCCAACACAGATTCCATGATTCTTTGAAATTCTGAAGGGGCATTTTTTAATCCAAAAGGAATTACGTTCCATTCGTATTGTATGTGTGGAACATTGAAGGTTGTTTTGAGTTGTTCTTCTGGTTTGATTCCAATCTGCCAGAAGCCGAATTTTAGGTCGAACTTGGAGAAGATCGTTGCTCCTACAATTCTCTTGATCAGATCATATTTGTTTGGAACTGGATACCTTACCCATTCCAGGGCGTCATTGAGCGGCTTGTAATTGATCACCATTCTTGGTACTCCACAAAGTTGTTCAGAGTGTTTATTTACATAGAAGGCTGAACAAGACCATGGGCTTCTTGAATGCTTGATAAGTCCTTTACTAAGCAAGTCCTGGATTTCTTTTCTGCAAAGACTTCAGTTTTCTTTGTTCATGGGGATTGCTCTGCTTCTCCTTGGATTCCCTTGGTACCCTTCCTTATATTTTAGGTTTACCCAAAATTGCTTTCTATGTGAGAATGCATTAGGAGTGGTATGGCATGCTTTTCTAGCATATTCTTTTCTAATCTCTTCAATCTTTTTCTGCCTTTCATGAGCCTTCAATTCATCCTCAATCCTGTGTAAGTGTTCATCCCTTTTTATGGCCCTGATTTGATTTCCCTTTTCTTTGATTTGGGCCTTGAAATGCTTCACAGTATCAAGTTCTAAGTTCCATATGGAATGTGTGATTTCTTCTGTAGATACTAGTAGGAGGAAAACCTGTTTTTTACTTATAGTAAAATGGTATCCAATTTTCCCTTTATCATCGTATTTTACCCCATGAGGGATGGTGGTTGACAACAGACTAGTTCCTATTACACATTCGTGTGCAAAGTCGTCTTCTACTAGTAAGAAAATACAATTTATACAGAAATTGCCAAGGCATACCTTTCCATGGCTGGTCTTATATTCTACTACTTTTCTTTCTCCAAAACCTCTGACTCGAGCTTGGCATGGTTCCCAGTAATTTGGGTCAACATACTTCCTCTTGAGAAAACACATGTCTGCTCCTGAGTCGATCAATGCCAGCACCATTATGTTATCTTCATGTACTTTGATCTGCAACTTTACTACTATCTTCTGGTGGATAGCCATCATGAGATGCATTTCATCTTCCTGCCGTGGTAGCTCTGGTTGAGATGTTTCTGCTTGTCCTTTAAGCTTCTCAACTGTAATTCTGAGCTCTTTGACTTCATGCACTAATTTCAGGTGTTCCTTATGAAGTGTTGCCAAATCTATTTTTTGTGGCTCTTGGTGCATCTTTGTAAGAAGGGGGTAAACATTTTTCTCCATACTAGGCAGGTTTGTTGCCTTCTATGTCCACTTGTTGTCTTCCTTATCTGAGTTCTCATGTTCTTCTTCTTCTAAATCATGTACATATTTTCTTCTAAATTTTTCTCTGGCAACTTTTATTCCTTTTCCCTTTCGATCATCAAGGAAAATTTTATTAAATTTGTTCACCAGTTCATCCTTCTTATTTCCCTCTTTTATTTGGGCTATTGCTTTCTTTATTAGATCTTTTGGATCTTCTTCTGTTCCGGCCATGAAGTAGTTTACTTCTTCTGACTCTGTTTCAGAAGGAGATTCATTCTTGGGATGTTGTTTGGTCCATGCAACAAACAACCTTTGCTCATCTTATTGGGGAGAACTTTCTAACTCATATGTTTCTTGTTCTTCCTAGCATTCTTGGAATTATCCTCCACACTTACATGGCCTTTCATACATTTGGTGGATATGCATGAGTTCAGCATCTCCCAACTCATCTGACTCATATTCAGAAGTTTTTGGACTTAATACTTCTACATGCATCAAATTTTGGTGTCTGGGTCTTCCTCTTCTGGCGAGACCTATGAAATTGTCATCAAATGGCTCGGCCTTGGGAAACATCCGCTCCCTATTTGTCCATGTACTAGTTCCCTTTTGCTTCCTTTGGTAATCTTGGTTCTTTTTATAACATTCGGGAGCAGTATGGCCTTCTTTACCACAGTAGAAGCATTTAATTTTTCTTTTCTCTGGTTCTTTTCTATAATCTGCTTCTTTTCTTCTGTGGGTTTATTTTGGTTTCCGTCTGTTACATTGTCTTCATTTAGGCTTCTTATGGAATAGCCTATGGATTGAATGGTGCTTGTTTTTCTTATGTGGACTTTTCTGTGGTTCTATACCAATCATTCTGCAAACTTCCCCACCACCACGAAAAGAAGTGTTGTGGGAAAGGTCTTGATCGAGATTTTTAGTTTCACAATATTAGGGAAAGATCTTTTCAACAGCAGCTCGAAATTGCCCCCAAGTGTGGAGAGAAAGATCTTCCTAGAATTTGTCTCTGAGTTGTTTCCGGAAATCGGAGGGTAGACCTGCAAAATATTTTTCTTTAAACACCTTCTCTTTAGTGCGGTCAAATTCAATTTGGTAGATGCGGCAGATCCATTGCTTGTGATACCAATGGAATTGAGTGACAAATTTGATGCAAAGCTGAAGGAGGATTTGTTTGTGCTTCTCAGTCATGGTGGCACTATAACCACAAAATTCTGCAATGATTGCTGCCAATAGAGCACCAATGATGTTGGGCTCATAATGTGGGTGCTATTTTGGATTTCAACCTTTTGAGCGGTTGGGAGGTGAGTGTTCCACCATACACCCAAATTACCATTAAAGCTAGAAACAATAATATTAACAGCATCAGCATGTTCATATTTTCGTGTGGACATATAATCCTTAAAACAAATCATCATTTTATTAACCATATCAAGAATTTCTCCCTCATTCTTGTCATCTAGATTCCAAGAATAGAAATTATTTGTGTTATAAGACTCCTCCTAACCTGAATCATCTTTATAGAGGTCGGGGGGAACAAATTTGCGGGGTTTATTATAGTCCCATCCTGAGTCTACTGCCATAAGGGAAACTTCTTTACCAGTGGGACTGGATCCTGAGGATGGAATGCCCAAAGAGATAGGCATTGAGAATTCTCCAAAGCGTCCAAGATTTGACAGTTCTATCTTGGGCTTATCCACATCTTTCTCGATTTTTCCCAATTTTTTAGCATTTTCGTTTACTTTATCTGCTATGTAGGAAAATGCATCTCCAACATTCTTATCAAGGTCTGAGATGGAATCTGTAAGTTCATCTTTGAGAGGATCACATATAGACTTGACTTCTTGAGTGGAGACTGGAGAATCTTCATGTTTTGGATTGTCAATTCTTATGTGTTGAATTTCATCATGTATCCTTCTGCAAAGAATTTGCAAAGAATCAATTTGACTTGCCCATGGCATTTTATTTTGGAGTTCTATGTTTTGTATGGCTAGTCCTTTTAATGCCAGGCTTGACCAATTGGCATGTTCTGCTTTGTCATTATTGAGAATGACAGGAGCTGCAGGCGCAGATCCTTCTTCATAATCTAACTTGATGGGTCTAAATGGCGGGAAATTGGCCTCAGTATATATTTCTTCTCCTCTTGGAGTTTTCCATAAATGTCCTTTTGAGGTCCATTCTCCTCTGGATTCTGTTTTTTGTTTTGTTTTAGGTGGCGGACTAGATTGCATCATAGCAAGAGTTTGTTGGAACTCCTTTCTCCATTCATAGAAGGATATCCATTGGTTGCGTAAATTCATTTCAAAGTGCCATCTTTCAGATAGTCTTCTTCTTTCTCCTTTGGGAAGATCTTGATTCAAGAATTGCTCTGCTTCTGGATGAGTATGTAAATCCCAATAAAATATATTCTTCATCATCTTATCTTTGGGATTAAAAGGGGAATGGCCATACTTAATGGTTTCAAAGATCTCTTTTTGGGCCAAAGATGGTTCTCTGATATCTTTGACTGAACATGGTTTCAGTCTTGACGAGGGAAGAGCCATTTTCTACTGTATCTTTCGTTGTTGTGCAACCAACCGATACTGCTCTGCCTTTTCCATTTCTCTGACAGGTAGGTCAAGTAGTTGTTTTGTCTGGCTTGAGATAGGACAAAACTCAAGTCTTGTTCAGTCTTGATGGGGTCTTTGGATTGACAATATTTGATCTAGTTGGGAGGTGGCATCTAGTACTTCATCCTTCTGGATTATGATTATACTATTGGATGCTCTCTGAAAACTTTCTTCCCACCATCTTTGAGGGGAAGATGCCATCATAAAATGTGTCTCATGTGGATATTGGCTTAAAGGTGATGGCTCACACTCTTGGTTTGGGCAAGGGTGTTTCTGTGACCATTTGTTGTCATTAGGTTTATTATTGCCTCGTTGTTTAGGGGGCACCATGCATTGGTAGTCGAGGCAGATAATTGTAAGGGGAATATTTACAGGAACCTTTTCATGTAGGAAGATGGGATCTCTAAGTGCTGGTTCTTTGAGAGAAATAGTTCTGCCGAGAGGAGGTTCTGAAACATTAGCGCGTAGGGATCTAGATTTGAGAAGAGGAATATTTCCACTATGCTGGGCTGTGGAAGGAGGAAAAGAGATAACCGCAGAAGAGGAAGTTTCCCGGATATCGAAGTGGTAATAGTTTGGGAAAGAGGTTGCTTGGGGGCATCTATTACCCATTCTGGGGGAAAACTAAGTTGATTCCATGTTATTTTGGAAGGCACAAGGGCGCCATTCGTGGGATCGCTTTTGACCAAGACTGAGGCAGTATCTTCATCACGGCGAAGGAGCCGATTGGTAGGGTTTTCAGTGTTTGTGAACAGTAAAACAAGAGAATGATGAATACGGAGGTTAAGAGCTCCGGGTTTCATGTCAAAACCACAGGTAAAAATCTTTACTTCTAGAACTTTGTGAATCCAAAGATCATTAAGAGAGATATTAAAACTAGGGATGATGTCGAGGTACTGGATTCCATTAGAGAGTGGCATTTGCACTCCTCCGATTATTGCAATCATGAATTTGTTGTGACGATTGTCTAAACAACAGACGAGGGCTATTGCATTAATCCCATGTCGAACTAGGGGTTCGACGCCAATAAGAGCCCTTCCCAAATTAACAAAAAATTTCCCATATTTTTTCTTATAATACTTGACTTCTGCAGGATCTCAAACCAAGGGTTTGGCCTAGAGAATTGGTTATTTACACTAACTTTACTCACCCCTTCTCGGACTTTAAACAACTATCTAGATTTTAAATGAAACATGGACATATCTTTATATATTTGATCAATTGATAGGCGAGCTAGCTCAAATGGTTTGGAAAGATCATTATTTACAAACTCAGTACTTCCATGATTTATCCATTGAATATCTTTGCTAGGAAACAATACATCCATGGAAGACAAAGAAGTAGAACTATCATGTGATTTATATTTTAAAGCATCATTATAAGAGATATGAGAATCCATGATAAACCTAGGAATCGAGTGGCTCTGATACCAACTTGATGCACGGGCCTCTACACCTGGTAGACTAGATAGAAATCGCAGTCGGGCTTGCTTCCTTCTGGCTGAATATCTGCAACTCACGAGCCTGCTACCTTTCTTCAATCACTCCTTGTGATGGCGAACATGCACTACGGCCTCTAGGTAAATGATGGCAACTTACGATCAATATAGTTTACAGGTTCAATATTATAACTGTAGAACGTTCCTTTCACGCGGTGAACAACCAGTAGACGCATTAGAAAATGTAAGCTATGGAGCCGTAACCAAGCAGTTAACATTGAAGACAACATATTGAAAGTGCCCGATAGAGCGAATGCCAAGGAGGTGCAGAACCTGGTTCCTTCTCGAATTGGACCAAAACCATTGCATTTCCAAAGTTACTCTTTATTTTTTAAAGAAGAAATCGCGAATGAAACTCCGAAAAAATCACAGGTAACCAAACTGCAGGAGGCCTAACGCTCAATATTGGTGCCTAATTCGTTCCGTTAGGAGCCGACTACATCCCAGGATTAAGACGTTACATAATTAATAAGTTACAAATTGTTATTTTGACGTTCACATTGATAGCAATCGTATTATTTGAAAGTATTTCAATTTTAATGCGTCATTCCACAAATTCACAACAAAGTATTATCCAAAACTACTTACTTCCTCAAACTTAAGTTAAATATTACCATATCAAATTGACGTTAAATATTATTAGATGTATTTGTGAGAATACTATGCAAATCGTTGTAGGCATCACCATATCTAAATTCAGAGCCTTCAAAACTCGTGTTTTTTTGTTTTACAATGTAAGCTTCATGCAAAACAGATTTTTTTTTTTAAATATTGATAGAGCCACCAATCTAAACGCGCCAGTTGCAAGGAACAAGGGATTATTAATACAGTCTTTTGTTTCTTATAACTATCTCAAATTTGGGTCTATTATGCATTAAGAGGGATCTCAATTTTTGATGTGTCAATTTATTGATGTATAAAAATTTAAGATTAAAAGAAATTGCATATGTTTAATAAATCTCGAGTTTAAGATAGATCTATACTATTTTTTTATTTTTAAAAACTTTACTTTACATAAAGTGACAAAAACTACATCTCCCCTATACTTGGCTATAAGCACCTCTACTCTTAGTACAATTAAATGTGCCTCTTTATACCAACAGATAGAATGCCTTAATGCTGGATTAATCATACTACTAACAAATCAAATTTTTAAATCAAGTTTAATTATTAAATGTATAACTCTTAATATCACTTTAATACTTGAAAGTAAATTAACAAATTTAATCCCTACCATCAATTACATGGACAATGAATATTCACAATCATAAAATCTTAACCACAGAATTCATAATTAGAATCAAAAGCAGGCCATGGAAGACCATGTATCAGAATAAATACCATCAATTACGTCGTCGACAATGAATATTCACAATCATAAAATCTTAGCCACAGAATTCATAATTATAATCAAAAGAAAGCCATGGCAGACCATGTATCAAAATAAGTAAACCTATAGACTTAATAATATTGGATTTAACACTCTTTAGTAACCATATGAAAACATATTATGATGCAAAGCTAAAACAAAAAATTGGACACAAATTAATTGACGATAATGGTTAAAGTGTTATAGCGGCAAAATTAAAAGAAGTTGCCGTATAAAACATAAAATACAATGCGCTGAGTAATAAATTAAAATACAATCCAGAGCGCCTTAAAAGGATGTCGCAGAAAAATTAAAAGAGCTTGCAATAGAAAGCATAAAATATAACGAGCCGCCTGTATAATAAATCAACAACAATAAACACTGCAGAACTTATTTACGGGGAGAGCCACCGTCATTGTCATTAGGGTTTTGCTTCTCTCGGTCATCCGTGCCATCATTGTCATTAGGGTTTTGCTTCTCTCGGTCATCCGTGCCATCATTGTCATTAGGGTCATTAGGGTTTGGCTTGTGTCGGACATCGTGACCATCTTTGTCATTCATGTTTTTACTGTTGTGCTCAAAACTACCATTTCGGTCACTGGAATTTTGTTGACTCATTTCTTGATCCTGTAGCCTCTTGCTTTGCCTATTTTCTGCTTCATGCTGCTCGTTCTTTCCACTGCCCTGCTTCGCTTCCGGCTCTTCTGAGTTTCTATTTCCGCTATCATCGTCAAAAGAGCGATTGCCATGACATATTGGACATATTGTGCCACGAACCTGGCGAGGACGAGGATCTATAATACACGACTCAGGGGACACCGGCAGCCTATGAGGAGGAAGATCAATGCTTAGGTTTGCAACACGATTACCATTGGAGTGAAGGCGAAAGAGATGGGTAAAATCGCCGGGAAAATAAGCACGATCGAAATAAGAGCCGTCCACGACACGCACAGTATCCGGGTGATTGGTTAAAGCATCGAGTAAATGCTGCAAATAAACGCGGGCATAGATGTAATTGCCTTCACCTTTCCCAATGTCAAAAATGTTAGAGTCGGAACGCGGCAGATGGCGACGGATGTCTTCGTCATCTCCTTCACCATCCCCAGTGCCGAAATACTTAGCCTCCCAAGAGGCCAAACGGCGACGGAGGTCTTCCCCATCGTCGTCGCTATCAATGTCATTAGGGTTTTGGTTCTCTCGATCATCCGTGTAACTTCCCTTCTCATGTTCCTCCATATCTTGCTTTTGTTCCTCATGCTGACCATCTTTGTCATTGCTCTCTTTATTCTTGTGCTCAAAACTACCATCGTTGTCACTGGAAGTTTGCTGAATCATTTCTTGATCCTGTAGCCTCTTGCTTTGCCTATTTTCTGCTTCATGCTCTTCGTTCTTTCCACTCTTCTCCTTGGCTTCCGCCTCTTCAGAGACTTTACTTCCAGTAGCATCTTCAAATGAGCGGATGCCATGACATGTTGGACATCTTGTGCTACTGTTATTGCCATTGCCATTACCACGATCTTGCTTAGGGCGAGGATCTATAATACAAGATTCAGGGGGCACTGGTAGCTTATGCGGAGAAAAATCAATGCTTAGGTGTGCAACACAATTGCTATCGGAATAAAAGTAGAAGTCGGCAGGATCGAGTGGTTCGATATAAGAACGTTCGCTATAAGCACGTTGGACATAGGAGCCGTCGACGACGCGCACAGTATCCGGGTGATTGGTTAAAGCATCTTGTAAATGGTGCAAATAAACATGGGCAGAAGTGTAATTTCCGTCACCATTCTTAAGGTCGAAGTAGTTTTTCGGACGAATGACATAATAATCATCGCTATCGCTATCGCGATGGGTATAATCATTATCGTTGTCACCCCTGTAATCTCCATCATCATTATTATCAAAATAATCGTCTCCACCATTATCATTATCATTGTCACTTCCAATGTCATCACGAAATGAGCGGGTGCCATGACATGTTGGACAAATTGTGCTACTGTTATTGCCATTGCCACGATCTTGCTTAGGACGAGGATTTATAATACAAGATTCAGGGGGCACCGGTAGCTTATTCGGAGGCAGATCAACGCTTAGGTGTGCAACACAATCGCCATTGGAACGAAAGTAGAAGTTGGAAGGATTGAGAGGATCGATATTACGACGTTCTCTATAAGCACGTTCGAAATAAGAGCCGTCGACGACACGCACAGTATCCGGGTGATTGGTTAATGCATCGTGTAAATGGTGCAAATAAACATGGGCCCAAGTGTAATTGCCGTCACCATTCTTAAGGTCGAAGTGGTTTTCCGGCAAAAGGCCATAATCGTCATCGCTATTGCTATCACCATCGCGATTGTCACCCCTGTAATCTCGGCCATCATTATTATCATTGTCACAGCCGCGATAGCGATAAAGCCATCCCCTTTTATCATTACAGCCATAATCACCACCCTCACCTGCATCCTGGCCCCCATTATAATCACAACCATAATCACCACAGTCACCTGCATCCTCGCCCTCAACAACCAAGCGTCGAGGATGATCATCTAAACCGTCATTGTGAACGCGTGGATGATTGGAAGGAAAATATGAACCAATATGGCTGTCTTCGTCACTGTCACTTCTTGTACAAGTAGCAGAGGACTCATCAAGACGGCACCAATAGTCATATGAATCATTGTTGTCTTCGTTATAACCATAATCACCATGGCCGCAATAACCATTGCCCGAATGATCATTATTACCATAATCAGCACACCCAGGAGGAGTAGAATGCCCAAAAGAATCAAAATATTCGTCATCGCAATCATCTTCACCATTATCATTATCATTGTTGCCCCCGCAATAATTATAACTATAATCTCCGTTATCATTATTATCATCCTCATCGCTGCATGGAAGATTGGTGGGAAAATATGAACTATTGTTGTCCTCGTCAGTGTCATTGCTGCTGCTGCTGCTGAACGGAGACGGAGACCAAGACCGAGGATAAGAATCCATTGTATGGAACAAACAAAACAGCACAACCCCAAACTACACTAGTTGGACTCTGATTGCTTCCTCGAATGTTTAAGTAATATTTTCAACGATAGTCAATACTACTCGCTTCTTTTTCAACCTGATTCCGGTATATGATTAGAGATTATATACTCGTAGATTTTATTACGGATCGGATGAGATGGAACTAGTTTATATATAATCGTTGTTTGATCATTTTTGTGTTCCTGATTGTGGTCGGCTTTTGCTTTTTCATTTTCGTAAGGACTTATAAACGTGACCTTAATAGCACAAAATGAACAATTTATGTGACTAAGAGTGGCTATTTGAATTTAGGTAGGGTGTTATATCTACATATATATGTAAGGTGTACTTATATATATGAAAATTATTTCATTATTACGTGAGCTATTATCAGTTAGATGTAAGGTGTACTTATATATATGAAACTTATTTCATTATTACGTGAGCTATTATCACTTAGAAGTAGTGTTTTGTTTACTTTATTGGGGCTTCACTTAATAAATCGTTATCATAGTATATTCTTTCGTGGCATATGAAACAATATCCCTAATTTCACTAAATATTGAAAAATACCTTCCAAAATCGTTTTTTTTACCCCCTCCCAATATGCCTTCCCAATTTAAAAGAACCCCTATCTTCACTAGATAAATTGTATGTATCAAATTTTTCATTAACATTTTTTATACCCATTTATATTTCTACCTAGTATATTGATATGATACCCCTCTTATGACCCCACATGCATTTTACAATGCACCTTGCTTCTTTCGATGTATATTGTGGATGCACATTACTTCACGCAGAATGCAATTACTCAACCACATATCATTATGATTTGCAACATCTAATGGTTTAATGAAGAGATAGGAGATCACTTCTTGTATGTCACTAGAGCCAATGCACATAGTACAACATTTAGATTGCATGTTGCAGTTCCCCAATCGCTCACTAAGCCTATTATGGGCTAGGTATCCAAGCCCCAGGGCCTGTAACAAGCTCTAGGAGGCTGACCAAACCTCCCAAGGCCTGTAATAGGAACTAGTAGTTGGGTATTCAAGCCCCCAAGGACTATCGAGGGCCAATTAGAGGCCCTCGAGGCTTAGAGCCTCCCAAGGCTATTGGTAACAACTAGTTGAGTGTTATTGGTAACAATTGGCTTTCAATGACCATTGTCTCTCAACTATGTTCGACTGACAACCCACTTCACCACGAAACCCCTGGCCTCAAGCATGCCTTGAGACGGGATTTCCCTGCGTACTGGTAAGCCTGAACCTTGCCTTAACCTGATTTCTCATCCGACCGTGATCCCACCATCTCCATTTGGTGGATATTTGTCAACTCGCCCATATAAAGAAGACCCCAAAGTATTTTTGTATTGTTACATTAAATAAAAAAATCCTTTGCCCCTTAATATATAAGGAATATAATTTTTAGGGTTTCATAAATATTTAATACCCCAATATGAATGAACGTGATATTATATTGCCTTCGAGTGAAGCCTCCGTGGTTTAATTATAAGGTAGTTATATTTGTTTTCTTTAAAACTAACCATTTATGTGAGGAAGAGTGGCTATTTAAATTTAGTTAAGGTGTATCTATATATGAAACTTATTTCATTACTATTTGAGCTATTACCACTTAGAGGTAATGGTTTGTTTACTGAAAAAAGATGATTGATGATTGTTTAATTAAGGTGGTTATAGTTGTTTGCTTTGACATTTACCTCTCTTTCATATGCGGTTTATGTAGAAGGAGTATATGAACGAAGGTACGGGATAGTGATATATGCAATGCTAGAAGAGCAAATTTGGTAAATTTTCATAAACATTAACAATTGCTCTTGCTGCAAAACGTAGCATAGGCACTAGATTTAACATTATTACTTTTAGTGGAGCTAAGGCAAGGGCATATAAAATCCATTCTCGATGCACCCGAGCTTGATGTGGCAACATAAAATGAGCATTAGAGGGATGCCATTGAGATGATTTAAAAAGTTCCGAAGGAACATGCTGAGAGAACCTAGTGTGTATGTTATGAAGCCTAGAATATAAGCATATTCATACAAAATGGGTTTTACTAAAAGCTTTCATTAGGACCCTTGATGACGGTGGTATTTTATGAGATTGAGAACTCTCTTGGCACAAGCTTAATTGGAAACCCTTGTGGATGTGGATGAAGGTACTCTGCACCACATCAAACAAAATAAAAGTGGGGGAAGAAAATTCCTCCAAGATCCAATCATTGATGGATCATATGATGTGTGAGATGTCCTATTGTAAAAAGGTTTGGATATGAACATTCTTTTTAGGAAGTCTTGGGAGCTAATGGTGCAACCAAAATTGGTTTACTTACCCATGAAGTCATCCTTGGAAAACAAGTCATGGATTTTCTTAGTAGTCAACAAGGAAGGGTGGATATTAAACTAAATAGAGTGACGACTTTTAGATTTTGAGGTAATCAAAATCATGGATGATAAGGACCCTTATCATGTATTATGAGGCCTTTGAGGCCTTTGAAGATAATGAAATGTTGAACTTGAAGGAGTAGTAAATGTCATTTGAAATGGTAAGTGACATGTAGTCCAAGGTTTGGATGATGGGAGAGGCTTGTTCTAACATGGTGAATCATTTGTATAATCTAATATTTGGTGTATGATATGACGACAATAATCCTACCATAAATGGAGATAAGGTGGGATAAATCAATGTTTCTTCTTTTGACACTAATTTTTTAAAGAAAGAATGATTCACCATTAGCAATCTCGAGACTATGAGAAATCGAACCATAAATGTGTTGTCCAATGATTAGAGTGGAAAAGTGATAGGAATTTTATTTCAAAATCAATCCCAATTTCATGGACTCCCAAGATACTAAATTTGTGGAAGTTATGTTTAAGTCGATTGAGCTACAAAAGAGGGCTAATGAAGTAGAGGAAACACTCAAAGTAATGTCAACAAGATGGTGAGAATCATAGAAGGAATCTTTGGATGAGTGGGATGATGTAGTGGTAGCATGGAAAAGATTGTAATTTATGTGAGAATCATAGAAGGAATCTTTGGATGAGTGGGATGATGTAGTGGTAGCATGGAAAAGATTGTAATTTATGTGTTTGAATGAACATGGATGATGTAAAAGCCATTGTAAAAAATTGAAAAATATGTATTAAAAAGAATTTAGAACGTTGATTTCATTTATTTGAGGTTCCTAGATCTATTAAAAAAAATTAAGCATTAAATACTTTAACTATGTCCAAAATTTTTATTATGCATGCTCAAGACGTAGACATCGATAATGTACTTGAAAAAAACGATAAATGCGTTTTCAAATATGGTAGCCTTTGGGGAAGCATCTCAACCAACATACAAATCCAAAAATTAATTTCATAACATATTTCTAATAGCTCTAAAAATAATTTCTAGTATCATCTAGGTAAACTAAACATATAATATTTCATCCTTGTTGTCCCAACAAATTAGATCATTAAAAATCCATGGAACTTCTTAGACCAATGAGAAACCAAAGTCTAAATTATAAATTTATGAAAATAATACTTACAATTCATGTATTACAAAAATGAAGATAAAGTGCAATGCCTCATCTAGTCCTAAGTTGGGAGAAAAGGTCCATTTATCTCATCCCACTTAGGAATCACCAACTTCTACTCAAATCCTAGCTAGGGCATCCAACACTAACAATAAACCCTAATAAACAATATGAGATCCTATTAAGGCATCCCAGCCAAGCTATCTAGCCACACCAAAGGATCCACAACTATCTAGCATCAATACCAAGATGTTCACCCTCCCGCTTGTATCTCGTAACTTATCAAGGAGATTCAACATGTATGCCTCACACACACTCCACTTGCATCTAAGTTCTACAAATATTTCTCTATTGTTTCATCCCCCAAACCCTAGCTCTACCTCACACCAAAATTTCAAATAAACCCTAGCATCATAAGTTCTCTCTAAGGTTCATGTACAAAAGCCTTAAGTCTTTCAACTCTTGCACCTCACAAGCACAAATAACAGGGGGCATGACAATGAAAAAGTAGACTAGGTCCACAAGTGGAGGGAGATCCTCTACTATAATATCCTTAATTTGAATTTGGGATGTATTAAATCGAGTATTGTAAAATGATGTAAATATGCTAGCGTGGATTCTTAAAGTAGAGCTCAAATCCAAGGCCCAACTAGTGAATGGCTAGGCATGTATAATATAAATATTTCTATATGGACTATGTGGTCACCTTGTGTAACATCCAAAAAATTCATAAAAAATTAAAAAAATTCTAAACTGTCTATTTGTCAATAAATGCTATGCGGAAGTATGAAGTTTCAGCATTTAATTTTTCTGTTTATATAAAAGGGGCATTTTAAACTTCTTCATAAATTTTCATAAATTATTTAATTGTCTAGACAACAATTAAATAGATAGTGTCGTAACACATTTAGTTAAATATGTAGTGTTATTTTTTATTAGTGTAATATTGCCTATTTTATCGTCTTTATATGGGTACTTTTATGTTTATTTTTAATATCGTAATACACATTTTAAAGTCGTCCTTTCTGCAAAATAATACAAGTCCAAGGACTATGTCTTGGCAATAATGACTACAATTATAAAAGTATCGACTTTTAATATCAACGTGAGATAGTAGGATTTGAGCCTACATGTAGTCGCGACCACGTTACAACTCTGTTTTAACCTTATGATGGTCTTTATGGTGATAATTATATGTGGATAATTCCTTATCATTATTCTTTGTCGTAAGTGTTTAATAATTCTCTTACCAAGATTATGTTGAGAGGTAATTGTTACACCAAAATGTCGTCACCCTTGTGCAGGTGTCGCAAGTGTCACAAGTGTTGCAAGTGTCGTCATCATGACCTAGTGTCGTCACCATGACCGTTGCAAGTATCGCCATTATGACCAAGTGTCGTCGTAATGAGCGTTGTGATAATGTCATCATCTTGACCATTGTGTAAACTCTTTCCTCTAACCCCTAACCTCATTATGGCCTAAAACACATCCAACTGAGAGTTTTCCCTGCCTAGTTGACCTCTTTGAGTAGGTTGTCGCACTTCTCCTTCATCTAGGGTGCGACGTCGTAGTTCTTGGTCAGCTAGGGTGAGACACTGTCGCAGTTTGTCCCCAGACAAAGTGTGACGACCCCCTTATGTCGCTCTGTGTCCTCTACCAGGGTGCGACGAGGTTGGTTAAAGGCTATTTTGGGGAGTCTCGAGGTCTTTCTAGAAGTTTGTTGAGGTGGAGGCCTATCCCTAGGCTCTAGGTGAGGTGGCATTTCGGTTCCTAACCTTATGGGGAGATCTCTTAACCATCTCCCCCTAATCCTCAACCTACCCTATCTCTTTAGCCCTATATAAACATCCACTCTCTCCATGGCAGGGGGGGAAGGTCTATGGTATCCTTATGCTGATAGACTCCATATTGGTGATTGGGAAGCTTGTACCATCTTGGAGGCTTGGACATGTTGGATGGAGGATGCGACGTTGAGGCGTTGGTTGTAGCTTCATCCTTTCTATGTATTCCCACTTTTTATACAGTTAATATAATCTCTTTCCAAGAATGTTGTCTCGTTGATGATGTTTAGAACTTTCTTCCTCAACTATTAGTTTAGATCAGTTATTGTTTAGATATCTTGTACTCCTTGTATCGTTTCCATATTGTCTTGGCAGGTCTTGCAGCTGGAGATCTGACGACCGCGAGACTTGGAGCAACAACAAGGAGAAGGATCCCCGATCTGAAAGGTATGATATCTAAGTACTCGATCTGTAACTAGATCTAGGAAATGAGTTTTGTATTTCATTCTATTTGTTCTAGATTCACTTGAACTAGGGAGATCACGCCTTAGATCCATCTTTCGTAGATTGTCCGTTAAACAAATCTGGTGACCATACTGGGGACTGGACAGTTTTAGTTTTCAATTTGAATGTCATTTTCAGTTTATTGCTTTTGCAAGCCATTTTATTTTCCATTTGCCTCTTAAATTGGTTTCACCATCAGATCTTCACTTTGAAGAGTATGATTACCTTCCTCTGAGTTTATACTTTCCATTTTCAAACCAGTTCATTGCTCATTACTTGGATATTTGGCTCATCTTTTAACTTAGATCTCGCCTGTCGCACCTGGTTAGTATACACAGAGCGACACTGTGTAATTCTTGATCTCTGTTCTTTGCATGTTAGTCAGTCATCGCAACCCTTCTATTGGTATTCTGCGACACAGTCACACTTCTCACATTGTTGAACTGCAACGTCGCACTGTGTACAAGCAGAGATTGCGCCGATCTACCAAAATTTCCATACAGGCACCCCTTCTCCATTTCTGATTTGAGTTTTGGTTTGTGTGCAGACTCCTCTGCACTGTACCTTCTAGGCAGAGACCCTTTTGTCTAGCAATGTTTTGTTTAGCTTGTTTGTATTGGTTTTTGGGTCTTTTGAGATTTGGATTCATGTTTGCCCCCTTGAGTCAAAACTAGTGTTTTGCTTACATTTTTAAGCGAAATGGGTTCTATTTTTGAAAAAAAATTCCCCCTCATGACCGGGGGGGCCATGAATTGTGCATCCTTTAATCGTTTTGACCCATCTCAAGGTTTTGAGATCATTTTTGGTTTGGTGTGATTGGCTTGTTTTAAAGACTTGAAGAGTGTGGGATATCCATGTCTTTTTGAGCCTCTTTTTCTTGGGTTATGCATCTTGTTTCCTTTACATGCTAAGCTATCTAATGATTATTGGAAAAGATTGATTCTTTGTCTTGCATTTGATTGGAAATGTTGGTGGAATCCTTCTTTCCATAGCTTAGATGTGTCTTTTTCAAGTGTAAAAAGATAGAAAATGAGTTATAATTATTGCATTTGGTAGATTTTGAGCCTTTCTTGAGGGCCTTTGAGTTGTTTGGGTGCTTGCCATTTTTCTTTGAGAATTTATAAATGATTCTAAGTGTTGTAGATATTCTCTCACTTTCTGTATATAGACATGAAAAGCGTTTAGATACCAAATTCCATTTTTGGTACATGCATTTGAAAATTGAAAGTGCTTCATTATTTTGTCTTATACATTGTTAAGATTAGTTGCATCTTTCGTTTTCTTTACGCTTTTTAGCTGATTATTTTAGAAAGTTAGAGTTATTGCACTCTAGGAAGGAATTCTTCTTTTCGCTACTACTTAAGTATTTTTGGTTTGAAAGAAAAAAATCTCTCCCTACCTTAAGTAGGTTTCATTGAAAAGGAAAGGAAAATGTGCATTATCATGTAGTTGAGGATTGCATTATGTTTACATTTATGTACTCACCTCATGCATCCACCTAACCGTACAAGATAAAATTAACGCTATCTTAGGTTAAAATCATTTAGTAACTGTGTGTAAGTTAGAGACGTGTTCCGGCGTTGTTAAGCGTGGCAGCTGTCGTTATTTGCCAGCACTGTATCCCGAGGGTATTGTAGTCTTCCACGTACTTATCGATATATCGAGCTCCTTCACGTACCCACCAAGTACCATAATCCATACTTGGTGTATATCGAAGGGTGTATCACGTACTCGGTAGTATATTGGAAGGTCTCTTGCCGAACGGTTGTGCATTAGACAACACCACTATGGATTTGAGCTCCCACGTACCTTGTGTCTATCGGGAGACGCCAATAGGATTCCTGAAACCAACTGAGTTAACCATTTGGACGTCTTGGCAAAGCAATACACCATGAACAGCACTCGGGGAGATTAGCACGCACGTACTATCCAGGTAATCGGGTATGTAGGCAAGGGTACAGTCCCAATCCTCCTTGTCGCGTCATATTGTTGGACCCTACAGTATATAGCGGTTTGCGATGCCTTGATAATCCTATGAGGATCCTGACTTTTCATCCACTCCTATTCACACAGTTTGCTCATTTCTTTTAGACTTGAGTAGTGTTTGACTTGTGTGGTACTTTAGAGTCTCTTAGGGAGTTCAGATATGGAAGATTCTTCTGGGACTACCAACCATAGAGCCCCTTTCCAGGGTGTGCCATTTCTTATTCCCCCTTGTGGAACTGTTGGTCCTCCCTTTATGGCTACGTTGAGTCTTCCTGGATTGACAATAGGATTACCAGTATGGTTATTCTCCAATCCAGTTACACCAAGTGTACCAATTGTGTCGGACCTAGGTCCTTCATCACATGAGCATCAATCTCATGGTGACCCTTCTCCTTCTTCGTCGAAAGTTGAATCGGATTCCGTCTCTTCCTCTTCTCCTACTGAAAACCCTGATGTTAATAAGAAGGCGGTTGAGAAGAAGAAGAAAGGGAAGAATAAGAAGAAGAACACTAAGCAGAAGTTCACAACCCCAACCACTAATCATCATGCTAGGGGCACCGATACACCTGTTATGAATTCACGTAAATCGAAATTCCCTTGCACACTTTGTAAAGGGTCCCATTTTCTTAAGAGCTGCCCTGGTATCTCCAAGGTCTTAGAAATATGGTCGCATTCTGAACAACCCTTGTCATCAGTCGTCGGACATCATACTGATGATACCCCATCAACTAGTGACGTTGTAATTAACGTTTGGAAGGGTAGAGCTGCAGACCCTTGCTGGTTATGCAAGGGCATGCACCGTACTTACCTTTGTCCTTGTATAGATGAAGCTTTACAATTGTTGGAAGACATGGACACATCCGATAAACACCTTCCAACGAAGTATTGTAGGTTGTCCCCTGATCCTTCAACGGTTGATAGGGCGGTAAATCTGACCCCACCCTTTGTTGACCCCACTCTTTCATCAGAGAGTGAAAACGAAGCGGTCGATTCAACAACATCATCGATCGACTCCATTCCTCCCTTGAGGGATGATACCCAAGCGGTTAATCAAGTCTCATTATCGGTTGACCCCACTCCTCTAGTTGAGGGTGAAATAGAAACTGTTGATGTTTTTCTGGTCAGTTCAGATTGTTCTGGGCGAGGGGAAACCATGTCTATTTCCACAGGACCCCCTCCAAGTACTGAGGTTATTTCATTTGATTGGAATAGTCTAACAGAATCTCGTCTTCCTTCAAGTGTTCCTTTTCAAATATATGTAGGAGTTTCAGATAAAGAAATTTTTCGTACGATAATTGATGAGGGAGCTTCTGTTAGTATTTTATCCTCAACTACTTGACAAGATATAGGTTCTCCTCAGCTTGTGCCAGTAACTAACCAGATTTTGGCTTTTAATTGAAGACCTACCATACCTTTAGGGATTCTCCCACAGTTACCTGTCACATTGAGAGGTAAAACTGTTTATGTTGATGTCATGGTTGTCCAAGGTCCTTTAGATTTCAATCTACTCCTTGGACGTGATTATGTCTATGTTATGAAAGCCGTCGTGTCTACACTCTTTCGAGTGATGTATTTTCCCTACGATGGGAGAATTGTGACCGTTGATCAACTTTTCTTCGTGACACCCACTCATCGCATGAATGCCAGTCATCAAACTTCCCTAAACGTTCTGCATGTTTTAGTGGTTTCTTCTCCCTGAGGATGGGGGGTACGAGCATGGTTTATGTTATGTTTCAAGCTCATTAAAAAATGAAACCGACCACTCTAGCATAGTTTACCTTTGGTTTCAAGCTTGCATAAAAATGAAACCAATCCACACGAGCACAGTTTATGTTATGTTTCAAGCTCGTTAAAAAATGAAACCGAACACTCTAGCATAGTTTCCCTTTGGTTTCAAGCTTGCATAAAAATGAAACCAAGCCACTCGAGAATAGTTTTATTCTATTTCAAGCTTGTTAAAAAATAAGATGGACCCCCTCAAGCATAGTTATTGTCTATTTCAATCTTGTGTAAAAATGAAATAGCTCTCCCTCCCATCGATTTGAGTCTCTCACTAGAGTTAAAACTTGAACCTTCATTTCATCTGATTCTCGTTTTCCCCCCCTTGGTGAACATTTTCATATTAGCAGCCAGGTTGGTAGTTGGATTAGCAAGCAACATTTTCAGACGAAATGAAGCTTGGGGGGCATGCCACATGTCGTACAGTCAGCAATCATGTTGAGGGAACACCACCATGTTAAGCCGCTAGCAATCATGCTGGGGGCATTTACCAACCTATGGGCATAATGTTGGGAAGGAACCCGTCAATGGGCCTTAACCGTGAGCAGAGTTTACCTTTGGCTTCAAGCTCATTAAAAAATGAAACCAGTAGTTGGAGCATAGAATAGTCTTTGATTCCAATCTCGTTAAAAAATGGAATAGACCCCCTAAGCATAGTTTACCTTTGGTTTCAAGCTTGCATAAAAATGAGACTAGCTTCATGAGCATAGTTCCCTTTCTGTGTCAAGCTCCTTAAAAAATGAATCAAGTCTTTTGAGCAAAGTTCTATTCTCGTGTCAAGCTCGTTAAAAAATGAAACTTATCCTTTCCCTTTGAGTCGAGTCTTTTCATAGACTTGGTCCATGAACCTTCTTTTCACCCGCCTATGCCTTAGGTGGATGAAATGAAGCTTGGGGGCATGTCTTCAACCTATGGAAGTTACATTGAATTCAAATCGATCGCCTCAACCTCTGGAAGTTACGTTGAAGTCAACTCGATCGCCTCTCCACACCACGTTAGAGCTAAGTCACTTACCTCCAGCAATCATGCTGGGGGCATGTACCAACCTATGGATGCCATGTTGGAAAAAAGTTCATCATTGGGAACATTTTTTAGCATACTTTCTTTTTTTAGGTTTCGAGCTCATTAAACCATGAAAATTTTCCCAAGCGTAGTTTATTTTCTGTTACAAGCTCGTTAAAAAATGAAGCAGACATCATGAGCATTCTTCCAACCTATCTTTGAGCTCGTTAAAAACAATAAGATAGTATTTGAGCTTACTTTTTCACTTTTTTCGTGCTCTGGTTAAAACATGAAAAGTGGTTTGAACTTACTTTTTACTTTTTCGTGCTCTGGTTCAAATATGAAAAAGATTCTGAGTGCTTTTGATACCATTGTCGTGCTCGTTAAAAATTTGAGTTAAAATGTGTGTCTAATGAGTATAGGTTTATCACTTTATCCGGCCTCGCTAGACTATTTACGGAAAAGGAACTGTGTCGAGTTTACTTTTTCGTTTGTTGTACTCGGTCTTAAACCATGACAAAGTTGTTCATGGAGTCCTTTTAAGCTCTTTTCAGACTCCATAAATAGGAAAAGATCATCAAGCGAACTTGATGCTTTCACGCTTGTAAAAGCATTTGAATGATCGTCTTTCTGGTGATAGTTTACCTCTTTTTCAGACCAGGAAGCACTATTTACGAAAAAGGAATACTCCAACCAAACATGGCTGGAAGAGTTCTCTCTTGCGTTGTTTTACCCTTTTCTGGGCGAAGAGACTAACTTTATGAAAAAGGATCTTTTGGAGTCTCCTTTAGTTCTTTTCAGACTCTCTAAACATTAAGTGATGCCGAGTTTTCCTTCTTTGGACTCGTTAAAATTCAAACATCGAAGGGCCCATTTTGGGATGAATCCCTCATTTCCTAGGTTCGTAAAACATTTGGGATTGGACTCATCTATGAGATGAGCTATACTGAGCATCTGGTTACCCTCATCGAGCTCGTCAAAAACACATGAGGCACTCATCAATCATGATGGGGAAAAATGGGAGATTTTGTGTTACATCTTAATTACGGAAGTACATAGTTACTCTTGAACATGGCACTCATTTGCATTTTCATTCAGTACTTGGGTAATCCGTTTGTCTCCGAGTCCTATCAATTCCATGAGTCTTGTTGCTCCTTTGGGTCAGCCAAAGAATGATTCCACCATTAGTTGCATTGGGGGTTGGTGTCGTTCTCGTCATGTCAATACCGCCAAGTCATGCCATGCCCGTGTTCAAGAGACATTTGTTACTCATCATCTGTGTTAAATTTTCAGAATTTACTTCAATCTGATCTAGGATCTTAACTGAGAGAACAACATGTACAACAAATCTACAGCATATCAATCATGGACACAATAATGCAAGCACACAAGAGACACAGAGTTTACTTGGGGAAAACCATAAAGGTGAAACACCCCAATAACTTCCTCAGAGATAGATAGAGCAATGATACAACTAGAATACAAGAGATAGTCTTCTCCTAGCAGCAGAGCCTCCTCCTCCACAAGTGCGCCACTCTCCCAAGTGTGAGTGAGAGAATAGAATGTGTAAAATGAGAGAGACACACTCTCTATTGATACACTAACTTGACTTGACCTTTACTCAACTAGGTCGGCCTCAACTTAACCACTTAATATAATGCCGATTGGGCCGACCCCCACTAGGGTGGTCTAATAACTGTTTGACCCACATGGACAACCCCCAATAGGGTGGTCTAATAACCCTTTGACCCACATGACTTATACAGGGCCGACCCCAACAAGGTGGTCTAATAACCCATCAAGTATAAGTTACGACACTTACAATATAAATGATGACACTTCCATATAGAGGAATAATAACATCTCTATAGGAATACAATATACATATATGTGAAATACATTCCAAAGTTACATATACATCAACACTCCCTCTTAACTAGGAAGGTATTTCTCGACACAGGTCTTCTAGCACAAGTCTTCTTCTCTAGATCATCGTCACTGGATAATCGTCATCAAGTCATCATCATCGTCACTGCTGCTACTATCTCAATCAATCTCTGGATCTACTCGTCATAGGAAGTTCTACAGAGCCAGTCCTTTTTCATACTGGATGTAGGCCCACCACCTGCAGGTCTTCGTCATCACTGGCCATACTGTGGAATCCTCAGGACTTATTACATGCGTCACAAAACCTCGAAAGAGCATCCCAGGCTGTTACGAGCACATGACTCTACCTATAGGATCTCCCAGGGCCATATTATATGTGACCTCACCACAAAACCTCGCAAGAGCATCCCAGGCTGTTACGAGCACACAGCTCTACCTATAGGATCTCCCAAGGACAGATTATATGTGGTCACCACAAAACCTTGCAAGAGCATCCCAGTTTGTTACGAGCACACAACTCTACCTATAGGATCTCCCAGGGACAGATTATATGTGATCATGGCAAAACCTCGCAAGAGCATCCCAGGACTTATTACGAGCACACAACCCAACCTATCGGATCTCCCAGGGACATATTATATGCCATAGGACAAAACCTCGAAAGAGCATCTGCCAGATATCCTAGGGCCAGATTATATGCCATAGGAAAAACCTCGAAAGACTATCTGCAGATCTCCCAGGTCCAAATTATATGTCCTCCCAGAGCAAAACCTCGAAAGAGCATTTTCCAGATATCCCAAGGCCAAATTATATGCCATAGGCAAAACCTCAAAAGACTATCTGCAAATCTCCCAAGGCCAAATTATATGCTCATCTGCACAACCTGATCCACGGCCACAGAGTATCAACCTGATACTCACCATACATCATCCTGATGTACACATGATCATCATGATCATCATCACTTTAACATCCTGCTGCATGTCATCTGGAGCAACATCCTGAAGCTCGTCATCCATGTTCATACTGATCATACAATGCATCTACCTTATGCATATAATCATACATGATCCACCTGATCATACAGTGTATCCATCTGATACAAATACAAATACATGATACATATCACCATACATGATCCACCTGGTCATACAATGCATCTACCTGATGCATACCAAGTATCTACCCGATACATATCATCATACATGATCCACCTGATCATACAGTGTATCCACCTGATACAAATACAAATACATGATACATATCACCATACATGATCCACCTGATCATACAATGCATCTACCTGATGCATACCAAGTATCTACCTGATACATATCATCATACATGATCCACCTGATCATACAGTGTATCCACCTGATACAAATACAAATACATGATACATATCATCATACATGATCCACCTAATCATTCAATGTATCCACCTGATACATATACAGATACATGGTTCAAGCATCCAACATGATGCATATACAAAATACATACAAATGATCCAACCGATCATATCCAACACCCAACATGATGCATACATACATATACATATAAATGATCCAACTGATCATATCCAACATCCAACATGATGCGTATACAGAGCAGTAACTGGAGCATCATCCAGTGCTTACATCCACAGCCATGTGAAGGATCCTCCTTCCAACATGCTTGGAATGGATTCTGGAAACGTGTCTATCACTTCTTCCTCTAAGTGTCATCAATCTGAAGAACACCAATCCTATCCCTGAAGTACTCGAACTTCACCCTGGCTAGTGGCTTCGTCAGCACATCTGCAATCTACTCGTTCCTCGCAATGTACAGGAGCTTCACAGCTCCTCTCTGCACCATATCCCTGATATAGTGATATTTGATCTCTATGTGTTTCGACCTGTCATGAAACACTGGGTTCTCGGACAACTTCACACAACTCTGGTTATCACAAAAGATACCAGTAGCATCCAATGGGAGATCAAATAACTCATACAGTAGCTTCCGTAGCCATACTGCCTCACAACTAGCTGAACAGGCTGCAACATACTCTACCTCAGCTGTACTCAGTGCTATGCAGAACTGCTTCCTGTTGAACCAAGAGATCACACCTGATCCCATACTGAAGAAACACCTAGATGTGCTCTTCCTATCTGCAACACTGCCTGCCCAATCTGAATCAACATAACCCTGCAGGTTAAACTTTTGATTCGCTTCATACTTGAGCCCATAATCCACTGTACCTTTCAGGTACCTCAGAATATGCTTTACTGCAACCAGGTGAACACTCATCGGATCTGTCAGGAACTGGCTCAATGTGTTCACCGCAAAGCAAATATCTGGTCTCATGTTCGTCAGGTACATCAAGGACCCAATCATCTGACGATACATAGTGACATCAACTA
Source organism: Larix kaempferi (assembly GCA_027924585.1). NCBI lineage: Eukaryota > Viridiplantae > Streptophyta > Pinopsida > Pinales > Pinaceae > Larix > Larix kaempferi. The sequence continues at coordinate 1,312,440 of BSBM01000204.1, read as the reverse complement.
GTTCAGATGAAGCATCACACAGAAGCTTTAGGTTCGATGCCATAGCCTTGCAGTCCATCATCTCGAACCTCTTCAAGATCTCTACTACATACTTCCCTTGTCCAAGGAAGATTCCATCTGCACTCTGCCACACCTCCATACCTAGAAAATGGTGCATCATACCCAAGTTCTGCACATATATGACTCCATGTCATGTGTCTCATAACCAAGTGGCTGCTCCACATACACTTCTTCTTCAACTACACCATTCAAGAAAGCTGTCTTGAAATCCATCTGGTGTATCTTCTATTTCATCACTTTTATATTTCTCTATGTTGCCATCTGCAGCATGCTTGATCTTGATAGATCCATATGGAAGTCATAACAAACTTCCCTTCAGGTCCTGGGACTACATCCCAAACATCATTCTTCATGATCGACGGATCATGGCATTCTTCTTATATCCTGGGAACTTCAATATCTTCAATAGATAATTTTGTTGCTGAACAAATGTTGTAGTTCTTCTTCTGTAGGTGATGGCATACGATCTTTCCTACACAACAAGTTAAATTGCATGATTAGAAAACATCTCATAGTTTTCAGAACAAATTCTTACACATAAAGAAATATGTCTTACAGTCATGCAATTATCTTAGCCAATGCTTCAATACAACATTTATCCATATCTTGTAACTTTCTAGATGCCTTCCAATCTCTACCAGAACATTGTTAAGAGTGTGCACAACTCCCAACATGTCAGCAAAGAGGTTTCATTCTAGATAAGTAGCAACGGAATGTTTTACAGTTCCATAGGACACTTCCCATGCATATTAGTAGTATATTGTTCATCAATGCAACTATTCTAATATGCATAATACACAACCTAATTCTTAGGAACATAAGCATATACATCATTGAATAACACTATTTAAGAAATGACAATTCAAATACTTATCTTTGTTTGGTTGCTGGGTGGACTCCCTCTGAATCTTTGCAACTCCATTCTAATGTGGATTGTGAGAAGTGATCAACTCCCTCTGAATATATGCATCCTTGCAGAAACAACTGAAGTGTGCTCCTTTGCTTTCTTGCAGGAACAACTGGAGTGTGCTCCCTCTTGAACTTTGCTTCCTGGATTACCTGTCCTTGAACTTACATCCATCCTTAATCACTATGCATGCTTATTAGTATCATCATTGTGTTATCCTTGAGGTCTCATACATAACCACAAATTTATTAGTATAATCTTAATACTATCAAAACACAATAATCTTAAGCATGTATAGTCATGATCATTTCAAACAGAAATAATAAGCATTAGTATTCAAGGTTTCAGGGAAGTCTTCTTTTACTCATGCATATTCTTATTTGATCATAGAACTCTTCTGGTTAGTTAAATCATCAATCAAGATAAGAGATATAATATGCATAAAACCCGTGATTACTCAAACCTATACCTTCATGATTCTTCTGGTTAGTCATATCATCAATTATGGTAAGAAACATAATATGCATACAACCATGACTATTCAAACCTATGACTTCATGAATAATAATTATCATCAACGAAACATTATAAGATCCTAACACAAGGTAGGATTCTAGCTTGATATAGGAAAAACATACCTGGATTAGCATGCTAGCTAATTATGTCTAACATACCCGCATAATGTCTACTGGTTCTCTTTAGTGGCTTGTGCTAGTAACCTGCATGTCTCATAAGTTAACCATTGTAGAACCAAGTTATACATACCTCGTAAGTAGATATTCTATGTGATCCATGACAATGGATGAATCTTTGTCTTCATGTCACCATGATCATATGTTCTTGAAGTAGAACATGATTTGTCTTTCTTGGTGTACCTTTTATGTTAGCGAACAACATAAACCTCATACAACATCACAATGCATTAGTACATTCATAACTGTCAAAACCTTAATCAATGAATATCTTCTATTAAGGTGATACGACAAGTCTAGTAATTAATCAAGATTGTACTATAATGATAAACATATGATAAACTTAACCATGAAACATACCTGTCACGATTGCTTGTAATCTTCTTATGGAAGGCCTTAGCCTCATCTCCCTCTGAGACAGGAACTTCTTCACTTATGCAGGTGACCAATCCATCCTCTTCTAAGATTAACCCAATCCACTTGATTTGCAGGAACTGGATCTGGAGCTATAATAGGGTTTGTCAGAGAAACCCCAAAAATTCAAACTTTTAATTTCAAACTTCCTAAAGGATAGAAATATGCGCCTTGATAAGCTGATCAAGCTGGTATATTCAGAATTTGAAAACTACAAAGTTTCACTCATCAATTTTTTCTTTGAAACTTTCAAATTCACTAGACGTGACCTCGAACTAGGGTTTGATGAAGCCCACTCTTCTACCCAATCAAAATATTTGATCCAAATCTCTAAGCTTCTATTTTTATTAGGAGCTTCCAGCCGTGGTCACAGATTTCAAAAATTCCCATTTTTGCAGAAGCCCTAATTTTCCACTTTTCTGATTAAAGTCCCGAACTAGGGTCTGATCAAGCCCGACCTTCTGCCCAACCAAAAATTCTGATCTTGGTCTCTAAATTTTGATTTTGATGAGTATCATTCAGCCATGGTCTCCGATTACAAAAATTCCAACTTTCTCCGAAGCCCTAAATTCCAAAAGCCATGAATGAAGGTGCTCAAAAATAATTCTGATTTTACAGAAATATGTACCTGATTATTTCTGGTGTAACTCTAAACTTTTCGATCCAAAGGGTCTGAAAATTTTTCCTGAGATAGCCCGACCTGTTATATTTCCATATCGATAGGTCTGACCTCAATTGGATTCTTTGAGAGAGAGTTATGCCAAGTGTCGCAACGTGGCCTGTTTATGGGATAATATAGGAGAGCGATCTTGTACGGCATTCCACGTGTCACTGGTTCAACTTCGGCCTCTAAAACATTTTCCTGAGATAGTACAGTCTGTGTACTACCTGTCACTTTTTACGAAATTTCATTTGGAGCTTCCTAGCCCACGTTATGACCTTTTTCCCAAGGTCACCTAATTTTGACTCAGATATGGAAGAGGTAGAAACCCTATATTGTACAGATCATAAATCACAAAGTACAATGAATTAAACGTTTTCCTTTAGACACAAGGTACATGGGGATATGATATTCGACCTGTAAAAGTTTCAAATCCGAAAACTTCTCCAAAACGGATTTATAGCGAAAGTGCTACGATGGCTGGTTTTTGCTATATCAAGCCCTAGCATCATAAGTGCAACAAGTGTCATACATGCCATATCATGACTTCTTTCAGGCTAGCTCTAATACCATGTTAAATTTTCAAAATTTACTTCAATCTGATCTAGGATCTTAACTGAGAGAACAACATGTACAACAAATCTACAGCATATCAATCATGGACACAATAATGCAAGCACACAAGAGACACAGAGTTTACTTGGGGAAAACCATAAAGGTGAAAAACCCCAATAACTTCCTCAGTGATAGATAGAGCAATGATACTACCAGAATACAAGAGATAGTCTTCTCCTAGCAGCAGAGCCTCCTCCTCCACAAGTGCGCCACTCTCCCAAGTGTGAGTGAGAGAATAGAATGTGTAAAATGAGAGAGACACACTCTCTATTTATACACTAACTTGACTTGACCTTTACTCAACTAGGTCGGCCTCAACTTAACCACTTAACATAATGCTGACTGGGCCGACCCCCACTAGGGTGGTCTAATAACCCTTTGACCCACATGGCCGACCCCCAATAGGGTGGTCTAATAACCCTTTGACCCACATGACTTATACAGGGCCGACCCCAACAAGGTGGTCTAATAACCCATCAAGTATAAGTTACGACACTTACAATATAAATGACGACACTTCCATATAGAGGAATAATAACATCTCTATAGGAATACAATATACATATATGTGAAATACATTCCAAAGTTACATATACATCAACAATCTGCAGTCAATATACCTTCGATCATGTTGGTCTACCTTGAGTCAGTCTTGCACATTACCTACCATCCGATCTACACCAAACATCTGTTATCGAGTTTCGTGTCGATGATGGGGGATTCATCATGGCCCTCCTTCGACGGGTTCATCCTCTTCGACTTCAAATCATCATCTAAGGTTTGACCTTAGAAACCAACCAAAGACCTTGGGCCTTCCTGCCTCAATGGCAAGCTACCTCGCTTTCAACATGAGTTCACCTCGTCGACTCTTGATTGAAAGAATCCATTAGGCGTTCGACTTTAGCTCATTGATTCACGCTTGATGGTATGTACTGTGATACCTTGGGGATCATTGACATTAATGGTGATTCCCCTCGCACTTATTAACGGCATACATTAATGACCAGTAATCAAGTGGTTTCTACCATGTTCGAATCCAAAACATTGTAATCACATTGATAGATTTGTATCATTGCGGGTTCAGCTTGAAGACCATGGGGAAGTTCTTTCCTACCCAGGTTGCAATGGAGATTGTTTGGGACGCACAGATCCACTTTGTATTGGTCGTGGATGTGTTGTCAGTTTAGAGTTACACGGATCGACTTTTGTATTGGTCATGGTTGTGTTATCATCTCATCATGGATCTACGATTGTGTCTAGTAGCCATGATTGCGTTCAGTCGGTCTTTACTATCATGGATCTGCAATGTATTGGTCGGAAACCATGTTTTGTGTTGTATGAGACTTGTGGATCTCAAGTCATTCCTGCAGCAACTCCTTCCAACCAACAAGTCCTTGCCATTTTTATTTTTACAAAGCATTTCACCTATCTCATTCCGTCAACTTCATGCTTTGGGGGGCATTCTGTTACACCAAAATGTCGTCACCCTTGTGCAAGTGTCGCAAGTTTTGCAAGTGTTGCAAGTGTCATCATCATGACCTAGTGTCGTCACCATGACCGTTGCAAGTATCGTCATTATGACCAAGTGTCGTCGTCATGACCATTGTGATAATGTCATCATCTTGACCATTGTGTAAACTCTTTGCTCTGACCCCTAACCTCATTCTTGGCTAAAACACATCCAACTGAGAGTTTTCCCTTCCTAGTTGACCTCTTTGAGTAGGTTGTTGCACTTCTCCTTTATCTAGGGTGCGACGTCGTAATTCTTGGTCGGCTAGGGTGAGACACTATCGCAGTTTGTCCTCGGACAAAGAGTGACATCGCCCTTCTGTCGCTCTGTGTCCTCTACTAGGGTGCGACGAGGTTGGTTAAAGGCTATTTTGGGGAGTCTCAAGGTCTTTCTAGAAGTTTGTTGAGGTGGAGGCCTATCCCTAGGCTCTAGGTGAGGTGGCATTTCGATTCCTAACCATCTCCCCCTAATCCTCAACCTACCCTATCTCTTTAGCCCTATATAAAAACCCACTCTCTCCATGGGAGGGGGGGAAGGTCTATGGTATCCTTATGCTGATAGAATCCATATTGGTGATTGGGAAGCTTGCACCATCTTGGAGGCTTGGACATGTTGGATGGAGGATGCGACATTGAGGCTTTGGTTGTAGCTTCATCCTTTCTATGTATTCCCACTTTTTATACAGTTAATATAATCTCTTTCCAAGAATGTTGTCTCATTGATGATGTTTAGAACTTTCTTCCTCAACTGTTAGGTTAGATCAATTATTGTTTAGATATCTTGTACTGCTTGTATCATTTCCATATTGTCTTGACAGGTCTTGCAGCTGGAGATCTGATGACCGCGAGACTTGGAGAAACAACAAGGAGAAGGATCTGCAATCTGAAAGGTATGATATCTAAGTACTTGATCTATAACTAGATCTAGGAAATGAGTTTTGTATTTTGTTCTATTTGTTCTAGATTCACTTGAACTAGGGAGATCACGCCTTAGATCTGTCTTTGGTAGATTGTTCATTAAACAGTAATCCTACTAGAATAGGATGTATTTAACACGCTTTGTTGACAAGTGCATTCTGGTATAACCTGAGACTTACTTAGCTTTTGCTAAAGCATAATATCTTTCTTGTAGAGGTTACAGGTTCATTGTTAATCCTAGTAAGGGTTTCATGCATTAAAACTTGCCTTTTAAAAGAGTATAAGATTTTGTTACGTTGTGGGAACTATGGTGATACTTTCCTTTGATACTCGTCTTGGTTATATATATACACGCTCACCCAAAGTATGGTAGTTTCCCATGCTTTACAAACTCTTTAGTCTTTGTATGTATTAGTTGGCTCTCACTATAACCTTCGGGGTCTAGGCATTACCACAAGGTATTATTATTAAAATGAATTTGGGTTTTTCTATGGCATGGTGGGTCTTTGGTTCACCATCGTTGTTATATTATTAATGTATCACAAGATTTACATTGTTAACTATGGCTAATTAGGCCTGTGCTTGATCGTTGAGGGGTGGTAGATTGGTCATTAATTACAATCACATGGTTGAGAGTAAATGCTGCATCGGTTGCACCAAAACCCTACTACTATGCTTGTGGGTTTGGTCTTTGGAGTTTACTGTTGTATTTTTCCATCCTGGAGGAGAGAAGGCAGAGCCTTCTCGGCTTTCGGGGTTACGAACCCTTCTAAGCGCTACAAGTAGTTGGTTATAACCGGGTAGTGGTTCTTTAATGGTGACCCTAACGTGGGGAGAGTTCCACTGCTTATATTTTCATTCGACAAGGGTTCCAATCTTGTGAGGTAAGATATTCACAATTTTTTCTTTCGTTGTTGTAGTGTAGTTTCCAGTTTATAACAATGGCATTTTTCCATCATTTAACCATGAGTTTTGGTTGTTTGACAGGAATAGAGGTTAAGTTCTATGGTAACGGTTTGGTAATGGAAAAAGGGTTGCACATGAGTAATGTTAACCACCAGTAAACCTCGGTTCTATCCAGACGTTCCTCTGTCAACGATATGTGTTGTTTAGAGCTCCACCTAGTGCATTATGCGTTTGGTATTTAGACTACGAGGTTTCCCAGAGCAGCATTACTATGTTAGCCAAAGTTTTCTGGGCATAGTCCCGAGTTAGGTTTTTGCCTGTCATTTTTATAGAGAAGTTTGTTTATAGGTTTTGTGATGGTGGAGGACCTTTGGTCTCCCTCAGCAGTATGACTGCGATTGTAAATTTTCCTTAAGAAGAAATACGATGGTTTACTTCATTTATTTTGAGATTTTGATTCGTGGAGGCATTTTTCTCGGCTCCTGTCAGTTACCCTAAGTTTACTTCTGTGAAATGTCGATTTGGTGTTGAAATACGTCATGACTTAAGTCCCAATCTTGTTTTTTGAATGAATATAATTACAGATACATGTTTAATATTTTAAGGTTATAAACTTAATGTGATGATTCTTGTCCTTTGTCAGGTTGTAAATAAGATATAATCGGTTTCATCAATCTATACATTTGATGATTTGAATAGTTATGATTTCTCTGTTTCAGGTTTAATATCACTACTATCATTCATTTATGTTTGGAAATTCTATGTATTGGTGCTCACAGGGTTTGAACCCTAGCACTATCAGGAGATTGTATTATTATGTATTAAAATGTTTGGGCAAGTTCTTCAAGTGAAGACTCAAGCCCTTGTCCTCTTGTTGAATCTTGTGTAGTATTGGTTCTTTTGGAACCCTTATGTGTGCCCTTACGGGACTTGAACCCGAACTTGTATTAATACTGTATTATCCTAGTTAATTGAAATTTTGTAATGGGCAATGTATTATTAAATTTGAATGTGAAATTCAAGGTTTACTATCGAAACTGGCGAGCTCATTCCGAGACTTGAACCTTAGTTGTATTTATCTTTTTATGCTCTTAGCTAATACAATATAGAAAATTGATGATTACAAAAGTAGAGTTTCAATACTGTCAATTTTTTGGGAAATTATGTTTATCTTAGGAAAGTTCTAGGCATTACTTGAGATCCCGACCATTACCCAAAATGTGCATCGATGTAGCTATAGGATTTGACCCTAGATTTCGTTAATAAAACGAATTGTAAAAGTATGCCCTATTTCTATCATAATACTTGTAATATGTACTAATTGTAAAAGTATGCCCTATTTGTATTATTTAAAATAAATGAGGCATGTTAAACTAGGTTTGCGATGCTTAAAGATGTACTGTCCAAAGCATCGAATCTCCACTGAGTGTGTTAATGATAGTATGAAGTTTTACAGTGAGTTAAATAATAGAAAATGTTTCAGATGAGATCTATTTATACTTATAGGTTTTAATGAAGAGTTTCCCGATGTTTATAAATAAACTTTACCATCATGTTTGTATTATCTCTATAAAGTAATAAGTAATAGTTTTGTTGTTGTATCATGTAGTATGTTACAACATAACATTAATTATTATTTGTACAATTAGTGCGTTCCAGTATTAAATTTTCTATTTGATTATCTAAATAGTAGGTGATTTATAAATCCTTATACTTGTATAGTTTGTCTAAGGAAGACGATGCATATTATAAATGGATAATACCTTAGTTTGTTCAACACCGTTACTTATATAAATATACAAGTTATATATTGTTTTCTATTTGTAATGAAAACAAGATATTTTAAGTTATGTTTGTAACATAGTGTTTTAGTTTATGAGAAAAGAAATAAGGGTATAGCTAAATCTTTGAGTTTACATTCTGAGAGATACCCTGGATAATTATGATATTTGTCTTGTAAAAGATGAGCATATAAATCTATATACATTAAACTGATAAACATGTACATATGAGGGTATGAAAACCTGAAACTGATATATTATACAGTTTGGATTTCCTATGCTGCAAGAGTTGTAATTCATAAAAGACTTATTTTATTTGAAGTATAAAGTTTTATGCTATTTTCAGATCATATCATTAATGTTAATTAAACACTTCCTGTACTAGAGTACATCGTCTATGACGAAAGGAAAAATACAGGAAGATATTTTATTCAATCATCTATATTATTTTATTCATTCATCAAATCTCTAGAAAACTAATTTTTCTAATCAGAAAACGGTCATTTAAATTAGCTATCTGATATCCAGAAAAATAGCATGTATTCATACAGTCTAGCAGAATAGTTAAATAGTTTAGAAAAGAATGTAAAATATAACAAGTAGAACCTGATAACTTGATAGGGTGGAAAAACACCCAAAGAGGCATGTTCTCCCAACCTTCTCCATAAGAAGCAGCCAAATCACTTGCTCCCTTGGACCCCCGAGCCTGTTTACTGAACCACTAGGAAGAAGTCTCTATGTAGAAGCAAGGCACTCAGGCTGTACTTCAGCAATTAATGGAGACTTGCATACACACCTCACATATATACTTCAGAAATCAATGGGGACTTGCCTACATATCCAAAACCTCTGCACTCAATAGGAACACTCTGCACTCAATAGAAATAAGACATTCTTACTTTGCAACTCAAAACATAGCTTCCCCTCATCGAATCTCTTGTGTGCAATATCCAACAAACCCACAAGGTAATTTTTCTCATCAGAAAAAGTGTGAGCCTCTGCTCAAATTTGATGGCTTATAAAAGATGCCTAGGTCTTTTGGTGGTTAGTTTTCAATAAATGAGCCATAAGCTCCAATTCCACATTCCAGGGAACTTGACCACAAAATAAGGGAGTTGTCCCATAACAACAGCTAGTTACTGAGTTCAGATGCTGCCACTTGTCCATTGCCTTCTACCCTAGATTCCATTCCTCCTAGTGGGTCAGTAAACACTCTTTCAACAGTCTCTTTGGGTGAGCGTCTCCTATTTTATTTTATTAAATAATATTATTATTCATTTACAGTCATCCTTGACACTTGCTCAAATACAAAACTTTACAATAAAAGTTAAGGTAATGTTTTTCCACAAACATAAAATGTCTCAAGTATTGGGTCTGTTACAAACATCCCCACTTAAGCTCAACATCATCCTCGATGTTGCTTATTCTTCATCAGAGCCTCCCTAGAATAGAATTGGATATGCTGCCCGCATATTACTTTCCAATTCCCGGGTAGCTTCATCTAGGCTAAGGTCCTTCCATTGCACCTTTACCTTCCCTATGATGCGATTCCGGAGCATAATTTCCCTCCTATCGAGGATACAGTCCGTTTCCACCTGAAAATATCATTCGGGCTCCACATGTATGTCATTCCAATTTAGCACATGAGTAGCATCGTGCACATACTTCTTCAAAACAGAAATATAGAAAAAGTTATGTATTCTCAAATTAGATGGTAAAGCCAACTGATATGCAACTGGTCCAATTCTTGATAGAATTTCGAACGGTCCACAATACCTGGGTGCTATTTTAGCACAACTCCCAAGGTTAAAAGAACTTTTCTTGGGTTTTAACTTAACAAAAACATGATCTCCTACCTAAAATTCCATCTCAATTCGTTTCAGATCTGCATAACATTTTTGTCTGTCTTGTGCAATTTTTACATTTCCTTATACATGTTTCACCGTTAGCTCCATTTCTTTTAACAAGTCTGGTCCTAACATCAATCTGTCCATAGGATTACTCCAAGAAATAGGAGTATTTCATTTCCTACCATACAAAATCTCAAATGGACTAAGTCTAGCAAAATCTTGATAGTGATTATTGTAAGCAAATTCAACTAAATGTAAATAGTCTTCCCATTTAGCTGGTTAATCTTTTACATACATTCTTAACATGTTTTCTAAAATATGATTCACTCTTTCAGTTTTTCCTTCAGTTTGAGGGTGAAAAGATGTACTGAAATTTAACTTAGTATCTAAACCTTTAAACAGTGTTGTCCAAAAATTTCCAGTAAACTTAGAATCACGATCAGAAATTATTACCTTAGGAATTCCGTGTTAATGAAAGATTTGCTTCATAAACACATCAGCAATGTTAACAGCTTTAAAATTAGTTTTAACGGGAATAAAATGAGTTGCTTTACTAAGATTATCGACAACTACCATTATTGAGTCATTCTGCTTTTGATTTCTAGGCAAACCAGTTATAAAATCAACACTTATAATTTCCCACTTCCATTCCGGAATTGGCAATGGATGTAATAGGCCAGCTGGGTGTTGATGCTCAACTTTAATTTGCTGACATTCAAAGCACCTAGCTATGTATTCAGCCACTTCATTTTTCATGTTTGGCCAAAAGTAATCATTTCTTAACATAGTTATCATTTTTCTGAGAACCAGGGTGTCCCGAATAAGGACTTTTATGAATTTTATCTAAAATCAACAACTTAACTTTTGACACATTAGGAAAATAAGTCTGTTTTTATATGTTATTAAACCTTTTTCGTTCATGCTGTAATATGTTATTAAATTTTCAGATACATTTTCAACAATTTTTTCACTTAATTTCTGATACTTTTCATCTTCCTTAATTCCTTCTCCAAGCTGATTTTCCAAATTTGTTTTATAAGTGCTAATTGCTGCCACAAATTTTAATTTAGTGTTTCTGCTTAACGCATCAGCAACATTATTTTCTTTACCGTTAATGTGTTGAATCTCGAAATCGTATTCGCTAAGGAAAGCTAACCACCTAGCTTGCCTTGCATTCAGATTTTGTTTGATCCAACAAATATTTTAAACCTTTATTATCTGTCATTAGTGAAAACTTCCTACCAATCAAGTGATGACACAACATCTTTAAGACATGTATCACGACTTCCAACTCTAGATCATAGGTTGCGTAGTTCTTTTCATGAATTTTTAACTTCCTTGACTCTTATGCTATTACATGAACTTCTTGAGTTAAGGGTGAAAACAAGTGTTGATGTATATGTAACTTCGGAATGTATTTCATCTATGTATTTCATATATATTTATTGTACCCTTATTAGAGATGTGTTATTCCTCTATAAGGAAGTGTCGTCATGTGGATTGACAAGTGTCGCAAGTGTGTGTACTTGACGATGGGTTATTAGACCACCATGTGTGGGGTCAGCCCTGAAATATATATATTATATTGTGGATGTACCTAGCTAGACAATTCGGCCCCATAAGGTCATTGGGCAAACAGGTTAGTATAAATAGAGATCAGGAGATCTCTATTTAGATTATTCGGAAAGTCATCTCTCTCTCACTCAGAAAGTGGCGCACTATTGAGGAGGAGGATCATCTGCTACTAAGAGACTATCTCAAGTGTATTTTGGTTGTACTTTGGTTGAGCCATTGCTCTCTCTATCTCTGAGGAAGTTGTGGGGTTTTTCACCTTAGGGTATTCCCCACGGAAACTCTGTGTCTCTTGTCTCTCATGCTTTTGATTATTGTGATGCTTGTCATGCTTATTGTGATTGTTATGCATTGATATACTGTATGTGTTATTCTCTCGGTGAATATCCTAGAGTATTGTGAATTAATGCTCAAAATTTAACAACACGAAGTTGGGAAATGATTCCGTGACAATTCACTTTTTTTTGTTATAATTTCCAGTTTCTCGCTCGAGAAAAAAGTCAACATATTTTCTCGGGTGAGAGTTGTAATACTTCTCGGGTGAGACATTAACCATGGTTAAAGTTCTCTCATCCAAGAATTGTTCCATAGTTAGACAATTGTTCGCCCGAGAGTTTTCACTTTCTCATTCGCGAGTATAACCATATTTTTGATATTGAACTCTCGGAAAAGTTTCTCGGTCAAGAGTTCAAATTCCTTTTGATGTCTCGGCCTAGAAATGAACTATATAAATGCAAACCCATTTCCCTGCCAGTCTCATTGTCATTTTTCAACGCCAGTTGCTATCTGTCGTTCAAATCCAGACTGTGTTGTTGTGTCATTTTTCAAATCCAATTGTTGAAACAACAAAGGGAAGGGAACTACCACGCGAAGAGGACAGCCACGCCCAATGCAAACTCCTTATTTGCGACTAGACGACTGCACACGGATTGTTGTATGCGCATGATACAGCTCCGGGTAGACTCTAGAGTTTTCTCTTTATCGAACTAAGGTCATACCTGCACTTTAAAAAGGAAAGGGTTATTTACGCTATTTGTTTTTGTGCTACTGATATAGGTACGCTTCATAAAGAAGCACACCCTGTTACCCATCTATCTGGGATATTTAAATAGGGATGCAATTTGTTCTGCATACTTTATTTTCTTCTTAAATTGAAAAGACGCTACCTCGGCACCAGCATTCTCATAAAAACGTAGGATTCTTTGTTATCAAGGAGGATCACCACCGCCAATTCGAACCCCTTATTTGCACAGGTGTGTAACCAATTTCAGACATGAATTTGCGAGAATCGTGATAGAATTTTTAGAATCTTAAATAAGTATTAATTTTGCATATTTTAGATGCCCTGGAATTTTTTTTATTGATTTCAAAGTCCATTTACCATTTATAGTCAATAACTTCATCCCTAGTGGATTTACCATTTTATGTTGATGTTCGATTTGGCTCTAAATTCATGGTTTGGGGCTGTGATTATGCCCAAAATTCAAAGACTATTGTTCTAATGCTTTAGATATTCCCAAAAAATAAAGATTAATAGCCATTTCAACCACATATTTTGCCCAAAAATTCATCCTTTCTATCTGTCTTAAGAGAGGTCCGCCCAGATTTAGAGTTCTAGGGTTTTTTTCATATCCAGATAGCCAAGGCCCAAGAATTCTCTTAAAAATGTTCGTCCTTCTCTTTTCATGCTCATTTACTGCATAAATTGATCCCAGAATGCTGACCATTGACCACCAAATTGACCCAGAATTGAATACTAGGGTTGCTGGAAGATAAGCATGCCCCAAAAGATTCAAATAGTACCCACATCTGCTTGGAATATGCCCAGAATGATCCCTGTGAACCCAAGTGAACACTCCAAACAATTAGGGGGATAACAGGTCTCACACTGAGGTTTACACATGTGTAAAAATTTTAATGCCTTTCATTCAACAACTTTTAGATATAAAGATTCATGAAAATTATGATTGTTTCTATCCTGACTATTGTTGCAGCCTGCATGAACTGTTTTTTTCTTTGATTTTTCCTGATGAATCTTATTGGGTAGCCTCTTGGTGTCCATGTCTGCTTCCTTTTTATGTATAATATTAGCTTCCTTATCGCATCAAGTTATACTAGGTATAAGGTATAAACCCACTACTGCTACAAGCATTATATATGGAGTGCTTACTTTTATTCTAAGAAAGGCTATTATCAAATTGTCCCTACACTCTCTCAATCCGATTCCATTTGCTTTTACTTTTAGTCATGCCTAGCCCCCATATCTCACGCTCAGATAGAAACACCAGTGGTTATGAGTGCTTGGAGAAGAGATTAACATACCACAATCCCAAATTTCTTTTGTTGTGCATATATTTTGAAGTAAGATCTCTTTCGATCCAGCTTGGATTGTCTTCCTCGCCCATGCTTTTGAGTTTAACTTTTCATTGAATACTAGCCATAGGTCTTTATAGTTTTGTGATACTCCCAAGTGCTCATTTTATAAGTTGATTTGGCTCCAATTTGGTTTGTATTTTAGTGAAAATAGCACCACCTTAGTCAATTTCAGATGATTAGATTGTTTAGTCTTTGAATCTATTCTTTTTTATAGGCCATTTAGATCCTTTTCTGATGATGTATTTTGATTAAGACATGTATTGCACTGTGCTAACTACTATTTTGGTTCTATATCGATGCCCAACTAAGTAAGATTACCATATCCTTGTGTTGGTCGAAGTACTGTTCTAGAGGTTTTCCAATGTAGACCCAGGTACTTCGCAGTAAGAGATACCAACAAAACCCCTATTCACCGGCCCTTTCGGCAATAGACTGCAAGCAGCCTGAGGTCTCACCTGAGACGAAGTTGAGGGGGTGGTTGCAGAAGCAGGTTTCCACAACCTTGTGATGCGAGTGTTTTCAAATGACTTATGTACGGCACGGTACGAGTTGCGCGCTGCGGTCAATGACTACGCGGAGTCTTCTACTCCACGTCGAGTATTTTCAGGAACAAAGATACTTGCACCTTCAGTGCATCCCCAAGCCAAGCAGTGGGTTTATGATATCTGATCACTTCTATTCAATTCTTATTCGATAATCCTTAATCATTCATCATTACTTAGCTTGATAAACATCATAACTTATGGAAATATGTGAGATGCGCAGTGTTGTGTACTTTTATATTGCGATCCCATCCTTGGCAATTAATTGTGTGGTTATCTCATCGATTCATTCATTTGAGAATTATAGGTGCTTTACTGTTAATATTCCTCCATACATGAACTACTTAGCATCTTATTCCATCCTTTCCATGGTGAATACAGATAACAGTAAACATATAATAGACAATAGTAACTTCATGCATGCACTATAAGTAAATTAGATCACGAATTAATGGCAATCATACACAGCAATCACATAACACAATGGCTTAACGTGGTTCACCCCCCTGGATGGGAAGCTACATCCAAAAGAACTATTGTTTATTCATCTTGGAAAGGGTAGAATAGTTCTTCGTCTGCGCACTCAGCTGCAGTTGCTCTTCTCTTTCTCTCTCACAATTAGGTCTCTGCACACTCAGCTGCAGAGCATTTACAATGCTTTACTCTAACAAATCTCACAATATTCAATACTAATCGACGAAATGAAGAATTAACCCCTTTCCTTTAAAAAATTGTCTTATTTATAGATCAAGACCCATAGGTCATGTCTTTTACATCTTGAAGGTAGAACCCTTAGGTTTACAAAACTGTCACGGTTTTCCCAAAACCGGACTACTGATATCTAGCAGTGGATCTTCTATTATATGCGCGCCAACAAGTTGCTTCCGTCAAGATGTTCCTTATTTTCTATCCTTAGATGACTGGTTCGAGTAGTAGTAGGATTCTACCTGTTGTGATCAGTCACCTACCTCCGATCTACACCTACCCACTGCTTGGTAGTTATCGACGATCTTTGCCAAAAATAGGTCTTCTGTGACCTAACCAAAATAACTACCTTCATACATCCATGCTCTGCTTAGCTGGATCTCTGTTGACGTGGCACATCGCAACATTGTACTCCTCACAGCACCGACCTCGCAACTCCTCCCACACTATGCTGCGCGCAACTTCGTAGCATACCAAAACTTATCCCAAAATTGTTCAAACTTAAGTGCGCTTAGCTCTGCAGTTCTCAAAATTCTTCCTGTTCAAAAATGCCCCATCTGGGCCAGGCCCAACAGGCCCCTAACACTTACATGTGGCTCGCCCCTGAGCCACCTGGAACTCCTTGAGGGTGTTCCGCGGATTGTGGACTGATCTTCGCAGCGAACTCCTTGAATGTGTGAGTTAGCCTTTCTACCGTGGCCTTTGTATCTTGTTCAATTTGCCCAACTGTTTCCACCATCTCTAATGTTATCTCTTGGCCAATCTGTCCTTCCACCTGCTCTTGATTCTGTTTCAGCTCCTTCAACTTTTCTTCGATCTCCTGTGAGATCATGCCGGCGTCTTCTAATAATGGTTGCGACTTATTGCCCATTTATGTCTCCTTCTCCCGCAACGCTTTAACTTCCTTCTTTAGGTTGTTGATTTCCATGTATTTTAGGAGTTTCTCCCTTGCTGGCAGCGCCTTAACCTCCTCACTCATATTTTCTAGTACTTCTTGTTTTTCCTTCACTTCCATCTTTACTTCCTATAATTGTTGATATTCTTCAAGGGCACTAAATGACTTCAATGCTACTTCGAGTAGAATTTTGCACTTAGTGACTTCAATAGCAATATTTTGTGTCGCGGTCTTCACTACTCCTTGTCTTAAATGTTGTTCATCTGGCGGAGTCTGTGGATTGATCTGCGCTTTCAGGGCAGCAATTTCAAATTCATGGAGAATCTCCATGTCTTCCTTCTCAGTCTTTAGGCTATTGACCAAATCGCCAATCTTGACGATGGTATCTGCTAGTTTTGTTTGTACTTCAAATTCATCTATATTATCTGCAACGGCGGTGATTGTGTTCTCCAATCTCAATCGATGATCTCTTTCATCTTGTAATTGCATATTACTCTGTGAGCTCTCTTCCTTGAGTTTCCTTTGTAACTCTTCCTGTCCTTTCAGCGCTTCTATGGTTCTATCATGCATTTATTCACCGAGTTGCATCTATAAGTAATGGAGTCCTAGCAATGGTATGGTTGCAAGATCAAGATCCACGCGCTCTACATTCTTTGTATCTAGCATTGCTTGATCTTGTAATGGAAACCTGATAGATAGTGGCTAAAGATGGACAATACGGGACCTTGCGAGAACCGTTATTTGCTGTTGCGGAGTACCCGCGAACCCTTTTTCAGCTACTGACTTGTGGTGCAAGGGTAATCTTCTGCTAACTTCGTCAAATTTTTGGGATAACCCTTGCAGTGTAGTGAGGTTCTGGTTTAAGCTGTCTTGAATTGCCTTTTCCTTCTTCTCTTTGTCTATCGAAAGTTCCTCCATTTGTTCAGTTACCCTCACAGCAATCATTAAATAATCATCTTCGTGAAGCACTGTGTCTAATTGGTCCTTGTTTTCTTTCTGCTTCTTCCTTTTTTCCTTGTGCCCCGAAGGACTTCCAACATCCTTCCTTTTGCCTGACTCTTTATCTTCTACAATGGGACATGGGATAGGGTTATCCTCACCATAATCACTTTCAATATCCACGACCTCAACTCAGAATTCAACTGGCCATTCCTTCATTAATTTCTCAATATCTTCCTCGTACATTTGGTAGTTTCCTGGGTACCAATCAACATTCTTCTTCTGTGCTTTGGGTGAAATGGAGATGCATTTCATCGCAGCATAAAAATTTATAATGCGGATATATTTGCTTGTCACTTGCTTTAGTATGCGAGGTGTTAGCATGATGGCCCCGCGCACCTAGTCGTAATATGTGTAAAAGACCAGCGATGTCTTGTATTGTCTTTCTGGATTCAGGTTCGCCCATAGATTCTGAAATCGAGCACCTCTGTAATCTGAAGTGTTTGTGACCACTCTGACATAGTGCTTCGGTTCCCTCCACCCCAGGAAGACGATCAATATGATTAGCTAGGTGAAATGGAAATATCCACCATTGATTTGCGTATCATTTAGTTCTTCAAGAAATTCATTTAATAGAAATTGGGACCAATTGAATTCTTGTCCCTCAGCGGCTGCAGTGCCAAGTAATACTGCGCCTGCGTTTACTTCTAACGGTCTGCACTTTCTTAAGATTTTGCCGGCTAATAGATGCGTGACAAAATGTATTGCCTAGTCCTTTATGTCCTCAGTCTAGAATCCTCGCTTTCCTTTGACCACCGATTGTGTTTGCTTCATCAATGATACTACCTCTTTATCCTTTGTCTTTCCCTAGAAGAACTTCCTTGGGTCATCTCCCCTTTTGCTTAATCTAGTTATGCGGTGGATTAAGGCAATTGTCAGGTCGATATTCTGGTCTAGCCATAAATATCCCTGGTGGATGCGAGCCATAAGAGTTCACACCACCGCATTGAGCTCCGTTGATCTGTCGAAATGTGGAAGCCTTAGCAGGTTGAGCAGCCCCGACTTGGCTACTCCCGACAACCAGCTCTCGGTGACCAAGGTGAGGTCACCCTTCGCATTCTTCTTCCAGCACATGTATTTGTCAGGATGCAACTGTGGGAACTTTGGTTCAGTTGGCTTCTCCTTCTGCATTGCTAGCAGACCATAGTCCTCCCATTTGCAATCTAGAATCTTTCCTAATAGATTTTTGTCCACCTCGACATGCTTTGATATTGGTGAGAGTGGTATCTCATACTTTGGGCTCTTCAGCAGTCTAATGGCCGACGCATCCACTGCATGCGGTGAGATGCAGTCTGGAGTCATAGTTAACGGTATCTCTTTATCGACAAGGGGCCTTTTTGGCCCTACCGAACTTGTCTGATGTAGTTTTGATCTGGGCACTGCTGGATTTTTCCCTTTGTCTTTGATTGAGGGGCTGTGTCTTGGTGATCTCCTTGGATTTTGTTCTAATTCTTTAACAATTTTCTTGTTTGGGGTTCTCATTAATTCGTCAATTCCTCCATGTTGGAACAACCTCACAGTCTCTTCAACCATGAACTCTTCTTCAAATAAAAATCTCTTAGGCATGCAAATACTTTCAACGGTTGTATACGGCTTAGAAAAACTAGGTCAGACAGAAGTATATGCAAAAAATTCTATGTGTTTGATATGCCCGCGAGATGATATGCAATGTTATTTATAGGCATGGCGGACCCTCCTCTGCACCTTTGAATGGCTAGATATGCATTTAATGGTGGTATCCATTGGCCAAATCCGGTTTCTTTTGTTGTCTTGTCTTTCACAATTGTGATCAGAACGGCTATCTGTGCTTTAAATGCCCGAGCGGTCGGTAGGGAATTACTGTATAACGACTATATTCCCAACCGACATTGTAACGGCTATTTCCTAGATTTTTGCGTCGAACTTCACGGTAGGAAATCTTTGGTTCTGCACAGTGATTTCACGGCATATAATTTATTCTCTTTCTAGTTGCTTCTTTTTGAATGTCGCAACAGCGCATTGTTTCTTTTCTTTTTTTTCAACACGGTGTGCTGTATAGATCTATCTCTATCAGTCTATGTACAGACTTTTCCACAGTTTCTAGTGTCGAATTCTGACTATATTGGCACCTAGAAACTTTTCCTTCTTTACAGTTATACCGAATGCTGCGGAGCATAACTATTGCGGTAAAGCTTTAGTCTGCTTCCATTTATCAAATTGGGTAGTGTATCACCGGCTAAAGTAGCTAAATGGACTGCGCCACCGTTAGTAACATCTATTACAGTATATGGTCTAAGCCAATGCATTTTAAATTTTCCCGGAAACTTTATGAATTTACTATCATACATGAGGACTAGATCGCCTACTTGAAAAGACTTATTCTTGATATCGAAATCATGCCATGCTTTTTCTCGTTCTTTCTGCACGTGCTGGTGGAATCCTGCGATGAAGCGCTCTTCTTCCAACCCAACCAAGTGTGATGGCCTTTTTTCTAGTGCTACGTGATCTTCCATCCCTGTAAATGCAGTTATTCTCAAGCTGGGTATAATGTACTCCATTGGCATTATTGCTTCTTGTCCGTAAGCCAATCTAAAAGGTGTATGTCCAGTTAATTTCTTACATGTCGTTCAGTATGCCCATAATACAGATGGAATGCGCAGGTCCCAAATATCGCGGTTTACATTGCATACCTTGGCTAGCGCATTCTCTAGTACTTTATTAAATGCTTCAATAGTGCCATTCGCTTGTGGGTGATAAGGCGTACTGCGTTGATGATGGATGTAGAACTCTTCAGTTAAAGCTTCAATAGTTCTGTTTAGAAAATGGGTGCCTTGATCACTCATCAAAAATTTTGGGCATCCAAATCGTGTAAGGATGTTCTCAAAAATAAATTGTGCAGTTGTATCTGCGCTACAGTATTTGACTGGTTTTGCTTCTGCCCATCTGGTGAGGTAATCAGTTGCTATAATAATGTACCTCGCACCAGTTCTTTTTCCCGGTGGGTTAATAGGTCCCACAAAATCAATTTCCAATTTCTCGAATGCCTGCAAGGTCAGCTGAGGGTTCAACGGCATTTCATCTCTTCTTGATGGTTTCCCTATCCTCTGACAGACATCGCAGTTCTAGCAATGTTCTTTGGAGTCCTTATGAATCGTAGGACACCATAGCCCTGCATGCAATATCTTCTACGCAGTAGCCCTTCCTGCATAATGACCTCCTATGACTCCTGAATGTGCATCAGCTAATATAAATGGCTTCTCATGTTCTAATACACATCTCTGCAGCACTTCATTAGGTCCTAACTTGTAGAGTTGTCCTGTGATAATGGTGAAGTGTGCAGCTTGCACTATCAGTTGCTTCTTTTTCTGCGTAGTGAATTCAGTAGGTGCGAACCCGGTAGTTAGAAGGTTAATGATATCCTGATAGTAATCATCGAAAATCTGTATAGCAAATAATTGCGCATCGGGCAGATTGTCTTCTAGATTCGTTGGTTCTTCTCCTGACTCAATCCTTGATAGATGATCAGGGCCTAAATTTAATCTTCCTGCTTTAACTATTATTTCAAAATCGTACTCTTGGAAGAGTAACAGCCATCTGCAAATTTGCCCCCCTAACATTGGCTTATTGACTAGGTATTTTAATGCAGAATGGTTAGTAAACATTGAGAAGTGCGTACCAAGCAAATAGTGTCTGAATTTATGTAGCGCATATACCATTGTAAGTCCTTCCATCTCAGTAGTGGTGTACTTTTTCTCAGCAGATGATAGCTTTCTGCTGGAGAATGCAATGGGATGATCAATTCCTCCTCTTGGATGCGCAAGAACGATACCAATGCTATACAGGAAGCATCAACATGTACGTGAAATGGCTTTTCCCAATCTGGAAAAACGAGGATCGGCGCGGTGGCCATTTTTTCTTTCAATGCATCGAATCCTTTCTCACAGTCCTCATTCCAAATGAAAGATGCATCTTTTTTTAAAAGCTTCTCCATCGCTGCGGTTATCTGTGCGTACCCCTTTATGAATTTCCTGTAGTATTCGGTATGCCCTAGTGTAGTGCACAATTGTTTAACTGAATATGGTGTAGGCAAGTTTACAATAACTGTGATCTTCGTTGGATCAACCATCAACCCTTTCTTACACACGATATGTCCCAGTAGAATCCCATAAGGAACACAGAAAATACATTTCTTTAAATTCAATGAAATCTGATGCTGTCTACATTTTTCCAGCATCATTCTGAGGTTCGCGGCATGGTTCTTTAGTAACTCAAAAATGGTCCAATCATCAAAGTAAACTTCTAGAAACTTGTGGATGAATTCTTTGAATGCTCCGATCACCACTCTTGAAAATATGGCTAGTGCATTCTTCAAGCCAAAAGGCATCACTGTATACTGGAACGATCCCCATTCTGTTGCAAAAGTGGTTTTGTGCCTATCGGCTGGATCAATTTTTATCTGATGGTATCTAGAAAATCCATCAGTAAAAGAGTATGCTTCATTCCCTCCAACGTTATCAAGAACTTCATCGGTAAAAGGTGTAGGAAATGGATCATGCATAGAGGCATCATTCAACTTTCTGATGTCAACACAAATCCTAATCTCACCCTTTGTTTTCTTGTCTTGGATGACCATTGGGCTTATCCATTCAGATTCTTCAACCAGCTCAATAATTCCTACATCGAGCATCTTATCGAGTTCTACCTTAACTCGTTCTTTGTAGCGTGGATTTAGTCTATATGGCCTTTGTTTAATAGGTTTCGCTCCTAGCTTAAGAGGAATTCTCATCACTCATAAGTCTCCCAGGATACCTTTCATCTCTATGAACTTCGTTGGGAATACTTCCTGATATTCTTGTAATATAGCTGCGATCTCCGCAACTGTATCATCATCCCAGTAGTCTCCTATTGCTGCGAACTTCAGCGCTTCACTAGTACCGATGTTCACTATCTTTGTTTTGACCGGTCCACTCATATCAGGAATCTCTAATGGAGGTCCTTCTACTTCACGCATTCCTTCAGATTCAAGGATATTTATATTGCGTGGATCCTCCTCATCACTGTCTTCCTTATCTTCATCTTTTTCAGCTAAGTTATAACAGCCCATGACTTGCTCTGCTTGTTCTGTCCAATATGGTTGTAGACTCGCAAGTACGTTGCTTGTTTCAAAAAACTCTTCTAGTGTTACATTTGCCTCCGTGGAATCTGGTGTAAATATATTTTCCTTGATAAGCTGCAGCGCATCATGGATAGTTGGATTGTCATCTTCAAAGCTAAATTCCTTTTGGAAGGTAGCAGTAAGGATAGACGAATCCGCTATTCCTCTGCGCAGCTCCTCCTCTAGGTACCATTTCTTTGGAATAGACTCCTCCAATGTATGCACAAAGAGATGTACCCATTCTATCCACGGTCTTTCCTTCCAAGCTTGTACACATGCTACGATATGATCTCCTGGATCCCTCTAACCATTATATTTCTCAAATGGTAATGTGACCTTATCATCAAATCTAATTTGTAGTTGTATTCTGCACTGGTCCCAAGTTGTCATTGTCTTTTTGTGTGTAGCCCATCATCTGGCAGGTGTTTCTGTGAGTGCCATGTCTAATGCTGAGACGCGATGTTCATCTGCCACTATTGCAGTGTATTCTTTGATAAATGAATAAACGTTAGCTGTAGCATCATAAGTGGGGATTGGACTTACCTGCTTTCCAATCCAATGGAGTGACTTTGTAATTGTCGCGCATCTCCTGGCAGATACTTCATGCATTCTGTGTTTCCAGTTTTCTAATCCTGCATCTAAGTCTGAGATGCAAGAACTGTCGCAGCGCCAGCTGAGCGTTCCATCCACAGTAGGATCAATATAATCCGCAGCATTTGTTGTCATTTGATAGATACGGTCAAGGTCTTGAGCTCTGTACTCTCCTTGAATAGGTTCAACATATCACTCCCCCTGCAAGGGATCCAATGGTGCGATGACCCTTATGTCGTTGCCTTCAAATATCATTTTCATTGTCTTCAGGTTGATGATGGTAGAGTTCGTCATTACCCAATCAATGCCCAACAGTGCTAGATAAGGATTGCCATAATCCACAATTTCAATTACTTCGAAGTCTACATAACTTCGCACTCCATCAATGTCGACAATGCTATTGGTTAACCTTCCCAGTGGTATAACTATGCCTTGATTAGCCATTCTTTACTATATAGGTGACCACTATAACTTTGGTTTTCCCATCGCCCTGCCATGTCTGCTTGGTTAAGACATTCACTTCAAATCCGAGATCAAGAATGATCTCGTCCATCTCATAGTCTCCTATTTGTGCAGTGAACTGCATTTCCCTGCCGGTTCTTTTGGGACTTCTAATGTTATGTACTGCGCCATGTGCTATTCCTTTCTTACTGCATGATTCATATTGATTTATCAGTTTTTCAAATTCCATAAGGGTGTCCTTGTTTTTTAATATCTTGATGCAGTTGTGCAGGAACTGCACAACAAAATTAGAGGCATCTGGTGCAGTGCGCATGTTAACACCCAAAAAGTACTCACTAGCTCATTTCCTTATTCACATGACCCATTTGTCCACTTTTCCACCATTTGAGCCTCTAAAGCCATCAAAACGTCACCAAAAGACCATAATACACCCCTTTTTCCCCTCAAAATGAATATTTTTCCTCAAAAAGCATAAAAAACCCTCAAAAAAGGTCCAGAATTCCCAAAAATATTAAAAAGGGAATAAAAATATTCAAAATATTAAAAAAAGGAAAAAGGAGGGAAAAGGTACCTAAACCATGTTGGTCAATACCATTGGTTTCCTCAAAACCATAATGGTATTCCCCACCACCAAAAACTATAAGAAGGTGGTAGGGGCTCCTCACTTTCCATCCATCCATCATCCTATCCTCACGCTGTCAAAATCTCTCATGAGACTTTTGGCCATTTTCAGCATCTTGGAGAAGAGACCTTTGGAGCTTGGAGCTACTCACCTTGGGAGATGCTCAACACAAATCCTCACCATTTGAGGTATCTTAATACAAAACATCTATTCTTTTATTTCTTGTTCTTGAATCGTTTTTAAAAATTTATTTGTTATATGCACATGTTAGTTTAGATTTAGATTTAATTCTTAATCATTTTTGCTTTCAATATTGAAACTGCTATCACATTGTTGATAGGTGCCCATTGCACAAAGCTTGGTTGCAAAACCAAGCCAACATTTTTTGGCGACTCCGCTGGCTTTGAATTCTTAGATCTCAGTTTTTTGCTTTAGATCTTAGTTTTTGTTAGTTTTAATCATTTTAATTCATAGATCTGCCATCCTAGACAGCAGATCAATTGTTGTTCTAGTTCTTGGCCCTTTCTATTGCCATTAACAGCCTGAAATTTCCATTTTCGCGTTCGTTTTTCGTCATTTGTTTTTCGGCTTTCGCCTCGCGGCTTTTCGCCCAATAGTCGTGTGGCTCATCGCGACCTCATAGATTTTTTCCGCGCGGCGCGCTACGGCTTCGCGGCCATTTTATAAACTGCACATCGCGGCTTCGCGGACATTTTCCGCGCTGCACATCGCGACTGTGTGATCGAAACCCGCGCTGCACATCACGGCTTCGCAGCCGAAACCCGCGCTGCACATCACGATTGCGCAACCGAAACCTGCACTGCACATCGTAGCTGTTTCCCCAAAACCTGCGATGCAGTTATTTTGAATTCGGCCAATTTTTTGAAAATATTTTTTGCTGTATTTTTTGCCCATTTAGCATATTTTACAGCATTAGTTTTTCTGCATTTTACAGCCATACTAAAGCTTTTTCTATTTATATATGCTCCATTAAAAGTCTTTTTAAAAATTTTCAGTAATTGAAAGAAATATTTTCTGCATTTTATTTAGATCAAGGTTTTACTGTTTTAGTCTCAATAGTTTGCCCAAGCAATTTTCTAAGAGATCCATTTATTTCTTGAAATATTTATGTTATTTGCTTCCCTTTAAATTATTTCAAAGATCCATTATTTTTTAATATTTTTTTCAAGCATTTACATTTCAGAAACGCCTTTATTTTTTGCAAAACTGGAAGCGTCTTTTCTTTCATTTGTAATCAATCGCCCAAGCAAGGCAAATCAATTTTAGTTTAAATACCACACTTGCACCCACTCTGCCACATAATTTAAACTGAGCCTTAAAATTTACCTTAACTCAACAAACTTTTAACCCCACTTGGGGAGCACTTAAAAGAATCTTGTAGTTAGGTAGAATTGAGGGGATAGGTGTTCCAATAACACCCCTCAATTATTACATTTGAGACATGGTGGTTGTCCTCTACGGTACCAAAATCCCTTATAATTTTGACACGGTTATCAACCAATTTATCAGGAAGGCCTCTCCCTTAGGAGGGTTGAAGTAGCCAGACTGGTTCCGGAAGTCTGAGTGGAATACCGCAATCCATTCAATAACCGAAGGATACCTTTCGAAGTTCTCGGTGTACACCCAAGAGGGGGTACAGCAACGATAGAACCAAACTGCAGATTCACCCAACCGAACATATCATGAACGGGGTATCCTAGTTGCCACTCTTTAGGATTGTCTACCCTGTGTCCCTCCCGGTAGGGGGATATCTAGTCGTTGATTCAACACCCTATATTGTCTGACTTGGATTACATCACCTTGCAGAGAATATCGTTTGTTGACTCACAATACTTCTAGTTAGGTGTTTGCATGATACATTACCCACCTTTGGTCTAGTAACACCACTTTTTTCTAGGAACTGTCTGACTTTTGGTATTCTGACTAATTTTGTTGCATCCCTCCACTTATTATAGCACAGCTGCTATAATAAGTGCTTTTTGAGGTTAGTTATTTGGCTTGAGAGCCTTTATTTTTTCACTCCCCTCTTGCACTCATTGTTGCATTAGGGTTTCGAGTTTTCTACATCACCACCTTACACTGAAATTGTTAAATATTTCTCACCATTGAGAATTTAAGACGATCTCGTCGTCTTCAGGGTGAACCCCCTCAGTTCGGTATACTTGACTCTACACGTCATAGACGTAAAGCCTTATCCCTTGACTCGACACGTCATCGGCCAAACACACAGTCATCTGATTCTGACACGCCTCACTTCACATCTGATTCTGAGGATGAATCCAAAAACCCTACTAAAATATCACCAACCAACCCCATGGTTGGATCACAATATGACCCACTTTTCACCAGTACTATTGGAGATACATCCACAAACCCTTCTACTACTATGCCACCCATGGTAACAAAAACCCCTTTAGGCATGCCTAATATAGGGTCCACTCCACCTTTAGGTATGCCCAACACAGAACTACCTCCTATTATGGGTATGCCAAACATAGGAATCACACCCCCTCTCATTACCACAACCCAAATCCCAGGAATTCTTGGCACTATTCCTATCCCCTCTGCAACCCATGTTGCACTTGGGAGCACTGGCCCATCCCACACCACAACGGTTGGAGGACACATAACTTCAATACCTAGCATACCCTTACGGGATACTGGACCACTACATAATGCCACCATTAATAGTTATGTCCCAGTCACTACGCCACACCCATTTGCTAGTTTACCATACATGGCTAATCTGAACTTACCATACCTAGCTAGGTTAACCAACGATCCTATCAGGCACAACCCTACATGGCCACCCATGCCTACAAAGCTCCCCTCGAACATCCCAAGTTTGAAAGAAAACCTGGGGAGGATCCCCAAAACCACATAATGTCATTTCACCTATGGTGTTCATCTAACTCCATCGTGGATGACTCCATTAGACTAAGACTGTTGCAACGAACGTTCACTGGCTCTGCAGCCAAGTGGTACATTGAACAACCACATGGGACCCACCATACATTTATGTCTCTCACCTCCACTTTCCTTCAATTTTTTCAGCTACCTGTATGCTATGATGCAGGAGTTGAAATACTGTTGTCTTACAGACAAAACACAGCTACCCACATCACTGACCATATCCATGAGTGGTGCAAGCGTCGTAGCCTCTGTAAGATAAAACTGGATGACTGTATATTTTTGGACTGGTTTCTTAAATCACTCCTACCCCTCATATCCAAATACGTAGCTTTCGAACGACCCCAGTCAGAGGAAGAAGCTATCTTAAAAGCTCAACAATTCGACCTGATTTATGCCCAGTCAGGTTATCTCTACACCATCATACCAGATGCCCCACGAGGCGATTCTTCACGCGGTGATGCTCTGGGGGCATCACTTGCCGCTGATGGTATTATCGGCCAAGTTACGACACAAAATAAACCTTTTAGCATGGTGAGCACCATAAATGCCCCAGACCTCTCTAGGGCTACATCTAATTCTGGAGTGACAACTTTGTACGCTCCAACGAATCAGACTCATCACACTCATGGACCCCCTTGTCCACAACATTGCTATGGGAAAGCGCCATCGACATATGTACCACCCACATACTATAACCAACTGGCCACCCAGAACCCAATTCATTTACCGGCCCAACCAATGTATTACCCACAGCAAGCTACACCAACTAATACAACACTTCCAATAGCTCAGGGTTACCAACAACCCCAGCAGGCAACTGGACCACCTCCAGCCCCACCAGCTTATTATCCACCGCAACTTGCTCCTGCACCTGCAACACCCCAAAATCCTCCCACTACTCAAGGGCAAGTGTACACACAACACAATCAGCCCCAAAACCAAAACAACCAACGCAACCAGGGCGGACAACAAAACCGCGGAAGAGGACGTAACTGCGGTAACAAGCAACAACATAATCAAGGTCCACCACCACCCAATCCTCCAAATAATAACAACGCTGCTCCCCCAAACCAAAATCCTGATCGTCATCCCAAGCAGCCAAAAAATAATAACCTGAGAACAAACCATCCATGTTCTATATGTGGAGTCTATGGACACTACACTCACAACTGCCCCCATTTAGAGAAAGCACGTAAACTTTGGGCTGACGATGCCCAACGCTAGGGCCACGCTAGACAGCCAGCTCCACTTAATCAACCGCAACCCATGATGTTGCAAAACCCATTGCCAAAGCAAGGAGTAGTAAATGCTTGCCCTATGGATCCCCCACAAGGATCTATTGTACCTCAGCAGCATATCACCTATGCCGCACCTGATTATCAACATACAGATCCAGGCACACACCATTTATTAATGATGTCATCCAATGACAGTACGGCCCACCGCCAGAAACTCCTTCCACTGACGCATCCACCTCTCTTCTACCAGATCAACCACTACGCATACCAAATATGTCGTTGGACGGAGGACCTAAAATCCCTCGTATCCCTTTGCGAATGATTAACAACAATCCTAATGCTCACACATCATCCAATTATAACGTCGTGGAAGACCTAGCACAATCCCCCGCTACTATGTCTTCTTTAGAGGTACTGAAAACATGCCCCGCACAACAAAAACTACTACTATCCACCATCGGAGGAGTGGACCCTGACGATACACACATGATGGCTTTCGACTTAGACCAAGCCGAACCTCGATTGCCATCAAATTTGGCCTTCCAAGTATCAGTAAACATTTGAAACCTTGTTGTGCATCGATGCATCATCGATGAAGGAGCTTCAACTTGCGTTATGTCCACCCTTGTGTGGCAGAAACTTGGCTCCCCTGCTTTACAACCATCCACCACAGAATTACGAGCTTACGACGGGCGCTCAACTCAACCACAAGGCCTCTTAGCGAACATACCCGTAGAACTAGGTGGCAAATTAGTGCTTATTGACATCGAAGTGATCAATGCCCAGCTTGACTACAACCTTTTTCTTGGACGTAGCTATATGTACAAAATGAAAGCAGTGGCTTCATCTGTTTTCCACCTCATGATGTTCCCACATGAAGGACGCATTATCAAGATTGATCAACTCACATATTATGATCCTAACGCCCCCGCAGCCCCTCAAAATGTGCTACCAATGATTGAACAAACTGTTCAAACTGCACCAACATCATTTGTGTCGTCAATTGGTCCTGGAATCTACACCGAGTCACCTATGACTTCTACATTTCCATCGATCCCACCACCTTTACCAAAAACAAAAACATCGGATTTGTGCACCCTGTCGCACACCACATAGCAGCCTTGGTCACTGCCACAAACACCCACAGTGCCTACTCATATTGGCACAACGCCAATTCATACTATCCCATTCTTGTTCCCATTTTCCGGAGTTGTCAATTCACAGTAATGGCTACACTCAACCTTCCTGGTTTAACATTAGAAATACCTGTATGGTACTTACCTGCTCCGAGCCCCCCGCCGACTCTGACTTTTATTTTACAACCAGTACAACCTATCCCTACCACCAACCACCCACCCCCTCCTGACACTCATCTGCAAAACAGACCACCCCCAATAGTGACTACGGCATCAACGTCTAGAAATGCCCCACCTCCCTTACGAAACACAGGGGGTAGAGGCCCACAAACTTATAAAAATGGACCCATAACTCGTACCCCCCCAACAACCCCCAAGGTATCCAAGAACCCCCCAACTATTCGCATTCCCCCTAAGTGCTCGTTGTGTAACGACATAGGCCATGCCACTCATCAATGTCCACAATTACCTACACTCCAAGAGCACATGAATATGTTGGATGACAACACCGCAATTCTAGTGGTAAGACTTGAGCCACCTCCTCAACCTCGCAACAAAACGCTCCGCACTAACCACCCTTGTGCGATATGCAGCATTTATGGCCATTATTCACACCACTGCCCTGATCTCCCAGATTATAGAGCAGCCTTATACGATATGAACAATGTCAACTTAGAGATATCTCCTCCCCTCATCGAGGAGATCTACCCTTCGAAATCATCTTCTTCGGAAGAAATCAATACCATCTATATGATTTCAACCACATACAAACCAGAACCCGTTGATTTATGGTCTCATTACTTTCGTACTGATGAGCAAATTCTAGAAACACTCACTGCACTGGACTACCCTTGGGACGATATGCATCATCGCTCATACTTCCTCCCTGAGGCATCTACATCCACCGCAGAAAACCAACTATCAGTCGAATCGAAATATTTTCTACCAACTAAGGTTGATTGGTTCAAAGACCCCATCCTAGCATCAGATGCCTTCGAAGAGGGGAACATGTCCAACATTTCCCAAATTATACAAATCGACATTTCCACCACACCTGGAAAACTTGAGCTCATCTCGCTAGGCACATCATGCACTCAAGTGGAAACTCAAGCATATAAGAAACTCTTCCAAGAGTTTCGTGATGTCTTCGCCTGGTCTTACACCGAGATGCCTGGCCTCGATCCTAAAATTGTGGAACATCACATCGACACTTGGCCCAATGTGCCTCCTGTCCGACAAAAACAACGACCAATTCACCCGTCCAAGCTCCCAGCTGTTAAGGCTGAGATTGAGAAACTCCAAAAAGCAGGATTCATATATCCTATTGCCTACACCACCTGGGTTTCAAACCCAGTGCCAGTAAACAAGAAAGTGGGCACCATACGCGTTTGTACTGATTTCCAAGACCTTAACCTCGCTTGTCCCAAAGACAACTTCCCCACACCTTTCATTGACCAACTAATCGATGAATGTGCGGGACATGAGGTCCTTTCTTTTATGGACGATTTCTCCGGATATAACCAAATCAAAATCCGTAAAGAAGATCAATACAAGACAGCTTTCACTACCCCATGGGGCACCTTCACTTATCGCGTCATGCCTTTCGGTCTCAAGAATGTTGGAGCCACTTTCCAACGCACCATGACTTATTGCTTCCACGATCTACACAGAACCATAAACGTTTATCTGGACGACCTCACCGCTCGATCCAAGAAACGATCTGACCATTTAGACGACCTTCGACAAGTTTTCTTGCATTGTCAAAAATACAACATCCGCTTGAACCCACTCAAGTGTGTCTTTTGCGTTACAGCAGGTCGCCTGCTGGGGTTTGTCATTTTAGAAAAAGGAATCATTGTAGACGCCTTGAAAGTCCAAGCCATTGTATACTTACCGTCACCACGTACATTAAGACAACTTCAAAGCCTTCAAGGGAGGTCCAACTTCCTCCGCCGCTTTGTCCCTGACTATGCCAAAACGGTCCACAGTTTCCTCCAACTACTACGTCTGCATACCCGTTTCATATGGGACCAACAAGCAAAATCAGCTTTCACCGACTTAAAGAAAGCACTCACGAACGCCCCGTTGATCTCTCCTCCAGATTTCACAAAATATTTCACCCTCTATGTTTCGATATCCGAATATGCCGTATCTGGAGTTCTTGTCCAAGAAGATACTACTCGC
The DNA here is from genome assembly GCA_027924585.1 of Larix kaempferi. NCBI lineage: Eukaryota > Viridiplantae > Streptophyta > Pinopsida > Pinales > Pinaceae > Larix > Larix kaempferi. The sequence goes on along the minus strand of BSBM01000204.1, from coordinate 1,280,737 downwards.
CAAGAGCATGTCATCTACTATGTAAGCTAGACCTTGTCAGGCCCACCCCTCCGGTACCCACATGAAGAGAAGATGGCCCTCGCCGTCGTCTTTTCAGTACAAAAGCTGCGACATTACATTCTCCTGAGCCACACCACGGTTGTAGCCAATTCCAATCCAATGGTTTACCTCTTGACACGTCGCCTCCTTCAAGGCCGCATAGCTAAATGGGTGATTATCCTGCAAGAACGTGACCTCACTTTCAAAACCCCAAAGAGCACCAAGGCCCTAGCACTCGCTCAACTCATCACAGATCTCCCATCCTCTTCATCATCACCCGCTATCCAAACGGACCTCATTGACGACCACATTTTCATCATTTCCTCTGATGACCCATGGTACGGTGACTTCTTAATCTACCTCCGCACACAAAACTTTCAACCCAACATCGATCGTGATGGACGCTGTCGTATACGACACCACGCCCCTCGATATCTCCTATTAGGCGATGTAATTTATCATCGCGGTGTCGATACCATCTTACGACACTGCCTTTCTCATGATGAAGCAGAACAAGTCCTTAATGACTGCCATAGAGGTGCCTGCGGAGGCCATTTATCCGGCATGGCCACTGCTCAAAAGATCATCCGCGCAGGTTACTATTGGCCCTCATTATTTACTGATTGCATCACCGCAGTCAAACATTATCAAAACTTCCAACTTTTTGCCCCCAAGGCAAGAACCCCACCTGTCCCCCTTCATCCGGCCGTCACTGTCGGACCATTTTGCAAATGGGCCATCGACTTCCTAGATTGCAATCCCACGTCAGCCGGCGGGCATAAACACATCATTTTGGCCGTAGATTATTTCACCAAGTGGGTGGAAGCCATGCCAACTTACAATTGCAAAGCCGACACCGCATCACGTTTTTTCCTCAACCATGGTATCGCTCGTTTTGGAGTGCCAAAGCAACTCGTCTCAGACCACGGATCTCACTTTGAAGATGTCGTTTGGAGCGAATTATCAACCCTACTGAAATTTGAACACCATTTCTCCTCCGCCGACTACCTCCAAGGGAATGGCCAAGTCGAAGCGATTAACAAAATTTTTAACACCATCCTCTAGCGCACTGTTGACAAACAAAAATCAAATTGGAATCACATGCTCTTCCCAGCACTATGGGCATACCGCACGTCAACCAAAACCGCCACTGGTTTTACCCCTTTCCATCTAGTTCATGGTGTCAAATCCGTCCTCCCCATCGAGTGCCAAATTCCAGCCCTACATCTGGCCGTTGAACTCCTACCGGACACTTCCCCAATTGAGCAACGCTTACTACTTTTGGAGCAAGCCGATGAAGATCGGCGCACAGCCCTCCAAACCATGGAAGCAACCAAGAACCGATCCAAACTGAGTTACGACAAACATGTCCACCCAAGAACTTTTACTGAAGGGGACATTGTCCTTGCCTATGATCAAGCTCATGACAAAATCGGAAAAGGAAAGTTTGTGTCCATGTGGCAAGGCCCATACATTATACAAACCTACCTTGGACAGGGGGCATACATTCTGACCGATTCATAAGGCAACCCCCTACGCAACCCACGCAACGGGTTGTACCTCAAGCGATTTTACCCATATAAAATCTGATGGACATCACCGTCCATTATTGTACAGTCTTATTTTGTTCTTCACAAAAAATTCAAAAAACCTAAATATTTGTGTTTCCTGCATGACCACAGATGGATCCTGTTCCACTTTGCTATGTTGGTTTCACTGATGGTGCAAGCCGTTGGTCCCCCAATCTCACCTCCACAGCTTGGGTAATATATTCCCCTTCACATGAGTTGATCCACATCGATGGAGTGTGCATAGGTGCCGCCACCAACAACCAAGCTGAATACGATGCCATGACCAGTCTCCTGGCCGCTGCTCTCCAAATGAGCATAAGTCACCTTAACGTTTTCTTGGACTCACAACTCCTTGTTTCCCAGCTCAACAATGATTACCAGGTACGCGATCCCTGTCTTTTTGACAAGTCTTATATCGCCAGATTCAGTTTTCCGCGCTCGTGATGACACTTGAGATCATTTCTCGCTCTCACCTCAAGATTTTTCAGGCATTTTTACCATGCCCCCTCGTTGCCTCGGTTTGCGTGCCACATCGGTCGTCGTCCATTTTTGACAAGTCTTATATTTCCAGATTCAGTTTTCCACGCTTGTGATGTCGCTTGAGATCATTTCTCGCTCTCACCTCCATATTTTTCGGGCATTTTTCCCATGCCCCCTCGTTGCCTCAGGTTGCATGCCACATTGGCCGTCGTCCGTTTCTGACAAGTTTGATATTGTTGGATTCAGTTTTCAGCGCTCATGATGATGCTTGAGATCATTTCTCGCTCTCACCCCATAATTTTCGGGCATTTTTACAAAATGCCACTCATCACCTCGGTTTACGTGCCACATTGGTCGTTGCCCGTTTTTGACAATATTTATGTCACGGATTCAGTATTCCACACTCATGACGATGATTGAGACCTTTTCTCGCTCTCATCAATACCTTTTTGTTCGGTATAGTTTTACCCATTTTTCGGGTCGAGCAATCCCTTTTACGAAAAAGGCACTTAGGGAGTTTCTGTTAAGCTCTTTTCTGACTCCTAAAACAATGAAAAGATCGTCAAGCAACCTTGCTTCCTTTCATGCTCGCTAAACGTATCTGAAAGGGCGTCTACCTGGTATAAGTTTACCCCTTTTTCAGACCTTGTAGACTAATTACGAAAAAGGAATACTCTAGTCACATCGGCTAGAAGAGTTCTCCATTTGCATCATTTTATGCTTTTTCGGGCCTTGGAGACTAACTTACGAAAAAGAACACCAATGGAGTCCACTTACCGCTTTCAGACTCTCTAAACATGAAAGCGACCAAGAGCAATCACCATCCTGGGCTCGTAAAAACCCACAGGATGGTACTCACAACCATTGCAGAGTCTTCTTATCGTTTTCAGACTCCTTAAAAATGAAAGCACCCATGAGCACGAATAGTCCTGGGCTCACAAAATCCATAGGATAGTACCATTTCAGAGCACACTTTTATCCCTTCTTGGAGCTCATTAAAACTACGAAGAAGGACCCAATGGTGCTTCTCGGCACCACAACAGATCACGTCTACTCATATGGCAGCTTCCCCATTTTGGTCACCTTTGTTCAGAGTATTCTGCAGTATGTCACCCTGAGAATCCCTCGACAGCACCCATCAGTTTGACCCCCCAGAATCAATGCATACCCTTCAGTCCTTAAAAGCTATGATCCCCACACCTACAATTCAGTTCCCTACACTGCCAGGTCAACCATGCCATCATGCTCTGAACAAAGGAAGTTTGAGTCCACCCACTCTATGACCCCAGTTACTTCCCATCCCCACAAGTATGTCAGTCCTAGCATCAGTACTACCACACTTCAGTTCTACACCTCATGCTCCTATCAAGGAAACATCATTGCCTTGTTAGTTGTTAGTCTCCCTCTGTCGACGACAACCAAATTTATTCCGGAGGATAGACCTAGAGGTCCCTGTGTCTTGGACTCATTGCCATTTATGATGAGTGCCTACGAATCAGTTCGAGAAGAGTCCTCGGTGCCTCTCCAAATGGTAGCTTTTCACATGCTCGACTTCAACACCTTGATCGCATCGTTGAGACTCGAACAGGGTATTGGTCCCTTCAGTTATTTGTTGAATACCCCGGATACCACCTGACTCTTCCACATTTGAGAGTCTACTTATGGAAACAACTAGTTACATTTTATCCGGGTTGTGCATGGCAACAATATTTCAGATGTACCCCAGTTTTATACTCCCTCGAGTATACAGTTACATATACTCCTCAAAGTTGACTTAGATTCATTGAGTCCCTATAGATGTTGGACACCTTCAGATTCAACAGTTCATCAACCCTTCTGAGACCTTGTTCAGAACGGTTGTCGCTTTATTCCATTGTATTAGTTATTGAGATCAGTCATGTTATGATCAAGAGTACATCCCAAAATAGTGTTCCGTTTAGACCATTATGATGTACCAGCATATTTTTTATGTATTATTCAGGTCCCCCTTCTTGGGACTAATTGTTATGTATATGTCTTGATACGAGCATGGGTATGCCCGCCTTGTCCATTATCAGAGATTATTCCTCATTCATATTGAGGCCATGTAATATTTTTTCTTTTTTGCAGCTTCCAAGGGTCGTGGATCCAGTCTCCAACCGGTCTCTTCTCTTCCCCAAACCCCAGGAAAAAGATAAAAGAACTATGATGTCTATCGGCCATACGATGAGCTCCTGCCCTCACACATCAGGAGGCAATCTGTTAACACCCAAAAAGTGCTCACTAGCTCATTTCCTTATTCACATGACCCATTTGTCCACTTTTCCACCATTTGAGCCTCTAAAGCCATCAAAAGGTCCCAAAAGACCATAATACACCCCTTTTTCCCCTCAAAATGAATATTTTTCCTCAAAAAGCATAAAAAACCCTCAAAAAAGGTCCAGAATTCCCAAAAATATTAAAAAGGGAATAAAAATATTCAAAATATTCAAAAAAGGAAAAAGGAGGAAAAAGGTACCTAAACCATGTTGGTCAATACCATTGGTTTCCTCAAAACCATAATGGTATTCCCCACCACCAAAAACTATAAGAAGGTGGTAGGGGCTCCTCACTTTCCATCCATCCATCATCATATCCTCACGCTGTCAAAATATCTCATGAGACTTTTGGCCATTTTCAGCATCTTGGAGAAGAGACCTTTGGAGCTTGGAGCTACTCACCTTGGGAGTTTCTCAACACAAATCCTCACCATTTGAGGTATCTTAATACAAAACATCTATTCTTTTATTTCTTGTTCTTGAATCATTTTTAAAAATTTATTTGTTATATGCACATGTTAGTTTAGATTTAGATTTAATTCTTAATCGTTTTTGCTTTCAATATTGAAACTGCTATCACATTGTTGATAGGTGCCCATTGCACAAAGCTTGGTTGCAAAACCAAGCCAACAGCGCGTATAATCATATGCCAGTGGCATGTCTTCTATTTGTGGTTCTTGACTTCATAGTGGGATCCTTGGTGAAGTAGGTGGTTGTTGTTTAAACATGTCCTGCGCTTCTTTAAATATTTCCTTATTTTTCTGTAAGTTTAATGGAGGTGACTTCCCAGGAGCATTTCTAATCCCTACTGTTTCTCTAGGGTTCTTCTTAGGATCAGTTGTTCCAGAAGTCGAGGCTTCTGTGCTGTTGTCTTTTCTTGTGTCAATGCCACTTCGCGTTACTGCGTTGACGCTCTGACCTATAGGTATGTTCTCTGATGCGATCAACTGGATGTTAGGGTTCGGTGTTTCTATTCTTCTCCTCTTTTGCATTTCTACCTCAAGCACACGGAAATCCTCAATCACATGATCAAATGATTTATAGTAATTGCATGTGGTGCATGGATTAGTACATTCTCTTGATACATGACCTGGCTGAGCACAGTTATAGCATATGACCTGGCCTCGTCCTCTTCCTTGATTTTGCCCAGTATTTCTTCCTCTCCCGCGATATCCACCACCGCGGCCTCTATATCCTCCTTGATCATAGTGGGTGTTCTCTTGCTTTAGCTGATTTTCCTCTTGGAAGCGGTACATTCCAACACCTCGCATTGCATCCATATCTCGCTTTCTTTCAGTCATTAATTCATAAGTGCAATAGTTGGACTCATCATGTCCAACTGATTTACAGAAATTGCAGTATAAGTTTTTAGGTGTCTTTACATATTTTTGTATCAGGTAGCAGTCCTCAGGTCTGTGTCCTCTGCTTCTACAAATTTCACACCACGGTGCATGGTTCTGATTCATATTTATTGGGTTTGGTGCGCCACTGTTAAGGTATTCTTGAAATAAGGGGCAATGTTCTCTGGTGTGGCCCTGTCCTTTGTATCCTATGCACCAAACTTCATGTCGTTATTCATGTCTATGCTCTTTTCCATTCTTCTTACCTTCTAATTCCAATGTCAAGGTAGCCAATTGGTTCTGGATCTGTATCATCCCATAACTACTTTCTCCAATTGGTGAAGCTTCCAACTTCATTGCGATCTCCAAGGCCTCATCTTGAGATACAACCTTCTGTTGCATTAGTGTTTCTCTAATGTGGGGCAACAGCGCAGCAATGAACCATTCTTGATGCCATTCCAGAGCTATAACAAAGCTCACTTGGTCCAATAATGTTTTGAATTTTTGGTCAAATTCCCAGACCGATTCAGTAGGTTTCTGCTTGATTTCTTTCAACTCTGTTATGCACTGTGATTCTGATTTGGGTTTCTTAAACTCTGCTTCAATCACGGTTTTTATCTCTGCTAGGGTTCTCGGCTGTGCTTGGGAATACTTCATAAACCAGTATAGAGCTCTGTCTCTAAAAGTAGTTATGAGCTATGCTCTCTTTATAGCATCATCTGTCACTTGCTTAACACTCCACACAGCTTCGCATAGAAACTAGTGTTGATCAGGGTCTTCCTGACCCGTTCCTTTGAATATCGGTAGTTTTATATCGTTATCTATCATTATCCTTCTGGATTGTGTACTATTCTGAGATTGATTCCCTGTGACAAAAGTAGACACAGGTTGCTGGATCATGCTAGGGATAGTATTCTGTGGAATGGGCTGCGCAACAGTCACAGCGGGTGGGTTCTGGACTGATTGATTATGAGGTATAATACGCTGGATTGTGGCTGATAACTGAGTGTTCTTACTATTGAGGTCACATGGAATTTCGGTACCTATACAGTTTCTAGAAGATGTGGGTTTCGTCTCATTAGTAAGCTTGTATCTCTTTTCGCTTCTCAAAGTATGGTTTTCTTCGTCAGAATCAATGTATGTCTTCTCTACCATGACGGATTTAGAATTATTGCTGCATTCGTAAAACACCTTTCTCAGCTAAAAGCATTTTAATATATAGGCTGAGGTTTTTCAGGAACTTACCTCTGAATCCTTCGAAAAAGTATACTCCAGCTTGGTTGTAGGACTTCAGCGTGTCTATAGCAAATTCGGTCACAAATCCTTCTAATATGCTATCAACCCAGAAGTCAATTGCTCTTGACAGTGGGCTGTCGATTGCTTTGAGATGTTCAGTAAGCTCTGGACTCCACTCTGTAGGTACTCCGCCTTAGGAAGAATTCTTTCTTTCTGCTAGGCGTGATATCCACTCATGTAGCTCGTTTGGAAACACAGTCCAAAAAATTTCGTGGATGTCCCTCCACAAGTATATGTTTAACCACTGTACATCAGATAGTCGCGGATGTTTGTTTTCTTTCTTTGCGAAGTCTCTTTCGATCTTCTCGCACCAAGCCCAGATTTCTTGCTGTTCTGGATGCCAACTATCTGACATTACTTTTTTTAATACACTATCGCATCACTGGTCTTAGCGCGGCAACGAAACCATTTGTTGGTCGCAGTCCTATTCTAGAGGTTTTCCAATGTAGACCCAAGTACTTCGCGGTACGACCCCTATTAACCGGCCCTTTCGGCAACAGACTGCAAGCAGCCTGAGGTCTCACCCGAGGCGAAGTTGAGGGGGTGGTTGCAGAAGCAAGTTTCCATAACCCTGTGATGCAAGTGTTTTCAAATGACTTATGTACGGCGCGGTACAAGTTGTGTGCTGCGGTCAATGACTACGCGGAGCCTTCTACTCTGCGTCGAGTATTTTCAGGAACAAAGATACTTGCACCTGCAGTGAGTCCCCAAGCCACGCAGTGGGTTTATGAGATCTGATCACTTCTATTCAATTCTTATTCAATAATCCTTAATCATTCATCATTACTTAGCTTGATAAACATCATAACTTATGCAAATATGTGAGATGTGCAGTGCTGTGTACTTTTATATTGCGATCCCATCCTTGACAATTAACTGTGTCGTTATCTCATCGATTCATTAATTCGAGACTTATAGGTGCTTTACTGTTAATATTCTTCCATACATGAACTACTTATCATCTTATTCCATCCTTTCCACGGCGAATACAGATAACAATAAACATATAATAGACAATAGTAACTTCATGCATGCACTATAAGTAAACTAGATCACAAATTAATGGCAATCATACAGAGCAATCACATAACACAATGGTTTAACGTGGTTCACCCCCCCGGATGGGAAGCTACATCCACAAGAACTGTTGTTTATTCATCTTAGAAAGGGTACAACAGTTCTTCGTCTGCGCACTTAGCTGTAGACGCTCTTCTCTTTCTCTCTCAAAATTAGGTCTATGCGCACTCAGCTGCAGAGCATTTACAATGCTTTACTCTAACAGATCTCACAATATTCAATACTAATCGACAAAATGAAAAATTAATCCCTTTCCTTTACAAAATTGCCTTATTTATAGATCAAGACCCATAGGTCATGTCTTTTACATCTTGAAGGCAGAACCCTTAGGTTTACAAAACTGTCACGGTTTTCCCAAAACCGGACTACTGATATTTGGCAGCGGATCTTCTATTATATGCACGCTTACAGGTTGCTTCCGCCGAGCCGTTCTTTCTTTTCTGGCCTTAGATGACTGGTTCGAGTAGTAGTAGTCTTATGCCTGTTGTGATCAGTCACCTACCTCTGATCTACACCTACCTACTTCTTGGAAGTTATCGACGATCTTTGCCAAAATAGGTCTTCTGTGACCTAACCAAAATAACTACCTTCATCCGTCCATGCTCTGCTTAGCTGGATCTCCGTTGACGTGGCACATTGCGGCACTGTACTCCTCGCAGCATCGACCTCACAGATCCTCCGACACTATGCTGCGCGCAGCTTTGTAGCACACCAAAACTTATCCCAAAATTGTTCAGACTTAACTGTGCTTAGCTCCGCAGTTCTCAAAATTCTTCCTGTTCCAAAATGCCCCATTTGGGCCAGGCCCAACACCTTGTGTCAAATTCTCTAGAGGTATTCAATGCCATATTCTTTGCATACTTCTTCAGTGGTTTCCCATTTTTTTAGAAGTTAGTGCTTGCTATGATACATGATTGAATATTTTTGTATTCCCAACCTAATCTCCTTGAACAATTCTAAATAGTTGAGAAAGGGTGTTTTTGTGTCAGTGTTCCATTGGTGGTGCTATGTTTTCAAGAATGTCTCTCAATCGATGTTCAAGTACATACACACAAGTTTTTTTTTGTTTATACATGAAAATTTAATCTTCTGTCCAAGTTCCTACTATTTGCTAAAGGATTTATCCATGGGTTATCATTGTAAGCCTGTATCCACCCTATGAAATTTTTAGATACCCCAAATGTAAACAATACATCAAATAAAAAGGAGTCTGTAATTTTATCAAAATCATTAGTTAGATCAATTTTTATAATCATACATATGTCTCCTCTATTTTTGGCTTGATTATACCACCTCTTGTATAAGAATAATCAATTATTTGTTTCTTTTCCAAAAATGCGCCTTGGTTCTCTAATATAAGCTTAGGAAGGAGTATCCTGATACTATTTGCGAGAATTTTGGTCAAGATTTTGTAGGCCGAGTTTCATAATGATATATTTCTAAATTAAGGGAAATAAGGTTTGGATTATCTAAGGACTAATGCAATAAAGTAGGAGTTAGTGGCTCATCTAATTGTGGCTTTCCACCTTGTTCAATTTTACATTTTTCATAGGTCATACCTAAGAGTGTACAAACAACTTAAAAATGAATAGTAAATAAATCTAAACACGAGGCTTTATCGGGACAAAATCCATCCCTTTGATGAACTCCTCTTCCATGACTCCTTTTCCAAGGTTCATTTCTCTTGTTCATTTACCAAAACAGGTATACTTGTAGCATTTCCTTTATTGCAATAGAGTCTCAAGTCTCCTTTTCTGAAAATAACTCTTTGAAGTGAAAGTATGCATCATCCTTTATTTCTTCAAAGTCTAAGACTTGTTGTTCATTTTATTTGGTTACTTATTTTACAATATTCCTATATTTCCTCCCCTTGTTTGCTTATGAAAAAACCCAATGTTTATATCCCCTTAATTTAACCATACGCTTCTATGAGCCTCCATGTCTCTTCCTCTTTTCTATGTTCCTGGTACATTTTTCTTGGTTTATATTTTGTTCCTCTAATATGTTGTTGAGGGAGACTTCCTCCATTTCCATGGACATTAGAGCACTTGCCAAACTAAATTTGAATCTCTTTCTTTTTTGTTGTAGCTCATCTTTAGAATGAGTTTTCCCATTCATTGAGAGGATGTTTCTCTAAGATAAAGCCATATTGAAATCTCTTCTTACTATGCAATTTTTATTTGTTTCCTACTCTTATAAGTCTATTAGAGTTCATTAAAAACTCAACTTCTCCCCCTATTGTACCGGGGCATAAACATTATAGATCTTGATTAAGAACCCTACATCTTTTTTTCCAACACAATCATGAGATAGTGTTGAGTTGTAAAAGGTGTTATTTTCTTAAAAATCCTTGCATCCCAAAAGGTACTTATTGCACCTGAGGCTTCCATTGCACTGATAGTGCATACTGACTACTTTTCCACCATTTCGTGCCTATTTCTAGAACTTATTTCTCCTCCATTTTACTCTTCTAGACAAGCAATATTTTTTAGAGCTCATTTACGCTCCCTTAGTATTAATATCTCACCTAGGTACTATAGAGGTTGGTCTCATGATCTTACTTGTCCAATGTTTACTCAAATTGACCAAATGAACTATTGGAGTGATCCATCCCAATATTCAAGGGAGTAATCTTCTATTTCTGGCACGTGAGAGTGATTTTAGGGCTATTTTTGGCATGTTGGGGCACATCCATCAAATAAGAGATTTCACCCCTTATTTTAGGGTCCTACCTTGCATGTTTGACATCCTAAAGTAATTCTAGGAACTTAAATCCACTAATCAAAGATAGAGAGAATCCTCTTTTACTATTTTGATAAGATATCGCCCTTTTTCACTATTATGTGTAGATTCCTCTAATTTCTAACCTTTTCAAATCAGCTAACCCCTGTAGATATAGAATCCCAACGAATGGGTCAAGACGAAAACATCCTAGCTATGCATGAGAAGGAAAGGATTAACAATTTAACTGAGACTGAGAAGTCCTGCATGGAATGTTATCTGATAAGATACTGGCTATTCGAATTGTGTTATGTGGTAGAGAATAAATGTTTATAAATTCTAATTATACCAAGCCTCAATGACACCCTCTAATATGTGAACTATTTTGTTGCAAACAATAGAGATACTACATTGTAGTTTATTTTGCTGCATTTTCTAATTCCTGGAGATATTTATAAAAAGTTTGATTTCTATTTTTGTCTTAACAAGGACACATGGATAGTCTAGATACATCTACCATCGGTGCTAGACGAAGACACGTGATGCAGTCGGGTATATTCGATTGTTAATCTAAAATATATTTATCTTGTTTGACACTTTTTGGCATGTTTATTAATCTATGGAAAATTCTTATCATGCACAGCTTCATAGCTTCAGGGTGAAGCAAACTTGGATTCTATGCAACGACACTCTGTGAGGCCATCGTCAGGTAAATTCAATTGTTATTCAATTCATGCTCAAGTTTATATAAACATAAATCTTCTTTTACACATCTTTCTAAGATCTTGTTGTGCACAGGTGGTGTATCTCACAATGACAAACGTCTGTCTGAGGAGTCTACAGGTGTCGTTGGACAAAATCAGAGGACATGCTTAGTGTCTTATTCTTCAAATATGTCATCGCCAGGTAGAGATTGTTTACATACATTCTGACTAGAATTCTTGTTTGACATGTTTTTTAATATGTGGAAAATTATTATGAGGCACAACTTCACAGCTTCAGGGTGAAGCAATCTTGGATAGTATGCAACGAAACTCCTTGACGTCATCGTCAGGTAAATTTAATTGTTATTCAATTCACGCTCAAGTGTATGTAAACATAAATATTCTTTTACACAACTTTCTAAGATCTTGTTGTGCACAGGTGGTGGCTCTCACAATGACAGACGTCTGTCTAAGGGGGCATCTACAGGGGACGTTGGACAACCACAGATGACACCCTTAGTGTCTTATTCTTCAAATACACCATCACTAGGTAGAGATTGTTTACATACATTATGACTAGAATTTTTGTTTGACATGACTGTTTTATTTGTGAAAAATTACATGATTTTCCGTGTAGACTTACATGTGATTGCCAATTTTTTGTTTCCTAGAAGGGCTTCTGGACATTCTAACAATAATGATGGGGCAGAAGACTTTATTTCTATTTCACACCATGTTCATGCTAATGCAGAGGTTCCATCAGGTATTTATAATGAGCACATTTTATTTAAATGTTTATAATTTGATTGACAAATTATATAAATGAGCACATGCATTTTACTTCTTACAGGGTTTGCTGCTCCAGATCCTAATCCACCTCCCCATAAAAGGAGAGGTCGTCGGGTGCATCAGTATGCTCGCAATGAAAGATATGATCCTCTTTACAGTCATCCTAGAGATGTTCCTGAGGAGACTCCTTGAGAAGACAACATCGCTATGCTGACTGTGGAAGAGATGAAGGAGCATTCCTCGAGATTACAGGCAGAACTTGACACTTCAAATCTCTCTTTTGGTACTCAATAGTGTCTCCAAATTGTTTTGCACAATCTGAATAGTTTGATCGAGACATATCTCGGGGTTGGACCATCAAACCATATTTTTCATGACATGATGCGTAGGAGGCGATTGTCAGTGATGGGTCGCCACAATTTTGAAGGAATAAAAAAAGTTGTCACAAAAGAAATGGTCTTTTCATGTTTTAACTTGCGGCCTGAAGACAAAAAATGTCTAAAGATAACAAAATTCAATGATCCACTGATTGAACCCCATATTTATTCTAGGCTCCTGTGTGCATTTGGGAAGTTCCCAAATAATGACGAGGTTCCTCAGTATTTTGTTAAGATGTTGATTGCAGAGTTCCGGTTTCACATGGACCCCAACTATACCGATACAGGATCCAGTTTCTATGGTGTTGGCAAAGGTCGTACATATGAACGACCTGATGCACGATGAGATGTTCAGTATAGGTATCCAATGCCTCGGTTAGTACAGCCAGATCCTAGAGTCGTTGCTTTGCCAAAGGAGTTGGAAATGATATCCCAAATAGAAATAGGGGTGAGGGAAGAGATAAAAGAGCATGTTGGGGCTGCATTGGCAGGGGTGGAAATCGACCTAAATACTATGTCATCTTCAACCAGTATGGATGAAGTCCCATTTGATGATTATTCTGATGATCACTTGAAAAGTATGACTCGATTAGAGCTTGAGCAGTATGCAACGTACTATAGAGACAATTATAAGCAAGTCATCGCTGGGAAAAATCAAAACAGAGGCATGGTACATAAGTATGCTATAATATATGAAATTTATTATATGAAATCTAATTTTTTTATTCTCCAAATATAATGTCTATAAATTATATGGAATTTATGCAGTATACCAGATTCATGAATGATGACAACTTTGATGATACGGATTTTATTAACCGGGAAGAAATAGAGGCTAGTGGCGCAAATATACATGTTGAGGAAATTATAGTTTCACAATTTCCACAGGGGACACATGTATGGATATTCATGTATCATGTCTTCTAATCATGGGTATTAGCTTTTTCTTAAAAGGTTTAGCTCCTGGTTTTATGGGTATTTTGTGTTATATAAAGAATACTCAATTTATATTTTGTGTTATACAAGGTTTAGCTCGTAGCAATATTCACTTCGATTTGTGAGAGTGGAGAAATATGTATTCAAAGCTCTGAATTTTCTATGTTTTTGGTTCATGGAATTTTTTGTATATATCATCTCCTTGTTTAGGCACAATATTAACTTCTATGCTAATCAAGATAATGAAAACAAACTTGATAGGTTTTAGAAGGCACATGCCTCTTGATCCAAGTCACTTTCCAATATGTAGACAACGCTGGTGCCATCAATTACAAGTGCCAAAGGTGGATGCCTCTCTTCTACACCTGTCATACCATTGCCATTAGAGATGTCATTGATATCTGAAATATGTCTGATAACATGTGACCTGGACTCGGAAAAAGCCTGTATACCCTCAGTTTCCTCTATACCCTCGACCTGAGCAATATCAACACTTTTCTTCCTTTTTGAAAATATTTTTCTTCTCTTTATTCGACTTATTCCATAAGTATCCTTTGCCTCTGACAAAAGGTTCTCACAAAATTATTTAGAGGTGCCATTGATGATAATATGTTGCATATTATGAGTAAGCTGATGTAGACAGCTCTTCATCATTTTTCATTTTCAATCTCCACGCTTTTCTCTTGGTTGCACGATGGCTGGGGTGAAGCTATGAATGAAGTCTCCAACACTTCACTTCCCATTGTCCTCTCAACATGCAATGATGGAAAATGCTCTTAAAATTGGTTGTGTTGCTTGGTTTGTTTGCCTCATCCATTTTCCCTTGAGATTGTTGATGGTTTGGAGAATCCCTCTTTTCATCCTCCATCTAAAAGCAATATCACTTGACTAAAAGAAATATGACTTGATGCACATTGCTTGCTTCTCCCAACAAGAAGTCACACAATGGCCTTTCCTTCCACAAAATGAACAAGCCTCTGAGTACCAACAGTTGGTTGTGTTATGGCATTTCCTCTTGCAGCAATGACACAAAATTATCTTATTCTTCTTCTTCTTGCCCTGGATGCTTACCAATTCTTACAAGTGTTGATGTATACCTAGTCTTTAAACACTTCTCTTTGTTACCCTTCTACAATCCACCACAAGAAGGATAAGTTAGTATTCCACAATCTTCAATCACTGCTACTCTTCCCTCTAATAAGCAAGCAAAATTTATGGCATCTTTGGCCTTCACAAAAGTGATCGTAGATTTTGTGGCCTTCTCTCTTCCATCAAAACCTAATACTTTATGCTTGTCCCTTGGTTTAGCTACAATAGGGCTAAGGATGTCGTGCCTTGGCTTACCTAGACCTTGTCCACCATAGCACATTTCTCTTAATCGTTTCAAACAAATGCCTCTTATATGCTTTTCAAATTCACCAACATGCTTTACAAGAATGTCGAAAGAAGATGAGCTTACCTCAATCATCTCATTCATGATGTTGGCTTCGGTGGTGGAAATGGGAGGTGGCCTTTCTTTTTGGTGTCCTTGGACAATTTCTTGTAATTTTGTCATTTATTTGTCCTTCTCTACCAACTCTTTCTTTAGTTGTGTCTCCATCTCAGTGAACCTATCCTCCATCCATCTATCATTTGGATGACCTTCTTTCCCAACTGCACCAACCAAACTCTATACTTGTCCCACTGCCATGACAGTAATGAGGGAATCTTTACATTTATTTAACCTATTCTTTAGCAATGGAAATAGTTTAGAAGAGGTCTCAAGTTTCCTTTCCATCTCTGTCATCCTTCAGTCATACATTTGAACCTTCTCTTTCAAGTGTGTGTTCTCTTCTTGAATCTAAGCATTGGTACCCTGCAAGTCTTCCAACCTTCCTTTGTTTGCTTTATCCATGTTAAGTTTGCAATGTTTTATTCAAGATCTGGCAACTGTGTCACAACCAGGATTCAACTACTCTGAAACTATATGATTCGTAAACAAGGGACTTACAGCCGATTTGTCTTATGAATCCTCCTCACTCTAGTCATGGTCAAGATAGAGGGTTCCTTTGTTGCGAAATTTATTTCGAAGCTTTGGCATGCCATTAATCTTTTTCTCCACTACAAAAGGGAGAGCTTTTGATTCACCTAACATCCTGTCCAATTGCTTCCCTTTGGCCAAGAACCATTGGTGCTCTGCCCATAGAATGTTTCATAAACACATTCAATCCCTCCAAGATATTTCTCCTCTGATGTCAAAGACTAGAGTCGATGGGATCAAATCAAGCTAGATTTCAAGATGCACAATATTGATAGGTCTATTATTGATAGAGTTCCAAATTTTGATTCCTAACAACGTTCTCTTTAAACTAAGCATCATACCTCCAACAAACTTGTGGAAAAATTGGGTTTCAGGTTGCAAGAAGCCCTTTCTCAAATACAAGCTCACCAAGCTAACTTTTAGGATCCACAACATTGATTGCTCTATTATTAATAAAATTTAGAGTTTAATTCCTAACAATGTTAAGTTTAAACTGGGTTTCAGACCCCAACAAATTAGCGGAAACATTGGGCTTAGGTTTGCAAGAAGCCCTTCCTCAAATATAAGCTCACAAATGGTTAGACTTTAAAATGGTTAAGCATTGCTTCATCAATTAACAAAAGGACTCCAAGATCGACAAAAGGATCTATTAGCTCAGGTCAATGTAGAAAGCATATTTCAAGCCAAAAAAAGCTATGCTTACCTAGTCATTTACACATAGTGTACTTGCAGCGAGACAAAGGATTCCATGTTTCAACATTATTAGGCCAATTTGTACTATATATAGACATACTAATCCTAGGATTTGGTTCTACCAAAAGTCTCAGCAAGCCTTTGTTTTCACTTTTCCAATTCTTAGTTATCTTCAATGACAACCTTGTTGGGGGACACAGGACACTAGGTGGTGGCTTTTGATGACTAGGCATATTGTTTAGACTAAAATTCTTTTCAACCTAGAGAAAGCTAGAAATTGGGTGTTATTTAAAAAAGAATAACCCAACAGTAAATTTTAATTGGTCGAAGATAGGTTTTGTAATGGTAACCTATCATCGAAAACTGATACAGAGGTGTTGTAATGGTAAATCTATCATTGAAAATTGATAGTGGACAAGTGCTTACTTAATGTTGAGCACCTACAACTGCTACAGTAATAGGGTGGGGCAAGTTGCACTACCAGTCAGGGCCTGCAAAAGTAAACTAGATCCCGACACTCATTCCAACTCAACTTTCTAGGCAGTCGACAAGGCAAGTCACACCTCATCACCAAGATGGTCACCAGGTCCATGACAAAAGGGAACAACATAAAAATTGGTCACATGGTAAGCATGATGAGCATCTCACCCCCACCCCTTCCCTCTATCATTGATAAGGTGGCCCATGTACCTTTATCCATCTCAAAGGGATCGTGTGTCAAAGAGGAGCAAGGAGATAGTTAGGGTCCATTTGTTGTGGAAAATCCTCCACCTACATATGGCTAGCCCAAGCCAAACAATGAGGAATCAAATCTAGGTGTTGTTTCCACATGCACCAAAGGAGATATGTAGTTGTTGCAGCAAACCTATCAACTCAATTTGATATGTTCTTATTTTGCACTTGACTGGATACCATTAGCATTAGTGATTTTTAGTTAGATAATCATAGTGGGGATTTTGTTTGTTCGGGTGTTGTTTTAATTTTTTAACCCCTTTTGAAACATGGTTGTCGCTGCAATGATTTGCCACCCAGATTTTTGTAAAATGTTGTATATTGTAGATTTTTCAGAATACTATAAGAAGCATCTATGAAAAAAAGTAGCAATACAAAAAGGGCTAGACAAGAACAAATTGGTTACACACGAAATGTAATATTAGCATTTTTCTTGTTAACAACAATGCTAATTTCCTCATTTATCCATATAATGCCACACATTTTAATACAATTAAATTATATTCTGTCAATCCCATGTGCATTCTTCCTAGAAGTACGACCCATGAACACCTTACCTTATTTTAAATAGTAGACATCTGTGAGCAGCAAAATTCAATAGACATGGTAAATACTCTAAGACAACATATTTAGTGTCACCATGTATGGCTATTTGTAAAATGCCCCAGAACCACTTCACAACAAATCACTGGAGTTTTTAACATCACACACTTGCTAGGGCTGGCACCTTATATATAGACAATGCAATAAATTGTTCAAAGGCTTCAATCCCTGTGGCTCCTAGTAGGTTGAGATTGCATTCAATTATTGCAGCTCCCCGAAGCAATGCTGCCCTATCAATTAGAGCTGTAATGTATTCCTCACAGGAATGCTCCCATTGTTCAAGTTCTTCAGCACTAAGGTTTTTTTCTCCCACAAATAGTGTTTGCCAACCCTGTGACACATACTCATGCATATGGTTCTTTGTTTCTTCCATATATGTTATCGGGCTGTTATACTGAGCTTAGATAATAAAGAAACAAGAAAATTGTACCTTTGTCTTTCACCTAATATATCAATCACAATGTGTCCTGATGTTCGCTCAATAAGAGAATATCCATAAGCATCAGCAGGTGATATCAAGGCCTATTCATCATGAGACTCCCCCTGATAATCAATCAATCTTGCACCTTCATTATAGTTGGGACTGTTGTATTGCAAGCTTCCAAACTGAGAAAGTAATCATGTGCAACCTTTCTCTCCTGTGTAGCAAAAAGTTTACCTAACAACCGAACAAGTTCAACATCCACTTTTACGGTTACCTCCATATTTGGCTTCCAAACATGTCTATCCAGTACTTATTTAGTGTCTATAAGGAAAGCACCCAACAAGACAGAAAACATCAGAAACACTACCACAACATGGCACACATACTTGGAAAGAAGAAATTGAGAACTAAACCTGTAGTTGGTGGAAAATGTTGACCTGATAGAAATTATGTGTTGTTTTCCTGCCTACGACTACTAATATATTTAACCTTTATATAGGGATTGTTCTCCTAATTGAGAGCATAAAAATTGAGTGTTTAACCCAAGTTGGAATTAGCATTAAATTTGGCATTTGTTTTCAAATTCATTGTATTGTGTGATATAACTGGAAATCATATTTACAGAACATTGTCGTCTTAGATATGACTGCATGCAATAGATTTAGAAGGTTACCATTAATGTTCACATTGTTGTCTTAGTATTATATTGATTTTCATTTATTTTGATATTTTAAGCTCTCTGTGTGAGATTGTTATTATCAATTTCTAGATACACAATATTAGGGTTATTAATATCAACATTTCAGACCTGCAATATGTGGTCTATCTACAGAACGGGAAGACAGAAATGGAGATCAAGAAACCATACGAGAAAGATGCACACATTAAACTATGATCATTGTCACCATTTATAAATAAATTAATTGTACTCTAAATATATATATATTAACTTTCATTTTGACTTTGCAGCCCACAGAAAACCAGGAGCCATTGGTGTTCTGGTCCGAAGGTTGAGATGGATTTGCTCTAGTTGTAAATCAATATTCACCATTTTGTGATAGTAAGAAATGACCAATGGCATGACGATAATTTTTGGTTACTTGAACATAGTTTACTTGTGACTGAGGAAGCTTTCGGCGATCAAATTATTTGGTTATGGAAGGTATTGTAATACCACTTTTGTTTTTGTCATGTATTTATAATATAACTGAAAATTCATGCTTTTCCTATGTATCTACGAGGGAACTCAGGGGATTTAATTTTGTCATGCCATTGGATGAAAACTTGTATATGATCCAAAACTATCGTTTGATGTAAGGAAAATACAAATAAACTATCCCCAAATGTGATCTTTTCTAGAGATTACCTCTCTTATCAACACATCCTGGGTTTGAAACTGTATGGTTACTCGAATATCTGATCATATTATTCCTTCCTCTTGCAGCATATCGAGTGAATCCTGGTCATCTGTCCTATTTCAAGTTTTGCGGTTGTGTTATTGGTTTGGAATTGATGCATAGGGTCCATTAAAGAAAAAATTTACAGTGTCCACTACAACTCAAAAATATTTCATGGCTAGACATTTTTGGTCTTATCCAACTTGAATTTTGGATATTCTTTCTAATGGAGGCTTCTTGGAGAAAATTTGCATTTTAAACTTATGGTAGGTCTATGCAAGTGATGTTGTGAATATGAAGGGTCTTATATTGCTAGGTGGAGGTTGATTGCTACTCCTAAGAAGCTCTGGGGATGGGGGTTAAATATATTCATTTTTGGGGAAATTATCTTGCTGCAAAGTCCCTTTGGCAATTGATTTCTAAGGATAGTCTCAGGTGTTAGCACCCAAATCGTACCTCTAGGTTGTAGAGAGGCCGAACTGGGGTAACCACAAAACCACCTTAGACTTGTTAAATTTTGAGCATTAATTCACAATACTCTAGGATCTTTACTGAGAGAATAACATATACAGTATATCAATGCATGACAATCACAATAAGCATGACAAGCATCACAAGAATCAAAAGCATGAGAGACAAGAGACACAGAGTTTCCGTGGGGAAAACCCTAAGGTGAAAAACCCCACAACTTCCTCAGAGATAGAGAGAGCAATGGCTCAACCAAAGTACAACCAAATAACACTAAGATAGTCTCCTAGTAGCAGATGATCCTCCTCCTCACTAGTGCGCCACTTTCTGAGTGAGTGTGAGATACTTTTTTCGAGTGATCTCAATAGAGATCACCTGATCTCTATTTATACTGATCTGTTTGCCCAGTGACCTTATGGGGCCGACTTGTCTAGCTAGGTACATACACATTATAACCCATCGGCAAGTACACACACTTGCGACACTTGTCAATCCACATGACGACACTTCCTTATAGAGGAATAACACATCTCTTATAAGGGTACAATAAATATATATAAAATACACAGATGAAATACATTCCGAAGTTACATATACATCAACAAGACTTATGCTATTGACCTGGCATAGTCAGAGAGGGATCTCTCTTAAACTCAAGAGAACTGAAAATAGTCACAGATTCAGCAATGAAAAGCACACAAACTTCTTATTACTCAAGATAATCATTCAAAGCAAACTCAAAAGGTTAGATTTCTGTTGTGACAAACCATTTAATTTTTTATTTGGTCGAAAGCAACATGGATTTCCATTGGGCATTGGAGTCGAAAAACATACAACTGATAAAATTATGACAATACTTTGCAGGTACATTCATTCAGAGGCAAGGAAGTAACCAATTTACAGTCAAAGTGTGTTTAATCAGGTGATTTAGAAGAAGGACGAACATACCATCGATATGGAGCATAAAGATATGAATTCCATGCCGATTTTAGCAGAGAATGATCGTGAAATACTTAGAACGATAAGAACTAGGCATAATCACTATGAGTCTTATTCGAATGCTACACTGGTACAAGTACGAATAGAATGATAGAACGAATTAACGATGAAAGAAAACACATTCACATAAGAAATAAGTAAACAGACTGCAAATATGATAACACATGAATCTATGAAACACTGCCTGCAAGATTTTGCTAACTTTTTTAACAGAACTTCAAAATTTTCAGTACAAAGCAACACACAAGTTCCCAAACATTTTCAACTCTTTTGTCTTTGATTACATTTTATTTATAGATGTCTTTGAGCCCCAAGCTCGACCTTCCTTTGAACAGAAAACAGTTACAACCTATTGACACCTAATCTAGGCATATTCGCCATTACAACTAGAAGACAAAGATGACAAAACTCGGCTCAACAGCCTTTTACATTTACGGGTCGTCTTTTACTACACGAACACCGACTCTTAACACAAAAGACAAAAAAAAAATGATTCTGGAGATGCTCTTCCAGCTAGTTGTTCTCACTAACTGACTGCTTCCACTAGCAGAATGCTTGCAACAACCCCGAACTCTTCATGCACTTAGCTTTAGTTTTCCCTTACCATATTTTTCAACCCACTTCAACTGTTCTATTGTTGGTAAGTCTGAGGACGCGAGGTGCTTGAGGAGAAGTCTCATTTCAGTGTGTTCTTTATAAGAATACCCTTCTCGGAGCATGTGGGCCTCCTTGAACATTGTGAGGAGCTTGAAATCTTGAGTCAACTTCTCCACCACCACTTTTCCTTCCAGGAGCTGCACCAAATCAGCAAAACGTTCTTGGTCTGACTCACATTCTTCCAATTTTTCCTAGTACTCTTCCTTAGTCATCATGGTCCCGTCTTCCTCCCAGAATAAAGCACACCCTTCTTAAACAGTGGATCGAAAACTTCTTTGAACATTTTCACTTTCCTGGTCAAGATATTTATTCGAGTCTGCACGGCGCTCACCTGCTCATGTTTTAGCATTACTTTCTTGGCCCATACGATGATGGTAATTCTATCTTTGATATCCGCCACTTTAATTTGGCTCTCAGATAAGCCACTCAGAAAATCTACTACATTCTAGGCCCAGACCAAGGGTTTTTTGTTCAATTTCTCGTTTACTACTGCGATCACTAGGTCTGCTAATTTGACCATGGCCTCTTTATCTACTATAAAATCTAGGTATGGCCTTAGTTTCTCTTCCTGCACAATGATGCTTCCCCAGATGGTTTTCCTTGCCTCCTGTAATGCTTCCTTTCCTATGAACTGTTGTTTTAACTGATCAAATTCCTCTTGCATAGCTTGATACTTTGTTTTCCGGGACCTCTTGTCTTTTTATGCCTCCTCTTTCTCTTGCTCAGCAGTGTCCCTCATAGCTTTCATGTTGTTGTTTTGCTTCTTTAGTCTTATCACTTCTGCGCTATCTAAGATGGTCCTGGTTATCTGTCCTACTATAGAGAGGTCTCCAGCTTCTACTAAAGGTGTGACCATAGCTTCTTTTTCCTGTTCTTTATCCTTGAGTTTCTTTTCCAGCTTTTTGACTTCAACCTTGAGAGCTTCCTCGTTGTCCATCACTGATTTTAGGTATTTTTGCCACTTTTCCCCTCTTTCCTCAGACTCTATCAATTTCGCCTTGCAGTCCGTTATTTCTATCTGTAACTTCTCTTTCTCTTCCTCTAGATCTACAATCTCTGTTGATTCTACCAGTTGGGAAACTGGCATTTTTAACTTCTTTTTTAGCTTCAGGATCTCCTGATCCTTCTCCTCTAACAACCTTTGGATGTTTTTTCTTTTGTTTTCAATGGTCTCGGTGGCCAAAAGAGAGGCTTGAGATCTGTTTACCTATGACTTCAAACTCCTTTTCTTTGCCTTTTTTATTCTCAATTAACTATGTACTTTAGTTTTGTTGGTTTGTGCCTTTGACATGTCGAGGGAAATTTTGAGCAGCTTGTCGTAGAGAACCTCTCCTATCTCTTTGTGCAGGTTGATCACGTCTCGCACTGGAATGTCTTCCAGGTTCACCTTCAGCTCTGTTGCCTTACTCTTGGTAGATAAGGCAAGGCTGAGGGTATTCTGCACCAAATTTCTGCTAGCCACCATGGTTACCTCCTTAGAGGAGATTTTCCTAACATCATCGTACAATTTTACTTCCTTTGACAGTGTCTCAGGTGCTTCTTCATATTATTCCAACAGTGCAGTCTTTCTCACACTTGGTGCCACAGGTCTAGCAAGTGTTTTGCTGAACACATGTTCCTTAATCTCAAAGGATGGAACCGAGAACTTAACTTGTTTCTTCTTAGGCTGCTTTGTCTTCACCTTTATTAATTTCTTCTCTAGACCTTCTATATTCTTCTACTTAAGTGCTCTTTCATCCCCACTATCTACGTCCATAGGTTCACCACCCTGGTGTTGTGCGAGTTTCTCTGGAATATTACTGAGGGCCATCACTGCTGCTAATTCTGAGTCTTTTCCAAGTGAACCGGGGACTGAAGTTGTGCTTGCTGGTACCAAAGAGAGGGAGCCTCCTGGTGGGTCAATGTCCATCTGACCCTTTTCTATGTACTCCAGCCAATTTTCCCTTTCTGTCAGGCTAGGGAGCTCCAAATGCTCGTATCCTTTACTACTTATTCCCCTCCTTCTCTTAGAGACTATGTGGTGAGGGTCGTAGTTTATTGCAGCTCTAGAGGAGAAACCCAGATCGCTCATCATCAACCCAATGTTAGGAAGGGCTGCTTTATTTTTTATAACAAAAGGACCCACCGCCCAAGGGAAACTGATATCAGCAGATTTCTTGTCATTTAGGAAATGTTCACATTCCACCTTTAGTTTATGTCTTATGAACTCCAGGGTGAACAATCTGGGAGTTAGGAAAGCTGGTAATACGTAGGGGGCATAAGAAAAACCGTATACCTTGATTACAGTCCCATTTTTCAACAGGAACCAATCCCCAACCCTCCTTTCCATAGAAGGCTATAACAAGTCTTTGATTTCAGGTAGGACGCTTGGCAATCTCTTTTGGAAAAACACAAAATAAACCTCTGACATGAGATCATCCATGAAAACTTGGAAACTTGAGTACATTTCTTCGGTGATCTTTAGCTCCGGTCCCTGTAGGTTTTCCTCTTGTATTGCTAGAAAAATATTCTGTAGATAAGATTGAAACCTAAAAGACCTAGTCCTGGGGAAATCAATGAGTTGAGCATGGATACTATCTGCTAGGGCTTCATCGAATTTAAGGCAGGAGCACTGAGCGAGGGAGTTGGGGTTTGAAGGTTCAAAGAGGCAAGTGCTCAGGAGGCTGATTAGGGGTTCTGTTAGGTATATGTCACTATCTAGCCCTAGGAACTGGGCCAGTATGGAAATAACATATTTAGATTCTTCTTTGAACAGCTCGGCTTCACCGGGGAAAGGGGTTTCTAGAGGGAAAATACTGGGTAGTAGGGTCTCCTGGTATAAACTCTTCTTAAGGTCCTTAGAGGCTTGACGAAAATACTGAATGAGGGATTCAATTTTGTAATCTTGGGCCTTATGACAGAATTCTTGGGGGACGGACAAGGCTTTCCTAATAGCCGGGGCATTTACATAACATAGTATTTTAGAGCCTGATTCATCCAGGACGGCTCTCTTCTAGGGGGAGTAACGACCGATGCACCAATCTATGAAATCAGGGAAACTAGGGGTTTGGGTTGTAGCAAAAAGATGAAGAAAGGACTGGTAACTTTGGTGGGTATCTGGCTGGCCGTCCCTCAGAGCTTCTAGTTTTTCCTTAATGGTGTCCGGAGGGAAACTAATCAGCATGGTGTCAAAAGCATCATAATCTTTATCTTCTACCAAGTCGTTCAACTGAGGAGATTCAAAACTTGGAGGCTCTACAGATTACGCCATTTAAATAGCTTCGGTGAAAAAACGGCTTACCTGGTTGCCCGACAGTTGGGAGGGTTTTCTGGGCGTTTGGTTGGCTAGTCGGATCTGCACAGTCAGCTCCCTCCACTATCCAATGCGCACAGGACAAATCATGTGTTGATCCCTGTGTGGACTAGATTTTTATAATATGAACCTACCAATATCTTCCTTACAGGTTTTCCAACGATAGAAACCTGTCGGCCGTCCATCCATTTGTTTGATATATTTCCATTAATCAATATACTCACATAAGTCTAACCTGGCTTAAAGTATGCCTCCACTTCCTGCCATGATAGCGAGTTGGATATTTCAAAAAGAATTTCCTGTGGACAGCGAACAGCGAGTTGTTCATATCCTCCCCAGTAATTCCAGCTACAATTTCCATGTGAATAGTGTATATTCCCATGTCTCTGCCCGATATATAGTAATATTCCAGCTACAATTTCCATGTGAATAATGTGTCCCCATCTCTTTGATTTCTTTAATAGATTAAAGGTGAAATGTAATTCCAGCTACTATTTACGATTCCATTCCATGTGAACAATGAATTCCCATGTTTCTCAGTTGTTCAATTAGATTGTGTTCAATTTTATTATTATTAAAAATAAATTTGATATTATATATTAAGTATTTTTAATGTGTAATAGGCCGAGAAGATTGCAAGCTATTTTGAAGTGCTTTATAGAACTGTAAAAAAGATAAATAAGTTATTTATATTGATTACTTTATAAATGTTTGATTATTTATATAGATCCAAAATATTTTTGGTATCAACAGGTGAATGAAGAGTGCAGAATTAATATTATAAATGTTTGATTATTTTTAGAGATCCAAAATATTTTTGGTATCAACAGGTGGATGAAGAGTGCAGAACTAATATTTGAAGAAGTAGATGGAAAACTTTTAAAAGGAGACTACAAAAGGTAAATAATTATTTATATTAATTACATTGTAATTTTTTAATTTTTTTTACAAATCTAAAATATTTTTGGTGCAGAACTAATATTTGAAGTAGAGATGAAAATCCTTAAATGCAGGAGATCAAAAAAAGGTAAACCATTATTTATATTGATTACATTGTAAATTTACTATATTTTTTTTGTGTTTACAGGTAGATAAGAGTGCAGAATTCAATTTTTGAAGTAGTGATTGAAAGCTTTTTGCAGGAGACCAGATTAACAATAGAAAATGTAATTACATTTTTGTAAAAGTAAATATTGTTTTTAATGTAAACACTTGAAAACTATATTATTAATAAAATTAATATTTTTTTTAGGGAAGGGGCAAGTCCCCTTTCCGAAATCCTTAAAGATAGCCAGCTTTGACCAGCTATCTTTAAGGAGTGTTTTCATGTGTCTTTGTTATCAATGTTTTTATTTCAAATTTTCTAGCTGTGGTTGAAATTGTTATTTAATATGTAAGTGATTGTTTAAACCAGTTTTAAATAAAATATCAAAGAATAATTTTAAAAAGTTAATTTATGTATTTAAATTTAAATTGTTTTCCATTAATTTTTATATACAAATTGATTGTTATTGATTGTATTTGATACTTTTTTACTTAAATAAATTGAATTAAGTCATAAACTATAATGATACAATGATACATGTGTAGTTTCACTTCATTTCAATTTATTATAAAGTATATTTTCTTAATGATTTCATTTTTGATAAAGTGCTGTCTTAATAAGCAGTGGAAAAACTATAATGATATAATGATACATGTGTAGTTTCACTTCATTTCAATTTATTATAAAGTATAGTTTTTTAATAATTTCATTTTTGATAAATTGCAATCTTAATAAGCAGTGGAAAAATTGATTAATTGATTGTATTTGATACTGTTTACTTAAATAAACTGAATTAAGTGATAAACTATAATGATACATATGTAGTTTCACTTCATTTCAATTTATTATAAAGTATAATTTTTTAATAATTTCATTTTTGATATATATGTTGTTTCACTTCATTTCAATTTATTATAAAGTATATTTTTTTAATAATTTAATTTTTGATAAAGTGCAATCTTAATAAGGGGTGGTTTGCATAATTTTATTTTTAATCTATGTTTATGTTTCAATGTTATTCTTAATGATCACTTTATTTCATTTTATTATAAACAATAATGTATTTTATAATTTTAATTTTGTAATTAGAGTCATTCACTTATAAAATATAGTTTTTTGATGATTTGATTGTATAATATTAATAAGTATTTTGTAATTTTTACAATTTTATTTATAATCTATATTTATATTTTAATGTTAATTTTTAATATATTAAACTAGATATATTACATTATTTTATCATTTGATTCTGAAATTTATAACATGTTATATTATATTGGTAAATGTGTATATTTTCAACTCATTTCAATTTATTTTAAATAATAATTTCTAGTATAATTTCAATTTTGTATTTAAATCTATATTTCATTATAATTTGATTATGTAATTTTAATTAAGCTTTTGAGTGATTATTTAAATCTGTATTTAAAGTTATAAAATATATTTAAATTTATTAGTGATTTCTAATTTATATTTATATTTCAATGTTGTTTTTAAATGATAAATGTGTATATTTTCACTTTATTTCAATTTATTATAAATAATAATTTGTCATTTATAATTTTAATTTTGTAATTAAAACTATATTAATGAAATATTTTTTTTGACAATTTAATTATATATAATATTAATAAGATAATTAATTTACACTCTATCTAAACTCTTGCTCCTCCAAAATTATTTGTTTGTATATATACACAAACAGTCCATCACTTTCAAATCAGACATGTTATATTATTTTATACTAATGAAATATATTTTTTGACAATTTAATTGTGTAATATTAATAAGATCGTTAAATTACACTACATCTAAACTCTTGCTCTTCCAAAATTATTTAGTTGTATATATACACAAAACAATCTAGCACTTTCAAACAAGTCATGTTATATATTTCTTTTAATGAAACATAAACAAACATTGCATTTATATTGTTTTATTATTATGTTCAATTAATTAATAAATTATAATTTTAAATTTGTAATTAGAGCCATACACTTATAATATAGTTTTTTGATAATTTGATTATATAATATTAACAAGTATTTGGTGATTTTTATAATTTTATTTATAATCCATATTCATGTTTCAATGTTAATTTTTAATATATTAAAATAGATATATTACACTTTTTACCATTTAATTCTAAAATTTTATGTTATATTTGTTAAATGTGTATTTTCAATTCATTTCAATTTATTATAAATAATAAATTATTTTATAATGTCAATTTTGTATTTAAATCTATGTTTCATTTTGTTTTTATAATTTTATTATGTAATTTTAATTAAGTTTTTGGTAATTTGTATAATTTTTATAATTTCAATTATGTATTTAAAGTTATAAAATATATTTTAAGGTATTGGTGATTTTTAATCTAAATTTATATTGTAATATTATTTTTAATGATGTGTATATTTTAAAATTATTTCAATTTATTATAAACAATAATTTTCTTTTTATAATTTAAATTTTGTATTTAAATCGGTACTTATAAAATAAATTTTTTTTTGACAATTTGATTGTGTAGTACTAATAAATTTCTAGATGATTTCTAAAAATTTATTTTTAATATATGTTCATATTTTAATGTTAATTTTTAATATATTAAATTAGATACATTATATTTTTTTACAATCTGATTGTGTTATTTATAACATGCTATATCATATTGATGAATGTATATGTTTTCAATTCATTTCGATTTATTATAAATAATTTTTATTTATTTATTTATAATTTCAATTTTCTACTTAAATCCATACTTTAAATTTTTATTCATGCTATATCATATTATTAAATAAAGCAATATGTTTTCCATTCATTTCGATTTATTATAAATAATTTTTATTTTGTTTTGTTTATAATTTAAATTTTGTATTTAAATCCACACTTTAAATTTTTATTTATGCTATATCATATTGATAAATGAATATATTTTCAATTCATTTAGATTTATCATAAATAATTTTTATTTCGTTTTATTTATAATTTAAATTTTGTATTTAAATCCATACTTTAAATTTTTATTTAGATAATTTGATTACGTAATTTTAGTTAAATTTCGAGATAATTTTTATAATTTCAATTTTGGATTTAAAGTTGTAAAATATATTTAAATTTATAGGTGATTTCTAATATATATTTTTATATCAATGTTATTTTTAAATGATAAATGTATATATTTTCACTTTATTTCAATTTATTATAAATAATAATGTCATCTATAATTTTCATTTTGTAATTAGAGTTGTTATACTTGTTATTTTTTTTTTGACAATTCAATTATAGGTACTATTAAGAAGATCATTAAATTACACTTCCAAAATTATTAAGTTGTATGATATACACACAATCCATCACTTTCAAACAGGTCATGTTATATATTTTTTTAATGAAACATAAACAAACATTGTATTTATATTGTTTTATTATAATGATAAATTTTATTTTTAATTATATATAGTATTGAGAAGATCATTAAATTACACTTCCAAAATTATTTAGTTGTATGATATACACACAATCCATCACTTCCAAACAGGTCATGTTATATATTTTTTTTAATGAAATATAAACAAACATTGCATTTATAAAAAGTCATGTTATATATTTTTTTGAAACATAAGCAAACATTGTATTTATATTGTTTTATTATAATGATAAATTTTATTTTTTAATTAAATTATGTTAATAAACATAGTTTTTTGATAATTTGATTTTGTAATATTAATACATATTTGGTGATTTGTACAATTTTATTTATTATCTATATTCATATTTTAATTTAATTTTTAGTATATTAATTTAGTTATATCACACTTTTTAACCATTTGATTCTGAAATTTAGAACACGTTATATTATATGGTTAAATGTGTATATTTCATTTTAATTAAATTTATTATAAATAATAATTTTTATTATAATTTCAATTTTGTATTTAAATCTATATTTTATATTTTGGGTGATTTGTATAATTTTTATAATTTCAATTTTTTATTTAAAGTTATAAAATGTATTTTAAGGTATTGGTGATTTTTAATCTAAATTTATATTTTAATGTTATTTTTAATGATGTGTATATTTTCACATTATTTCAATTTATTATAAAAAATATAATTTTTTGACTAATTGATTGTATAATACTAATAACTTTTTAGATGATTTCTATAATTTTATTTTTAATTTATATTTATATTTTTATGTTAATTTTTAATATATTAAATTAGACATATTATATTTTTTCACAATTTGATTGTTTTATTTATAACATGTTATCTCATATTGATAAATGTATTTATTTTTAATTTATTATCACCAATGGGGTTGACATTGGTGGGCAAATCCATAGTATTCTATGGACTTGCATGATCAAAATACAGAGTGGTAAAGACACCCTCTGTTGGGTGGGGTTGACATTGGTGGGCAAATCCATAATATTCTATTGACTTGCATGATCAAAACACAGTGGTAAAGACATCCTCTATTGGCGGCATCGCCCTAAAGGAATGTTCACGCTAAAGGAATCTTATAGCCTGGTAAATACCTCAATGAGCATACAAGGAGACAATATTTGGAAGCATTTGTAGGAAGTGAAATTATGGCCCAAAGTCATGCTCTTCCTATGGCTGGTTATGAAAAGGAAAATCTAATCATGGGATAACATTGTCAAGCGGGGCTTTGCTGGACCATCTCGTTGTAGTCTTTGTGGATTCTATGAAGAAACTACAACGCACCTTTTGGATGGTTGCTGGTTTACCTTTGAACTGTGGGATGAAGGAGCCACGAGATTTCGCTTGTTAAACAGAGTTAGAGATGCACTTGAAAACACTAATAAAAGTTGGGCGGTTGATCCCTTTCAAGGAAGACTTCTTAACTGTGTTTGGCAACTTTTCCTTGGTTTTCTTGTATGGGGAGTTTGGAAGGAGCGGAATCAATGTATTTTTAGTGATAAGATCAAGTCCTGGAGGAAGGGTTTAGAAGGGTATGAATCTTAATATTATTGAAACTCTCAAGTTAATCAGATGGAATGAATAGGATCTAAAAATCCTTGGTAATGAGCTTCAAATTCCGCTTACTTGGATATTGTTCAAATCCCTCAATATATTGGTCGACCCTAAGCTGGTAGTTGTCCTCCTGAAAGCTAACGTCTTGGTCTCCACCACTGAAAGGATGGCTTAAACTAAATTTTGACGAAGCATCTAAAGGAAACCCTTGGCAATCTGGGTATGGAGGTGTGATGAGGAAAGACCATGGCAGGATTTTGTTCTGCTACTTCGGATACTGGAGGCGTTAAACCTATAACATCTCTGAGTGTGAAGCATTGCTGCATGGGTTGGGCATGGCTGAGCGTCATGGTGTGAGTAGGTTAATTGTCAAGGGAGACTCTAGCATGTTGATCCAAACAACTGTAAAACTCACTCATGGGACTCAGGCTGCGAAGCTGGCAAGGTTGTGAAGGCTTACATGGAGGTTGATGTGCCTTGGCCAACTCATCACCTCGTTAAACGTTCTCTTTCCAACATGTTAGACGAAGCGCCAATGGGCTTGCGGATGCGCTGGCTAACCATGGGGTTCTTAACCAAACTGATGGGTGGGATGGTGATGCCTTAGGACATTCCATTGGTTCGATGTCTTCAGTAGTGTGTGATGATCGTTGAAAGTGACAGGGGTGGCGTGGCATAGTGTTGTGACGGTAGGAGATCCACAGCTTTCAATGAGCATTAACAGATGGTACATGCAAGGTGAGAAGGACAATTAGCTTGTTGTTTCATTTATGCCTGGGATCAACCCTCCGTAGATCTCCCTCCATTTGATAAGGTCAGGTTTCGTGGTTTGGAGCGTGTGACGCTTATTTGGGATCGACCTGCTACTCTTATGATGGGTCATTCAAAGCAGAGGAGTGCTGAGATGACGTTTCTAAAGGATAGTTGGAATAATTACAAGAATTGGATTGACTTAATGGCGTTAATGAGCACAAAAGGCGGCTTGCCTTTAAATTGGGAAATGCATGAGGTGGAGAGAAAAGGTGGTAATTCTATCCATTTTGTTGTTTTTGGACCGAAGTGTGGTTATTCTAACAGTGGGAGGAAGGGTTCTCGTAAGAGCATCAATACTACGCCACCGAGAGGGCGTCCCAATAGGAGAGGTAGATGTAACCCTGTGGAGCCGGGGAATGAGGAAAGAGGGTTTGATGGCCAGTATGGTCCTAGTTGTGAGCAGTGGACTGCGGCTGCTATCGCTATGTTTTTTCGTTATTACTTCCCTGAGAATGTGTAGAGGGTGGTTGAAAACTTGGAAGATAATCTGTGGTGTAGGGTTGGTGTGGAGGAAATTCCATCGGAGGTTGTAGCCATGGCCGAATGGATTCACGACCCCGGGAATACCTGGGGTTGTACATGGCTCTCTATAATCGTTTTGTTGTGATGTTTTTGGTTACAAAAACCCTTCTTGCCGAGGGGATGGAAACTCAAATGGACATTCTGGCGGGTTTTTTGAGGATGACTCAATTGGAAGATTTGTGCAAGGAGCATGCTGAGGAATTTAAATGGATCATATGAAATTAGATGATCTTGTGGCAAAGTTGGGTTTTTCTTACCTTTCCCCAACCCAACTAAGAAAGTTGATAACCTTCGGGTGGTTCATATGGGTGACAAAGGCAAGAATGTGGAAACACCTCTGGTAGTGAATATCGACGACGAGACTGGCTCTCGGCTTAAGTCTCTCCTAGCCTTTGCCCTAGTGTGTTCGGATGCTCGTGCGGTTCTTCGAGAAGTTTGTTTTGCTAATGGCAAGGAAGAAGGTCAATATTGTTTTGGGGCCTGATTCAACGTGGTTATGGTTTGGTTTCGAACTTGACATCTCTGTTGGTGATGTTTTATGGGTTATATGGGGGTGACAGTATTAGTTTGTTTTTGAACTTGGATGCCTGTCTTCTCGGCATCGTCTTTGTAATGAATATGGGTGTTGTTGGATAGGTGGATGTTGTCTTATGATAGTGTCTTTTAAGGTGCTCTCTGTTGTATAGCTAGTTCTCTACTTATGCTAGGGCCTGTAGCTCTGTGTTCTCTGAGGGGTTGGAAGTGGGTAGTTTGTGGTCATGGATCTATGTTGACAAGCACTCGGTGGTTATCTAAGATTTCAGTTTTAGCCCCCAGGATTTTGTAAAGATGATTACTCGTGATTTTACACCAGTAATAAAATGATGCTTTGTAGTTTTTTGCTTAAATTTTTTATTTGTTATAAATATATATATTTTTATTTATAATTGCGAGTTTGTATTTAAATCAATACAAACTAATTTCAATAATTTGATTGTGTAATTTTAGTTTAATTTTTGGATAATTTCTATAATTTCAATTTTGTAATTAAAGTTATAAAATATATTTAAATTTATTGGTGATTTTTAATCTATATTTATATTTCAATGTTATTTTAAAATGATAAATGTGTATATTTTCATTTTATTTCAATTTATTATAAATAATAATTTGTTATTTATAATTTAAATTTTGTAATTAGAGCTATACTTATATATATGCATTTTTAACAATTTAATTATATGTAGTATTAATAAGATCATTAAATTACACTTCTAAACTCTTTGCACTTCCAAAATTATTTAGTTGTATGATATACACAAACAATCCATCACTTTTAAACAAGTCATGTTATATATTTTTTTAATGAAACATAAACAAACATTGCATTTATATTGTTTTATTATAATGATAAACTTTATTTTTTAAATTAATTATCTTGGATTAAATTTTTTTATCATTTGATTCTGTAATATTAATAAGTATTTGGTGATTTTTACAATTTTATTTATAATCTATATTCATATTTTAATATTGTAAATTAGATATAAATTACACTTTTTTACAAATTTATAAGATGTTATATTATATTGTTAAATGTGTATGTCTAACATGTTATATTATATTGCTAAATGTGTATATCTTCATTTCATTTCAATTTATTATAAATAATAATTTCTATTATAATTTCAATTTTGTATTTAAAATCTAGATTTCATTTTGTTTTGATAATGTAACATACTCAAAATTTAGGATTTAGTGAATTTCAAAATTTTGTTTTTCATTGCACATGATAAAGATAATTAAATCTATTTTTATTTTGTAACCAAATAAATAAGTTAGTTGTTCCATTAATGAAAACCTTATGCCATAAATAGAAAAACATATAGACTGCTTGTGAGTTACCACCTTTAATCATTCCACAACTAAAGCATCCAACTTCATTAAAAGACCATTTAGCTAAAAGCTACTATTCCTAAACTGTCATGGAGTACTTTGTATTCTTCCTCTAAGCAGTATTGCATTCCAAACATCTTCTATTGATTTCTTACTCTTTCCATGCATACATTTAACCTGAAGAAGGTTATCATACCAAAAATACATGACATTTATAATTTATCAGATACATCTAGATACAACAATACACATACATACAACAATACAAGTAATTGACACAACATCCCCATTGACAAAACAATAATGCCAACTTTAAACACACATAAGATCGAGACAATGATATAGGTGGTTCACCCTGACTCGGCTACATCCACAAAGGCAAGTCATCACTTGTTTTTATTAGAAAAAGGGTTACAATCTGTCATGCAAAGGTCGCAACCTTTTACGCTTCTTCTTTCACCAGGCCTCTCTGGTATAAGGCATTTTACTAACAATCCGAAGTACTTAGCCTATTCGATAGACAAATTAGAACTCGTGTGCAGAACTACTAAAAGACTCCAATGCACCAAAACCAAACTTCTATGATCTCTTAATGCAAATATATATACAATACAATGTTTATGATGCATAACTACTACAAGACTTAATGCACCAATGATTATGATTACAATGCTGCCTAAAGCGCAGAGATACCAAGTGTCTTTATACAATATATAGATTTAGCAAAGTTTTATCTAAACTACTAGTTCCAGAGGGAAAGTCGCTAACCTCTTCCTTGTCGAGATATTATATTAATAATACCATAACTCTAACAGGGAGTTCTATAATCATTCAACATTATCTTTTTCTAGCTTTCAGTACTAACATAAAAAGCTACAGAGGTTGAAAGCTTTATGCAATATATATGACCGCGGGCATCTAAACACCATATAGAGATACATGACTACCAATCTGTGTAGGGTTTTAAGTACGTGATAAAATCATATACAGGACTAGGCGCTATGCAAAATCAACCCTACTATGACTCTTGCTATCCATCTCAATGCAAGGTAAATGAAAAATTAGCACATAGAGAGATCTGGGATTTGTCACAAGGTAGATTATGGCGAAAGAAACGACTTTACCCCATCCTCTGCGATCTACCACGGTGCACAATAAATAGAACTAGACATATGCAGAGATCTGTGTTTTGGCAGTTATTATAAATCCAACAATCATCATTATACAAGAGATTGACTATATTTTACAACTCAGCATTGTATCTATACGGATCTTAGTTTCGGCATACAGAGAATGCAACCACACAACGATTATCAAAGCGCATGGATCTCCGTCGAGGGCAAACATACAATGCAGCCACACAGTGATACAAGATCGCATGGATCTCCGTCGAGGGTATGCATATAATGCAGCCACACAGTAATACAAGATCACAGGGATCTCCGTTGAGGGCATGCATACAAGGCAGCCACACAGTAATACAAGATCGCCTGGATCTCTGTCAAGGGCATGCATATAATGCAACCACACAGTAATACAAACAGAGGACACAACTCGATAAAAAAAATGCAAGGCAATACTCTACAAAATCTTAGTCTAAACGCCTTCTACTGGCCCACGGGCAATAATCAAATAACACAAGGCTTGGGAGGGAACCAGGAGGGATCGCTGAGTTCTTGGACATCATATTCTAGATGTAGTAGCGACAGGGGTTTCAGATAGCAAAAACGCCTAGTCAAAATGATATATAATATCTAAAAAACAAATTGTGATCAAAGACAAAAGAGAGGTAGCATTTAATCTGAAGCAAACCGAGCTAACATATACATTTGGTGGATTCTTTTAGGTTAGGGTTACCTGTTGAAAATACAGAGAATATGATATTACTCAAACTTTGCTCTCCGTCAGATGTGGAGAGCGCTCGATCGGGCCTCTCCCAAACTGGTTGCGAACTGCGTACCTCCATACTTTACGATTTACAGCACATTTGTAGCGAACTACCTTGCCTCGATGGCTACACCTGTACATCGCCCCGGTCAAAGACTGTGAAGGTATATAAAATACACTAGATCATAGGTCGAGGACCCCCCAATTGCCAATTACTAAATAAGTTGTCCTCCCTCGAAAGGTCTGCCTCCCCTTGATTGAATTAATCTCCTCCAAGGAAAATCCTCCATCCTTTACCCACGATCCAACAATAATCGGCTGGAAAGGATTTGGTCTGCCTTGAAGGTGCCATGTGGCCACACATAGG
Organism: Larix kaempferi; assembly: GCA_027924585.1. Taxonomy (NCBI): domain Eukaryota; kingdom Viridiplantae; phylum Streptophyta; class Pinopsida; order Pinales; family Pinaceae; genus Larix; species Larix kaempferi. The sequence goes on along the minus strand of BSBM01000204.1, from coordinate 1,244,309 downwards.
TGCCTAGTGTCCAAAGAATGTATCTATGGTAAAACCCTCCCCCTTAAGAACATGAAGTGTAACTTCCCCAATGTATCTATGGTAAAACCCTCCCCCTTAAGAACATGAAGTGTAACTTCCCCATTGAGATACTTCTGTTATAAAATAATTATATATAAATATATATAGAACACAAGCGTTCTCGAAGGCTCCAAGTGAGTCCTCTTTTGGGGATCTCTAGCTAGGTATTGACTTAAACAAAGGATGCATGTTGAAGCTGACTTTTATAAAAATAAAAGCCACTGGTGTAGTATAACTACACTATAACGACAGTGATATCATTTCCAAAAACAGTAATAATATAACTATTATAGGAATATGTATATGTATGTATACTCACTATTACTTTGCTCGTATCACATATATATATATGTATATGAATAATAACGATCCATTTAAAATTCATAATAGTTATTACCATCATTTCATAGGTGCCATATATAATTCATGTGTTTACTCATTTCAAAATTCCATCCTTATCATATAATTATATAGATAAAGAAATTAGGGTAATTAATTTATATTTTAATGTTATTTTTAATGATGCGTATATTTTCACATTATTTCAATATATTATAAACAATACTTTTTTACATAATTACAATTATAATAATTATTTACATTTACACAAATTATTTACATTTACACAAATTATTTACATTTACACAAATTTGATTATGTAATTTTAATTAAGCTTTTGGGAGATTTGTATAATTTTTATAATTTCAATTTTATATTTAAAGTTATAAAATATATTTTAAGGTATTGGTGATTTCTGATCTAAATTTATATTTTAATGTTATTTTTAATGATGCGTATGTTTTCACATTATTTCAATATATTCTAAACAATAATTTGTTTTTTATAATTTCCGAACATTAAATTATACTTCTAAACTCTTTGCACTTCCAAAATTATTTACTTGTATGATATACATGCCACTTTCAAACAAATCATGTTATATATTTTTTTAATGAAACATAAACAAACATTGTATTTATATTGTTTTATTATAATGATAAATTTTATTTTTAATTTAATTATCTTAAATTAATTAATAAATTATATTTTTATAATTAAATAATTTTTTTGATAATTTGATTGTGTAATATTAATAAATATTTGGTGATTTTTACAATTTTGTTTATAATCTATATTCATATTTTAATATTAATTTTTAATATTTTAAATTAGATATATTACATTTTTTACAAATTTATAACATGTTATATTATATTGTTAAATGTGTATATTTTTATTTCATTTCAATTTATTATAAATAATAATTTCTATTATAATTTCAATTTTGTATTTAAAATTTATATTTTATTTTGTTTTGATAATTTGATTATGTAATTTTAATTAAGTTTTTGGGTGATTTCTATCATTTTTATAATTTCAATTTTATATTTAAAGTTATAAAATATATTTTAAGGTATTAGTGATTTCTAATCTAAATTTATATTTTAATGTTATTTTTAATAATTGTTATTTATAATTCCAGATTATTAAATTACACTTCTAAACTCTTTGCACTTCCAAAATGATTTAGTTGTATGATATACACAAACAATCCACCACTTTCAAACAAGTTATGTTATATATTTTATTAATGAAACATAAACAAACATTACATTTATATTGTTTTATTATAATGATAAATTTTATTTTTTAATTTAATTATCTTAAATTAATTAATAAATTATATTTTTATAATTTTAATTTTGTAATTAAATATAATTTTTTGATAATTTGATTGTGTAATATTAATAAATATTTGGTGATTTTTAGAATTTTATTTATAATCTATATTCATATTTTAATATTAATTTTTAATATTTTAAATTAGATATATTACACTTTTTTACAAATTTATAACATGTTATATTATATTGTTAAATGTGTATATTTTCATATCATTTCAATTGATTATAATTAATAATTTCTATTATAATTTCAATTTTGTATTTAAAATCTATATTTCATTTTCTTTTGATAATTTGATTATGTAATTTTAATTAAGTTTTTGGGTGATTTCTATCATTTTTATAATTTCAATTTTATATTTAAAGTTATAAAATATATTTTGAGGTATTGGTGATTTATAATCTAAAATTATATTTTAATGTTATTTTTAATGATATATATATTTTCACATTATTTCAATATATTATAAACAATAATTTGTTGTTTATAATTTCAATTTTGTGTTTAGACACATACTTATAAAAAATATAATTTTTTCACAATTTGATTGTGTAATACTTATAAGTTTTTAGATGATTTTTATAATTTTAGTTGTAATCTATATTCATATTTTAACGTTAATTTTTGATATATTAAATTAGACATATTATTGCGCCCATAGGCCCTCTACAACCCAGTATGAGGGAGATTTTGTAACATGTGAGTGTTTGTCTAGTAACAAAATAATACAAAGTAAACAAAAAAGAATAATACAAAGTAAAAAGTTATAAATATTATGTCGGTCATTTACAAAAAAGAATAATACAAAGTAAAAAGTAATAAATATTATGTCGGTCATTTACAAAAAAGAATAATACAAAGTAAAAAGTAATAAATATTATGTCGGTCATTTACAAAAAAGAATAATACAAAGTAAAAAGTAAATATGAGACTTAAACTAAAGACTTTAGAGATTATGATTAGGTGATAAATATTATGTCGGTCATAAACAAAAAAAATAATTCAAAGTAAAAATTAAATATGAGACTTGAACTAGAGACTTTATTTTTTACTTTTAATACAAAGTAAAATGTAAATATATGAGATTTTAGAGTGTTTGTTGAGTAACAAAATAATATAAAGTAAAAAGTAATAAATATTATGTTGGATATAAACAAAAAAATAACAATACAAAGTAAAAAGTAAATATGAGACTTATTGCACTCAAAGAGCTATTCAAGAAGAGGTTTGCATCTCGAGTATTTTTTACAATTTGATTGTGTTATTTATAACATGTTATACCATATTGATAAATGTATATATTTTCAATTCATTTCAATTTATTATAAATAATTTTTTTTATTTATAATATCAATTTTGTAATTAAATCCATACTTTAAATTTTTATTTCGATGATTTGATTATGTAATTTTAGTTAAGTTTTTGGATGATTTCTATAATTTTTATAATTTTAATTTTGTATTTAAAATTATAAAATATATTTAAATTTATTGGTGATTTCTAATCTATATTTATATTTTAATGTTATTTTTAAATGATAAATGTATTTATTTTCACTTTATTTCAATTTATGATAAACACTAATTTATCGTTTATAATTTTAATTTTGTAATTAGAGCTATACTTATAAAAAATTTTTTTGACAATTTAATTATATGTAATAGTAATAAGATCATTAAATTACACAACTTCTAAACACTTGCACTTCCAAAATTATTTAGTTATATGATATACACAAACAATCCATCACTTTCAAAGAAGTCATGTTATATATTTTTTAATGAAACATAAACAAGCATTGCATTTATATTGTTTTATTATAATGATATTTTTTATTTTTTATTTAATTATGTTAAATTAATTAATAAATGATAATGATAAATGTATATATTTTCACTTCATCTCAATTTATTATAACATGATTAATAATATTAAGTTATTTGTTTTTCTATTAAATTTATAAAACACAAACATTCAATTACATATATTTTTAATGAAATACAAACAATTATTTGCTATGTATATTTTTACTTCATCTCAATTATTATTCATTATCATGTATTTAACAATCAATTTTGTTTTTAAAGCCATACTTATTAAATATATATAGTTTTTACAATTTTCATAGTTCACTTCGAAAATAAGGGGCGACCGATCCTTCTTTTCATAAAACGGAAGTCGAGACAAAGTATTTTTATATGTTATAACTTCCAAGGTGTTCTATTTTTATAATTCCCTCAAAATTGAAGGGTCAACCAACTTTTCTTATCCCCAATATTATTTTCATAATAGTTTAACAGTGCAAGAAGGGTCGGTCGATCCTTTTTGTGTTCTCCATTATGGATATAGCTAAATTGCTGGATAAATATTTTCACAATTAACTACGAAAAGAAGGGGCGGTTGATCTTTCATGTTGGAAAACGGAAGTACAATTGACTTGATATTCAAACAATGACTCAATATTTTAGACATTGATTTTTTTACCTTAAAATTTTGAACATTTACAAATGAAAACTGCAATCTTCAAATATACAATTGCATTTTTTTATTTGAAATTCACTTTTCAAATTAGAAATTGCATTTTTATTATTATTTTAAATTCAACTTCACAATAATTTAAAGTTGCTGAACGTTTGAGATTCTCCTTATCCTTAATCAGATCATCTCCTTTGAAGGAGTAATAAAAGACTAAACTTTTATTGGAGCTTCTACTTGTAGACTTAGAAGCACTAGACTCATTCCAGACATGAAGGACTGTACGAAAACAACATTCGATGACTGTTGCAAGTGTCTTTGAAAGAATGAAACCAAATCATTCACTGAATACATCATACCTCCTGCACAAGGTGGTAGTATAAGTTAAACTTCAAAAGGTGTTCAAAATCCCATATGCATCCAATGATTCCAATTTCCATCCCATTAACTTGGACTAGTTACTCGTGGATGCAAGTTGGAGAAATTTTAGAAAGCCTCCTACGCTGATGATTTTTCCAACTTTAGCTACAAAGGGAATATTCTTGCAAAGACTGGTAAGCTCTCCAAGCCAGTTGTAGTTATTTGTTGATGAATAGTGCAAAAAAAGTGCGATGGTGATAACAAGTTTACTGTCCGTTAAGTATGATACTACATCATCCAAGAGTCGCTCAAACAACTTTGAGATAGAATGTTGATTCAACCACTTGGCGCAGTTAGAAGAAGTTGACAGCATGATCTAGAGGCACAACCATTCGAATATTAGCAAGCGGATAGTCTAGACACGACGGTATTGCATCTCTTTCGAATACCTGCATAGCAAAAAAAAACTGTTTATCACGCTTCTGTAAAAAGAAACCATTTCCAACAAATGAAAACATAATCGTTTTATTGCAGCCAACGCGTGAGCACACATATCATCATGCACAATAAAAACAGAGAAACTATTCCTAAATTGCCAAAGTGCACCATAACAGGGGATGGGTTAGCTCCTAACACCATAGTTAGTGGAAGAAAAGGCATTCAACCAATGAAATATACTTTGCAAATGATAAGCAAACACTTAAATTAGATGTGTGTATAATAATGACTACAAAATTTATTTCTTACTGAGAAAAACCTTTTGCGGATAATTTCAAGGTTAGGAATTTGCTCCAAGAGTTTGCGAAGAGGAAGAGGCTTCGAAATATGGATATCAAGATTCTTCAATGATTTCAAGCTACCTAGTATCTCCACAAATTTCTCTGCAGGAAAATGGTGCATTAGATCCATTATATGAGAACCTTTCTTCATAGCTATAAGATTCTGGCAGTTCATGGTTAAAGCCTCTATTTCAATAGCCCATTACACATATTAAGTGAGCAATGTTGGGAGAGGAAATAATAGGCTTCCGCAGTCCATAAAAATAGATTAGCTCAAGCTTTTGAAGAAGAGGGCAATGAGAAATAAAGCGAGCTAAAGAGTCATCTGTCAAAGCGAGCTAAGAGCACCCCATTGACTCGTAGACCATTTTCATGAATTGAATCAAGAGTAAGAAGAAGCTGACAGCATGATCTGGTACTAAAACAACATTCGATGACTGCTGCAAGTATTAACGACCGCAATAGCGCATGTTGTCTTAGAGAAGAAAGCCAGGAACATAATGACAAGTCCATGTATTAGGACTGTGACAGTGCTAATATGCCTATGTACCCTCCTCTTTGTAGGAACATAATGAAAAATCCATAGATACCCAGGGATTTTCAAGGGAGCCGACTTTGATATGCGTATATGATGAGCAGAACTGGGGAGCGATCATAGGACTCAAGGCAAACAAACCGAAAAATTCCATGGCGAACAAACTGAAAAATTCCATTTCAGTTTGCTGTGAGTGGCCACTGTGTTGATGGATTAGCTTATATATAGTGAGTGGGCACTATGTTAATGGATTGAATGGGATGGGAGTCTGGGACAGATGGGGAATGGTAATTATGACCATATGGCAGGATCATGGTGGTCAAATATATCATCTGTGGCGACTACAGATTTACCTGGAGTAAACGTAGACGTATCACTCCAATCGATTCCTTGAAAATCCAACGACCAACATGCCTGCTTCCAGTGCATTAAATGGCCTCCCGCAGGCTGAATAATATTCGTCATAAATGATGGATTGTATCCCTTGTGTGAATAATCTCATCATGCTTTCAGTCCACATAATGTTTATGTCTTGTGACTCTTGTCACCAAAAACGTCTCTCAATGGGGTCAATGGTAATTATCACAGTATGGTGGGATCATCGTGGTCATAGATATCATCTGTAGCGACTACGGATTTTGCTGGAGTAATCCTACACTTATTACTCCAATCGATTCCTTGAAAATCCTACGACCAACATGCCTGGTACCATTAATATCCTTAATATTCGTTTAAAAAATCTTTGAAATAATTTTAAAAATCAAATATGCCACGTGTCACAATATAAGCATTCCACGTGTCGCCAAATTTATAGAAGTTTTGCTTCAAAGACTTTGTTGGTAAGTAGAAATATTCTCAAAGAAAGAGCGATCGCTCTTTCTTTAAGGCGTCCTATTTTTACCATTCCCTCGTATATGAAAGGTCGGTCGACCCTTGTTATTCGCAATATTCTTTTCATAATAGTTTGACACTGCAAGAAGGGTCGGTCGATCCTTCTTGAGTTCTCCATTATCGATATAGCTGAATTTCTCGATAAAGGTTTTCACAAATAACTACGAAAAGAAGGGGTGGCTGATCCTTCTTGTCGAAAAACAAGGAGTGAAAACAAAATTACTCAGAAACCATTTTTATATGTTATAACTTACAAGGTGTTCTATTTTTACAATTCCCTCGTAATTGAAGGGTTGGTCCACCCATCTTATTTCTAATATTATTTTTATAATACTTCGACACTACAAAAGGGTTGAGCGACCCTTCTTATTCCCAATATTATTTTCATAATAGTTCGATACTGCAAGAAGGGTTGGTCGATCTTTCTTGTGTTCTCCCTTTTATGATATTTCATTCTATTTAAAAAAAGAAAAAAGAAATAATGTTTTGATTTAAAAAGAACAAAAATAAAGAATGTTTCTATTTAAAATAAAACAAAAAGAAAGAATATTTCTATTAAAAAGACGAAATAAGAATGATTATATTTAAAAAAATAGAATAGTTTTTGTATAATGATACTAATGTAAATGTGTAAAGTTACTTATTTACAATTACTTGAAAAAGTAAACTTCAGTTCAACGAGCATTATGGACCACCAAGGAGCAAGAGGAGAATATAACCTCTGGTCATTGCAGAGTCTCTCGTGCTCATAAGAGGTTTGGTGGATTAAACAATTGAAACTGTAGTCGGTCTCGTGTTTGATCTCTTCTCTCAGTTCAATGGCGGACCTTGATGATGGAATGATGTTCCTAAGGTCCATTGTGCAAGATGTCAAAAAACTCCTGCTAAAGGTTTATGAGGCAGTCTGCTTGGTCATCAAAGCACACAGAGAGTCAGCTGACCACATGCGGTATATCTCTCAGCAATTAACCTATTACGACTCCAGAATTGATGATTTGAAATGCAATCAGATTGCCAGGATGTCACAGTGCAGCCACTGCCAGGAATCCCCCTTTGTGGACATGAGAATTGTTAAGTAAACCTTTATTCAGCGGCAGGACGTTTTGTAGAAGAGATCCCTACTTGGATTAGTTTTTACATCAATTTTGGAATTTTTTTTGCATCATCTTGTTAAATTTACAGAGCCAGACTGGGAAAGCTATTCATGCTCCTAGGCTCTCTTTTTTGTAATGAATGGCTATGCACAACCTTCTGAATAAATCTATCTATATGCTTCAATATAATTATAAAGAAGTATTTTATAGAGAAATATGGTCAAATGATGAATATATCTTTTTGAATATAACTCATTGTATTTTACCTATTAAGAACAAAAGCATTTTACATATTAAGAGCAAAAGTATTTTATATATAAAGAGCAAACATTTACAACCGAAAAATCACCGATTATTGGAAAACATTTACAACCGAAAACCAGAATGGTCAAATAATGGAAAAATACTAAGGCTAGGCCGTCATTTCATGTATAACTAGAATGGAAAATAATGGAAAAATACTAAGCACAAGAAGGGTTGGTCGACCCTTCGCTTAGTAGATAATTGAGAACACCAGTATACAACAATTCACCTGTATCCAGAATGGTTAGCAAAAGAAGGATCAGATGACCATTCTTGCAGTCTAGAACTAGTATGGAAATAATACTGGGCCAATAGTATGAATGGGGGGGACCATCGAAGGAGAGAACTGGAGACACTTTGTACTTGGAGACTTTTAATGATTTACAATCTTTAAAGAATTTTAGTTAGATTCTATTTTACTTTCTTTTGTTATTTGTATCAAGTTTCCTTGATTCATTTTGTTTTTTCATACATACATCTAATAAATCTGTTTTGTATTGTTAAATCATAAAACATATAAATCTGTGTGCTTCATGATTTATCATTCATATGATTTTTATGTAGTTTATTCATCAGTCAATTTCTTTACTTGATTCATATACTTTCACATTTCAAAATAACAACGCAGTCATTATCGTCATAATTTAATTTGTTAATTAGCTCATCATTGACAGGACAATCACATTCTTTTTAATCCTTGCAATAAAATAACACAGGAATCTTTAATCTTGAAAATATGCATCAATTCTACTTGGGAATATTTATTCAAAGTTGAAGGGCTCAATACAAAATGAGTATCTCTTCACAGGTTCCAACACTTACTACATTGCCAAAAATAAACATCTAATCCTTTGAATAAAATAACACTGGAATCTTTATACATTGTAAAACCTCTTGAGGTAAAACCCTAACTGCTTCATAACTAAAAATAAAAAATTATAAACTAACTATTACATTCCATTTCAGTCAAAATTTATACAATTTCCAAAATTTCTTAGAATATAAAAATTGATGTCTTTCTATTGGTTGTAGCTACTGACAGGGCTTTTTTCTCGAACAGTAGTCTTCAAGTGTGCAAGGTGTACTTCATTTTCCCATATCTTTCCATTGTCTTCAATTGCTCTGTAGAAGGTACCTCCTAACTAGTCATCTCCTCGACCATAAATTTCATCTCTATGTGCTCTACAATGGAAGTTGGAGGAATCTTTTCAGCTATCATGGCCAGTTGGTTTAGAATTTCAAAATCAAGGGAGAGTTTCTTCAGTAGAATTTTCCCTGTTAGAACATGAGTCAAACCTTGAAATTGCTCATGGTTCCTCCCGATGGTATATAGTAAATACTTATAATTGTCCTGGGAAATTAACTCATTATTTTCATCCCAAAAAGAAGGCAGTCCCTTTTGTATTACCTTCTCAAATCCCTTTTTGGATGCTTCAACCTGTTCCTTCATCTGTTCTGCACTAGCCTGAACATTCTCAATGTGAGAATGTTTGCTAAGGACTCTCCTAGCCTAAGTTATGACTGTTACCCTATTTTCGATAGCCATTTCTTTCAGATCACCTTCTGTCAGAGTATTTAAGAAACTTATGTTACGATGGGATGTATCTTTTGGTATCTTATCTAAAACTTCTCTCATTGCTTTACAGCTTTATATTAAGCTATCATTTTCTATGGATTCCTTTGTCTTAAAAAAATCTAAATAAGGCCTCAATTTTGCAGCCTCATCAATGATTGAATCCCAAATCAAATGCTTTGCACCTTGCAATGCTAGTTGTCCTATCACTTGGCCCATCATCCTCTGATTTCTGCCCACCAAATATTTATTGTTTTTTGTCAACTCTTTTATTTCATTTTCCTTTTTCTAATTTTCCTCTTCTATTCTTTGTTTTTCTTCTTTTCGTTCTATGATCTCCACCTCTTTCAAGCTAATTTGGGACATAGCTTGAACTATATAATCTGTGCTTGCTTTTTTGTTGCCTTGATCTGTTCCTTGTTTCTCTTATGTTGTATTTTCCAATTTGGCCTTTAGATCTTCAATTTCAGTCTTAAGACTTGATCTATCTTTCTCCCAACTTTCCTCTTTTTCCTCAAACTTGAACAATTTAGCAAGATAGTCATCCAATTCTCGAGATAAATTTTATTTTTCTTGTTCCAACATAGTTAATTCAGAGGCTTGAATTATCCATGTTGCTGGAATTCTAACCTTTTGCTGAAGTAATTGGATATTCTTTTCTTTCTCAGCTAAAAGCTTTTTAATTGCTCCCCTCTATTTGGTTCATCATTGCTCTTCACCAGGTCATCTCACAATCTTTTTATTTGCAGCTGATGATATTTGTTCTCTGTTATCTCTTGGCTCAACTGGATTTGCAGCCTGTTCACTGTTTTCTGTAATTTTTCCACCGTTAAAGTAGTTTGCATCATATCAACATAAATCACCTCTCCAGTCTGTTTGTGTAGGTGAATTTTATCATGGACTGTTATCTTCTACAAATTCAATTTCATTTATGTGACCTTATCATCACACGATACGGCCAAATTCAAAGTATTTTTGTATGGATCTCTACTAATCTTCAGAGTAATTTCTGAATCAACAACATTACTGACTTCTGGAAATAACTTATGCATTGCTTTTGTTTCTATTTGTCTGTATTTGCAATATTTTATACATATTTCATCTCTTAAATGAAATTTGCTAGAATCACCTGCAGCTCTTGCCTCAACAAATTCATATTCTTATACTTGAATACCTGGCCCTTTGTATTTTTCTTTCTTCATTATCTTTTATTTGTTAGATACAACTACTTTATCTTGTTGGCTTGATTTTAATCTTTTGGCTTCTCTTTCTTCCTCCACCTGCATATCAGTACTTTCATAAAAAACTTCTTTTACTTGTTGCTTCAACCTTTCCTGGGGTAGATACCATCTTAGGTACCAACTCAGCTGGAAATTTATCCAAGTAGAAGGATTAGCGTGTGAACTTCCCGAAACTTCCATGTCTAATTCATATTGTAGTAAATTTGCCATATTCGCCAATCCTTCAACCTCTTGGTGATCAAAGGCTTTATTTTTGTTCTCTTTCCTTCTGTCAGAAATAACATGACAAGGGTCATAATTAATGTTAGGCATAAATATTGTTGTTTAATTTATGTTGTAATACTTGCACAACTATTTAATTTTTCAATTTGAGGTTCGTAGTCTTACGAAGCACATGCAAAATATATGCAGGATTGAAGTTGAATTAAGCTAATCTAACCTCCCTTGGTAATTGTTAATTGCTAATCTAACCCCCCCTTAAGCTGAAACACACAACTGCTAATCTAATGTTGGAAACTGAAACACACAACTGCTAATCTAATGTTGGAAACTGAAACACACAGCTGAAAATAAATTGCATAAAATAAAGACAACATATGAAGAGCAACAAGACAACACATGTGAGCTCACAATAACAATAAAGAAATCTTAATTTACATCACGCCAATCAATGACAAATCATGAAAGCATCAAAACTAAGATTATGAACAAAAGCTAAGAATCCCTTTCTCCATATTACATAGTCAAAACTAACTTTTACAATATGAGACTAATCTCCTCCTAATCTACTATCTATCTACTCTCTATCTACTACCTAATCTCCTCTCTATCTACTATATCAAATGAAGAGATAGCACTCTCTTTTATACATGAATTTCTTTGAGAAGAAGATAACCATCTCATAATGACGAATCCACTATTCTCTCAACCACTCTCAACTAATTTCCTATTATTACAAAATATGATTCCTTCAAATCCTCCACATGTCTCTCACAAATTCTCCACATGTTTCTCATACATCCTAGATAAGATATGCCAACCAAATCTCCATGATTTTCTCCTTGGAATATTCTTTGAATAACTCTCTCCTTGAAATGGTTGAGGAGATATTCGAGGAGTGTTTCTTTCAATTGATCCTTCCATATTCCTACACATTACAAAGCTCATCCATACTTGAGATATTAGTGAAAATCATGTTATTTTCCAATATTTAATCATAAATTCAGTTATAATACTAAAATGAATAAAGTGGAAAATAATAAGATGAAACTCAAGTATATGTATGGAAATGGTATGGTGAAAGGTTAATGGGATAATGAAATGTGAGGAATAGCGAAAGGTAAAGTGGATGAAAATATGACATTTTTGAGTCCCAACATACTCCCCAACTGAACTTGTTGCATGTCCTCATGCAACCGTGCATGGATCTTCTTAAGAAATTTTGACATTTGAACTTTGGCTTTGTTTGATGATGTCTTTCCAACAATGAATGTTTCCAGGGTGTGAGTAGTAGCTGACTTTTGCTTATGGTTGGTTGTTGTGTAACAACCATGAATGCAAAGAATGTTGGTTTTTGTGTTAACAACATTTATCTCATTATCTGTTTTCTTGCTGCAATAATAATTTAACCATACACTCATTGGAAATGATAAGATATCAATGTGCATAAGAAAGCATCAATGTGTATAAGAAAGCCTTTTCTTTACCTTTATGAATCATGCCGATATGTGTATCAGTATGAAGCAAAGTGCAACAGAGGATTTGTCGGAAAAGAAATGTTGGTGAATGATAAATAAGATGAAAAATGGAGTGATGGTAGTGGAAAAATGGAATGATGGTAGTGAAATGATGATAGTGAATACAGTTCGGAGTTGTGGCTGTGAAACGGACAGTTGCAGCTGTGAAATGGAAAGTTTGGCACAGTCACAGCTGGTGTTGCAACCAAATTCCTGAACTAATATCTCCCAAAATACAAACTGGGTTGAATAAAATTTTGCAAGCAAGTTTTTACGAGTCCAATGCATCTCCACACCAAAAATCAGAAAAACCCACATCACGGATTTCGAGAAAAATGCAAATTGGCTTTAGGTGATGATGGAAAGTTTGGCACAGTCACAGATGATGTTGCAACCAACTTCCTGAACTAATATCTCCTAAAATACAAACTGGGTTTGGCTGAAATTTTGCAAGCAAGTTTTTACTAGTCCAATGCATCTCCACACTAAAAATCAGAAAAACCCACATCACGGATTTACTCAATTCAAATTCTGCATTTTATATAAGGAGCAATATGCATGAGAAAATGAATAAATTGTCACAAAGATTTCCTGTCCTCTGAAAATATGATTGCATTTGAAATCCTATAGAATGTTTAGCCTCTATCTCATCCTCCCCACTGAACTTGTTGCATGTCCTCGTGCAAATCGGCATGGGTTATGAAAGTGAAAAGAGAAATGGAGCATGGTGAGGGAATTTTTCAAATTATTCATTGCTAGCATGTAAGGAATTGCATGATTAAAGTTCAGAAAACAACATACCTCCACTTACCCAAGAATGATGATGAACTATGCAATAGGAATGTGGTTGGTGATGTTGGTGGTGCAATTGCTGTAACTGTTGGATCAAAGAAGATGTCACTACTGCAGGATCATAAAAATGAAACTAAAATTGTTGCTACTGAATTATGGAGAATGTGACTGGATCGTGGAAGATGTCACTGCTGCAGGATTTTGAAAATGTAACTGTAAATATTGTTGCAGCTGTAACTGGATCATGGGAGATGTCGAATGCCGAAAGTGGAACTGTGGTACTCTCATATAGCTGAAGTCATGCAGCTATAACTGCTGAGGGAGTCATGAAAAAGTGTATAGTCTTCACCCGCTACAAAACCTGATGGTACAATTCTAGTCATGCGAATAAATGTGTAAATGTCGAGCATGAAAAGAAGTCATTGGATTAGCGCCCATTGATGAATGACATTAACCAATGTGAGGCAAACTCACCATTGATGTCAATGAGTGCCAAGGTACCTGAGTACATCTTGCAGAGTGCGAATAGATGTGCTGATGTTGAGCCACTTGCAAGATATGACGATTAAGGGACATTGATGTATTCCCATGATTGTCAGTGAGAGAACTTGCCATTAGGGCATGCAAGATTCTAGGTACTAAAAAATGAACTCTAGTCTATATCCTAGATAAGGTGCTCAGGTCGATGGGGCAAGACTTGTTGAAAGGTGGGCCTTAAGGAATCCCACATCAGTCAATGCGAGGTTTTACAAAACGATTGGTAGGACTATAGGAAAGATATCAGTAGCAATAGTGTTTATGGAAAAATGTAATTATGGAAAGAAAACTGGATTTTCTTATTCAAAAGGCAGAAAGGGACTGAAAAAGAAGAAAATTATGTATGCAACTCAGAAAGATAGGTGTGTGTGAAGTCACGACGGATAAGGCAATGGAAAGTGGACTTCAACATGGATGAATAATGTGTTTTGAAGGAGATATGTAGGTAAACATTCATGACGCAAATGGGTTTATGAATGATTTCTGTGTAACAACAAACATCATGATGTTTCTGATGAGTAACAGCTCCTTCAAGTTGTCTTATCAAAGCATGTTTCTCAATAAAAAATTTTGTGATTCTTGAAAAATCACTTCAGCAGCAAAATGCAATTGTCTTCAAACCTGAGAAAAACTTAGTACTAATCCTGCATGAAATTCGTGAGAAGTTCGAAAGACATAACACGCAGAAAGAAATATGAATGCGGCAAATCAAAGTTCAAAAATAAAACGTGTTTTTATACCTATTTCCATTGTGCACTTGTTTCGTCGTTGACTATTGTAGCTGTAACAACTCGCTGTAACAAAATTCCACATAGAGATGATTAATATGCGAGTAAAGAAGTCATGACCCAACGATGGTGTTTTTGCCAATGTGGTGTTGTGTAGTAGCAAACATCATGATGCAATAAGTCTCTCTGGTTTTTGTATGCTATTTTTCCCGTTGATTGCTGTCAAAGTGTCTTGAAGAAAACAAATTAGCGTTATATGTAAAAACATGTTTTGAGATTTGTTCAGGAATTATAGAATGTCCATTTGCAATTTTGAATTTTTACAATGTTTTTATTTTTATTTTTATAATTTTTTTTCTTTTCATGGTTTTATAATTTTTATTGTTTTTATGTTACACACCAAAAGAAAATCCAAAAATTGTACTACAGGAAACTATAGTTCTGTCTCGGCCTCATCAAATATTCTTATGTGCAACAGTTAAAGTTTAGAATTTTTAAACATTTGGAAATTGTGCGAGAGTATGATCCTCATTAATCTGCTGCATTAGTGCCAATTGTTCTTCTTGCATGATTAGATCTGTATATTGTCAAATATAATTGAATATTCAGAGCATGCAATTCTCTGCATGGGGTGATTTCTATTGATAGAAACTACAAGAGGCCTATAGCCTTTTTTATTCATGAAACCTGAGTGGCAACTTACCCATTAGCTCCTGCATAAACCATCGTTAACATAAAATACATGCATACCTGCCCCATAAGTATCGATCTGCTCCTGCTCACAGCTCTGAATTTATCTCCTTTATTTTTCATCGTCGTGCAAGCAGTCATTCTTACAAGCAAAAAGGTGTCTCTTGTTGTTTTTTAGATGACTTCAAATGGAAGCTTGGTCCACATTTTTATCAATAGTCTGTAATACATCCCTTGATCATCATTCAATATAGGCTGGAAGTTATTACAAACAATGGCAATCACTGGTTATTGAAATAGCAAAGCCATTGGTCAAAAATATTTTCGGTTGATAAATCTGTCTGCAAGGAGTTGAATAGGAAATCCTACAGTGAAACACATCAGCAAATATTAATAACATGCAACCATGATTTAGTTACCTTTTCTTAGAAGCATCCGTGAAGTTCAATGACTTGGCAGCTGAGACAATCTTTCATGAGGATGAGAACCCGAATTCCCAACTGGGAATCTGTTTCAACCAATTGCTAATTTATAAAACTGGCCACAATAGTAATATGAGAATTACACTTTCAGAGAACCAGCTGTATAGCTCAAACCGTTGCTTTGTTTGGGCAATTTCCTAGTTGCCATGTAAATGAGACCGTTGCGCACAAAACCCATGTCTCCGAGTTTTGCGATTCGTCTCCATCTTCTCGCAAATCGCGAAGAAAATCAATGTGTTCTTATCTACCATGCGTTTTTGGTTGGAACTGTTTCATTACTAGTTGGGGCAGTTGTGACATGAAGAGTTTCCGTTTCTATGTATGGGAACATCGACAATCTATGGTAGCCAAATTGAAATCGTGAATAGCCTTAAATGTCTGTTTTGGAATGCAAATGGGAAAGATTTTGCATAATTTCAACAATGTAATTCAATCAATCCCATTCACAATTTCAGCTTTACTACTATTTTCCTGGCTTGATCTAGACAATGCGCCTTCAAACATGCTGATCTAAATTGTTATTATCATGTTTTTTCATTGTTGCTGCAGGTTGTTTTTTAGATCAAAGGATCTTTTAAGGAATTGTAGGTGAATGGAGTGCGCAAATACAAAAAATTTCAGAAATGGTTTGGCCGAGGCATTATTGCAGAGTTAGTTTGCAGGCAGCTACATGATGAAAGGCAAAAGGAAAACAACATTGTGACTCCAATCAATGAGAAATTTGCAGGCGTAACACTGTTTCAGCATTTAATTTTTTTTTATTTGCATTACTTCAAATTTTAGCAAATGGAGACCTAAAAAATTAAAGCATCATTATTCTTTCTGAAAACCGTTATAGCCATCCTACTTTCTGATCCTCAGATCGCACGAAGCGCGGAGGAGAGCATACTTATTCTAGGTTAAAGCAAAAACTGAAAATAAAATCCTACCTACTCTATGCTAATTAACATTCAGAAAATAGTTATGTGTAGTTAAATATCCAGTGTAGCCATGCACGTAACAACAATAAGAATATATTCTGTGTCAATTTTGCAAATAGAAAATGAGGATAAATAGAAATGTGTGAAATTAGTTGCTGTGACAGAGAATTAACTAGATAAAAAGAAAAACTAAATTGTTCTAACCTCGTACTGGCTTGAAACCATCGTTCGATAGGGCTTTCGTAGGCATAGTTTTCACTCCTCATATCATGCTGCAACTCCTTGTTGTCCTCCTCGACCTCCTGCACGCATAATTGTTCATCATCAGATGTGCAGGATTCTTCGTATGTTGATTCTTCATTTGTTTCTGGAGGATTAATTAAGCTCTCGGCTGCTGTCAGGATCTCCTCTTTGTGAGAAGAGGAGATCCTTACTTTTGCAAGGATCTTAGTGAGTTGTTCCAAGCTTAAACTCATTGTTAAATCATTTTGAAAAAGGGATTCTTACAACACCCAAATCTAAATGAAAAAAAAAAGAAAAAAAAAACACTCCAGGAAAAAAAAAAAAAACTCTGTACAGAAAACCATTACTCTTCACAACTGCAAAAAAAACACTTGCTGAAATTGAAATTCACACTTGTAGAAGTGAAACACTCATTGCAGGAATCGAAATTCACACTCTAGTGTATGGTTGCAGAAAATCAAACTAAACTTCAATCCATCGTGCCTCCCCGGCAACGGCGCCAAAATGTTAGGCGGAAATATTGTCGTTTAATTTCCATTGTAGTACTTTCCCAACTATTTAATTTGTCAATCCAAGGTTCGTAGTCTTACGAAGCACATGCAAAATATATGCAGGATTGAAGTTGAATTAAGTTAATCTAACCCCCCTTGCTAATTACTAATTGGTAATCTAATTCCCCCTTAAGATGAAATACACAACTGGTAATCTAATGCTGGAAACTGAAACACACGGCTGAAAGTAAATTGCATAAAATAAAGACAACATATGAAGAGCAACGAGACAACACATGTGAGCTCACATTAACAATAAATAAATCTTAATTTACATCACACCAATCAATGACAAATCATGAAAACATCAAAACTAAGATTATCAACAAAAGATAAGAATCCCCTTCTCCATATTACAAAGTCAAAACTAACTTCTACAATCTGAGACTAATCTCCTCCTAATCTACTATCTATCTACTACCTAATATCCTCTCTACCTACTACGCATCTACGATATCAAATGAGGAGAGAGCACTCTCTTTTGTACATGAATTTCTTTGAGATGAAGATAACCATCTCATAATGACATATCCACTATTCTCTCAACCACTCTCAACTAATTTCCTATTATTAAAAAATATGATTCCTTCAAATCCTCCACGTGTCTCTCACAAATTCTCCACATGTTTGTCATACATCCTAGATAAGATATGCCAGCCAAATCTCCATGATTTTCTCCTTCGAATATTCTTTGAATCACTATCTCCTTGAAATGGTGGAGGAGATATTCGAGGAGTATTTCTTTGAATTGATCCTTCCATATTCCTACACATTACAAAGCTCATCCATACTTGAGATATTAGTGAAAAACATGTTATTTTGCAATATTTAATCATAACTTCAGTTATAATAATAAAATGAATAAAGTGGAAAATAATAAGATGAAACTCAAGTATATGTATGGAAATGGTATGATGAAATCTTGATGGAATGATAAAATGTGAGGAATAGCGAAAGGTAAAGTGGATGAAAATATGAAATTTCTGAGGCCCAACAATTAATAGGTGTCGCTTTCCTAAAACTCAGTGCTTCTAAATGTTTTTGTAGAAAAGGGAGAGCATTATTGTTCTTGATGATAAAAGGATCAATTTTTAAAGGGATCTTTATATCTATAGCTTTCTTGAAAAGTAGAAAATGGTCATTTTCTACTGTCAATTTTTGTCTAATAAACTCCATAGCAAAAACTCTCATAGTCAAAAAGGCTGGTAGAATAAAGGGCTCCTTAACAAATCTATAAAGTCTGATTACTGTATCTTGCTTCCCTAAAAACTAGTCTCCAATTGCTTTTTTTGGGCTTAATTGCATCAGGGTGTTCATCTCTGATAATACTCTAGGCAAGATTTCTCCAAAAGTAAATCTGTATACTTTTGATAAAATAAAATTCATAAAATTAAACATACTGTCTTCCATTGTTTCTGAAAACACAGACTGTGGGAATTGTAAATCTTTTCGACTGCTAAACATGAGCTTTTTCATCAGGTGTGTTTGGAATCTGAAATGTCTCGAAGTGTGGAAATTCACTAACTGAGAGTGGATGTTTTGAGCCAAGAATTCATCAAATTTAAGGTAGGATACTTGATTGTAATCCATTTCTGGTTTAGCAACACTTAATCTAAAAAGCAAGCTTAACTAGACCTCTGTGACCATGGAATCATCATCAAACCTTAAAAATTGTGGAATGAGTGACAAAACTAACTGTGAATTTTCATCAAAGAAATTAATGTCAAGTGGATAGGGGGTGTTATCAATGGCAAGGCCAGGTCTCAGACAGCTGGTCATGAAGGTTTGTTTGGTCTCAGGGGATGACTCTCTGTATTGGCTATCTAGGGCCTCTTCAACAAATCTTCCTGGTCATGGGAGGAAAACAGGGGTACTCCTACAGCTTTCCTAACGGTAGACGCATTTACATGGCAAATAATTTTCTTTTGTGATGAATTCATAATGACTCTTCGACTCTAAGAATCATTTACTGCACACCATGAAACGAATTCCGCAAACCATGAAGGTTGTTCAGGACAGAAATGGATAAAACGAGACTTATAAACATTGTGCACATCCAAATTTTGTTTATATAAACCCTCCAAATTGCTTTTGATTTCTGAAACTGAGAATTTAACCATTATGGGGTCACGAATGTCACTATCTTTGTCCACTAGGTTTTCTCCTATCCTCATAGTTTCAATGTTCTGACAGACGGTTTGACTACTTCCTTCCATTAGGTAAACAATTCTAGTTACTTTCACGAGTTAAGAAGACCTACCTAGCACAGACAGGTTGAATAAACTATGCTCTGTCGCTTTCGAGCAACACAGACATGTTCCAATCCTATGCTGTTCGCAACACAAAAGTGAAATTTTGACGTGCCCTTCTCTTTTATACACCACCGAAGGTGGTTTCGCAACGTTACCGCTTTCTCTGATTGCAAAATTATGTGGAGACAACACGCATACAGCGGTATGGTATTTCTCAACGGCTCAGACTTCCATTACGTCGTGCATGTTGGCGGCGCGAAAATATTATGGGTCGTCGATCTAACCGCCCTTTATCCAATATTCATTGATCTAACCGCCCTTTTATCATTCTCCCATGAGGTACAACGGGCATTTTCCCAAGGCCACCTGAACCAGTTTTCCAACACTTGGTCATTTCGAAGAATTTCTCCAACTTGGTTGATCCTGAAACCCTATTTTGGCAGACTTATAACTTTCTCCGCATAAATGATTAAGGAAAACTGAGACAATGACGAGATAGCCACTTCAACAAGCTATAGCATGAGATGATAATGCGTGCATTTTTCTCAAACCATGAATTATGGCGGGCATTCTCTCAGACTAGTTTTTTGTACTTTTCATACAACATGTCAGATTGAAACACTGATTTAATGATAGCACCAGAACACCATCATGTGTCTTTCCAGCCTCATCACACATTCCACGTCATCATACATGCCAAGTCATCACTTCCTATGGTGTCAATTCTCTTTTTGAGGTTCACATGTGCGATATTTTGGCCTGCCAAAATAGAGATCAATTCATGTATAACCAGAATGATCAAGGCTCGAAAAACACAAATCACAAGAAGGTTCGGCCGACCCTTCGCTTAGTAGATAATTGTGAACACGAATATCTAGTAATTCACCTGTATCCAGACTGGTGAACACAAGAAGGATCGGATGACCATTCTTGTAGTCTAGAACTAGTATGAAGTGAATATTGGGCAGAAGAACGGTCAACCAACCCTTCATTTATGAGGGAGTTGTCCAAATATTCAACCTATGAAGTATAGGCTGTCAATTTATCTATATCCTGAATAGTGAAGACTGAAAAAATACTAACCACAAGAAGAGTCGGTCGATCCTTCATTTAAAAGAGAAATGAAAAAATATTAAATCTAAGAAGGTTGGCACGACAATTCCACACAACCGACTTCCGCAGTATATGGTAGGCATTGGGACATTGACTAAGTTATAACATCTAAATAATATTTCTCGGGACTTTCGACTGCCGACAAGAAGGATTGGCTTCCCCTTCTTTTAGTAGATAATTGTGAACACCAATATCCAACAATTCACCTGTATCTAGAATGGTGAACATAGGAAGGATTGAACCACCCTTCTTGCAGTCTAGAACTATTATGAAAATAATAGTGGGAAGAAGAAGGGTAGGCTGACCCTTCATTCATTTTTCTCGAGCCTCATTTGAAATGGGGTGTCGGTTAATGAAATACGACTTCAAATGACTGTCATATTATGCAGACACTGATTCATTTGATAATTTGTATATTTTTTCCTACTTCAAATGACCATCATAATTATGATATCGGAACAACGCAAAAACCAATTTCAAAAGTGGCAATATCAAAAGAAAAAGTATGGTTTTGGAGCCTGGATTTGGCAATTTTTGAAACAGATTTGGCAGTAAAATCCACACAGCAGGTAATTTTCGAAGATAAAAAATAATAAAACGAAACAAAAACAAAATCAACATATTTATTAATTATGTCAGCTTAATTATGGGCCGTAAGTTTAAGACAAGTCGACGGCTGAGATCTAATCTGGGGAATGTGGAAGACGAGTTGCGGGGGTTTAATTGTTATGAAATATATACAACGTTCCCGCAATCCGTAATTACGGGTTGCGGGACTACAACACGAAATAAAAACAAACCAAAGTTTCTGCAATCCGCAATCTGAATTACGTGTTGAGGAAACGCACATCGCAAATCCATTACTCAAACAGTTCCCGCAATCCGCAATCATGTATAACTATATAGCCACTTCAACAATCTATAGCATGATATGATGGTGCGTGCATTTTCCTGAAACCATGAATTATGGCAGGCATTCTCTCAGAGCAGTTTTGACTACTTTTTCCATACTTTGGTAATTTCCAAAGTTTCACAAACTTGCCATACTTTTCCAGAATGATGTCAGATAGCACCAGAACACCATCATGTGTCTTTATAGCCTCATCAGACATTCCATGTCATCATAGATTCCATGTCATCACTTCCTATCGTGTGAGATTTTGTCCTGCCAAAATAGAGATCAATTCATGTATAACGAGAATGGTCAAGATTGGAAAAACATAAATCAAAAGAAGGGTCAGCTGCCCCTTCGTTTAGTAGATAATTGTGAACACCAATATCCACCAATTCGCCTGTATCCAGACTGGTGAACACAAGAAGGATCGCACGACCCTTCTGGTAGTCTAGAACTAGTATGAAAATAATAGTGGGTAGAAGAAGGGTCGGCCTCCCCTTCATTTATAAGGGGATTGTGCAAATATACAACCTACGAAGTATATGCTGTCAATTCATGTATATTCTGAATGGTGAAGACTGCAAAAATATTAAGCATGAGAAGGGTCGGCTGACCCCTAATTCAAGCTAGAAAAAATGGCGAAAATGACCCCTGGTAAAAACTTGCAGTAAAATCCACACAGTAGGTAATTCTCAAAGATAAAAAATAATAAAAGGAAACATAAACAAAATCCACATATTTATTAATTCCGTCGGGTTAAATCTGGGTCGTAACATTAAAACAAGTGGACAGCTGAGATCTAATATGGGGAAGGCTTCAACGAGTTGTGGGGGTTTAATGGTTTGGAAATATATACAACGTTCCCACAATCCACAATTGCGGGTTGCAGGACTACGACTTGAGATAAAAACAAACCAAAGTTTCTGCAATCCGCAATCTACCTTGCGGGTTGCGGAAACACATGTCGCAAATTCATTATTCAAATAGTTCCCGCAATCCGCAATCATGTATAACTAGATAGCCACTTCAACAAGCTAAAGCATGATATGATGGTGCATAAATTTTTCTGAAACCATAAATTATGGTGGGCATTCTATCAAAGCAGTTTTGACTTCTTTTTCCATACTTTGTCAATTTCTAAAGTTTTACAAATTTGCCATACTTTTTGAGAATGATGTCAGATTGCAACATTAACTAAATGATACACCAAAACACCATCATGTGTCTTTCCAGCCTCATTACACATTCCATGTCATCATAGATGCCATGTAATCATAGATGCCATGTCATCATACATGCCATGTCATCACTTCCTATGGCGTCAGTTCTCTCTGGCTCACACGTGTGAGATTTTTTCCTTCCAAAATAGAGATCAAATCATGTATAACCAGAATGGTCAAGACTGGAAAAATATAAATCACAAGAAGGGTCGGCTGACCTTTCTGACAGTATAGAACTAGTATGAAAATAATATTGGGCACATGAAGGGTCGGTCGACCCTTCATTTATGAGGGATTTGTGCAAATATTCAACCGACAAAGTATAGGCTGTCAATTCATGTATATCCTGAATGGTGAAGACTGCAAAAATACTAAGCACAAGAAGGGTCGGTCGACCGTTCATTTAAAAGAGAAATGAAAAACAATTAATCTACGAAGGTTGGGACAAGATTTCCCCACTACCGAATTCTGCAGCATATGGTAGGGATGGGGACATTGCCTATGTTATAACATGTAAACAATATTTATCCTGACTTCCGACTGACGACAAGAAGGATCGGTCACCCCTTCATTTAGTAGATAATTCTGAACACCAATATCCGATAATTCACCTGTATCTAGAATGGTGAACACAAGAAGGATCGAACCACCCTTCTTGCAATCTAGAACTATTATGAAAATAATAGTAGGCAGAAGAAGGGTCGGCCACCCCTTCATTCATTTATCTTGAGCCTCATTCAAAAAAGGGATGTTGGTTAATGACATTCAACTTCAAAGGACTGCCATATTACACAGACACCAATATTAAAAGAAAAAGTATGGTTTTGGAACCTGGATTTTGGGTCTTTTGGAAACGGATTTGGCATTTTCAGGACCGGTTTGGTCACTTTCGGAACCAGATTTGGTGCTTTTGGAACCAGTTTTGGCTCTTTAGGAACCGGTATTGTCACTTTTGGAACCTTGATTTGGAACTTTCGGAATCGGATTTTCCAATTTTGGAATCGGTTTTGCCACTTTCGGAACTGGTTTTGGCACTTTCGGAATCGGATTTGGTAATTTTGGAATCGGTTTTGGCACTTTTGGAACCTGGATTTGGCACTTTTGGAGCCGGATTTTGCTTGATTTTGGAGTTTAGAAAGGTTGTTTTTGACCCGTCTTCAAAGTGACTTGGACTAGAATAAGTCTAAGTTTAATGAAATTGGCGTTAATTAATTAAATATTCTTTACTTACAATTATAATTCAAAAGTAAACTGGAATTGGAGTTAATATCAATGTGTATATATATATATTAACTCAACATCTATATTCCAAAAGTTCACCTATATAAGAAGGACAATTTCCCAAGAGAAGGATCATCTTTTATTCTATCATTCTCTTATGGTAAGAGAAGATAAATTATTTTCTACAGAACTGAAGAAGCTTACTATTTTCCCAAGATCTGATCCACAATCTATCCTAGGTCCTCTACTTTTCATATTGCATGTTGGAACCAGCTCGGGGGGGTCGAGTTAGAACCAAGAATGGTCTAAGGGTCATGGTTGGGAGGAACATGGTAGTCCCAAGGTGATTCAGTTAAAATCACTCTATAGGTCAGCCATAACAATACATAATTATTTCCATTAACTAGTGTTTGAGTGTGCAGGTTCTTCAAAGGAAAGGCAAGCTACAAGAATTAGGTATGCAACTAAATTTATTACAGCTGAATAAATTAGGATTTAAATTCAAAAGTATTGTACATCAATTTAGTTTATGTAACTATATTGTTTATTTCTTTTGATATGAAGAAATGGCCTTCGGGCATGGGATTCCCAGGGTAAAGAAATCTCTAGCATAAAGATTCACCTATCATTTTCTGTTTATCAAATTTAAAGGCCCTGTCCTAATCATAAAGGAATCTAGCAGGGCTAGCATAGCTAGCCTGTGCTAGATAACCACATAGACATAATAGTTATAATTTAAAAAACCTCATTACACCTCTTTCCAAAACTTAAAATATTACTGCATGGGTTCAGAGAATCGCAACAGACTATTTTAAATCTCCATACTATAATAAATATTAAAGATCAGATGCTTAGGGCTTAATTTCTTTTCAAAATCGAATGAATGCAAACTTTATATTTAAAATTATTTCATTATTTATATGCTTCTAGAATAAACTTCAAAACCCCACGATTATTTCAGTATTTATATGTAGCAACAAACATTTCATCCATACTCTTAAACATTTGAAAAATGATTTAAAAACCAGCGTGGAAACCAAACAAAGGACCTAGCCTTCTCTTATTTAAATATTTCAAACATTCACCCTTTTAAAATCAACCCACGAAATCTACAAGGGATTGACTCATAAATTGGGCAGAGGTTTTCGAAAGACCCAACGCATGCAATGCTAGAGCTAACACTCTCAGCATCGTACACATTAAATTATTAACAGAGTTTTCATCACACTAGAGTTAAACACAGAGCCATTACGCTCTGGATCAAAGAAGTGCAAAAGAAATTACAGAGCCATCGGAATTCCTATTTTAAAGAGCAAGGAATTGTACAATAGACTTTCTATTTATCCATCTTAAGGAAATTTCTGCAAAGTCACGAATTCACCACACATAGCTAACTCAAATCCTACACATAAAACCAGAAAACAAAATCAAGACTCATAGGAGTGTCCAAAGATCAACGAAAATCGATTTTAAAACACCAAACAACATTCAGGTATTTAGAAAATCTTACTACGACAGAGATACGATTTCTTTCCAAATACTAGACATAACTCTTTTAAAACCCCATTGCTGTATATAAAAGTCTGTTAGGCTTAAAATATCATAGTCCCTTTTCCATTGTAAACCATAGGGAAGAAAACGAGTCTGCAGCATTTAAATGAAATCCATTAAGGGTTTATCCCTTCAGTCACATCCAACACTGTTCCAATTAAATATGTAAATTATATTACAAAAATTGGCCTAGCATGCCCATAATTCGAGAAGGCCCATTTTGAAACCCATAAACACCAATGCCTACGCTAGACAGACTGGGCACAACCAAGAGCTTCACCCAGAAAACTAAAATGCCCGAAGGCCATCTCTATTACAAAAATTCAAACTCAAGCTATAGAACATTCAACCATTTGTTCCATGCTGCGTCGAGAAGAGATTGAGCCATGAAGAGCCTAAGGCTTACAAGGTTTGAGCAAGCAGTATCCTTCTCTGCCATGCTACACCACTCCAAAATGCAAAAGACCATTTCGTTATTGCTTATAAAACCTGCCAGTAAGATTCAAAATAGCAAACGAGCTTAGTATGATAAAAAAATATAAAATACAGTGAAAAACATTACTGAAAGTCATGTTTTGGGAAGGAACAGCTTACCTCATACTTCAACTGAGTAATCTCCATGTCTTTGCAGCACTACAGTGAACACGCTGACCATGAGCATAGGTCAAGTCGAGCGTGAAGCGCCTTGAACCCTGACAGCAATATAAGTCTATCTCCCCAACTCGAAAATGCATAAACTAATAATGTTGGTCGTTAGGGTCAAGAGCATAAACCCTCATCTAGCTGGCAGGAAGCCATGTGAAAGTCACAGGGGTAGCATTCAATGTTACAAACACCCACTAGAAATACAATACTTTGTTTCCTCTATAGTTAGGGTCGCGTTTTTTGTTCAACACTCCATCCATTTAATACTTAAACTTTTATCCTAAAGTGTATTTCTTTCCATTTTTCGATTTCATAAATTTTAGGTTAGTGCTGGGAGGTAACACTTAGGAACTTATTGTAGAGTCCATGTTTTAATACACCTGCAAAACAAAGTCCCAATGAAGCTTTAGCAAACTTGATAAGTAAGCCCAGGGTAGCTCATTACTCATCCCTTACCTCTCGGCAGCCCTGACAGGTAACACAACTACCGACTCAAAACATCAAAAGTATTCTTACTATTTTCATGAAGTCCATCAAACTTGAATTATTAACATAAAGATTTCAAACTCTTTAGATTTCCAAAGCATACATACATTTAAACTTTAATCAAGGTGCAGACATGAAAACCATTGAGGTAAAAGACAAGTACTAAAACTGATCAATTAGATTAAGATATTTAGTTAAGTATCATTATTTACCATTACATCGCTTCTGCAGAATTGTAAAATAGAAGACAATCACATCCATTTAAACTCAAACAATGAATCGTAAACCAAATCTCTAAACCATGTTTTTCTCATTGTATCGATGATAGTTATATTATTTCCTAGTATTGAAGTTAATTTGTTAATTATGTACTTGAACAAAAGATGTTAGCAGTAAGTGAATTTTTTTTAAATTTTTACTGATTTAGGGACATTACAAGTGGTATTAGAGCCCAACTACAATACTAAGTGACCTATTGGGCTCATTAAAGAAAACATCCACTATAGATACTTATACTTTAAAACATGCACTTATAAATTTATTTTATATATATGAACTAACAGATTTTTGTTCTTACAATTGATACGACATTACAGGTACAATTATAGTCTGAGTTATGAGAACAAAAAAAGACAGCAGCATACATGGAAATTTGAACTCTCCACCACAACAGCAAGAGATGGTGGTGGAATTAAACTTGGATTTAATGAAATCAATACAACATTTGCAAAATGAGTTGCAAAGTTTCAAAGATGATAATATGCAAGAAAGACAAGGACAACAAGCCATAAATGAAGCTCTACTTTAGAGCTTAACAGGGGCAAGGTCCCATGAACAGACCACCCACTCAACCAACAACTCCCAAGAAAAAAACTATCACACAAAAAGATCCATCAGTCCCAAAGAAGACGAGTATGAAGAGCACATACCTGATTACATGGAAGAGGGCTGTGTTGGTAGGCGGTTTGATGGGGAAATGTTGCGGTACCGCCGATGCCGCGACACATCGGATGAGGGCGCGAAAGGAGTATTTTGTGTTAAAGAATACCGCAGTTGGTGGGTTTTGGGTCACTTGGACCACATATTATGTAATAGTGAGTCATTTGTACCGCGGTATGCGGGTTTTTGGGGTCATTTGGACCGAGTCAGTTAGATATTGGGTCATTGTCCATAGTGTCGATTAGAAAGTCAGTTGTAAGTGGACAAATATTGTAATGGCAGAAGCCTATAAATACATGAGAGTTGTAAGTGTTAGATATGGACGGGCATAGAGGAAGAAGAACGATTGTGTACGGAGCTCTGTGTTTTGCTTCTGGTATATGACTGCGACAGTAATATAATGATGATGTTTCGGTACGATATTTGTGCAATGTTGCGATATTTGAATGTTGTTTGATCCAATGTCTGCTTACTGTTGCTATGATGATAAATGTTGTGATTAAGTAATATGTTCTATGTCGAATGTGATGATAAATGCTACAATTAAGTGATATGTTATAACTCCTTTCCAAATGTTTAAAGTTTTTGTTTAAGTATCGCAATAGAGTTAGTCCGTGCAAGCCACAACTCTCCTCCTCCCTCGGCGGAAACATGGTTCCGTCTGCTCTTCCTAGACGCCTCGGGTGAGACCTCATCCGCTCTGCGGGTGTTGCTGGGTGGGCTCAAACTTGCCCAGGCCGGTGGCTAAGGAGACTGCGGTATGTGTCAACAGTGAGGCAAACCCATGTCGACTGAGGTCGCGTTCGCGTTGGTCAACAAATGGTTCTGTTGCTGGGACCGTGTGCAGAGTAAGAGGAGGTCATGTTGTGGCACCCGACGAAGCCGGAGATACAAAGCTGGTTTGATCAGAAGTTGCAGGAGTTCGCTGAAGAAGAAAGCCGGAACACGCGATTGACAGTAGATCACTGGCTGGGAAGATATATTCACGACGGTCAACACGAATGGTTTTCTGTGAATTCCCGATTATTCTGTATGAATGGTTGTCAAAACTGACCTTCTAGAAAAGGAACTTCCAGGGTGGTGAGCCAACGGCTTGGACCCCGGAGTTGATTCAGGAGCTACAGGAAGTCGATAATAAGGCATCATGGGCTGTCGAAGTTTGGCTTGATAGCATATTGGAGGGATATATCACTGAATTTGTGGTCGACACGAAGAAATCCTATAGTGAAGCTGAAATATACTTCTTCCGAGGACCAAGAGGAATGTTTCTGTTATCGCTCCAACTATCGATTAAGATGCTAATATGTGAAGGGGTATATTAAAGATGCGCCTTGATTAGTAGACAGCCTGGTGGGCAGAGGCCGTGGGTACCGCGACTGTTGGGGAACGGTGCATGGAATGGTAAGGGGTAGATGGGTGTAGACCATGAGGAGACTATGAACGAAGCCGAGGAAGAAAGTGGTCTTACAAGAGGAGGAGTTAGGTTTCGACAAGAGAAGAGGCAGAGGACGGGAGAAGGTCCTCCTAGTCCTGAAGGAAGACCACACGGGACGAAGCGACCTCATAGTCCTGATATGGAAGACCAGGCTATGCCTAGGATAGAGGCAAGACCAAACCCCGGCACCAACGTATCCACACCTCCACTCAATGACTCTCAAATAGCAATAAATACTACTTTGACACCGCCAAGTTCATCAATTCCGCAGAAGTTAATTGGTAGTAGCACAACGACAGGAAGAAGGAAGCCCAGAATGGCGGGCGATGATGCTAAGTTACCGTTGTTCCATGGAAGTGCGACAGACAACCCAGAACAATATTGGTTTTTGTGTGAAGCGGTCTGGACCATGAAACAGATCACTGATGCCAATGCTAAGAAAGAACACTTAGCCATGACTCTGCGAGGTCGTGCATTAGATTGGTTCATGAAGTTTCTTCTAGTCCCTAGGGGGCCCCAGAGAAGTCCCTGGATGAGATTCGGGATGGGCTGATTGCTGAATTTAGATGGCCTAAGTCGGAGGCTCAATATATTACTGAATTGAAGGAAATTAAGCAGTATCCCAATGAGACGGTATGGGATTTCAATTAGCGATTCAAGATGCTGATGGCAAAGGTTAGTTTTGATATGAGCGTTGTCCAACATAAAGAATGGTTCATTGCGGCACTGCTGCCCCACATTCGGTTGCCGTTGATGCAGCAGAACATATCGACGCCTACCGAAGCTCTGGAGATTGCAATGTGATTGGAGGCGTCACCGATTGGAGATAATGTAGCTGTGATGTCGCAGACATATACGCAGCTCGCTAACCTGACTATACAGTTGCAAGATTTGAAGAAGAACAAGGAACAACGCAATGAAGTATGGTGTACACGATGCCGAGGAGAAGGACATGCAAAGGATAATTGCCTGGATTTTTGTAATTATTTGGTGTCAGGAGCGCCAAACCCATTGAATGGCGGCAGTATGACATGGTGTTGCGTTTGTCAGGTGTTTGGGCACAGTCATGATAATTGCCCATATATGCAGAAAATGGTTACAATCCTGCAAAATCTTTATTGCACATTCTGCAAGTCGGTGGGTCACGATGATAAGGATTGTCGTGCATATGGGATGCTACAGGAGAGGATGTGTGATGCATTCTACGTCAAGGATGATCAGCGTTCCGTGCAACAACCACAACTGCAACTGCAAGTAGCCCAGCCGCTACCACAACTGCAGATGCAGTTCGCACCATAGCAACAGCAACCGCAACAGTTCATGCTGCAATACACTCTGATGCAGATGACTCCCCCACAACCACAGTGCGTACAACAACCGCAGTATGCACCACAAGGGAAAGGGATACCACAAGAACCAATGCAGCAATAGTTTAACCAACCTCAGTACCAACAGCAGGGCGGCTACCGAGGAGGATAAAAGGGAGGATGCGGTGGTGGATTTGGTTGTGGAGGAGGAGGCCAAGGAGGTCATGGACATGTTCAATGTTACCACTGTGCGGTATGGGGGCATTATCAGTCCGACTGCCCACTGCTACAGAATCAGTGTAAGTTTTGTTTTGGTAATGATCATATGGTTGATAATTGTCCACATTTGATTGCACGATGGCAGGATGGGAATGCTCCGTAGCTACAGAATCAGGCCCAGCCATAGCAACAAGTACAGAACCCGTGTAACATCCCTTAAATTCAACCCTATTATTAACTCTTTTGTAAATATAATTATAAATTTTGTAAACGGCCCTGGTGAGGAGCTCAAGGCCAAGGCCCCACCAGTGGATGAGGAAACTACTATTTTGTTTGTAAGTGTTATTTAATACTTAAGAGACTAAAAGATGACGTAGACGACGACAACCAACTTCAGAGGTAATTAAGCAAGTACTTAGCTTAAACTAACTAATCTCACTATATAAACTAGTTGCTAAATCTATCACAGTTAGTGAAGCTCGTCTTATAAACAAACGTTATGATATATTTTTATAAATATTACCACCTTATCTATATCCTATATAGATATTTATGCACAAAAATAATGTATGATTCAAGTGGCCTAGTAACAAAATAATGTTTTACTTTATAATAAAAGATAGTAAAAAGAATTATCCTAAGAAAGTTAAACAAAGGCAATATATATATATATATATATATAATGTCATGCCTTCTAGAAAAGAACTTGATTATAATTTTATTAAAGAAGCTTGAAATTTTTACAAAAGAAGATAAGAGATATAAAAGGATATTATATGAAATTGTATATAAAGTATTATACATATATATATAAGAAAGGAGTTACTAAGAATAAGTGAATAGAGTTAATTTAAATATATATGTGGGGAGATAGGCATATATATAAGTGCCAAGAAAACACATAATTTGACATATTTATATTATATGAATATTTAGTAAGCAAAAATTATAAATATTTGTACATGTGTTACAAGAGTAATAACACATATAAAAGAAAAGACTTTTTATTTAGAGACTCTTATGTCTTGATGACACAAAACAAGCTAACAATTAACTTATATAACTGTAAATTATTGGTACACATATATAGGTGTTACAATTATACAAAAGGTTTATTGTAAGTAGTTGTAATTATAAATTAAAAGAGTTTTATATAGATAAATATATGAACACATGTAGTATGGTGAACATTTCGAGTGTGTATGTTTTAGTTTGTTTTCGCTATGGTAGTCAAATGAGAATTAATCCATTCCTTAGCTCACCCCTTGTAATAAATTGGTTGTTGGTGAAAAACGTTTTGGAACACATGGTGGAGGTTAAAGAGTTTTTGTAGGAAGGATGTCTCCCTAGTGGAGCACTTCCATTACCTAATTCCGCCATTTGTTTTCTATTTAAGAGCACCGCGACCCTTCCTTTGGACACCTGTTCCACTCGTTGAACAACAAAACCTTATTTCTGCCATTTGTCTGGCCCATGGAGCACATGACTCTGTGTCACGTTTTGTCTCATTAATAAAGAGCGGGAACCCTTTGAAGGTCGCCATATGGCCAAGGCATACTGCCAGTACTTTTTGCATACTCATCGATTTAAGGGGAGGAACACAAAGATGTTGGGGATCAAAAGACTTGATCTAGAACCTTATTTGGGTCTGCATTATCCTGCGGCTGATAATAGTTTTATGATATGAAGAGATAACAAGATACATATCAGTTTTTCTTTCGCATGGAAGGGGACTTCACGTTTTGGACGGAGAATACGAAATTATCCATCTGTGTATTGATAGACTGTGATAGGAAATGGAGAGTAAGACGGCTAGAGAAAGCCTATCTGATCTGCATACTTGTAAGTCTGTCTGTGTTAATATCCATTTGCATAGATATAATTGTAGAAATGTATAGTGATAGGAATTAAGGACATGACAGTTGGAGAAATCTAGATCCCATACCTTAAATTCCCATCTGCTTATCTTCTTAGCATTTAAGACTGTCTGCATTTATTTAAGGTTTAGATAGTTGTGGAAACGATAACACCAAGAGTTTGATATTCGGTGGATCTATACTTTAGATTGCTGTGAAAATGATAGTACAAAGAGTTTGAAACTCTATAATATTTTATATTTTAGATCACTGTTTGAATAATAAAATCTTTATCTTTGCAGTGAAATTGCTGTATATGTGGTTAGCGTTGATAGTTCCCATCCAACCCAACCTTTATTAGATAACGTCTCCACAACATATTGTTACCTATCATTTTATAAATTTTATTGAGATCATGTTGATATAATACGTGCAGCGGTAGCTTGTAAGCTAGAAACTCTGTAATTATTGTTGCATATATTTTTGTATCCTGGTAATAAAGTTTTAGGAAGAGCCGGAGAGAGTAAACATCAACGCTGAACCTCTGGGTATTATTTAGCTTGGTAGGATTTCCGCTATCGTGTTCTATCACTGCCACGAAAGTGTAATTGCGATAGTTTCTCCTTGATTGTCAAGTTACTGCAATACCGTTTGTATATATATTATTATTATTACCGTGAAAGTATGAAACTCTAACTACTGCTTTAAATATCTACATATATAAAGGCATACTTTGAATATCTTACAAATCAGGGTTTTAGGTTTCCATGGTTTGCAGTGTTGGAATAGGTATTTGGATGATCCACGGTTGTCATTTTCGTTGTCGACGTTTCGAATCCCAAGTTGGATTCATCATCAGGACAGAATATGTTGTAAAAAGGTTGCTCACCTGCGTATAAGTAGTTAGGGATGCTCGATCATATCCCCTTCTCCCTTCATCTTTTCATCTTTTCGTCTTCTAAATCTTCATCTTTTCATCTTCAACAACGATGTTCTAAAAATTCTTCTTTTCATCTTCAACACGGAAGTTCTAAAAATTCTTCTTCAACACCGAAGTTCTAAAAATTCTTTCAAAAATTATTCATTCATAAATGTAAACATTTCAGGCTTGAGACCCTAATTCAATTAAGTTGTTCTTCTAATTAATTGAGGCTAATCTTTCTAGAATTAGGGTCTCAGGCGTGAAATGTTTACATTTATGAATGAATAATTTTTGAAAGAATTTTTAGAACTTCGGTGTTGAAGAAGAATTTTTAGAACTTCGGTGTTGAAGATGAAAAGAAGAATTTTTAGAACATCGTTGTTGAAGATGAAAAGATGAAGATTTAGAAGATGAAAAGATGAAAAGATTAAGGGAGAAGGGGATATGATCGGGCATCCCTAACTACTTATACGCAGGTGAGCAACCTTTTTACAACATATTCTGTCCTGATGATGAATCCAGCTTGGGATTCGAAACGTTGAAAATGAAAATGACAACCGTGGATCATCCAAATACCTATTCCAGCCTACAAATCGTGGAGCCTAAATATACCTTTTATGCCTTGGGACCGGCTCGATAAATACTTTTATGAAGAAGTAGAACAAAGCTAGTTTATTACCTTAATGAACCTAATTCGTGTGATAGCATGTTAATAGATAATATGAGAAATATCGAACAGGTTACGTTCTACTACCTAATCATTTCCGGTCATAGTGAACCATACCCTTATATCTCTGCTTTTATTTAAGGTAAAATAAGGAAGTAGGTTTGAGTCGACGTAAGTTAAAACTTTTTCAACATGGTTTTCACATTTATAAGAATCATTTTACAAGTTAACATAATCTCAATAAAATATGAGTATAATTGTTGGAACAATAATCATGATAAATATGGATAGTTCCTAAAAGTTATCTTTGGCCGTTCTCTTAGGGTGAACTTAATAGGAAATGAGCATAACTTTAATATCTTGTATTTATGTGAATAAACTTATCCTTAAAACAAGGAATGCCATTTATTAATATAAGATTTAGGCCTTTAAAGGATATAAAGATAATTATTTTAAATGAGAAGTGTTTTATAAAAGTATATAAGGATTTTATTAAAGCAAATAGATCCTAGTATAGTTTGAATTAATGGTGATATACATTAAGCTTTACCCTTTAAGATATGAAATGCGCATATAGAGTCCCTTGGATTTTAAACAAGAGTAGGATTTTGACTATTTTAGGTTGTATCTTTTAAAAACTATATTTCCATTCAAGAGTATGGAGAAAATATATCTCTAGCCTAGATGTTAGTTTCAAGATGAGGAATCCTTAAAAGTACAAACATGTTATCTTAGGCTTAGTCATTAAAGGGAACATGTGCATGAGAAGCACTTATATTGTACTTATAGAAATAGGTTTTGAGAAGAACATAGTCCTATAACTAAGTATGGGTTTCAAAGCAAAGAGCTACCTTAAATTATTATCTTATATATATTTAACAAGTGAAATAGAGGGAGGATGGGATTGGCTTATTCATCTATTTATTTGAAAGGCGTTTGAATATCATTGTTGTTTTTGATGAAGAGACCCTGGTATTAGCCTTCTTTCTAAGTTCGAACACTTGGGAGAAACAATGTCAAGGAAAGAGGTTAGTAGTTATTGTAATGGAAAGTTACAATTGTAAAATCCCCTTCGAATCATTAATATAAAACAAACTTTTGTGGACGTAGCCCAAGGTGGGCGTGAACCACGTGAAAATATTTTTTGTATGCGTCTTTTATGCTTTGTGGTTTTATATGAAGGCTTTACTCTGATGTGTCATATTTGTTTAAATTGTCCTAAATATCTTGATGGGTTGATATTTTCCTCGATTATGTATAAGTAAATTGCATGAGAAAGTAGTTAGTGAATCGATTATGAAATGTGTTTTTTATACTTTTAAGAGATGGAAGAAATGTGTAATTGGTTAAGAGTTGTATATTGATAGTTAAGGTGGCATACGATAAAATAGGGAACCTTTATGTTGGCAAGTAAAGTTTTATTAATAAGTACAATGTTAAAAAGTTATGAGATTATTAGTATGATTCTTTTATTAAAACAATAATTATATATGTCGTACATACATTTTATATTTCCGCATAGCATTTAATGACAATTAGATGCCTAGAAATTGCTTTAAATTTTTACGAAAATTTGGGTACGTGACATATGGTATCAAAGCTGTAGGTTACAACAATCGGGCCTCATGGGCTCAACATGAAATAAATAGGTATGAAAGTTGACTAATCAAATTGTTCTTGTTTCATTCTGGATGCATGGGATTTGTGTGGACGAGGAGTTAATGTCATCCAGGTTCAACTTCAAGTCCTCCAAAAAGGAGTAAAGATAAGTATCTCAACATTCGAAGGAGGTATATTATCCTTGTCGAAAGTTTTTCTTGCTAGAAGAAAGATGTAGGTACTCACATGATTATCGTGGAATGTAATATTTAGTGGAAATAATTTTAGTACATGTGAATGTAACGAATTTTGTATTATGATTTATTAACTTGGTTAGCCTTGTTAAAGGAAATAGAAGCGCTATAATCTCTTATAGGATTGTTGATTCATAATTTTAATATTCTTTGGTAAAGTACCAAACTAGAAGAAATAAACGAGGATATGGAAAACTTTGTTGAAATATGTTATTACCTTGACAGAACAAGATATTATGAGACATGTCGGTTAATGAGTAATTTCATAGAAGTATCGTATATTTTCCGCACTTTATGAAAGTTTACTAAGTGTGTTACCTATGAGCATCACCAAGTTAAAAGTATCAGTTTTATTAGTATACTCTAGTGAAGTAATTTTGTTTGATTAGGCAAAGTCAGTTAAACACCCTCAAATTCAATGCATGATTGTTAGTTCATATAATGCTACTTCAGAAATATTCCGTCGTAGATATGATAGAAGATGATCGGGTAAAATATTTGTTGGTAGAAGTGATAGTTACTGATTATTTGATGCATTGGTCAAAATAAAAGTTGATCCTCAAAATCAAAGTTAGAAGGTACATCTTGTACTTAGGATTATGATAGTATGCCTATTGCAAAAACTATATGTTGTCATTCTTTTATCATTTTCATAGATCCAAAGAATGGAGCTTGTATAGAATACAACCTAAAGTAAATTATTTATCCTAAGTATTGATAGCTAGAATAGATTCGACATACTAAGTTACAAAAGCGTGAATGAATTCATATGATAAAAGGATGATGTGTTTTGAATATTAATTTTTCCTATGAAAATTCGTCATATACTACTTAAAACAAAAAATTTTATTCCATTTAGACTTTGTTATCATTATTTGAGTTTTTACTGTATAAAATTTACAAATAGTGTTTCCTAGGAATTTAAATGAACTTATGCATACGAATTTAATCATTTTCTTCATAGACAGACTCTTGGCAGGAATTGATTTATCTTCTAAAAAAAAAAAAAGAGGTTGGTGTGCATCAAGTTAGAAGGTCTTATTAATAATAGGAGTTTGATTTTAGGAAAAGAAAAATCCTAACCCTTGTTACGATTGAATGATATCATGGTATCTTTTAAACAAAGAGTATTGAAAGATTATTGAGAAAAGAATCCTTAGATGATGAATATCAATTTGAAATAAATCTATATGGAACT
This sequence comes from Larix kaempferi, assembly GCA_027924585.1. Lineage (NCBI taxonomy): Eukaryota > Viridiplantae > Streptophyta > Pinopsida > Pinales > Pinaceae > Larix > Larix kaempferi. Next base: position 1,206,854 of record BSBM01000204.1, on the reverse strand, counting down.
AAATGTTTAAAAGTATGAAACTAACATGTTTGTTTGTAGACTTGACCTCAAACTCACATTAAAGGATATTGAAGAGTTTACATCAGGATGAATTATTGAATGAGCATGAGTATCATGCTATGGAACTAATATGTTCAATTGTTGAGCAATTGAAGCAAATAAATTTTTCTTTATACTAACATTTCAGGAGGTGATTTTTGGATCATGACCAATGTCATAATCTGAGAGGAATATGGATTATACAACCACTTACATAGATAAGTTGAGATAAAATCGATCATGAGTAAGTAATGGTTTACTTTACATTTTAATTTGGATTTCAAGGCTTTATGAATCATGATTGGTGATAAGACTTATGAGTGATGATGTGTAATCATCAAAATGCATAGAATATGATAGTAAATAGGGAATATATTTGTTAAATATTTTGTTGCTATTATGTCGCATGTGGCATGCAAGAAATACTAAATGATTGTTATTAAGTAAAATTCATGGACTCAAATGAGAGGGTTTGATGGGAAAAGAATATTTCCTGGACTCAAGCCGAGGTTGCATCTTGCACTCATTTACTAGTCGTTGCAAGGTGCAACTTCCCTAAATTTGTGGAATTTCCCCTCCAGGTGGAGGGAGGTGAGCAAGAAGCTCACTAATGACCAGTTAACTACTAAAAAGGACTAGGCAGCCTATATAAGGCAATTCGAATTGAGCAGGCAGCTCTTACAATATTTTCTGCAGAAATATTCCTCAAGTGCATCAGGTGATGACTGAGAGATTCGAATAGGGAGACTATGTAATGAGTTGCAGAGTAAGACAGCCAAATATTCCTGTTGGGTTATAGAGGGCTCATGTTTTGTATGCAAGTCTCCATGATTGCTGAAATACAAAAGAGTGCTATGTACGCAAGTCTACATGATTGCTGAAGTACATGAGCAGTATATGTATGGCAAGTCCCCACTATTGCGAAAATACATAAAGGTTTTTGTATGCAAGTCTCCATGATTGCTGAAATACAAAGAGGTTTGATGATCGCAAGGTTTGTTGAAAGAATTGTTTAATGATGATAATAATTTGTCTTGTATCTAGACTATAAAAAGTATTGCTATGAATACTAGAACAAGCGAAATTATTTCCTCACAAGATGAGGAAGAATGAAGAACATTAGCATCTTGAAATTTTGTATACTGAAGAAATATTGAAAAATCTCGTGTGATCTGTGAAATGTGTAGGATATAAGTGATAAGAGCTTGCGGTCGCAAAAATAAGAAGATGACCAAAGCATTAAAATAAAGCAAGCAAAAGATGGAGAAAGATGCAAAAGAGTAAACCGCTGAACACCGAGGACGGTGTTATCCTTAAGGGGTGGAGTGTGTAACATCTCTTAAATTCAACCCTATTGTTAACTCTTTTGTAAATATAATTATAAATTTTGTAAACGGTTCTGGTGAGGAGCTCAAGGCCAAGGCCCCACCAGTGGATGAGGAAACTACTATTTTGTTTGTAAGTGTTATTTAATACTTAAGAGACTAAAAGATGACGTAGACGACGGCAACCAACTTCACTAAGGAGAGGTAAGTAAGCGAGTACTTAGCTTAAACTAACTAATCTCACTATATAAACTAGTTGCTAAATCTATCACAGTTAGTGAAACTCGTCTTATAAACAAAGGCTATGATATATTTTTATAAATATTACCACCTTATCTATATCCTATATAGATATTTATGCACAAAAATAATGTATGATTCAAGTGGCCTAGTAACAAAATAATGTTTTACTTTATAATAAAAAATAGTAAAAAGAATTATCCTAAGAAAGTTAAGCAAAGGCAATAATTATATATATATATATATATATATATATATATATATATAATGTCATCCCTTCTATAAAAGAACTCGATTATAATTTTATTAAAGAAGCTTGAAATTTTTACAAAAGAAGATAAGAGATATACAAGGCTATTATATGAAATTGTATATAAAGTATTATACATATATATAAGAAAAGAGTTACTAAGAATAAGTGAATAAATTTAATTTAAATATATATGTGGGGAGATAGGCATATATATAAGTGCCAAGAAAACGCATAATTAGACATATTTATATTATATGAATATTTAGTAAGTAAAAAATATAAATATTTGTACATGTGTTACAAGAGTAATAACACATATAAAGGAAAGACTTACTATTTAGAGACTCTTATTTCTTGATGACACAAAACAAGCTAGCAATTAACTTATATAACTGTAAATTATTGGTACACATATATAGGTGTTATAATTATACAAAAGGTTTATTGTAAGTAGTTGTAATTATAAATTAAAAGAGTTTTATATAGATAAATATATGAAAACATGTAGTATGGTGAACATTTCGAGTGTGTATGTTTTAGTTTGTTTTCGCTATGGTAGTCAAATGAGAATTAATCCATTCCTTGGCTCACCCCTGGTAATAAATTGGTTGTTGGTGAAAAACGTTTTGGAACACATGGTGGAGGTTAAAGATTTTTTTTGTAGGAAGGATGTCTCCCTAGTGGAGCACTTCCATTACCTAATTCCGCCATTTGTTTTCTATTTAAGAGCACCGCGACCCTTCCTTTGGACACCTGTTCCACTCGTTGAACAACAAAACCTTATTTCTTCCATTTGTCTGGCCCATGGAGCACATGACTCTGTGTCACGTTTTGTCTCATTAATAAAGAGCGGGAACCCTTTGAAGGTCGCCATATGGCCAAGGCATACTGCCAGTACTTTTTGCATACTCATTGATTTAAGGGGAGGAACACAAAGAGGTTGGGGATCGGAAGACCTGATCTGGAACCTTATTTGGGTTTGCATTATCCTGTGACTGATAATAGTTTTATGATAAGAAGAGATAACGAGATACATATCAGTTTTTCTTTGGCATGGAAGGGGACTACACATTTTGGACGGAGAATACGAAATTATCCATCTGTGTATTGATAGACTGTGATAGGAAATGGAGAGTAAGACGGCTAGAGAAAGCCTATCCGATCTGCGTACTGGTAAGTCTGTCTATGTTAATATCCATTTGCATAGATATAATTGTAGAAATGTATAATGATAGGAATTAAGGACATGATAGTTGGAGAAATCCAGATCTCATACCTTAAATTCCCATCTGCTTATCTTCTTAGCGTTTAAGACTGTCTGCATTTATTTAAGGTTTAGATAGTTGTGGAAACGATAACACCAAGAGTTTGATATTCGGTGGATCTATACTTTAGATTGTTGTGAAAACGATAGTACAAAGAGTTTGAATCTCTGTAATTTTTTATATTTTAGATCACTGTTTGAGTAATAAAATCTTTATCTCTGTGGTGAAATTGTTGTATATGTGGTTAGCGTTGATAGTGCCCAGCCAACCCGACCTTTATTAGACAACGTCTCCACAGCATATTGTTACCTATCATTTTATACATTTTATTGAGATCATGTTGATCTAATACGTGCAGCGGTAGCTTGTAAGCTAGAAACTCTGTAATTATTGTTGCATATATTTTTGTATCTCGGTAATAAAGTTTTAGGAAGAGCCGGAGAGAGTAAACATCAACGCTGAACCTCTGGGTATTATTTAGCTTGGTAGGGTTTCAACTATCGTGTTCTATCACTGCCACAAAAGTGTAATTGCGATAGTTTCTCCTTGATTGTCAAGTTACTGCAATACCGTTTGTATATATATTATTATTATTACCGTGAAAGTATGAAACTCTGCTTTAACTATGTACATATATAAAGGCATACTTTGAATAGCTTACAAATCGTGGACCCTAAATATACCTTTTATGCCTTGGGACCGGCTCGATAACTACTTTTATGAAGAAGTAGAACAAAGCTAGTTTATTACCTTAATGAACCTAAGTCGTGTGATAGCATGTTAATAGATAATATGAGAAATGGCGAGCAGGTTACGTTCTACTACCTAATCATTTCCGGTCATAGTGAAAATAAGGAAGTAGGTTTGAGTCGACGTAAGTTAAAACTTTGTCAACATGGTTTTCACATGTATAAGAATCGTTTTACAAGTTAACATAATCTCAATAAAATATGAGTATAATTGTTGGAACAATAATCATGATAAATATGGATAGTTCCTAAAAGTTATCTTTGGTCGTTCTCTTAGGGTGAACTTAATGGGAAAGGAGCATAACTTTAATATCTTGTATTTATGTGAATAAACTTATCCTTAAAACAAAGAATGCCATTTATTAATAAAAGATTTAGGCCTTTAAAGGATATAAAGATAATTATTTTAAATGAGAAGTGTTTTTTAAAAGTATATAAGGATTTTATTAAAGCAAATAGATCCTAGTATAGTTTGAATCAATGGTGATATAACTTTAAGCTTTACCCTTTAGGATATGAAATGCGCATATAGAGTCCCTTGGATTTTAAACGAGTGTAGGATTTTGACTATTTTAGGTTGTATCTTTTAAAAACTATATTTCCATTCAAGAGTATGGAGAAAATATATCTCTAGCCTAGATGCTAGTTTCAAGATGAGGAATCTTTGAAAGTACAAACATGTTATCTTAGGCTTAGTCATTAAAGGGAACATGTGCATGAGAAGCACTTATATTGTACTTATAGAAATAGGTTTTGAGAAGAACATAATCCTATAACTAAGTATGGGTTTCAAAGCAAAGAGATACCTTAAATTATTATCCTATATATATTTAACATGTGAAATAGAGGGAGGATGGGATTGGCTTATACATCTATTTATTCGAAAGGCGTTTGAATATCATTGTTGTTTTTGATGAAGAGACCGTGGTATTAGCCTTATTTCTAAGTTCGAATGCTTGGGAGAAACAGTGTCAAGGAAAGAGGTTAGTAGTTATTGTAAAGGCAAGTTACACTTGTAAAATCCCCTTGGAATCATTAATATAAAACAAACTTTTGTGGACGTAGCCCAAGGTGGGGGTGAACCACGTGAAAATATTTTTTGTATGCTTCTTTTATGCTTTGTGGTTTTATATGAAGGCTTTACTCTGATGTGTCATATTTGTTTATGTTGTCCTAAATATCTTGATGGGTTGATATTTTCCTCGATTATGTATAAGTAAATTGCATGAGAAAGTAGTTAGTGAATCGATTATGAAATGTGCTTCTTATACTTTTAAGAGATGGAAGAAATGTGTAATTGGTTAAGAGTTGTATATTGATAGTTAAGGTGGCATATGATAAAATAGGGAACCTTTATGTTGGTAAGTAAAGTGTTATTAATAAGTACAATGTTAAAAAGTTATGAGATTATTAGTATAATTCTTTTATTAAAACAATAATTTTAGATGTCGTACATACATTTTATATTTCCGCATAGCATTTAATGACGATTAGACGCCTATAAATTGCTTTAAATTTTTACGAAAATTTGGGTACGTAACAACCCGGTACAACAACCAGTACAGAACTAGCCCCCACGACCACCGCCGAACACCAATCGAAATATCAATCAATCGGGGAATTTGCAGCGGAACTAGACGCAGGGTGCAAATATTGTGACCATTTCTACAGAACCATTACCACAAGATGCTTTGGTGGCTGTTGTCACTCATGGAGGCAAGACGACTAGGGAAGATGGTTCGCGACCACTAATTCAGTTGGTTGGTCAGAAGATGGTACCTTTCGACATTGATATGGAGCGAGAGACATGACGCAATTTGGAGAAAGACCACGGTAAGGCTGTTGTTTGCGATATGTCGCCTGTCTTCGATACTACATTAGACGCTGATCGACCACCACCACTGGGGACATTGCAAAAGTTTCTTGAAAGTTGTCTATTATTGGCCCAAGACCCGGTTTCCCTGGTTGAAATTGAGGGATGGTTGCAGTGATTTTCGAAAGGATGGCAGGAGTCGGCAGTAAACTCCCTACAACGACGGAAGACTGGCAAGGAGATGCGAATGAATATTCAGATTGGTGAATATGATGTTGACTCGGTGATTCTTGACCTTGGTTCGGATGTTAACATCTTAACCAAGCAGGCGTGGCAGAAGATGGGGAGTCCCCCATTGAGCTGGTCTCCTGTGCAGCTCCGGTTGGCTAACCATGTGAAGGTAACACCCATTGGGCGAGTTCCGCGGCTCACGATTGATATTGAGGGCATGAAGACTTATGTTGACTTTGATGTTATTGAAGTGGTTGAGGGAGGAAGCTCTTATCCGATGCTCTTGGGGATCGGATGGGATAATGATAGTGGAGCTGTCATTAACTTCAAGAAGCGCATGATGTCCTTTGAGAATCGTGATTTCAGAGTCATAGCCCCATTAGATTCGGCTGAAGGATGATGCTACGTGGAGCCTGTAAAAGATGATGATCCCGCTAGATGGGACCATGCATTCAATATTTATGAATATTATATTCATCCTACTGCCTACGGTGAGTTGGAGTGGTGCAGCAAGAGCTCTGTGTCTTTCGACTCTAATGATGCCTTGGAACATTGGCAGAACCGAATGCATAAAGTACCATTCTGGAAATGTGGCTTAATTATGCAATCCTTATGTCGTGTTGCGACAGAAACAACCACATTGCCTGTCTATGAGGGGTTTCCTGGCCTAACCACCTTTTTAGCAGAATTTGAAGACCGCGTCTTAGAACCATAGCAATTGCTAGCATTGGACAAAGCACTGAAGGCTGCTTCAGCACGCTGGTTAGCGACACATAAGAAATTCATTAAAGGTTGGTCACAATGTTGAAGGTTGATGATGGTTCAGCTCAACGATACTAAGGTTTATCACACTGGAAAGTATGATGGCCGGACCGATCCCAGTGATCATGTGATGGAATGCCAACGCTTATGGGTAGCGCGCCCCAGAGATGAGTGGGT